>CM032880.1:30468011-31068011 GCA_019176425.1 Megalops atlanticus | reverse complement strand
CAACCAGACAATACCTGCTTTAATCAGCTCGTGTCAGTAAGCGGTTGAAGAGAAAAACAATGCAAAACACAAGCTACTGACTGATATCTCAGTCCTGATAAAGGCTGCTCTATCAACACGTTGTGAAATAAAGAGGACATTGATTCCTAAAGCTGTCTTGAGTGACATCCGGACATCTGCCCGCTGAAAGGAGTCTGTATTGAACAGGATGCAGAATCTGGAGGATTCCTACCTGGAGGGCACAGAGCAGACACAGGAGAAAGAGTAAGGCAGCGAGTTTGTGATGTAGAGTCCTCATGTTTGACAGAGCGGGAGTTCGGTATTGAGCAAAGTGAATGCCGGAGTGCCAGGCAGCCTTTATATTAGAAGCCATTATCTTCTGATAACGCTCGCTAAGGTCAACGATCAACCCGGGTGGGTGATCAAAGGGCACACTTTAACCATGGAAATTAGGGCAATTCCACGTCTCCTATTGTTCTTAGACCTTTTACCACTGTAAGCCACAGACTGTTACACATAGCAGATCTGCACAGATTTGTACTGATCTACAGCCAGACATAACGTCATTTCACGTTGACCATCAGTTATCGCAAATAGGGAAACTGAGTATTCTTGCCAAATGTGCCGCATGCTTTGTCAGTCAGTTGACACATCTATTTTGGCATGTTGCAGGACTAGGCAACTATTGTTTGTGTATAAACTAAAATAATTAGCAGTAGTATTAGTAGTCCGCTGTCACTTTCATTTTGGGTAATAATTCATATTGATTATATTGTTTACATAATTAATTGGTTGGATGGGTCAAAAATCAGCAGCATCTCTCATAACCTATGTACCAATGCTGCCTATCCTGTTATGTAAAGTTTAAAATTATACTGATACTAATATTGCATCAAATTTAAATGAACTAATTTGGGAAGGTGGCCTGTATTGTCTGCTGTCATTGCAGGTGAATCACAAGCGTCATCACAGAGCTTCCAAAAAAATGCTGGCGTGTGAAGGAATTGTGTGGTTTTTTTTCCATATTGGTGGAACTGTGTCTGAAATCAGATACGAAGCCCTCGGGGTCTCTGCAGCACAGGAGAGGGGCTGTACGGTGGACTCTATCATTTCACTGGCTGCACATTTGGAAGCCGGCCTCAGATAAATCTGACACATGACATAAGCTATGCCGCAGGATCTCTTTATAGCAGGGCAGTGGTGTGGGACTGAGAAGGCAGTTAAGGATACTGACCCCTTCCAGAAGCCTTGTGTAACGTGTCTGCGACAGGATTTCGTGGTGTGAGGCTGTCACTGTTGTGATAATCTTATCCTTTTGATAATTCTGAAGTTGTTTTTGCCACAGTGAATATTTTAGAATTATATAAGCTTGATGTACAGCGCAATCTATATTGATTTATGTCCCTGATTAAAAAGGAACACAATTCATGCAAAAAAAAAAGGTACTTACAAATAATTTTATCTGCTTAAAATGTTCAATTTTAACTTAGTTTGAACTCTACATTCCTCCATCCCCCCATTCCTCCTCAATTCCTGGCAGAATTATTCCAGATCAGGGTTCTACAGATCTTCTATTTTTCATTTGTGACCTACTTCCTTGAGTTCAAGCCAAGAATGTCAGATTGGATTGAGGTCTGGGGATTGAGACGATCAGTTGAGAATATTTATTTTGTGCTCAGTAAACCATTTCAGTGTAAATTTGCATGAATACTTTGGATCACTGCCATGCTTGAATGGATATTTTCAGCTATGTTTGAGCTTCTGGGAAGAAGGAGCCAGGTTTTAGGCCAAAGGTCCCAGTACGCATTACAGTTCATAACTCTCTATTTTAATAAAGGCTCCAGGACACACACATGCAAAACAACCCAAACATAATAACTCCCCCCTCCATATTTCATAGGGGCACACTTATAAGGGGCATGACCAGAAAAGCCAACACAGCAACCATGTATCCTTTCATAACCAAGTTATTTAGACCATCATGTAAGCTGCTTACACAGTGAGTTTCAAGTACCTATAATTTCTAACCTTGGAAGCTTTTGAATTTAAATTATTTGAATTGGTTCGTGTAATGAAAGGGGGAGGGTGAGAGGTGAAGTGATTGAATGGTCAGCATATGCAAAAAAATTTTCTTTTGCAGAAGTGATACGAATGTTGTGAATTTCAGTTTTGTGCTTTTTGTCCTTCTGGTTTGAGCACAGTGTTAAAAGTACTGCAAAATGCTTAGTATGACTGCAAACTGCTGTTCATGGGGGCAGAAGTGAGATAACACTGTTCCTTTACAATTGCATTAGGACACTGCCTAGAGATTGTTAACACCAAATCTGAAAATCCTACACTTGCCAACTCTTGCAAATTAGGGGAAAAAATTAATTGTTTTTAGCCATACTGCGTGTGACCGTGTTGACCGAGGCAAAGATCTGACTGCTGCCAAAAAATTCACAGGCAAGTGTGTCAAATGTCATTTGGTTCGAACAATGTAATGTGTGAGTAATGCGAGTTATGCAATAAACAGTTAAGGAAGAAAATGACTAATCAGAGCCTTCAGGAACAATTGGCTTTGGGACTGAAGAATAACATAGCCAACAGTCACTGTCGAATTAGCAGGCTCACCCTTGGCAATGACAGCATCAGAACAATAGAGGGCAGTGTTAGGATAAGAAAAGCTAGTTGAATGGTTTACCAAACAGTAAATTCATGCCCCAAGGAAATGTATGCCCTATCAATGTCTGTGAGGACTGCAAACCACAGTAAGCTATGCTCAGTGCTTGCATGCCAACATGGTGGTCAGAATTTAACACTCTGTGATCCTGCCAGAGCTTTTTCACAGTGTCAGTTCTTAGTAATGCCCTAACAAAGCTCACCTCAGAGCTCTCATTTCTAATTCACATATAATGAAGGTCAAACTCTGTAAAACTGTACTGTATTGTAAAACCTTCATGTGTCATTCTATGTACAGATGAATGTGGCAATGCAGCAGTGCACTCCCAGTTAAGAGGCCATTACTTTCTTCTCAGACCACTTCACAGAGGCATAATTTTAATATGCCATTTTCCCTACATAAGGGTTTGTGGTTTTGAGTGAGGGAGGGACATTGCTGAGAAAATTGCCAGGGTTGTGTAATGTGTTGAGTGGTTGGTCTCTTAAATACATAGCATGTGTGCATTTAGTAACGTTAGTACTCAAATGTGTAGTAAACAGCACAGCACTTCCGACCAGTGCAGATCCTTATTTAGATCTGTGTACTATTCTACAATATGTTCCATGTTTCGCACTCACAACCAATCATTTCTCTTTCAAAGGAATTTTGTGATCTAAAAAGGGGAGGAGAGAAAGGCCTGTGCCAGCTGTGACATACATGGGCTTTCATGTGGCGTTGTAGCCGGGACTGAAATGCCTTGATTTGATACTGTGCGGTGATTTTGATGGTCAGCTGTAATTTCTTCAGGCACCACAAGGTAGTATGCCTCAGCCCTTCTCACAGACTACTCAATGAGTTCTATTATGTTGTATATCTAAAGATAGAACAATTACATCTTTGGCATCAGCGGTCCATGTGGTGTTTGTGCCTCAAACCATTGTGTCTAGAAGCCAAATGAGGTGGTATCTTCTATTTCAAGTGACTGTACACATGTGAGACCCACAGCAATAGTATGCCTGTTAAAGGTCTACCCTTTATAGGTAAATGTATTCAAAGAACCTTTGAATGCAGAGTCTTTGTTGAGTCATTGCTGCCATTCAAGTGCACTTCTTCTAGGAAACACTGAGGTATTATGTCCGTTTGTTGCACTGTTTTGGATAGAGATCATTTTTATGCAGAACAAACAGAAGTCACGAGATGGTGCATCTGTGGGTGGGAATATCTGTCTCCGAATTGCACGTCTATGGTTGTGCTCATGTAAAAAGGAGGTCATATTCTAAAAATGAAGGAGGAAATATTGTGTTGATGCTGTTTCCTGACAATGCTGCTCCTGTCAGCCCGTAAAGCTGTGAATTTGCTCACATGTTGCTGTCAACTTGCAGCTGGTGTGAAAATGAGCTGACAGAACGTTGCAGTTGTCTGTCAGAGAGAGAGTCAGAGGCCGTCCCCCTGGCAAGGGGAGGGCACCTGCCCCTAGCAGAGGGGCGTGAGTGCTTCAGCTTCCTGTTCACAAGTGATGACAGGTGGGGCCTGCGGGTCAGCCGGCGGATCTGTGGCACACCGGCAGTGCCACGGGTGCGGTGCCGGTCCGTGGCGGCGAATGAGCTTTTTTAACTGGGTGACCCACTTTTCCCATCCTCACCCATGGTCATGAACTGTGGGTAGTGACCGAAAGGATTAGAACGCGGGGAGAAACGTCAGAAGTGAGGCAACGCCACAGGGGTAATGAGCTTATCGCCCAAGACGAGGGGAGAAACTTGGAGAGGGAGCCTCAGAGTACAGTTGCTATAGCTCCAGAGGGAAAGAAAGGAGCCAGTTGCTGAGGCTGAAGTATCTGGTGACTTTTCCTTTGGAACATCACTAGGGCAAGGCCTAATGCACAAGAATCCTTTGCAGCGGAAATGGTTACCCTTTTCTGGGAAACACAACAAGCTAGCTTCATTTCCAATAACTATTTGAGCATCTGATAAAGGAGCATGTTCACATTGTTGCAAAATAAACATGACAAAGCTCCACACAGTAGAGCACACAGAACATAAATAATTGAATTTCTTAGACTTCTTGAAAAGACAGAGTAAAACAAGGCTGTTTTTTGTCAGCAAATACTGAAAGGAAGCGAGAGTAGAATACTCCCTTTAGCAAATGCAGTTCTGTGGTCTGTTTAATCCAGAATCCTCCCCGCCCTTGGGCTTCATGAAGTGTACAGTTGGCAGAAAAGAGTCACGCCCACAGAATTCTCACAAGTCAAGAGCCCTTCACAAATCAATGAAGCCATCTTAGAGCCAGCTCAGATAAGACAGATTGATTCTCTGGACAACATTTACACTAAGTCGGCAAGGCGAGAAAAATCTCTTGTGCAATCATTCCTTGGTTCCTTGGAATACTTTTGCATAGTATGCATGCTTATTGATTGCATGGTTATTTTAATTTCTACATGAAAAGGACAGACAGGAATCAAGTTCAACCATATCACAGACCTGTCATGTCAGTCATGTCATGACCACTGAACGACTGTGTTGTGTGAGAGACTCATACAATTTTTTAAAGGTCATTAGTGGGTAATATTACCACACACATACATAGAACTGGTTTGGCTGGACTAATCAACTAAGAGGTCTTTGTGACATGAATGGCTGTGATCTGATATACATTGATCAAGGTAAAGTTGTGATCGCAGCTTTCAGAATGCACAGACAGTAGGACATCAGTGAATACAATGAGAAGACTGGAAAGAGTGTCCAGGGATCCACTGTCCTGCTGGCCAGCAGTGTAACTGAAACCTCATACAACAGGTGATTCAGGTTCCCATCCAGTCAGAAGCTGCAGTAAAATAATTGAAATCTGAGCTGAACCAAAGACCATAAACTTGTAGAGCTCAAATGGATGACACTTGATTGCCTACAGTTTATTCTCCTAATCATGATCATATGCACCACATTGTCAGGGCATTTAGAACTCACCTTTACTTAAAGCATAAGACATTCATACATTCAGGATTAGTAATAGGGACAAACATGACAGTGTCAAAACTAGAAATAATTAGTCTCACAGAACACAGCTCACACATAGTTCTACACACTGCAGCTACAGTATGTAGACACAAAAATAAGTTATAAAAAATGTGCTCCCCTCATCCCACCTCCCACACAAACACACACACACCACACACACACAATGTATCAATGTGAATATTGTATTCGTAGACAGAGTGGGGGGTGCATATGTCAGATGAATGAATGCCTACTTGTTCTGTGACACCAGGGTATTTGCTTCATTAACTGAATCCATTTAATTTTTTTTTACAGAATTTGCAGAAACATGTTCATATCTTTAACATTAGCTTATATGAAGTATAAAAGTGAGAAGATGTTAAAAATGCATATGACAAAAATGAACATACAAATGCACTAAATACTACAGTTCCATGTAGACTCTCACAAGAAATATTGCCTTAGTATTTGAGGTTGCCATTTCCTGAGCTGAAATAAAACATTTGAGGCAGGTACAGTATTTTCTCACCTCTACTGTTTTCTTAGATGCCTCCTCATTACCTGAGCAGGTTTTTAAAGGTAAAGATTTGACTTGGCAGAGCCCAAAATCAGACACAACAACTATCTCACGCTTCACACAATTTGTTGTGCCAAGAGAAAATGGAAGAGTCTGCCTCTTTGTTTGAGGAACTGTCAAACTCGGGGCTTTGTGATTATCCAGCGTGCAGCTTGCAGGCGGGTAACCAAGCCTCTTTTGTTTTTTTTATTTGAGGCTACGCATATGACCTAACTGCTCTGTGAGTGCAGTGGGTGGAGTCAAACAGTGAGGTTGTCCTGAGGGAACCCATGCAGACTAAACTGTGCTGTATTATTCCTGTCAATGGCTGTATAGTGAGTGTTAATAGATGAGTGAGTCTGAAAGCCAGCTGATCAAAACTGAGAGCCTCCCAAAACGACTCTGCTTTCAGGAAGTGGGCTCGTAAAGCTCTAACAACCCTTGCACTTGACAGAGGAAGGATGCAGCTCGTCTGAAACGGCCTAAAAACACATTTATTCAAGGACAAGGGCTGTCCTTAGTCTGTTTTCAGATTTAATCACCTGTTACCACTTGTTAAACTGTATGGTAATTAGAAGTCTTTCTTAACCTGAGTCAGTGCACTGGCTGTGCGGGAAAGGCTCTTCAATAGATTCTGCTACCATGGAAGTTTTATCAGTACTTTTTTATTTGCATAAACGAACTACAACAGAGTTGCTAAATAATTGCTAACCTAGGTCAAAGATAACAGATGGCCCCAAAACCATAATCCTGTTGATGGCAGGACATAGATAAAACAGGTGTTTAAAAAGTAGCTTTGAAGGCAGCAGTGTGGTGTAGTGGTAAGGGCCAGGACTTGTAAGCAAAGGTTGCCAGTTCTGTTCCCATGTGGGCCACTGGTGTTGTAGCCTTGGATATGGTACTTGGATATGGACTTGCCTTTGTAAATATCCAGCTGTATAAATGAAACTGTATGCTGTGTAAGCCTCTTTGGATAAGAACAGCTGGTAAGCAAATGTAAACTGAAATGCATTTCATGTTCTGTTTACACAAAGTAAAAGATAGCATATAATAACTGACAATGAACTCAGCAATATTTCCAAAGTAACCTAATTCCCCAGTCATTTTCTGAGATTTAAGTATAGCATAGTGTGGCCTTCTTCTCAGAATTTTGATGTCTTGGAAATGCTTAATAAATGTTTCTTTTGATTAAAGATTTGTCAAGACAGACTAAATTATCCCAATGTGAAGTGTGGATTTTGACACTGCCAGCTAAGTAAGCCTGTCATGAAAGTCCAGAGTTATGGGTTGTTTGTAACTGTAATTGTAATTTGTTACCTCCTTATACTCCTTAAAAGTGGAATCAGAAGTACATGGAAAAATAAAAGCAGGTCATTCAGAAGGTGCAATGTCTCCATAGAGACTGAGCAGTCAAGAGAAAGGAAAAAGCTCTCATCTTCTATCTACCAATCTTCTCTAAAGCAACTCAAAGCAACCAAAAACATGTGCTTCAAACATGCTGCCTGTTTCGTCTTCAAATAAACATGGTGCTTGTGTTGCACAATGAGTTCAGGGAACACCCTTCAAGCCTGCAATTAGCCCCAAACCATGAAATGATTTTAATCTGGTCAAGACACACACACATACAGACACACACACACACACACACACACACACACCAGCACACACATACACACACACAAAGTGTGTATATGTGTGCATGTTTATATGCAAATTACATATAACTGCATGCAGCTGCATATTATAAACTTACTGATAATCCAAACAGGCATTATGGAGTTTCAACATGCACTGAAATTAGATGACGTCCACAATGCCCAATCCTTGCTTTTAATTCAGACAATCCCTTTCCACTTTCATTACACACAGTTTTAAAGATGCAGTTCTGCAACTGTACGCTGAAGGCTTCAACATTATGTATGCTGTCTGTGTACAACAAATGATAGTCATATTCCTCGATACACTCTCCAGTCTTAAAGACACTGCATGTGCAGCAGATTTAAAATGCGATACACAGTGGCTTCATGGTGAGTCACCCAACCCTAGATATAAAACCAAGTGTATCAGCTCAGTCTCCTCTTATCAAAAAGCAAACCATGACACCATTTTCTCTGTCTGTTTACCTCAGAGGAGTGTTGGGAGCAGGAAGTCCTGCTCCCTTATTAAGGCATTTGTTTTCACATTCGTTGAAGAAGAAATAAAAGTAAACTTCCTGAAGTCATGATACAGTGCACTAAGTGTGACCAAAACACAAAAAAGTCCACTACATACTCAACACTCAGTGAAACCTTACTGTGCGCTTAATTAACCTCTGTGGTGCTTTGATCACCCTTTCTGATCTCCTCATTTTAATGGGCTTTTTAAAAGCCTCTGATGACCAGGCTTGACACTACAGGTGTTTGCATGTTCATTACAGTCTTTGGTGCCTATAGCAAGTGTCGCCTATCACACTTGTGTATGACCCCTTCAGGTGTCATCACAACACCAGACCTGGGTGCGGTGACACCCTGGTTTCCAGATTCTAAATCTTGCCATCATGTATTTTTGGGTTCAGTTTGCTTGGCACTTTTGCCCATTTGTCATAGTACCTTTTTTCGTGTCAGTTGGTCTTTCCTTTTCCTTTCCAGTATACTGTCTTTGTCCCCACCTTCAGTTTTATGAGTTCTGGCATAGTTGTTCTGAGTCACCTGTAGAACAGCATTTCAGCAGGTGATGGGCCATGTTTCAGTGGAGTGGCCCTGTAGCTAAGTAAAGTAAAGTAAGGATTAGTTTTTTAGTATAATGCCTATGTGATCAGTAGCTTGACTATTTTCCACCCAACTCTCACCCTAACCCATTGGACTATGGGTAGTTTGGCCTTTAGGAATCATGCTTAAACTCATTCTGCTTTGCAGAGGGTCTGATCTCTGCATAGTTGTGGTCCATTGTCTGACATTACCTGAGAGGTCACCCTATGACATTGCAAAAATTAATCAGTTGTGCACTTTTAGCTGGGATGCTATGGTGTCCTTTAACAAAGTTATTTCAGGATAATGCGAGTAGTAATCAAGTACTAGAACATTGTTTTCCCTTCTAGTTTGAAAAGATGTACCCCTCCTTTACTCCATGGTTTCACTACTTAACTCTCCTCAATCCACATTCTTTGCTTTCCTTAGATGTGTAATTGACCCCTGTCTATCAGCCTGCATGTCTGGCCAATACAGTACTGCTTTGGCTCATTGGTTGGACTTTTCCATTCCCCGATGCCCCCCGTGGTTTTAATTAACATGTAAATAACTAATGGACTGTAACACCTCAGACACCACAAGAACCCTTGAGAAGAATGGCATCAAATACTGGAAATTCATCACTGTACTCAGAGCAAGCTGAAGGCACTGAATGCATTGACCACTGCAGCGTAATGGTTTGGATATCTTTTATGGGGGTTTTATCATCCACTGTGGCACATGCCATCACTGTTAACATCTCAGCCAAATCCAGGCAGCTCTTTCTGATCAGATGTAAATCAATGGTTTCATCTTGCTTGTGATCCTCACTTGTTCCAAGCATTTAAAGGCCAGTGACAATATGTCAGCCACTATTAGTTCTTTTTCTGGTCTGTACTCTAGCTGTAGGGTTGTACTTCTGTAGATTAAAAAAAAACCCTATGCACTCTGGGTGGTGTGTTTGCTAACCCTTTCTTTGTGATGGTTACCAATGGCTTGTAAACAGTTTCAGCCCACATTCTCCTGCCATAAATGTACACAAGAAATTTCTCACAGCCGTATGGCAGGGTTAGTGCTTCTTTTACCACCTGTGCATAGATGCACTCTGAAACAGTCAGTATCCTCGTGGCACATGTTACAGGTCTCCACTGTGCACCACACTGCTGAAGTAATATAGTGTCCTATGCCTGCCACAGAAGCGTGTGCTGACATCTTTGTGTTACGCCATGTCTACTCAGTGGTTTTGCATAGCAAGCCTCTCAGCTGGCTGGTATGTGATGCTAGATTCAGCACAAATTTGCCTGCATGGTTTACCATGCCTACAGTCCACTGCAGTCCCTCTTTGCTTTTGTTAATCTGAACACTCCTCCTCTCCCCTGGAAATGTGATGATGATGTGTGCTGGCATGCATTTCTATTGAGTTTTAGCCCATTAGCCTTTGCTTTCTGTCTAATGCAATTGTTTTGTACTCCTCTAGACTATTGTTCCATATTAAGACATCATCTATGGACATCTCAGTACCTAGCACATTCTCCAAGATTTACTGCACTCTCCCGTGGAACACCTCAGGACTCCTATGCAAACCAAATGGTAACTTTTTGAAAGAATACCTTCTAAAAGATGTAGTAGATGTAGTCTTGTGCTCTCTTTATGTAGTCCATTCAAGGCCAAAATCCTGTCGAAATATTGTTTTATTAAAATAGTTTGCCCCTGCTACATCTGCTAGAGTTTCCTCCTTTGTGGACAGCTGAAAATGTTCCCTTTTCACATATTTGTTCAGTTGCTTTGGATCAATTGAAAACTGCGATAGCCACCTTTTTATCTACTATCATCAGTGTGTGTACCCTTTCGGTTCTTGAACCATTATCAAGAGCTTTTGGTCTTGAGTTCTGTGTTTAGCTTATCTATTAAAGCTAGTGGAACCTTTCCGGTGCCCTGGATCAATGGCCTGTTAGGTTTCTCAGTCTTCCTGTTCTTTGAAACACATCAGCATAAGCATCCTGTACATTTGTCAAGCTCTTAAAAATACACGTCATCATAGACAACTTGTCAATCACATGTGGTTTGTTCATTTTTTAATCACAAAAGGCTCCTCAGTTGTTTTACTGTTTACCATCAATGTTAAGCTCTAGAGTGCATGTATGACCTACATGTATGGATATCCTCTTCTTTGGGGGTGGGGTTAGGGGAGGGGATTGGCATCAAAAATCGATGGTGTTTTTTGTGAACTACGTAATTGATGAGAATCTATTTCCAAAATATCGCTATGAAGGAGAGGCTTGACAGGCACAATTTAATCATCAGAATTTGATATTTTCAGCAGCATTACACTTCACACACAAGATGCACTGATTGGTAATAGCCCAATGGCACATAAAATTGGCACGTGTTATAAACTGTTACACTATAAATATCAGAAGATTTGTTTCACAAGAGGAGGGAGACACGCCCAGTCTACTGTGTGTTCAAGGAGTGGGAGGAAAACAGTAGTGCAATACCTTCCAGAACACCATTGATAACTAGGTACTCAAGACAGTTGTTAGTTCCTCAATGAGACTTTTCAGCTGTGTTATTTTACCATCTCCCTCCCTTTCCAAGTTTTACAATTTATCCATATATTTCTGCAACAGAACAGAAATGGTGCAGAGTAGAAATTATAGACACCCCCTGGACTCAGGTTCCCAGTTTGAGAACTCCTCCCTACCAATAAGTGCCTCCCTACCTTCTTAGTACTAATAAGAGGGAAGATACCAGGTCCACAAAACAGGCAAAATATGAGATTAATTGCACAGTACACGTGAGCACATTTGCCAGAGGACATGAAAGGCTAAGTTTACAGATATAACTTCATGAGGCAGTTTTTGCTTCCTACTGTCTGATGCGTGAAAAGAAAACTATAAGCAGTAAAGGTATTTACTAGGAGAGTTAAGGGTTGAAATCATGTTCCAGGGAATGTGCTGACCTGTGCAGGGTAATTACCAAACAATATGCCAAATGCTGGAGTGGTTTGCAAATTACCTTTGCTCCAGCACTTCCATCGACTGTTACCGGTATTCGCCTTTTTTAACCAGTCACAAGTATTCCACTGTAACAGCATGGTGACCGATTCAGCCTAATACTCAGTTTAACGACAAGGCATAATGCATGGTATGGCAAGCCGTTTTAACATTTAATCTCCGGTGGCCACTGGTTAACTAATAACTGCCATCTCACTAGTAACAGTACAGTTTTCCTTACTACTGACGTTAATTTTCTTACACTAGTGGCAATTCCGTTCTTACTAGTATGCGTGCGCCTGCCTCCTATTAAAATAAAGTATACTACTGTTATCATATTTGACATTTAGGAAAATGTATATCAATAGTAAAACCTGTACCGGCAGTAGTGAGAACATTGCCACTATAAAGAAGAAAGTCATGTGTGAGGACGAAACTATTACTCACAAGTAATAACAAGGGCACATGTAAGGGAAAAACCATAGTGAGGGCGGAATTTCCACTAGTTTTTTATATAATAACGGCAGCAGTAAGAACTTTAATGCCAATAATAAAAAAAATGACGTCGCTATAAGTAAAGTCACTAGTAAATGCTTACTAGTGAGACTATTACCATCACTAGTGAGGTCAGAATCGTAACAAGTGAGAACTGTATTGCCATTATTGAGATGGCAGAGACGGGCTAGTGTCCGTTGGCGATTAACTGTCAAAAGACTGTCATTGGACCTGTTTCCAAAGTTAATCGTATGGGTCTCCTATGAAATCAATCACATTATACTGGAAGTGGCTTCAGAACAGTGCTGTGGACAAACTGGAATCCAGCGAGGCGTGTTGCTGCTTAAAGGCTTTACTGAAACGAGCTTTCGGATTAATTGCACATGGCAATAATGAGCTAAATTTAAAGACAGCATAGCGGAATTTCAGAATTTAACGGTCCTAATCTTTGCAGTAAGAACCATACTTTTGAGGCAGATAAATGTAGTGTGCCTATTTCGCTATCTCCGTGGCTCAGTTATCCACTTGCCTTTGATTTGGCAATCCCTGTTGCGGAGATAACGTTTGCAAAAAAGAGCATGATGAAAATATGAAAGATAAATTATCTATTTCACGTTTTCTGAAGCCAAGAGAGGCGCGGGGGCGGGAGAGTATGGCATCTGGTGAGTCGATAAATGTCTGTCCCTGAGGGCTCCGTCCAATCGCAGGTGGTCCTAAAACAGCAGCTTCCTAACAAACACTCCCACATCAACCGAGACCCCCCAAAGCCACTGATCTCGCTTCATTGAGTATCATTCTATAGAACCACAGCAGTGGCGAAAGTTGCCGCAAGCCGTACTCTGCGAGACACTGTAGTTTTAGTCTTACCCCGCTAGCAAACGTTTGCTGCTGGTGAGTCTCTGCAACACAGTTCCGCTAATCGCGGAAGGTCCGTTCTAAGTGATATTTTAATACATTCTTGTGACCCATCTAGCCATTTCGTACGACTGTAAAACTCTAAAGGAGTCTGCAGTAATAAGCGATAACCAAAGAGGAAGCAAACCGCTGGCTAATGTTTGCTAGTCAGCAAGAAAACTACGTTATTCTTGTCGTTTTGGAAAAGTCGAGGAAACAGATGCAAACTTATGCATGAATCAGCAAGAATTCAAATTTAAAGTTGCCAGGGAAAACTGCTATCTGTCTGAGGACTTTTAAAAGGAAAACCGAACTGTTCGAGGACAAAACTGATATCGTCCGCTTGAATTTTTTAACCTTACGCAAAGTTATCTTTCCAGCAAGCCACCTGCATCATGACGAGAAGATCCTGTGCAGTTTACGCGACGGGGATCGTCTGCGCTCACCTGCTCATAGTTGGAATCGCCCTGATCGTGGCTCAGGTCTTCCAAACATTGATCCATAATCGCTTAAAAAAGGTAAGTCGGCATGAACAGAATTCTGTTGATGTGCTTTTAATTTATGTTTTGTTCTTGTACAGACAAACTGTTTAGTAAGTGGTAGCCATTTAAAATAGACATCGTTGATATTTCAGGATTGCTTGCGGATGCACAGGCAGAAGTTCACTAGGCAATGACTTCTTATAACCGCAATGACCAAAATTCTATTTTATCGTGACCGGCACAGCAGCTGAACGTGCCACGTGCCTCGCTGCGTTGTAGTCAGCAAACACCAAACTAGTTTAACTTCTAGAAAAAACTTTCCTGTGAAATTCACTGGCTAGAATATTTGATTGGTAGCGATGCTTACCCTCTCATTTCAGTTTGAACCAATAACGTTAGGTATATTTGACAAACATGTTTAACATTCGTTCGCTACACCGCTACTCTTTGCATTGGTGCCAAGGCATTCCTAACTGGTCCTGCAATCGCGTGTCTGAAAGCGGGCATTCCGTAATGGGTTACTTCGTTGGTACTATAAAGCACACCTCAAAATAGGGTGCATTCAATTGATCGGTCAATCTAAATTACTATTTGAAATTGCCAACTTGTAAATGTGGACAGTTGCGAACTAGGTATTTCGAAGTCTTGATTATTTAACCTTTATACATTTAAACGTTTAATGTGCTGCGTCTCGATGGCTAGCTAGTTAGCGAACTGTAACTGTTCAAAGTCAGTCTACAGTTAAAGCATTCGGCTGAGAACATCTGGTCGTGAATTATCATGATGACTTTATGAACTGGTTCGCTGTCACACTTTCGTGAATTACAAGTGGGGGAGGAGTTTAGCGGTAGCAAATGGAGTCCCTTTTCGATCTCTCAATGAGAAGCAATTGTAAATGTCATTTAAGGTGTGTTACTGCAGGTTGATTTGCCTGTCGCCTCCTTTAGCTACCTAAATGAGTGAATAAGCGCTGTGTTGTGCTGTGCAGTTCACTAACGGACGAAAGAATTTCTCATAATGGAAGATGGACATATTAACTGTTAGTGGGGCAATATAAGCCTTGGACTGGGAGAGATTAGAAAGATCGTTTTATTCATTACATGATTCACGATAGTTACGACCCGTGCAGGCAACGACCGCTTTGAATGTAATTTAGGAGACAAATCATTGCGTAGTATGATTGCATTTATGAATGAAGAATTGGCGCCTGATATCAAAATGGCTAGTCAGTACTTCAGTGGAATAAATAAAAATTATTTTTCAAACCATATCAATATAGTTGGTAATCGTCTGTTAATCCGGAGGTCTTTTTGTGGTCAGGTTTGGCAAGACACATACATAGCTGGCCTCTCCTTATTCCCCTCTGGCTTGACAGCTAGTCAGGGAAACATTTT
Source organism: Megalops atlanticus (assembly GCA_019176425.1). Lineage (NCBI taxonomy): Eukaryota > Metazoa > Chordata > Actinopteri > Elopiformes > Megalopidae > Megalops > Megalops atlanticus. Next base: position 31,052,858 of record CM032880.1, on the reverse strand, counting down.
TTAAAAAATGAAAAAGTACTCACTTAAATGTTGTATCAATAAAGAAGAGGAGGAACTGGGTGGAGTAAGCGTTTGTAGACCAGTCTTTTGTTCTTACTACACATCACAATGAAAGAGCGGTTATGAATGGCAGCTTTTCTGCATTTTGACCTTTCAAATTGGTTGCTGGGTTCCCTTTTGAATTAATACTTTAATGAGTGAGATGCATGTCTGCCCACTGAGGACCAGTGTCAGTGATGGGTATTTGAGTTCTGCTCTCCTCAGGGCATGGTGGAACAGTTCATGCAAGAATGTCTTCATAAATATGTGCTCTCTCTGGATTCATGCATTCCCATCTCTGCATTCCAGTGTTCATGTCTGAAAGCTCATTACAGAAGCAAGAAGACAGATTCAGAATGAAAGAATACAAGTATGCTTAAACAAATATCTGGAATAGAAACAAGGTTTACATGCATACAAAGAGAAAGCTGTATTTTATCAGAATAGCTGAGTTCCTGCCCTTCAGAGTACTTTAAAAATATGTGTGGCGTTACAGACATCCAGGTCAGTCTGGGTTTAAAATTAAAATGATTGCCATAAAGGTCGCATAGGTGAAGTGTGTGGACCTACAGAAATGGATCCACTGACTTTCTAATACAGGAGAGCTGTGCAAAACTGGTAGTAAACATGGAGTGTTTCAGAGCATAATGGTCTTTGCAAGGTTTTGTGACTCATGGGCTCCCTGATTGTGGTCTGTGATTGCTGGATTGTGATTGGCTGTCTTGTCAGGTTAGAAATTGCTGGCTGTGAAACCTCAGGTACAGAGTGACAGCCTACTCATTTAGCCCCACCTCCAACATACCAATGGTATAAAGGCATTCTTCTCTTGGTAACCAGGCCATATTGGGTGGCTCTGTTTTTTCTTTTTTGATTTTCAGGAAAGTTTGCAATCATCAGTTTAAATGACGTCACTTGTACCCATCTGCCTCTCTTGCTAATCATAATGAGGTGATGTAGTTCTTATGTAGTTAGTGTTGTCAAGCATGTTGTGGTCTGTCACAAGTGATGATATAATTCGGTTGATGTCAACAGCATTTACTCAGGATTGATCCATATACTTCATCCTTTTAAAACACAGATAAATAGTGATGCCTTTTGTTTAGTTTGCTTATTTTATTACATTCTCCAGTTAATGTCCCTAATAATTAATCATGTAACACCTTTTCCATTAAAGAGTGACCAGGTAAGTAGAATGGAGCACCTGTTGTAACTTAGCCTGAACAACTGTAGGAATTACTGTTTACAGCATTTGAGTTATGAGAGTTTACTTACTGGTGTCAAAGAGAGTTGGTAAATCTAATGTGACACTAATGCTTCCTTAATGATCCCCGCTGGTGGACTAGGCTTTCTTACAACAAGCCCTTCCCTCTTATTCATAAAGCGAAACAAAAGCTGGCCTATTTAACTGCACCGGCATTTCACATGAGACCTACGCCTTATTGTTCATCTTTGTAGCCTTAGAGCACAATCTATTGTAATCACAGACTTGGTTCATGTAACAGTAATGACTTTCAAGGACAACTGGTCTGGCACTGCCATTGTAGTGTGATGTTGAGGCATTTTGTTCACAATAAGATATCCAGAGAAGTCCGTGCCCTGGAGGAAGGGCTTTTATTGCCAGATATTGGCCTGAGTGTTGTCTGAAATCTAAAATGAGAAACTAATCTCCCTGCGAGAATTATTGAATTGCACAACACTGTAAAGACTGCTTTGCCAGCGATGAAATGTGCTTTTATTTAATGTTAAATGAACATGGGAACATGGGAACATGGGTGCTCTAACTGACCGTTAAAACCATCAAGGAAAGGAAATTCACTTGGACACATTGAACACTTGAAGGAAAGGCTGATAAGTAACGTATTCACCAATATCATTTACTGCATTTTTTAACAGACTCAGCTACGTGTTCTGAATGTAGTGGTGATTGGGAAAGTAATTATTTTTAAACCTGTAGTGCCATGAATTGCATTATTATTCTTTTCTAGTTTTCATGAAATTGTATGTTTTAACCTAGGCTGAAAACAGGCACATCAGAAAAATGATGTTAAGACAGTGTTATGTGATGGAGTAGACTTAATGTTTAAACTGCAGAGCTGTTAAGAAACGTGTGATTGATGTGGTTGTGTGGCCAGAGATTCCACTGAGGTCTCGTGATGAACGTGGTAGGGTGATACGGCCAAGGCTGTGCTGATGAATACTTGGAGATCTTCAGTAAGTGGCAGTTGTATTTTTACCTTGGGTGACTTCTCTCCTCTGCGGGCAGTTGTCTTTTTTTGAATAGCATTCACACCCACCCATTCTTGCCACCAGTGTCCATGTATGGAGTAAGGGAGTAGGAGGTATGTAATTGGCATCTGTGAAGTCCATCCTTTTTCAAGAATGTCATGTAGTGGCATTAGATGCTCTTACCCTGTCTCTGTAGACACTTTTTATTGTACTGAAGCATCAAAGTCAGTTTTCTTAAATGGAATGCCCAGTCATTAGAGAGGTGATTTTGGTTACTCTGGAAGAATTTCAATGTGTTTTATGTGTCTTTTGTTGGAAGAGTCTGTGCTTTCAGGAAAAGTTCCTGCTGAGGTTATTGCAGGTTATCCCTGTATTTCATACACTGTCACTATAACATGTTTCGGTTTTCTAATGGGTTGGAATGACTGGATATTGGCCTTGTTGGGCTACCGAGTAGCTCCCTGAATAAGGCAGTTGCTTTGAGAGTAGGAAAAAAAACTGGTTCTTGGTTATCACAGCATGGCTTAGATCACCCAGTTTCATTAGCAAAACACCAGGGGACACGAATGTCCGCTCATGTTTTGCCGATAATCGCCGCTGAGCAGCAGGAAATTCACCTCTATCTCCCCACAGCCATGCTGTAAGCAATGACAAGGCAGGAGCTGAATTGGCAGTCATCTTGATTGTTTTTTGGCAGTGTTCCATCCAAAAATTTCTACAGCTCTGGTGTCAGTGGCTTGGTGCATGGCAAAATCTAGGCATATCGAGTCCTCCACACACTGTAATTACACCACTCTGGAAACAAAAGGCACAAACAACGTAGAATGTCACTTTGACTTTTCAAGAACCGTGGTTACCAAGTTCTGCCGTGTGATTTGCAGGTCCAGCCAAAAGAGGTCTGGTAGGTATGCTGCCAAGGAATTCCCAAACGCCTTTTTTCAGTTTCTTAAAAGTTTGACCGTTCAGTGGGGCTCCTTGGACTGGTAATGAAAATGAAGCCCTAAAATAGTAACTTATATTGTATCATCTCCTGACAGTTAATCTGCTACAAATCCTGTGTGAATGGAATGTTTGAGGTGCATGTGTGCTACTGAAATGTTACAAGTAAAAACAGTTAAAAAGCTGGGCTTTCAGCTTGCACGCTGTGATTTTGAATGGGATTATTAGTTCCCTGATGGTGTCTCCTTGAGTAAGGTACAAAACCTCCTGTGCAGTAAATATCCAGCCTTGTCAATGGACAATATGCAAACATAGTACAGTGGTACCGTGCATCAGATTTTGCATGAATTCATCAATTAATAAAGCCAAGTCGTATGAACTGAGAACCTTTTGCACAGAATTTAGATAGAGGGTCATGTAAGTGTCACCTAGACCAAATGAACCAAACAGTTCATAAGACGAATCTAAAATCAGTACAGCCTGTCATCAATTCGTTTTAAATGTCATCTGAATATTGGATATTCATATTTACTGCTGTATTTTATCCAGCTTTTAGTCCTGTCTCGAGGGAATATTTGCATATTCTCAGATACAACCATTTTATTGGTTTGTTATTGGCACACTTTTTTAGTTTTCCTTTGCATTTTCATTTGCAATTCAGATGGAGGACACCACTAAATTCCTAACGACAATTCAAATTGCAGGTCAGTTGGCCTTAAGTTTCATGAAATTGTCATGTAAACGTGTCACCTGAAATCCAAATTTGATGCTAGATCATATAATTTGGTTGTTTGGATAGTTTCTAGGTTACCATTCACTATTTACTCTGCTTTTAAAATGGCCAATGTTCAATATAGTGGCCAAACCATGTGACTTGTTGAATCCATATTGTTGAGAGGTGATGTTTTTGTCCTTTACAAGGACATAAAGGAATAAAGTTTCATGCGTTCTCACCAAGTGGTCTAATAGTTATGGTTAATTATATTACAAATGTGAGATAAGAGTTCATTCAACATTTTACATTCCAAGTACATTATTTAAGTAACAATAGCATTTTCATTAATTCTGAAGAAAATGAATATGGAAGCCGCACCATTTAACCAATTGACCATACAGTGTTTTTGAGTACCCACCTCTTGTACTGTTGAGTGGCCTGAACCTCATGACCTGACTGGTGTGGCCAGTTGTTGGTTCTGGATGACACATTGTCGCTTGATTGTGTCCACTTTTGGTGTTGAAGAGGTCATTCAGTGTTGTCAAGGTCCTGTTTGACCACAAACAGGATTGTGTACATGAACAGGCTGCATGAAAATGAAGGTGTGACCTCAGTGACAGGATCAGGTTGCACAACTTTTACGAATCTGATCATTCACATAGTATTTTCAAACCAGTTTAAAAATAGTTTCAGGGTTCTGTCCCTGAAACAACACTTGCTCACAAGGGAACCCTGAATGGCCAAGATGACCTTGAGGGATGACTCTTTTGGTTTGGAGAAGAGGAAGCAGCTTCACTAAAATTACAGTGTAGTAGTTAAGTGCAGTATATCAGTCAAATGGAATGTTTTATTCAAAAGCAGCAGGCTGTCAAATGATCTATTTTGATCCTGTTGTTGTCAGTGACCGTGTTAATGATAGGGCTTTGGTAAACAGCTGACAGGGTGTTGCTCTCATCCAGGCCTCCAGTGTAACCTCTTCAGTGCCCTGTGCAATCTTTGGCCTAGTTACAGGCAGAGTGTTGCCCACATTGTCTGGCATGGTGCTTCTTGTCTATTGATTCAGACATGCAGCACTGGCAAAGCTAATGGGTCAAGGACAAACCTGGACTAAAGTCAAAAGAGCGTTGCACAATGCTTCACTTTTTTCCTAACATCCACCCGGTTTCCGCAACTAAAATGTTGAGAAAATCCAGATGTCTCCACAAGGGTTGGGACTTTGACAATGTTCAAACCACTGATGTATCTGCTCTGTAAAAATTTCCCCTCTGGTCCTTCTGGGTTCTCTCTCCTCTATATGGTGCCTAAATTATCAGTTGTACATACCTGGTTGTGTCTGCCAGGCTGCTGGGAACTGTAGTCTTTCTGTCATCCCCATGGAGGAATGTCTGCTGGCTCTTAAAGACATACGTCTGTCTGTGGCCATGCCCTCCACTGCTAGACTTTGCACAAATGTGAAATTTCACCAGAGATTTGAGGGTCTCTTCTCTGTCTCCATTTCATTTCGAAAGATGTAAGGTAGGTTTTGCATACTTAAAAAGTATGGTAACTAACTTAAACGTATAGTTTTCATTGAACTAGTCACCTTGCTGTTATTTTTTTCATTGATCCATTATAGAATTGATGGTTATTTATTGTGAATTAATGGCTGATGTGTCAATCCATTTGTCCCATGGTGAGGCATTTTATCTATGTTGTCTTACAAAGTGACATGCACATGGATTGATCTGAATTCAGAATTCAGGAGCAAAATTATGTTTGCAGTGGCAGGCTAGGGGCCTCTTGCCAAAACCTCCCCTCTTGCTAAAAAACTCCTGGTCCAAGAACCTTAAAAAATTTTAAGGTCCTTGGCAGGGGGACAGAAATCAACCAGTCTGGCCACTTCAGGCTTTTATTGACATCAAACTTTGTGACCTTTTTTTTTTTTTTTTTTGCCTTTCACTAAAGTACGTTGTACTTCCCTAGACATCCAATGACGTTACACTTACAAAGTAAACCTAATCTTTGGACTTGATATCTTGAATATTCGCCCCAGTTTAAATTTTGAAATATTTGTTCAACCTCATTTTATTTTTTTAATTCGGTCACAGCTCTTGGTGCCTGTTACCCCAGTTGCATTAGTGGAAGAGCTGACCTCTGGCAATCCAGCCTCTCTGTGACCTGAAGTTATTTCCCTGCTTAGTGGGAGGTTGTCGTAAATGCCTTCTTTGAAGTAACACTTGTCGAACACACTGAGAAAACCACCTATAACTAAACATGGAAGAACCAGGACTGGGATTTGATGAAAGTCAATAGACTACTTGTTCCTCAGGAGAAATTACTTTTTTAACATCATTCAAGTCAGTCATTATATCCACCCACACAGTTCCTGTGGGTCCTTTCGCTAAGTCTGCTTGAGAAAAACACTTTGGAACAGTGCAATGAAATTGAAAAAAATTAAAAATCATGGCAGTTTCCATCCATTCTTGAATTGTACACAAAGACAGATGTAACAATCACTAATTTCAAGATATTCCTTGGTCTCTCAGCAAGCATTGGGGATTCACACCAAAGTTTCAACAGCTTCACCAACTCCTCTTCCAAGTTGGCCATCCCTTTGCCCTTTCCCCCCAAAAAACCAACTCGGGGTCAGACCAAGGACTTCAAGTAAAGCTCTAATAACAGCACTCCTCTACTCTGTTTCTGTTTACTTACCAGGACATTTGCATAAAACCCCCAACTCCACCATCCACAACATATACATCACTACTCACTAGTACCTTGTGGTCTGGATTCTGCTTGTAGAATATTGGCTAGATGTGTTCTGTCTTCCCTGTTTACTTCTGTCTACGCCACTTCATTGACCGGTCAGGTCCCCATGACCCCAGTAGCAGGACTATTGGGTTTGATGTACTGGATGCCAACACTGGAAAAACAAGTAATTTGATTCCATGACACTGCGATTACTGTGGAGAGAGAAGGCAATCTTCAATTATTGGTAAAGGCCCAAAAGGTCACAAGCACACCCTCTAAAATGTAAGACCTCCCTCTTTTTTCAATGTGTGCCTTCAGTATGCTGTGACGGTGACATTTATTAGAGCATAAGTTGGTACATTTTTCTTTACTCACTGTTATTCTTGAATTTAAGTCAAGCACTCTGTTTGGATACTGAGGTAATATACCAGGACGTTGGAGCACAATAACACTGCTTTGTGCATTAAGCCTCTCACACTGGCATGCTTATTGGCCACCGGAGTCATGGTGTTTGCCAGAACAAGAGTGCTCAAGTGGGTCACGGGGGTAGCAGGGGGTGGTCACTACAGTGGGAATGCTGACCTGATTCAAGAACCATAATCTCCTGAAACATTTCGCCACCACACGCTTTGCAAGGGTGCTGCATGGCCTGTCCTTTTGTTATCTGACAGATCCCGACTGTGTGTCCCATGCAGTCACGATGCCAAAACCTCTCAACACTGTCAAGATCCAAGAGCTTTTATCAATGCAAGCTACCATGCTGCTGTGAAGGCAGCTTAGGAATTAAACTATGTCAGAAAAAGCCTGTTGCATTTCAGCATATTATTACACAGCTGTTGTGCCCTGGGGTAATGCGTTTCCATTTTTATCGTGAATTAAAGGAACCAATGCAACACAAACAAATTTTCATGAGTTGCAGGAGTAATGAATTTAACTTGACTTGGGACAAAGGTACACCCTGCCCAAACTTTGGTGCTGTTAAAATTCTCTTCGGGAGCTATTAGCATGAGACCTTCCCTGTCATTTCACGTTCCATTGTTACTGTGTTTGTAAACTCAGCATGTTTGTGTACCCATTTCCTTCAGTCCTCTACATCCTCTATGGCCGCTTGTTTTTCAGCTTGTTTAATTACAGGCGCTGATAGTCATTAAGGCAGCACGGCGTTAACAATTAACAGTTTTTTTTTTTTACCCTAACTCTGCGATCAGCTCTGGAATGCACTTGCTGGTGTTGAGGTCGCCAGGGTGCCTAACGGGGGGCCGGAGCTCTCAGAGCTGAACGATTGATTGTGCTCAGTAAGCAGTCACCAACCCCTGAGATCTTAAGGAGGCGCATTAGCATAAATTAGATGTGTGCCATAATCCAACTGTTTTGATGGGAAGAAGATCTAATTTAATTTGCGGCCTGGTAGCCTTAGCTACTGTCCGGGTGTCAGTGGATTGTTTGTCTTGCAGTTGGCTATAGTGAACATGTGAATAATGAGGCTGAATATGATAAAAGTTTAGGCTATGTGGGCAGGACAGACCAGTGGTCCTAAGCAAGAAAAGTACCAAGAGCATTTGTAATGATGTTATGGGCAGGAAAATGAAAACTGAGACAAAGCAAGAGGAAGAAAGTGCAAAATGACCATTTTAGTAAACTGTGTGCATTTGTTGTGTGTGAAATTCTTTGTAAACTCTGTGTGTTAAATTGAACTTAGCTGGTACAGAAGTAAGTATACAAACCTCATTTTAGTCCTTCCTGCAGGAAAGGCCAAAAATTTCAGTACTGCACGACAGTGTGCCACCAACCCTGAGTGTGGCTGGCTGGAAAACCTTCCATCAAAAAATGCCAAAACTTTATTTGCCGGATCTTACACCAGATGCCCAGTCCAGATTGCTTTTTACTGCTTTTAGAAACAATTAAAGAGGCTCTGTTGTGGATTATTGTATGTAAGTATCATAAGTACTTTTTGTTCCATATTTTAATGTAGGCTATTTATGTAGCAGACACTATGATCTACTGCAGGGCAACTTACAGACCTTACAGTCTGAGGTCTGTTTATCACCCTGGATAATTACAGTACTGGTTGAAGTTAAGTGTCTTGATCAAAGTGGGTGGAACCCTACCAGTCAAGCCTTGAGGTTATATGTTCAGATCCCCATCCACCAACGCAGGGTGCGGCATTATTCTTAACTTGCTCGTACAAGTGCATAATGTTGCAATAATGATATTTCTCATTAAATTACCCCAGTTTTCCTCACCCATGTTTTCCTCCTCTCCATCCCCAGGAAATCACTTTGACAGAGGGCAGCCGGGTGTTTGAGACATGGAAGAACCCCCCGCCTCCGGTTTACATGCAGTACTTTTTCTTCAATGTCACCAATCCCAAAGACTTTCTCGCCGGGGGCAGAGCGTCTGTCACTCAAATTGGGCCATACACTTACAGGTAGGGCAAACACCTGCTGGGAAACTATGGGAGTACTGGACTATAGGAATGGCCTGTTTGTGCGATGCAAATTGCATTTGAGTCTTTTTAAAGATTGAAGTGAAAGCTAAATTACTGGGTACTATGAAGTCTGTATTAAGTCTTAAGTACAGAGAATTGGTAGCAGGAAATTATGGGCAGTGGTATCCAAAGAGTCCACCTTTCAGTGTGTTTTGGGTGAGTAATTTTTAGCACTGTGTTAATACATTTTTACAGCAGCATGCTTTATTGACTGTGGAGAGTCGGTCACTATGGGCGGAAATAGACCTTCAGACAAAGCCTAGCATTGTCACACCAGCATTGTTCTTTCTACAATTACAGCGGCGTTGCAGCTTGTAGTTTCTTGGTGCGCTCTGCTTGTTAATAAACCTACAGAAAAAGATCAGGCCATTGTGTTCCATGTGAAGACTTGTTCGTCATCTTCTGACAATGGCTGGGATCCCGCAGTGGCGGAACAAATTAGTTTCAGTCCGCTGCTGTGGGGTAGGGGGAGGGCTGGGGTCTTCTCGTCTCACCCTGCGCGTTTTGAATGCCATCAGTGGAGTAGTGCATATCCTCCAATAAGCTCCCAGTCCACTGTAGAGCAGTGTGTGCCTTGCACTGCAAAAACCAGCCATCTCCTGTGAGTGTATCGTGAGTGTTGTCATGGTGAGGTTGTCACGGTGATACAAGCCCAACATACAATAGGCGATTCCAAAAAGGGTTGCATAAAATATGGGGAAAAGAGTGGATCCATTCTTATTTTGTTTTGATTATTTTGCCTGTTGTCACTTTCACTTACCTATTGCAAACATTGACATGTATCACATTAAGTGGATAATTCTTGGTTAATTCAGAACCTTTACAGAGACGCAGTGTGTTCTGGGAGGTCATGCCTTGATGAAGGCTTAGATTGCTGAAATGCGTAAACTTTTGTGTCCCTTTTTTAAACTTTCCCACAGGTTATGCCAAGTTTTTAAACTATGTTTTGACCATCCTCATACAAGAGTATCTTGAACCCTGAAGAAGTAAGCCCAGTTTCCTCTGCAGCATGTTCTTCAGATCATTTATTTTGGCTATCCCTCTTATTGTTTTCTGTGTTCAGTTTTTTCTGTTATAGGGTAACTCAGTGCAGAGCAGGTTAGTTTCTTCACTGTGGAAACTGCTACATTGTAACTTGATTATTTTTTAGGTATTGCAGTAGTCGGTATGGTCTTCTGGAAGCAAAGGAGCCCTCCACACAGATGCACCAACCTTTTTTAGCCCTGTCCTGAGCCTGGTTCATTGTGTTTATAGTGAATGCATTATTCCTGTTTGCTGGTGTTATTATTAGCTTATTTAGACCTGGCACATCTGAATCCACTGTGGAGGACTTAATATGAAATCACTCTTTGGTATATGTGCTTGATTGCACAATGCAGCCCAAATCATTTCCATGCACTGCCTGTAACGCCAGCCTTCTGTCCAGCTGCATGGGAGATGTTTGCAGTTTGCTTCAGAGTGATTGTTTTCTTGTTTCTCTTTGACATTGAAGTGTTTTGTTGGAAACCCCTGTACCATGAAGGAAATTCAAGGAAGCTTTATGGCCTTTTTGTCTCAGGGCTCTAAATATAGGGCTGATATAGTCAGAAGAATGCAAATGAGGAAATGTAGCTAAATATTAACTGACCTGAAGCTATTCACTGAGTTTCCAACACAAAGCTTCGAGTGTCCATTTTAAGTGGATGCAGGTGGCAAATAGTACTGGAGGACAAAACATGAACTTAAATTGACATTAATATGGCATTTTGCCCTGCAAGCTTTTAATTCAGACTACTAAACTGTTACTGTCAATAACAAGCAGATTTGAAAGGTTTCACCTCCACCTCCATGATTCTTGCAGATGACTGAGAGTAATTGTGTGTAATTTGTTTCTTTTGGCCTGTAACTCTTGCTGCTGGTAGATGGTACATTTGTAAACTGTTTGCATTTTAGGACTTACTGCACATGAATGTATTGAGTTATTTAAGCCTTTTTTTAAACATCATAGCGCATTCTGTATGATACCAATGACCCCATGTGGATTGTGTACCTTTTATGTTGTAGTTAATTATATTGTGCAGTTCATGAGACGCTTCTCAGTTTATATCAGTCCTGCCTGCAATCCTACCCTTCTCCTTGGTATTTAGATAGGAAATCTATTAGGGATTAGGATGGAGTTTAATGCACCTTAACAAGTGGCGCCAGCTGAGTCTGTTTCCAAAGTCTTGCTCACACCACTGTTCTGGAATGTTACTAAGCTTAACGTTTCAGCACATGTGAAGGGAATTAAAGGAAGGGAGAGACAGATTGATTCATGAATACCTCAAAGCAAACATCAAAGTTCACAACAACAGGGTGGTAGTATCACTGTCACCACAACTTTTGCCTTCAGTAATAGTACTCAGGACATGCTGACCCTGTCAGAGCTGTGTTTATCAGTACGGCTTTTATGAATTGTATTCACTAATCCTGAAACACATTCTTAAAATCAAATAGAGCAACTCTAAGTGTTAGTCACCTTTTATGACCACAAGGTTTCAACAGAAGCTTTCCAGTATCTGTAGACTTTGTTCATGGGTGGTAGAAATAAGTAGAACAGCAAGGTTGGCTGGCATACACTGTAGAAGAGAATTAACCTTTGGGTAAATGCTCGTTTTTTAGGTTGCTGTAGTACATAATGTTATTTCCAAACGTGTCACCATGACTAATGGTACCCTTATATGGGTTTAACAGGGAGTACAGGCCGAGGGAGAACGTGACCTTTGTTGACAATGGGACAAAGGTGTCCGCCTACACCCCCAAGAGTTTTGTGTTTGAGCCAGAGATGTCAGTGGGTGATCCCAAGGTTGACCTTGTGACGACCATCAACATCCCCGCATTGGTGAGTAATGTGGGACTGTGGGTGGGTGGGTGTGGAACAGGGCAAGGGGTGTGTTGGAGTGACCTCTAGGTCTGTTCCATCTAAAGCAACTTTTTGATCCATATCTGAAGGACTGGCCTTTAGATGCTCTGGGTTTCTCACCTTTTCTCTTGCTTTATGTTTTATGAGAATATTAACAGTTTATTACATCAAAATAAACCTACTGTCTTTTATTTGAAGTAAAACACACAAATTCTTAGAGAAAGTCAGAAAGAAAATAAGGTCTTTAGTCCTTGATGGGAGTAATTTTTTCCCAGTTGACCCTGGGTTTTCTGATTTCTTGATTCCCTATGGAAAATGCACTGTACCCAATGTTGCTGTGCTTTTTACAGTTTACCATTTTACCATTGTGAAAATTCTCTACAACAAATAAAGTCTGAGTATTTTTTGATAGGGTTTGATGTAAACAGTGTGCGTTGCGGGAGTGCACAGTAAACAAGCCCTAAAATTGGTCCCGGTTACATTCTCTCCAGATTACAAAATGAGTGCTCCTGTCCATAGAGGCCAGGTAGATGGTGTGAAATATCTTCTGTCTCATGCCGACAGCCTGACCCAACTAACCACACCACCCTCGTTCTCACCCCTTTGCTCCCTCTTGTGTGCACTCCTGATTTCCATCGTTTTCTCTCTCTCTCTCTCCCTCTCTCTCTCTCGTCAGGCGGTAATGGACAAGGTGAAGGGCAGTTTCTTCATGGGCACCATGGTGTCGATGTGGATGAACTCCATAGGCGTGGGTGTGTTCATGACCCGGCCTGTCCACGAATTGCTGTGGGGCTTCAAAGACCCCCTGCTCACTCGCATTCACCCTATGAAGCCTGAGATTGAGGAGTACTTTGGCCTTATGTACAAGGTGAGTCCTGCAAAGCTACTGCCAAGGCATGTTTCTGTAGCATCTGTTAGTACTGCATGGTGTAGGTGAGAACAGGTTTCAGTTGTCTCTGCCTAAAAGTTTACCTGGAAATTCTTCTTTCTGATTTACTGTCATTTTTTAATGAATATTACTTACAGGGAGAACTCCTGTCAAAAAGGTGGCTTGCGTCCTTAACTGGAGATGGTTGTAGGCAAAGTTCCCAGTTTTGGATGCTCAGTCACACGTTTATATTCTTTTCTTTATTAAATTTGGAATGCCTAGTGCTGCTTCTCCCAGTTTGGAATGGCCAGTTCTATTATAGAGATACTGCTCCTCGCTAAAATCCCTTCCAACAATCCAGGAGCGCACAGGCAAACAAGTGCTGTCCTCCAAAACACATGATGTTAAGCTTCTTTACACACCGCAGTCCTGATACCACGCTTGCACAAACATGATTTGGAGGAAGACGCTTCATATGCGGCTTTATACAGGCAGACTGTGGGTGTCTGATTGACCAGCGGGGGTCGCTGGTGTGCATTGTGAAGGACGTGCCCCAACTGACCTATCCAACCCCCGTCCCAGGTGGAGTGAAGTCAAACCCGGGCCCTGAAGCTTATCCGTTCAACAAGCATTCAAAGTGAACATGTTTACCATGGAGCTACTCAGGAGACCCATGCATTTAAACTGATAATACCGTCCCAGTTTAAACCTGTGAATGCACTGTTATCTGTGCTGAAAACAAAGACCTGCTACAAGCAGTGATTATAATGGCTAAGTACAAAATTGCCAAGGTCATGAGCGCTGACCTCATTTTTTACCCTTGATCAGTATTACTCAATCCTGGTCCTCCGGGCCCTTGGTGTATGCTGATTTTCAATCTAGCTGAATTAAGCTCTATTGAATAAGCATGTAGGAGCCATTAAATGAATACTTAACTTTATTTGACTCCATTTCTTATAATGAGCTTAGTGTATCAATCTTAGTGTATCTTAATTAAATGAATGTACTTTTCAAGTTGTATTTGTGCTAGTGTAAAATAGTGTAAGTATAATTTTGTTTTGTTCAAAGGGTACACATTATCTCAATTAAGTTTGAGTGTTGGGGTTAGTTTCATTTTTATAGGTCCCAATTAGCAAAACAAATTACTCTAAATCAGTAGCTCAATGTCTTTCATCTGTTTCGTGGGGACTGTAGTCAGTGTGGCAAGTGTCGCTTCACATCTTCACAATCATCTGAAGTAGGCGAGTCCAATTATCAAAGGAGGAAGCAGCTTGCCACAAGTGCAAGTAAATGGTGCTGTCTTCTGCACAACATGATTCTGAAAGTAAACAGTGAGCTCAGCCAGCCAGAATGAGAGACAGTATACAGTGTTAGAAAACTTTCATTTTCATTTTGTTCACACTTCAGTGCACTTACTAGCTGTAAAGACAGTGAAAATGGCAAAACACTGGGAAGTTAAACAATGCAGGATATTTTTCCACTAATTTAGCTAGCTAACTCCCTGGTAATAAATGACAAAGTGCTAGTTTTTAGCTAGTTACAGTTAGTAACAGTTGCACTGATGGGATTGTTTATGTGTAGAAGAGGCATTGTGGGAATGGGGTTGACATCAGACACCCCTCCAGATGTAACTTTTGTAAATCATGAGTAGTAGTCTGAACATTGCTGTATTGTAACAGATGTATCAAATAAGGTCTTGAAAATAATTTTAGATTTTCTGGAAAAATGACCTCAATTACAAATTGAACTCCAAAGAAAGTTCATAGTAAGATGTGCCTAGCACACCATGAGTTATTGGCTCTTGCACAGCTGTCCTACCAATTGGGATTAGTCATTGGGATTAGTTTTCTCATAAAACAGTCTGTGGTGCCTTTAAAGACATTAGATTTAGATTGAGACCAAATGGAGTACTTTTACTTTAGAATGGAGTTCTGTGGCATTTGTGACTACGGCTATGTTTTTACTATGGTACAGTCCAGCATAGCACTGGAGACGGTGGGAAATAAGCACTGAAATTGCAGTGTTTGCATTCTTTTTCTTTATCCCTTGGCAGAAAAATGGAACCAGTGATGGTGAATTTGTCTTCCACACTGGGGAGCAGAACTACATGGACTACGGCAGAATACACACGTGGAAAGGTGAAAGGTAATAACAGATTGTTCCACTCCATGTGATGCAGATACCCGGTGAACGGTGCAGAGACGGGGCAGAATTTACAGCGGTGTAATCGTACGTCCCTTTTATCACTCTGTGTCTGTGAATTCTTTAGCCAATGAGATGTGGACATGGAATGCCTTACAGAAAGTCTGTGAAGGTCCCCTTTCGACCCCAACATTTTCGTAATGGGTTGATTTCAGAGGTTAAAGGAGGGTATGACTCTCTGGGGTTCTGCTTAGCTGGTTTTTCATCCTGGTGGTGCCTGAGGCATCGTGTCTGGACACCGGCCTGCCAACCCCGCGGCTAGAAACATCCCGATACTTGACTCACTTGGAAGTGTGAGAAAACAACCTTTACTACCAGCTGGTCCCGAGCCAGACGCTTTCGCTCGTCCCGAGCGGCGTTGTGCGAGCGTGGCGTCTGGCCAAGTCCTCTGCCCTTTATTTGTCTGTATCGCACCAGTCTACAGACACAGCGTAAAATTAAGCAACAGCTGCATTTTAACAGGCCAGGTAATTTCAAGTCCCGTTATACTACTGCATATCTGAAGATGGAGGTGTAGCTACATCCTCTTTCACACACGTCGAGGTACTGTGCCCATCTGCCCGTTCATCTTTATGAAGCTTCACCTGCATCGCAGGGAAACTGCCGTTGAGGCTTATCAGTACAACCTTCAGCTGTTTATCCAAATTATATGAGTAGGGGAAAACAAAAACCTCTGTTCATAAAACTCAACAGTGACGGTTCAACAAGTTGCAGTCTTGTAAGTTGGAATTCCAACACATTTGTAATTCTTGGTCTCAAAGCAGAGGGCATTGTCCAATCCCCTATATATCCCATCTATAAATCTGAGATGGATGGCTTTAACTTTTGAAAACCATAGTGAGATTTTTCGGGATGGTGTCTTTAATCCTTCTCTGAATTACTTTACATTACATTATTGGCATTATTGGCATTTAGCAGACACTTTTATCTAGAGTGACTTACATAGGCTACAATTTTTACATGTTATCCATTTATACAACTGGATATTTACTGAGACATTTCTGGGTTAAATGCCCTGCCCATAGATACAGCAGCAGTGCCCCAGTGGGGAATTGAACCAGAAACCTTTAAGTTACAAGCTCTACTCTTTACCACTATGCCACATTACCGTCCCAGTAAATATTACTGTAAATATTTACAGTGGTGTTCAGTCCTCATTATGTGACATATTTAAGAAAGGTTTAGGTCTGGTTGGTCATTTAGACTTAAAAAATACACTCATTAAAATGTTAAAGCCTAGCTACAGGTAAGGTGGAGCACACTCCTTCATAAGTGGTCCAACAAGAGGCTTCAACAATTTGTCACGTTTTATGTTTGTAGTTTTAATAGCATTGGTTAATCAGAATTTTCTTCTGTCTACCTTTACCCTCCTTAAAGATGACAAATCTGTGCTGGGATGTCACAAGATTCTGTTCCTCTTCTAGATCATGAATAACAAGCTTGCTGCCGCTCTCGTAGCTGTGAATCACCGGTTAATGAATGGGGCCACGTGACACACATGGCAGCTAAATGTTAACCTGCATTCAGGGGGTCATCTCGCGTGCTCAGCATCTTCCTCCTCCTCTGCAGCCAAACGCGGTACTGGGCGACCAACCTGACCAACATGATCAACGGCACAGACGGCAGCGTGTTCCACCCTCTCCTGTCCAAGGAAGAGCAGCTCTATGTCTTCTCCCCAGACCTCTGCAGGTAACTCTCCAAAGATTTTATGGAGTTCCCGCCCCACCCCCCACAATAAACACTGCTTAGTCTAACTGTAGAAGTCTTTAGACGTTCTCTGAGACAAGGAGGAAGTGGAAGAGATAGAGGGAGTGTGAGCTATGCTGCAGTCCCTTAGATTCCCAGGAGACTACTGCAGCGAATGTGTGCCGTACGGTACCATTTGAGACTTCAGGGTCACATACGGTCTTCATTGGTTGAAAATTACTTTCACCGCATGCTCTGTACAGGAAAGCATTAAGCATGTGAATTAAGCATTTTGAATTAAGAACACTATCCCACAAAGCCTGCAAGCCATTGGTTTATGATAGTCACAAAGACAGGGTTTACACATTGTTTTCAAGCTGTAGTTCCTTTTCTTCTCTGTGTGGCCTGCCAGCTGAGTTAGAGCATGATGATGTGGTTTGTATCTTAGACAGTACATTGCTTTAGCTTTAAATACACAATGGCTACTGCTATGAACTTCCTGCTTCTTTTGTTCTGTTGCGGAAAGACATTTGCAAGTGAGAGCAAATTTCACACTTTGTCTTCCAAGGCAAGACTCATTAATTGTGTTTAAGTAAATGAAGACATCTAAATATACCACTACCTAAATATTCCAAGGAAACACTTGAATTTTTATACAGACCAATTACATGTGTGCCTACAGTAAATATATTGTCCATACATCTGATGGTTTAAAAATATTCAAGCAATAGTATTTAAGGAAGGGGGTGATGAACCATGTTTCATTTAACCTATACTATACTATAAATAGACTGCTCTCCTAATAATAATATGCAGTTTACCTGATTCTTGTTTTCAAACTGGGCCTGCAGTTTTTTTTGTTTTTGGATGAATGCAACAAGTAATGGAAAAAATGAAAATGAAAATCATGAATCCAACATCGAACCAGTAAGCCTTACTTGGATGATTCATGAATGAACATTATGTCCAATTGAATGTCATCCCTGAGTTTGATTTCCTCATTGAGCCACCACTCAGCATGTGATCTAGAGCACTCATGCAACGTGCAGCACTGTCCAAATCGTTATTCTGAAGCACATTTCACATAACGTGCTCTCAGAGATGCAGGTCAGCGACTAGCTGATATAAAACAATTTTTAAAATTAAGGAATGTTTGAGGGATTAAATAGGTTGTCTTACCTCAGCTAGAATAACATGCTGCGTATACTTTTGATTTCGTTGTGCAGCTACTGCTAGCAGTTACCGTCATTGTGGGTTTGGGTTTATGTCTTTGCGCCTATGTTTTCTCTCCCTGACAACTGCGCTCTTGCAAGAGCGCTCAGGACAGACGAATGTGAAACTCTTGATACACTCGCATGCAGCCAGTGACTGTTTTTTTGCACTACAAGGCACACAGTGCGCTACAGCGGTTTAGTCGCTCATGGTAGGATAGGCGTTTCTCCAAAGTCATCCAAGCAACTTGCAGCCCCCTGACGAATCAGAGTGTGGCTGAGAGCAGTGAGGTGAGAGCACCCTGGCTGACCTGCCCACCCCTATCCCCAGCAGAAAGAAGGCCTGTTACTCCACCTCTGTCAGCTCCCGGTCATTGTTGGGAAACTGTATGGCAGCAGTTGAACTCAGGCCATAGAGCTCAGCTTGTGCTCAAAGCAAGCACCTGAACCACTGAGCTACACAGGAGCCCAGATGATAGTGAATGGGGTCTCCCCTATTCAGTCATTATTTTGAATGTCCCTGATTTTAAAACGTAAACTCCTCGATCTTGTATGTTCAAGCATCAGTGTGTGTTGAATGACATGTTTTCGAGTCCTTTCCTCTCATCTGACAAGCAGGGTTTCTCATCTTTATGTGCCGTTTCACCCACATTTAATATGGTCTGGCTTTGATTCCATGGGTCTGTTTCGGGTGGGAACCTTGACCTAATAACAGGGACCATGATGAACTTCCTCCCCCTTTTGTTCAGAACGGAAAGAATCTGCTCGGCAGGCGTGACGATGGTTTCCACATTGTTTGGATCGCAGACAAGTTGCACATGGTTGTTTTCACAGCACTTTCACCCACTTAGTCATAGCACAGAGCTCTCCCCTGCATTGTTGTGGCTGAAGGGGGCTCTCCTCTCAATTTGTTGACTCTTCACCTAAATCAGAAAAGGAGAAGAGGATAGCGTTGACCTTGATGCACAGACACATCACACGTGCGGCCTTTGTGGTGCAGTCATAATTATCCAAAGCAGACAGATAATTGTTGAGATCTTTCCTCTGTGCTGTGACTGTGACTATGTAAACAAATAGTCACACAACAGTGAATGGCATTGGAGGAGATGTCCGCAGATTGCATCTAAGTTTGAGTCTAAGTATATGCTGTTCTACCAGAGTGCTCATGCTCTGCCTGTAGACTGAGACAAGTCTCTGATCTCACATGTTAACAGCATTGTGGCTGTTTTAAAAGACCGTTTTAACCGATTAAGTTTTTGAATAAAGGAAGTCTCTCATCCCAATGCAAGTGGTGACTAAGTCATGTAGCAGATGGCCTTCTTCTAAACTCCCCTTGGCTGCAATTCTGTGGGAGATTGTGACATCCATGGGACCACTGTGGGAAGAATCTAATCCAAATTTTCCTGCATAGCACCGTACTGTTGGGGAAACCAAGTCTGCATCATGAGGAAATTTTTTTTGTCTCCCCCTCATGTGTCCTCCACCCTGTCTTGTATAGGGTGTGTCTTTAGACAGTGATCTCGGATGTGGGTTGTGGTCAGATTGATTTCAGACAAAGTGCGTCGTAAAGCCAGGGCTCTGTTGCATGTACAGTGCTAAAGCAGTGCTAAGTTAAATCCAAGCTTGCTCAGCGTCAATGTCATTTTAAGAGGTGATGTTGAGCTTTAGTTGCAGTTTCTTTGAGTGGGAGTTTAAAGAATTCTTCCCCTCCCGCTCAGGTCCATCTACATGAAGTTCGTGAAGGATGTGGAGATCAAGGGGATCCCCGCCTACCGCTTTGCCCCGCCGAGATCCGTGCTGGCCAGCCGGGAGGAGAACCCTGCCAACGCCGGCTTCTGTCTCCCTGGCGATCAATGTCTGGGCACTGGGGTGCTCAGAGTGAGCGTGTGCAGGAAGGGTAAGGCCCAGCTTTCACTACTTACTCACCATTACGAATGCACTCATTCATTTAGTATGAGGAGCTAACATGGCCTGCATTTGACATACTACTCCACTGGAAAATGACAGAACCAATTCAGGACTGCCTTAATGTAGGAGAAACAGTAAGTTACCCACTGGGTATCTGAACCCAAAACAGGCTTCCCAACCAGCTGTTCTTTTGGGCTTTTGTATATATACTGGGGGCACCTTCGCCTGAGGACACAAAGCCACTCCCCCTCCCCCTCCTGCATGTGATCCGGCAGCGTACGCCCTTCTAGTTCCCTCTCCCCCGACCACCTGACTCCAGTGACAAGAGCTGCAGTGATTCCAGTCACCTGACTGCAGCACGCCACCAGAACATTCCAAATCTGCCTGTGTCCCTGTAGCCAATGCCCCCAAAGGAGGAGTGATTCAATCCCTGCTTTCCTCTGCTGTGGCCTTAACGTCGCCATCGTAACTGACACACACACACACACACACACACACACCTGCTCAGTCGGGACACGGTTTCCAGCTCCTTTGGCCCATAAACCTGAAAGCTAATAGGCGCTACAGGGTAGCTGTGAATGCCAGAGTTATTTTCCAGGTATGGCAGTTCAGTGGGAGAAGTGCGTGTGACCCTGTGTTTTGGAACTCCGTGAACTTTCACCAACATGCCCTTTTTCACATTACGCTTAGCGCTCAGCGTTCGCACACGCCAGTGTTGCCAAACATAACTGATGGAAAACCGTTACCTCTGTTCTACTGCCATTTCCCTTGCGGAGAAAATATGCTTCTAACAGTGTTTGCCTTCTGTAAAAAGCTAGAAAGCGGAGCTGGGAGGAGGTTCCTGTTTCACCAGTACAATACAATCAACTGTTCATATGGAGAGGCAGTGGTGTGGCATTACTGTGGGTGTCACTGATTAGGCAGGCCCTGGATTCAGCAAGATAGGCCAAGCAAAAGCACAAGGAAAATGCTGCCCTTGCAAGCTAGACAATTTTCCCATCATATTTTATCAATATTATGACTGTTTGTAGTGTAGTAATAACTATAGCAGCCCACCTGATAATACTGATATTTGCTTTTTAACATGAGCACTGGTGGATGTTATGACAGGAAAAGGAGGGAGAAGATCAGGAACAGCAAGTGCTAGCTGCATTGGTAATAAGGCACGACAGCCGTGCTCACGAGGGGCAGACATTGACATCAGTGTCTTTGTTTTAAGTGATACATTGGGACAATTGTCGGATCTTGACTGGGAAGAGGACAGGCAGAATTAACACACCTTGGAACAAAGTGTTACTGCTGTCGATCAGAACACTAGTCTCATTGTCACGAGCATTCAAGGACAGAACATGCTCTGGGGAAGTTGTGGGCCGTTCAACCCTCGTCCGCTTGCGTGGGACGATGTGCTCGTTTTTTTTTTTTTGCTTATGCGTTGTAGTTTTCTCATCTGGCGAAACCTCCAGCTCAGGGGCTTGCGTGTTCGCTTGTGACTCCTGCCATATGGTATGCTGATCACCACAAGGTCAACCGCTTAGCCACATTCCCTTTCAGTTCCCGTAAGGTTTTTGCAGCTGAGATGCAATTCACAGAGACTTCCTCCTCCTCCTCCCTGCCGTAGGTGCTCCGGTCGTGGTCTCGTTCCCACATTTCTACCAAGGAGATGAGAAGTACATCAAGGGCGTCGAGGGACTATCACCAAACCAAGAGGACCACGAAACATTCCTGGACATTAATCCGGTACGGAGTGGCTGCGCACATTGTATCTGGGACCCAGATGGTTACAGCTTTACTTTATATGTACAAATATTTATAGAAGCTAAAGCCAAATATTTATGTGCAACTATGCCATTTCATTAACAGAAGAAATTATAAACATTTTAATGAGCAAGCCTTTTTGCACAATCTGTATAATAGTGATTTGGACCTCGTCTGTGAAATGGCGGACGTTGACCTGGCGTGGAATTATTTTAAAACAACCTTTTTGGCCCTAATTAACAAGCATGCACCTCTGAGAAGATTTAGAGTCAGTGGTAAAGATAACCCATGGTTTAATGAATCTATCTCATCCTCTATTAGAGAAAGAGATAATGCATGGGCCAAGGCTAAAAGAAGTAATGATGCTGGAGACTGGGTACATTACAGGGCATTAAGAAACAACTGCACTAAATTGATAAAAAATGCAAAAAGTGACTACTACCTTAACTTAATAAATGAGAACCTTAATGATCCCAGTAAATTTTGGAAGTTAGTTAAATCATCATCAGGGTCTATGACACCCTCGTCTTCCTGATCTGTTAAAGGTAAATCAAAGCGAAATTAAGGGTAAACATAACATAGCAGATGCCTTTAATATGCATTTTATCAATGCAGGCTTAACCACTCTCTCTAGTCTCCCTGTAGATGTTAAAGACAGTGTAGCCACCACCTCAAGTTGCCCTGGTAATAGTTTTAAATTTTCCCCATTTCTCCCACAAGTTTACAAAGCTCTATCAAGCCTTGATTGTAAAAAGTCTGCTGGTCCTGACCAAATTGAGCCTTACTTTTTAAAAACAGCTGCAAATCTGATTGCGAGACCCATTGCCTCCATTTTTAATCTCAGTTTAAGATGCGGCTTGATCCCCAGCTCTTGGAAGTCAGCGTTTGTCCTTCCTTTATTAAAAGGTGGAGATCCCGCTGTCCTGGATAATTATCGCCCTATTTCCAGACTGTCCATTACAGCTAAAGTATTTGAATCTCTTGTAAACGAACAGCTAAAGCACTTTTTATCTGATAATAATATTAAGTCAAACTCAGTCAGGTTTTAGACAAAGGCATAGTACTATAACTGCAGCCATATCAGTTTCAAATGATATTATTACTGCGCTGGATGATAAAAAATCATGTGCTGCACTATTTATTGATTTATCCAAAGCGTTTGATTCAGTGGATCATGGTCTTCTCCTGCAAAGACTCAAACGCATAGGTTTTAGTGACCCTGTGGTGAACTGGTTTTCAAACTATTTAACGGGGAGAACTCAGTGTGTGTCCGTAGACAATTATAACTCTGCTCCGCTAATAGTAAAAATGGGTGTCCCCCAAGGATCTGTCTTGGGACCAATTTTATTTTCTATTTATATAAAGGATCTTGGTGTAGGTTTAAATCCAGCAAAGGTGCACCTCTATGCAGATGACACCATTATTTATACCGTGGCACCATCTTTAAAAATGGCAATGGATTCTTTACAGACTGCTTTTAACTTATTGCAGATGTCTCTTGTTAAATTAAAATTGGTTTTAAACTCTAAAAAGACCAAATTTATGACTTTTACGCGTTCCCGTTCATCACCCACTGAGTGTACGATCCTAACGCTAGATGGCACTCATCCAGAGAGGGTTACCTCTTATAAATACCTTGGCATCTGGCTTGATGACAAGTTAACCTTTGGTGCCCATATTGAGAGCCTCCTGAAAAAACTCAAACCAAGATTAGGTTTTTATTTTCGTTTAAAAAAATGTTTCCCTTTTACTGCCAGAAAAAGACTAGTTCAAAGTACCTTTTTGTCAGTATTAGATTATGGTGATGTAATTTATATGCATGCATCTTCATCTCTTTTGAAAAAAACTGGATGTAGTCTATCATGCTGCTTTGCGGTTTGTAACTGGTGCAAGCGCCCGTACACATCATTGTAGCTTATAATAAATGGTTCAATGGACTTCACTGTGTCTAAGGAGAAAAACCCATATGTTAATTTTTATTGCAAAAGCTTTACTGGGTAAATTACCGGAGTACATATCTAGTTTGCTGATATATTGTCACAGTAACTATAACACTAGATCATCAGAGAAAATTCTCCTCATGGTCCCAACCACCCGAACAGAGCTTGGTAAATCTGCCTTTTCCTTTCATGCGCCGCAAGCTTGGAATGAGCTGCAAGGCATACTTAACTTGGACTCTTTACCCTCTCTCGACATGTTTAAAAATATTTTAAAATCAGTTTTTACAGAACAGTGTCATTGCTTTCAACATGTGCCAGTGTTTTTTTTCATGTTTTTTTCTTAGTCCAAGATCCCTGTATGTTTTGTGTCTGTCTGTTGTATTGATTGATATTTTTTTTTATATGTTTTTGTGGTGTTATCTGTCCTTGTTTGTATCTTTATATGAAACATTTTTTTATCTTATTTTGCTGCCCATCTTGACCAGGACTCCCTGGCAGAAGAGATATTGTATCTCAATGGGACCTTCCTGGTTAAATAAAGGATAAATAAAAATAAATAAAAATTAACAACACCAGATGTTCTCAGAGCAAACAAATGCTTTTTGTTGTTGCTCAATACACCAAACATCTATTTATTCCAAACAGTAGTGGTAGTACTTTAGTAGTAGTAGTAGTACATTATCAGTTGTTTTAAACTACATAACTGTGCTGTACTGTCCTGTACTGTACTGTTTTTGTTTAGCCCCCCCCAAGTTAAACACAGATTGTAGCTTTGAAACATGCTCAATGGTGCCATCTAGTGTGGTGTACAGAATTGAGCACCTGAACTTTTTTTCAGGATAGACAACTGTAGAATAAATACATTGGATTCAATTGAAAATTTATACGTGGCTTTTGGCAAACTAATTCAAATATCTTACATTACTGGTGTTGAAAATGGAGTAAAAGGTAGAAACCCTCATCTGGTTGTTTTATTGAAGTTAATGTTAGACAAAAGGAGGAGTAGAACTACATGAAGATTAATGTGTAAACTCAGTATAAACTTGGATTTATGTTTGAACTTGGTATAAACTTGCTGTGACTCTAACCTCTAACCCCCTCAACACGCAGACCACTGGAGTCCCAATCCGGGCATCCAAGAGAGCCCAAATAAATATCTTGGTGAACCGAATCTCCGGCTTCCCGTGAGTAAAAAAAATCTCCTCTTACTGCGCCACTTTTAGATGAGCACAAATATTTGGCCCCACCTTGAAATCTGAAATTTGTGCTGACTCTGGTAGCACATTGCATTTCGCTGAAAGCACTTTGGTAACGACAGATTGAGGCCACTGAAGCCACGTGCTAAGGTGTGATGGCTTCGGTCTATGATGATATTAATCAGTTTGGTGTCAGAGGCACAAACATCTGGAAGTACTGAAATTAACACCCGCCAGCCTGCAAATGTGGGTAGAGTTTCTGTTTGGCGGTTTACAGTTGCATGGTCACCAGCACGCTCGGGCGGGTGCGTTTTTGCCTTGCCTACCCCTGTGTTGTTCCTAGGGAGGTCGTCTTTAGAAGTAGAGGGCTGCAAATACAGCTCTTTAATTTCACCTACCAGGAGAGGTAGAGCCAAGGTAAACAGTTATTACAAAAGCATAAAACATCCAGTCACACTTATCTTCAAAATTCAGATGAAGTCAGGTTTCAGAGTACTACGATGCACTTTACACATTACAATAAAAAAGTTAGTGAAATGAATGAACAACCTTTATAGCTCAGGACATTCTTATCACCATTAATTGAGAAGTAAATGATAAAAAATAGACACCGAAAATGGGAATGTGTGTGTATGCACATGTGTCTGTGAGTGCCTGTCATTTTTCCAGCATAGTTTCCTTTTATAAACGATCAAATGCTTTATGAAGCTGTAGGCTACTGATACTAATGCTTTGCAGAATGCTCCATTTCATGACATAACTGGAAGCTTCAGTGAACTTCAGAATAATTCCCATCCGATAAATGTGCCTTATTTGCATGAGGCTTGATACTGAGCTGTTCATCAATAGTGTTTGTAATGACTTCATCCACGATAAGATGAGATTTTTTGATGGAGTGCCGTTTTCAACTGTTTGGTTTGAAGTTGTGACCTTCCCGTCTCATGTCTTTTGCCTTTTCAGCCAAACCAAGTTGATAAACGAGACGATCTTTCCAATTGTCTATGTAAACGAGGTAAGCAGTTTCCTTTCTGATGGACCATATGGGCTGCACGTATCAATTGCCTTTGAAGCTCATAATTCTTTCTGATCTGGACACTACTACTGGTTTAATTGGAAACTGTTGTCTGCTACTAGTGTATCAGTCATTACATCATGTCATTACATCATGTCACTTAGTGCCGGTTGCCTGGCTGGACTGAGCTTGTTAGTGACATGGTTCCCCTTTTCCCCATACAGACGGTGGTGATCGATGACGCTTCGGCGGCGAAGATGAGGACGCTGCTGTTGATGGTGATGCTAGTGTCCAACTTGCCCCTCCTGATCATTGGCATGGGGGCCATCCTGCTGATAGTCCTCATTGTCCTCATCTATAAGTCCCGACAAAAGAAGGTAGGAGTCACTCCCTACCAAGGGGGATACATTACTAAATGTCAGTAACACAGCAGGCTTTTTTTGTCTTATGTGCACACATTCACATGCATATACATGCAAAAAATGTTCACATAGTAAATTTGTCAGGTCCAAATTTTAATTGTGCAAAGAAACCAATACCTAATTGGGTGTAGTAGCAGCAGTTTACTTCACTGATTGGCCCTGTCGTGGTTTGGCTGGTAACACTAAACACAAAGTAACTATGTAAAGTCAATGAATATAATGAACTGAATAAAGCTTGAAGCCCCCATGTACTTATTTAAATGGTGGTCGCCCCCCGAATTGCAGGTGTCAGAAGTCATACAGTGAAAGTGTAGTTCTGTGGTGTGTTTGATAACTTCCTGTGACAAAACACTTCCCTTCATCTCCCCTCATGTTTTCACTGTAAATGAGAAGTTGCACAACAGATCCATGATATGTTTAGTGTCAGATATTTTTTCCAAATATTTACAAACATTACAAGAAATATCTGAAACTATATAAAGCTGTAACATCAATTAATGAATGCATTCATACCTTGCATGTTTTATTTTGAGAAAGACTTGAATTTTGAGTAAGTACAAAAGCAAACATACTGCCAAATTTATGTCCCCAAAACATTAAAGCCAATTTGTACCATTTCCTTGACTTTGGAGTACTACTTGTCCCCACGGTGAAATTTAAAGAAATTACATTGTACAGTGGCAACTTTTCCCTGTCTGTAGACGACTGCAAAGGAAGACACGGCCTACACTCAAGTCAGTGACAAAGCAGAAGAGCTCGCAGACGACCCCTCGAACCAGTACAAAAATGGCTCCTACATCGTCATGACCCCAGTGGAAGGGGAAAAATGTTGAGTCGGAGGGTGGGGCTGGGGTGGGTTAAGAGCAAAGTGGGGTGGAGTTTATTGGGGTCTTGCGGTGGGGGGGGGGGGTTTGCAGCAGTTCTGGGGGCAGGATGTGGCCCCAATAAATGTTGTGAATCGAGATGCTGCTTGTGCTGCCATTCTTGGGATCTCGGGATCATCCTTTCTGTCAGTGCTGGGTTCTTTGCATGGCCTCTCTTCCTGCCTCTTTGTAAACATACAAGAGGTGTTGCCTAGAACGCCTCCTCCAGTGCTGGAGGTTGTATTACACAAGCTGTATCTGCTGCGCATACTAATCAATGATAACCGATAAATCAACAGTCAAAAGGTGTCAATTTTCATGGGTAGTATACTACTGAGTATTAGAGAGACCACATCAAATCAACATATAGGGTGGTCCTGAAGAACCACGCTAGTCAGTGGAACAGAAACCACCCACATATAGCCAGAAGAAACACTGAATGGAAAATGACTGAAAATACTCTTCCCACTACCAAATGAGCCAGTCTGTAAAGGGTTTGCAAAGTGCCTTAGTAATTTTTCAAATGGAAATAATGCCAATGATGCTGACTCAGGTATATTCTGAACTTTGAGGAAAAAAATGAAAGAAAAAGCTACCTTTTTCCAGATACTTGCACGTCGTGAGTGCAGCAGTCAATGAAATGAGTGTTAAGACATGTACAAATCTGAAAAAATTGTACTTGCAGAAATGTCACTCAGAGTTGAGGATAACCCTCATTAGGGTTGCCAAACCTCAGTTTAATATGCCAATGTTCTAAAGACACAGTCTGTCAGACAGACTGTTCAAGAAAGTTCATATCATTTCAAGGAATGCTTTATGCCTACCTCTCCCTGTGCCTCTTCTGAAATCTTTTCTTCCTTCTATTACTGTTCATGTGCTGTGTTCAGGGTGTATTTAGAAAGCATTTACCATTTTTTCAAGATAATCAAAAGCAGTTGTAAATAAATGTCAGTGTTGTGGTATAGTGTTTTCATCCTTTGAGGGAGTTGTGGGTGAATGCTTTGTGAATACACCAGTTAATAAGACGTTAGTCTGCAGGGGCAGCATCTTCCTCTTGAATGTTGAAACTCTGATTTGATGTTACGTTTGTGTCAATTTTATGCACTATAGAAAAGAGCTAGTAAAGTTCTTGAACGAGGTGGTGGTGTGATCCACATTTTGAGGTTCATAACGAAAAGCTAAACCATTCTGCTTGCATGGGTGATGAAAAGAAGACTTCTGCAACACCCAGAACACAGGTTGCACAGTATTTGTCTGCCTTGGTTATCACTGTAATTTATGCATAGTAACAGGGCAGCAAGCAGGGAAGGAATCGTGAAACGTTTAGTCATCTCTGCTTTTCGGTGGGATGTCATTTTATTCCTATATGAATGCACTATATTTAAGCACAGTGAGATCGAAACAGTACAATATTCAAAGAGCTATGAGATGTTTTGTTACATAAACGTAGAGCAGTCCTTTCTTTTAACGAAGGTTAAAGGTGAGTCAGCATCAAAAATAAGCATGGCCAGCATTCAGATATGGATTCAATAATGTCTGTTTGCCTGCCTTGTTGCAGTCTGCAATGTTTCAGCTGTAAACAGCATTCTAAAGATGCAAAGCGTTTGGTCTTATACATAATTATTAAAGGTATTTACGATTTAAGATAAGATAATCCTTTATTAGTCCCACGGCGGGGAAATTTGCAGTGCTACAGCAGCATAATAGTACAACCGAAGAAAGTACAAGAAAAAATAAAAATAAATAATCAAAGAGTAGGAGTAAAGATAGTAAATAAATAAAAAAAGAACAGACAGTGCACATTAAATAGACACTAAACAGTAAACGGTAAACAGTATATTGCACATCAATTGAGGTATAGACGATAAACAGTAATATATTTCAGTATATATTTCAGTATATAACAGTATATATTTCTCTGCAATACAAGAAAACAAGTAAAAGAACAAATACAGTAATTGTCCCTTATAACAAATACAGGTCTAATATGGTGCACATATATTGTATACAATGAGTAATTTCAGAAACCTACAGAAAAATAAGCTTTGAGAAAAGACTGCTCTCCTTTTTTCATCCAACTTTATATTGAGCTGTTGTGCCTCTTTTGGGAGGCCTGTACATTCTGTACTTTTTGTTACATTAATATGTCATCCTATTTGAAACTGACATGGGTGCTTCTCATTGCAAAGTCAAATTGCATGGCAGAATGGGACACTATTTGGCAGAGGTGCGCTGAATCTGCTGTTGCAGTACCTGTTTGCTTTTACCATCTGGTTTAAGTACAGAAGTTACGCTTTGGGGAAAAAAAAGTGTAAATTTCAAATTTGGGCATGGAAGCTGTGTCCCTTAGTGTTGTCTGGTTTCATAGCTGTCGTTTCATGGCAGAGTCCAATCTCCTGTAATATTCAGGCCCTCCGTAAAGATTCGTTGATTTGACTTACCTTGAAAATGTGATTCCTGCACTTTCAAAAACTAGTTTTGCAAATTGTATTTTCAGTGCTGTCTTTTTGTGCCTGGATCACAAAGTTAATCTGATCTACAGTACATCTGTTGGGTCTTTCAAATTTCAATATTGTGCGACTTACAGTGCAGTGTGGGCTTTATTTCCAGGTGGCTTCTGGTGTGTGGTTTAAAATTGACATTGCTTTCCAGTATTTCCCTCTATCTCAGGCTTTTCTTTACATAGACTACACTAAGCTATAGCCTCTTGTTTCTGTTGGCAACCAGCTGGGGCTTAGTTTCCTGTTTTGTTCTGCAGAATATTATTTTGACCACTGTGACTTGACATCTGCTAAGTCCAGTTGCAGTCTTTGAGTGTATTATCTACTGTACAAATGTTTGCTTTCTAGACCACAGAAGACTTAGCAGAAGTTTAGTCGTTATGTCATTACCAGAAAAAATGAAGATCGATGTACAGATAGTTGAACATCGATGCATAAACTGCATAGTGTTTATCAGTTGCCTAAATACAATGTTGCTCTGTTGAGCACAGTGACCTTATTGTAATCATCATGGGAAACATGATGGAGGCAATACCTTGACACCAAACTAGTATTTGGATCATTTTGTGTTGTACATATAGTCATTTTGTTTTGTGTTGTGTTAGGCAGTTGTTTAATAGGACATGAAAGTGTCCAGATAGAATTGCTTTTCCTCTGGTGAACCACTGAAGGTGTGCATTTTGAGCTTTAGGCCTCATACCTAACGCTCATGCAAGACTGTAAGCGGCTGTCTGATGTCTAATAGGCAGCATGGGATTTGTGTTTTCATAGTTAGTTTGGGCGTAGGTCTTGAATATTGGCTGACTTTACAAAAAAAAGTGTAAACCATAATGGTCATCTGTAACCTTTGGACCGTCACCTCAGCAAAGCCCTCGTGCTGAGTGACTATAGTGGGGGAGGCGGAGCTAAGGGCCACCTGAGTGACAGCGCTGTTGCTGGACTGTTACACCGGCCTTTAGCACTCAGGTCCCCACTGTCCATTGAGTTCTGCATCACCAAAGAGCCCAGGTCGGTTTCGGCTCGTTTTTTTCACTGTGTGCCGAGACAGCCCATGGTCGTGGCACCACCTCCCTCGTGGTCGCTTGAGCTGCTTAAATAAGCAAATGCAGGACAGTATTTACAGCAGGGCTTTTTTGACAAACAATGAAGGGTTTGTGCATTTCAAGGAGTTTTTTTTTTTTCTTCCACTAAGAGTATATAAAGCGCATATTGCTTTTACAGCACGGAATTGCACATTCCATTGCCGCAAGAGTTGCCACAGTGCACTAACATGCTCTCAATAGCCCATAATCTTACAGAAAGATTTTTTTGGTGTATAACAAGAAAATGCTACCATTGTAACAGAAAACAAAAAAGTCTCCTCCTTCTGTAATCTACAAGTGGTGTTATTTTTTAACAATGATGTACTGGGGTCATGATGTACTCAGGCTGACAGGATGTTCTCTCCTGTGTTCATTTTTCAGGGTAGAGGTTAGCTGCCCCATCCGTTATTGATAAAGAATGCCTGAGGCTTTCAACACAAGGGAGACAGCTGTATGTCTTCTAGGGAAGCTTATTCTTGGTTCTGACTAAATTCCAATGGGATTCTGTAGATAAACACTTAATGTTCAAAATAGATTACATCTATGTCCTGTTGCAAAATCAGTTAATACATTGATGTGCAGTTCAGGTAAAAGAGATATACCATTCATGTGAAAATGTTATGAAGTTCCCATAACAGCATGACCCCAGTCATATAAAGTTTTCAGAATTTAAAAGAAATCTTCTAAAAAGCATCCAGATGTGAACACAGTGAAAGGTGTACAGTTACTGTTTTTTTCCAGTTTGTAGACATGTTATTGGAGGGGCATATCTCAGTGCCGTGAGAAATGCGCGGGTTGTACCAACCATGTATGGAGGAGCGTGGTGAAGATCAAACTGGTGCATACGCAAAGCCCTTCCACTGGGCAGAGCATGAGTGCCATGCCTTAATTGTGTTGACTTAATTTGCTTTTCAAACGTGTTTGAGTAATGTACATAACCTGTTTTTGTGCATTGTCCCTCAGAGGAGAATCTTATTTCTGCTGTCAGTGCCAAATTTTACATATCATCTTCCTCAATCAAAATCATTCAAAGGAACAGCTTTGTGTTTGAAATGTGAAATGCACAAATGTTTCTATGATGCTTTTGTAAAAAGAAATCCAATGTATCTACAAAAAAATATAAATAAAACTATCGTTTTGGTTGAGCGTCTTCGTTTTTTTGAGTGTCTTTGTTCATAACTGCAGTTAAAAACACCTCAGTAGGCAATGACCCACGTAGTCCAGAGCAGAACTACTCAAGGCATGACTTGGAATCGAAAAAATGATCACCACTGTAACTCAGGTCAAAGTGCAGTGAATTTGGGAAGATGTGCCTCACAGCAAGTATCACTGTGGGCTCAAGTTGGACACACTAGGATTGAATTACATGGTGAATAGATGCTTAGTAGTACCATTGAGCACAGAAATTCTGAATTAATGTGGGTGTATAAAATGTGTCAAGGGTTTAGGATATGCCTTTCAACTCTTTCTGTCTTAGAAAATGACAGTGACAATAAATACAACTGCAGGTAGAATGGGGCTGGATCCAGAGGTGCTGGGAGGGAGTGAGATTCCATCAATAAGCAGTAATATAGTTTATTTGGTGCTCTACAGATCACCTATGGGAAAAGAAGTGTCATTGCTCAACAATTTAGAGTGGTAATGTGTTTCAGGATAATTCTCTGTGCGCGTCTTAAAATGGATGACCCCAACATTACGAAAAGTGGTAGACTAAAATATTTAGTTTACTATTTTACATACTTTATCACAATGTTTTATCATTTGCATTTATGCCACATTCAGTTTGCTAGGCATTTTTTTTAATGTTAGCTGTTAGCTGAATGGCTTCCCAGTCTTTTTTAAAGGTAGATGCACACCATGCCACAAATGTACAATGTCTTAATCTGATGAATTTTGGTGGAATTGTAATTGAGACTGTACATACTTTGTCTGCCATGACAGTTTAAGAAATTTAGAAAAAAAAGGGTGTAGTGAATGAAGACAATGTCAACAACATTCCATGTCAATGGTCCTGATAGATTTATTAAATGATCACAGTAAATCTGTAGATGAATATAAATTTACCATTTTAGTAGTTACTGATTTGTCTAAAATAACTCACATGGTAAATCATGAAATACCCTTAAATTATATCTCTGTGACATAAGAGGATTCAAACAGCAATGCTTAACTTTTCAGATAGACAAGTTGGTCATTTGAAATGTATGAACTCAATGCTGATGACATGAATTCCACAAGGCTCCATTCTTGACAATTCTACAATATGTAAATGATCTTTTTTCACCGATAAGTTACTTCTTCCTAACAATACAAATATTCATATTTGTCAGATAACTGCCACATTCACCAGCATTCCATAAAACAATTTACTCCATAATTCCCTGTCACAAATTTGTCTCAAACTTGTCCATAAAATACATTTCTCAGATCCAAATCCAATTCTCAGAAATATTGTGCTTCAGGCGCGCCTGGAACTTAAGCATAATTTGGCGTTTCTACACGGATCGAAACCGCCAGCGCAAGGGGGAAAAACTACAAAAACATGGCGTTCAACTTTGGCGGTGGTGCCACCAATACCGCAAGTAAGTATCTATTTTTAACTTATTTCTAAATGTGACATAAAGAGTAGACGTCGTATGGATCGGCTTTTACCATTTTTTTTTTTTTTTTTTTGTTTTGTTTCGGAAATAAAAATGTAACAGGACTGTTGCTCTAGACGCGATGGCCTGCTTAAGTGTGCTGCGTTAGCAGTTAGCCAGCTCGCGTTGTCTAGCTACGTTAACTTCCCGGCCATTTAGTGAGCTAGCTACGTTAGCATAACTGAATTCTCTTAATGAATCTTCATGCTACTAACTGGGCCCAGCCAGTCCACTGAACAGCTAACGTTACCATGCAACTAGTTAAATATACTGTCGTTGGTCTCGATGTTTACCGTTAGCTGGCTAACTAGCAGTGTCGATACCAACCCTCCCGCTTAATAGTTAGCTAGGTGTTATTCACTAGTTAAAGTAGATAGTTACTTGTATGTGTGTAATCACTCTTTACAGTTAGAAAGCTAATTTACCCTTTTGTGTATCCTTTAGTCCACCTTAGATATCAAGTGTAATTGATTATACGTTTCAAAACCGTACCTAGCCGGCTGGATATTCAAGTTTGTTAGCTACTAGCTAGCTTGTTAATTGGGCTAGACGAAAATTCTGACGTCAACCTAACGTTAGCTAAGTTACCTATCTAGAATATTGATTTTGTAATCTAAAAGTTTAAAGTGATGAACATTTTGAAAGGTCCACTCAAACGGGACTGAACCAACAGAAAAATATATGCTATTTTTCTTGATCAGAGCATGTATTACTTCGTTGTTACCCAGCCACTAGGTTACATAGAGTCGGACAGACAAGATGGCAAATATTATGCTTGCTTACTTGGGAGTCTTTGTAAAATTCTGGCACTTCAGACAGATAGGTACACCACTCAGAGGATAGAGGAGGAGGAGGAGGGATGTCTGTGTAGCTTCTTTAGAATGCCAGCTGTGATAGAGGAAACTCATTACCACATGTTCCTGAAAGTGAGGGAGCTAGCTAGCTAGTTAGTTAACCACTGTGCTGGCTACAGTGCGGCAGCACCTTATTTCTGTGACTCATTGCTTTCATCAGTGCTACCCTTTTAAGCAATATGAATGCAGGAAAAGAGCACTAGTCAGTAGTTCTGTCTTCCTGTGTCCTGCCATGTCTAGTAAACATTCACTTACTATACTTGGCTGCCTTACTAAAGCTAACATCAGAATCAAACAGGTGCACACACACAGCCCTCACTCAGCTCCTCAGTTTGCCTTCCTTTGTGCCCTCAGGTATCTGGGTCTGTAAACAGAATGCATTTGCAGTGGATAGCTAGCTCAGTTACAGGATGACATTGCATTACATTGCCAACTGGCGGTGAGTGAGATCACAGACTAGCTCCAGGAACTGTCTGCCCTTGACAACAGATCTAAGATCAGCTTACTTACCCCCCAGTTCTAACCCTAACCGTTTTTAATCTGATTCAGGATCATTTGCAAAAGGTAGCAAGTATCTGATAGCTTGGGAGCTAGCGTTCTATCGCATACCTTATGTGAAAGGTATTTTACATTGGTAATATGTCCTCATGTCTTTTCTTGGAAACAACTTCTATCGTGTTTAAATGAACTTTGTTGGATGGAGCTTTGTGTTGGATTTCAAAGCCAGCAAGTGTTTTGACATACATTGCTTGTAACCATCAGCCATAGTTGCAGTATGTAAGTGATGCTATGTAAGTTATGTAAGTGGACAGTTGTTTCTACTTCTACATGCAAATTTTATTACCTGTCTTATTAACTAAAAATACTACACAGATAGTAAGCTTGGTTATTGACAGTTTCAAAAGTGGGTAGGTTGAAAAGAACCCATTCCTCATCCACTGGTCCATTTGTGCAGCCATTGATTCACTTTTATTGTTGTTGCTCAAGGCTCCTCTGGATTTTCATTTGGTTCATTTGCTGCCAAAACAACAGCCTCTTCTGGTTTTGGCTTTGGCACCACCACCACCGCTGCCTCATCTGGATTCGGTAGTAAGTTCATTTCTCTGCTCATTTTCATCCTGCTTGTCCTCCAAGGACCACAGTGCCTCATTCTCATTCATGTCCCTTGCACTGAAGTAACCACTCACGGTAGGCCGTGTTGGTCACATGATTGATACTCGCCTGTGCCTGGTCAAGCAGGCGAGCGCTAACGTCTGTCCTCGA
Organism: Megalops atlanticus; assembly: GCA_019176425.1. NCBI lineage: Eukaryota > Metazoa > Chordata > Actinopteri > Elopiformes > Megalopidae > Megalops > Megalops atlanticus. Next base: position 31,017,438 of record CM032880.1, on the reverse strand, counting down.
AATGGCTCAATTGTTCAGGGCAGTGGCTTAGACGTATGCTAAGGGATTATATTTCCCATTGGAAAAAATTGCGTCCATCCACGTCTAATTCAGTGTAAAAGGGGGAGACCTTTGTCTCTGAGATGGGTTGGTGCATTTCATTTGGGTGCCTATTACTCCCTCCACACTGTAAAGTTGAAAATATTCGTTTTTTCTAGTTGTTTTTGTAACCTTATACCCATACTTTTCAACTTAAATTGAGCTTTCAACCAGGCTTGTAAGAAGTGGACCCATAACTGAACATAAATTTTGGAGTATGGGAAGGCTCTTGGGATCAGGGCAAGTATGAGCAGTTTCCCAGGTTCCTATGAAACCTCTGGCAACTTCTTGAGAGTTCCACTTTGAATTCTGCCATGACACAGCAATGCACAATGCAAAGGTCAAATGGGAGAATGGGTCTGGCAAAAAGAAAAGGGCAAATAAATTTGCTAGCTAGACCTCAGAAGACCCACAGAAGACTCTCAGAGCAGTACAGATAGCCCGTTTCCCAGAGGACTTGTGATCACTTTATAGTTCACAGAAAAATGAATGCCCCTGCCTGAGCCACATTCATGGGAGGCACAAAGCACCAACTCCCCCGCTCAGCTATAGAAGCGAGCTGCCTTCACAAAGGAATTACATTCTACAGCGCGCAGATGAATAAGCTCTCTCAAACAGCACCAGCATTTCCCAAGATGTTTGTAGTGTGTCACCAAAGAGGGCTCTGTTTGGTAGAACCCTGATGCTGCTTTTTTCCTCATCGGTCTTCGATTGTTTCTGTGGGAAATGTTGGAAGCGCTGCCCGTTCCCTCATGATTCCATTTCTGCAGGGTGTTCACACTGCTATGCTGTCACTCGTTCACAGTGTGTCTGGTAATTTAGCATCAGGGCTGTTCAGGTCAGAAGGAACCCAAGGGTGGTGTTGTCAATACAAAATTAACCTTTTCAAAATGCTTTTGCGGTGAGGAGTTCGCTTTCTTCTGTCTCTGCGCAGGCTCATATTGATGAGAGCTCCGTTTTCGACGTGCTGTTAGATTTTAAGTCTCATGAATATGCTTTCACGGTTGCAGGTCTCGCCGCTCCGGGCTTTGGGGCCACCACCACAACCGCCTCCACTGGCTTTGGCTTTGGCTCCACAACTACAGGTATGGCCGTGCCGACCAGCCGAGTCCTTACAGATGCCACAAAATGAGTTCCACATGAACCAGGCGCATTAGTTGGCCGACACAGCTAGCTTCAGGTCCATCTTGTTCTATCTCTGAGGCCAATCATGACTTGCAAGCGCCCAAACACTGCAGTTTAGACATGCTTCCTACCTCAGTGTGTCTGGGGCCCTGAGAAAGGGAGAGACTGGCTCAATGTCCTATGCAGTGAATTGGGTTGGAACTGGCTGACAACGTCTTACTACTTTGTTGGCCTTCTCTAATCTTCCTCAGTTTAGGACAGGCAAATAACCGCATATCCAGCCTAGAATTTTTCCAGGTTTAGCTCATGGCTTCAACTTCTTTAGAATTTCCTCTGTGAGTAAAAGAATGAGCATTTATAATCTTGGTTACCGTCTGTTCCAAAAGACAAATTCACAGTAATTTTATGAGGAGTTTGGCCTCAGCAGATTGGGAAGTGGTAATGGTATTGTTACCAATTTGAGCTGACATTTGGAACAGCGGTGTGCATTCATTTGTGACAAGTGGATCGAACAGTTAAGATAACACTCTTAGTCTGACTGCAGTGTGCTGACTGCATGGCCCTTCTGTTTGTAAGGCCTTTGGGGGCACAGCCTAGATAGACCGCCTTCTCTGTGTGCTCTGTGTGCGTGTGCTTTCTGTGCACTAACTCCCCCCTCCCCCTCTGCCTGTCTCTCGCTGCCTCTCTTTCCACAGGGTTCGGGGGGCTGGGAGCCGCCAGCACCACCGCTGGTGGGTTTAGTTTTGGGGGTTTCGGATTAAATGCGAACTCGGGAGCTGTCAACTTTAATGTTGGCGGTTTTGGTCCATCCACCACCGCAGCTACCGTTTTCAATTTTGGCAATAGCCTGAGTAGTGCAGGTAGAGGTGTTTTGTTTTGGTTTTTTTTTGTTAGTTTGTTTTTTCTTTTAAATCAGTCCAGTCTACGTTTCAGACACACATCCTTCACCCCATTTTCTTGATTTATCAGAAGGTGTGTTGTTTTGTTTTGTTTTTGTCAGTTACTCGCTGTTTTAAGTATTGGAAGCATCTTCCCTCTGCTGTCCCCATGTCATCAACAGTTGGAAGATTTTTAGAAAGAAAAAAAGAGTGTGGCATTCATTTCACTTGTCCTTTCACTTCATGTGTATGTCAGGTAATCAAGGATGCTTAAGTCCCATCTTTGCATGTGTCATTGGTACATGCATTGTAGTTTATGATAGACTACATTTTTTTATCTGGTGTAGTGCTGTTGCTTGTATCACAGTTGTTTGACCTGGAACCTGTATGTGGCAGACAGGGGTATGTCATATGGCTTAGAGTTATGTAGTCCGGATGGCAAAAATTGGCATCTTTGTACATTTGTATGTGTATGTGTGTAGGTGTATCCATACATATCATGAGTTTGTTGCATTTTCACTCTAAGGTTGTCTGCTTTCTGAATGACTTCATACAGAAGACAATGTCAGTTACTACATTTTTAGCAGATAGGGCCCAGCATATAACTCACTGGCAATCCTTAATGATGACAAGCAAGGTTGTTTTATGCATGCGAGGAAGAAGCTTTTTGTTTTTTTGTTATAGTCAAGTTCACTCATCTCCTCCACCAGTGAAATAGCACTGTAAATCGATTCCCTCTGCACCCCCTGTCTGACATTCCTCAGACAGACACACACCACGCACATGCGCACACACACAAGCCTGTACACCAGTGCCTTGCCGTAACAGTTGTGATTTCTTTCGCACAGGCACTTTTGGAGGCTTTGGGACAACCACTACCTCTGCCGCACCTGGGTCTACTTTCAGTTTCGCTGCTCCCTCAAACACAGGTTAGGACTGTGCTCTCCTTTGCGGTAGCAGACCCAGGAGGCTGTGTTCACAAACCTGTCGAACCAGCCACAGCTTTTCCTGCTAGATGAACTCTCTTGCTGTTGCTCATGTTAACCACTAGAGGGCTGTGTCTACTTCAGCTCTTATCCTGCCTTCAATACTTTTTCACACCTTCTATCTGCAATCCTACAATCACTGTCTTTGTTAGAAGGTATGTAGGCTGTATTACAATAGTAGAACATGACTGAATTACTCCTGTTAGTGAGCTTTGAATTGATTGCATGCTGCACTTTGTGCCTTGTTTTGCAGGAGGTCTGTTTGGCAACACCCAGAATAAGGGATTTGGCTTCTCCTCGGGGCTGGGGACGGGTACCACCGCAGGGACTGGTTTTGGCACCGGCCTCGGAAATGCTCTCAGCTTTGGGGGTTTCAACATTCAGCCTCAGCAACAGCAGGGTGAGTTCCCCGCATTGGAAAGTCATGCTTACGAGCTTACGGGTGGAACTGAAGTGTTTTATTTTTACGAGTGACCATAGGTATCAGTCATGCCTGTTATTTTCCAGCATGTGTATAGCATTAGCTGGTTAGCATTAGAATTACATAAGGAGTCTTGGAGTAACACAGATTTCAGATTGACAGATGAAGAACTGAGTTTGATTATTGTACAGTGCCCTGCCAAGTCAGCTGCCTTTTAAAACTCAGCAGGGTTATTCACTCTAGAAAGCAGCTGCTTGCGTCACTGAAGTGGCATTAGAAAGGGCCAGGCAAAGCACTGTCAAATATTAAGACACCTTTTGTGTAATTTATCATAATTTTTGTTCTGCTGAGGGTTAGGATCAGTTGTGAAAATGGAGGTGTTTTAACTTTGGTTACATTTTGATGTTGTGATTTGCCCATTTAAACAGCTGGGTATGTACTGAAACTGTTGTAACATTGATCATGGAATCAGTTTGTGTAACTGTTTCCATGTGTTATTATTAAAACTACAAGAACCAGAATTCCCTGCTGTGGAAATCCTAGTAGTAAGGACTAAAAGACAAAGATAAAAATAAAAAGGCACATTGACAGTCAGAATTGCACTGCTAATCTGTGTTTGTAAACTGTAACTGTAACGAAATATGCCTGTAGATAAACTGCTTCGCGTTATTGGTCAGTGTTATTTTAAAAGTTTCAAGCACAGGAGGCACAGCAGAGAGCTGATTTGATTGTTTCCTCTTCACCCGCAGGGGGCTTGTTTGGGCAGCAGGCCCAGGCTCCGGCCCAGTCCAACCAGCTGATCAACACGGCCAGCGCCCTGTCCGCGCCCACGCTGCTGGGGGATGAGCGCGACGCCATCCTGGCCAAGTGGAACCAGCTGCAGGCCTTCTGGGGCACCGGCAAGGGCTACTTCAACAACAACATAGCCCCGGTGGAGTTCACACAGGAGAACCCCTTCTGCAGGTTCAAGGTAACAACATCCCTCACCCTTATGAACAGTTCTCGCTTTTAGCATTATATCCTGGGATTTTATTAGGTAGTAGTTGTAATTTTTCAGATTTATTTTATGCAAATTATTATATACATACTGTATTATGACTACCTAATGTATTTAGGTGGCAGTTGTTCACTCTTCTTCCTGTAGGAGCACGTTGATGCCTTCTTGTTGTAGTCCAGATGGTCCCTTTGTCCAAGGGTGATTTTTGGACTGTCTCCAGCCCCCTTGATGGCTAGCATGCATGGAACATCTGTAAACTGCATCCATTTGTACCTCAAAGTATTAGGTGGCTCAGCAGTCTGTTGAGTCCACAACAACCTGTGTTTGAGCTGTGAAGTGCCAGTACCACAGTATGAAGGTTCTCTGAGGGAGCCCCACCCTCAAGCTCGTCAGGTAAACGGAGAGTAGCGCAGGGCGTGTCACATCTAAAGGGGGGGACTCTGTGTGCTCTTTCAGGCAGTGGGCTACAGCTGCATCCCAGGCAGTAAGGACGAGGACGGTCTGCTGGTCCTGGCTCTGAACAAAAAGGAGGAAGAAGTGCGCAGCCAGCAGCAGCAGCTGGTGGAGTCCCTGCACAAGGTGCTGGGGTCCAGCCAGACCCTCACCGTCAACGTGGAGGGTGTCAAAGCACTGCCCGATGACCAGTGAGTGCACATCTTTTAATGGCCATCAGTCCTTTAAAGAGAATTTAAAAGACTGATGGCAACGGGATTTCTAGATTGAGGGCTTAGAAGTTAGAATATTCAGTAGCTTCTGGTTCAGATTTAGGCAAGAGCACTTCAGCATTGGTTCATTGCGATTTTGGAGGTGCATGGTAATTAACTCCAGGATGTGATGAAAGGCTCCCTGACTGGTTCTTCACAGGACGGAGGTGATCATATACGTGGTGGAACGTTCCCCCAACGGCACGTCCAAGAGGATCCCGGCCACCACGCTCTTCAGCTACGTGGAGCAGGCCAACATCAAGAACCAGCTGCAGCAGCAGCTGGGCGTGGTCATGTCCGTCACCCGCACCGAGCTCACGCCTGCGCAGCTGAAGCAGCTGCTGCAGAACCCGCCTGCCGGTCAGTAGCCTGCCCTCCTGCCGTACTGTCACTGCTCTACAGTGGAGCGCTCGTCTGGTTTTGTTTTGTTGTGTTTGTCTGGTTTGAAGTTTCAAGTCTGCACTCAAAAAACTGGTGTAGGATACCAGTGCTGAGGTATTACAAAATATGTAATAAGGAAAAAAAGCTATATAGGAATTTTCAATGTAACTTCACCTGTCAGAAAAAAACACTTGTTTTTCGTTGTAATTGAAAACTCCCCTCTTTCATAGATGTCCTTGCTCGATTGACTGTTCTTGGTCTGGTTAATGATGATAAATTTTCCACTATGCTGTTACCTAGCTTTAATAATGAGAGATGAGATGATGAGAATGACAAGAACTTTTTTCCTTTCAGGTGTGGATCCTATAATTTGGGAACAGGCGAAGGTTGATAACCCCGATCCTGAAAAGTAAATTTAAATTCAAAATTTTGAATAGCCTTTTTTAACCATAATGTTCACATCTATATGGTATTGATGATTAATTTTAAGTCTGTTTTTCAGACTTTTATTAGACATTATATTGTATTGACAGTTGTCTGAGTTTTGGCTTAACTGTCATATTCATGGTCTGAAAGGTTGATTCCGGTGCCAATGGTTGGATTCAAAGAACTGCTTCGCAGACTCAAGATCCAGGACCAGATGACGAAACAGCATCAGACTCGAGTTGACGTGAGCATCACCCTTTAAAGACAGATGAAAATGCTTTTAACCAATTTGAAAAAGGCCTGCCAGCTTAGTGTAACTTCTGCTGTGACCACTTGCCCCAGTAATGTGGCGTGATCACCCCATTTTCACCCCTTACGCAACTATGGTTTTAGGCTAAGTGTGTCCCGCTTATTCAACAGATAATCTCCAACGACATAAGTGAATTACAGAAGAACCAGGCTACAACTGTAGCGAAGATCGCTCAGTACAAGAGGAAGCTGATGGACCTGTCACACAGAGTGCTACAGGTACACATCACCACTGACACCCAGTCACGTTTGTAAATTACCTCTCGCATGTTTTCGTGTCTGTTTCAGGCAGGTTAGGTCAACTCCAGGTCATGTTGGCAGGTTGTCCACTCAGAACCTGGAATCCTCTCTTTTTAATTGGTGATGCGTTGATATATTAGAGCTTTGATGTGATTCTAGCCCACGCCATTTTGAGTTTGACCTAATTTGGGCTACTTCACTCCAGATACATGGGTGAAATTAGATTAACTCTTTGCTGGCATGCAATCTAATTGTCTAATTGTCTTGAGTGCCTAAAGCCCTGAAACAGCATCTTGAAACGAACCAGCACCTTTTGGTTGGAATGAAATGTCTGTCTGTACTAAATGACAGGCATTTCTATGTTGAAAATCTATTTAGATATATATGGCAACAGCATGTATGCATAAACCATGTCATTGGCTTTGACATGACACAGAAACATGAGGATTCACTCTACAAGGTGCCTTGTTTATGACATCAGTAAAAACTTATTCACCATAAACCCCATACTACATCTCATTCAGGTGAAGTACTACATAGTTTTGACTACACCCAAAGGCTCTTACTTCTGAGGTGAATCCTTAGTGCACAAATTAGCAGCCAGTGCTCTGAGTCATCGATCAGCACATGCATTCGCTCTGTATGGGACTGCTCACCTGCCAAGGCCTCCTGGCACAAGATAACCGCCTCATTACCTCAGTGCCTGGGCCACAGCATCCCAGTCTCTCCTGACATCTGTAGCCTTCGGAACTTAAAAAAGTCACAGCACCAATCCAAATTTCTGGCAACCTCGCTAAATGTGGTGTTGGACATTAAAAAAGGCAAATAAATCAAAAGAACATATTAATATGTCTTTAAAAAGTGACATTTTGGCTGGACACAGCCACAGTCACTGCATAGTGTGGCATGCAGAGAGCAGCCTTATAATTATACAATGTATTTGACTGTGTTGTAGCTGTTCATAATATATATTAAACGTATATGTTTTTTTCTATTGCGAGGACCACAACAGCTGGGTTTATATGAAAATCAATGAAATCAGGAATAGAAATTTTTAATCCTTTGGTCTAGTTTTTGGTGTTTTATTTCTTGAATTTAAAAACGCTATCCTAACTAACTGCAGAAGGAGCACATTGCTGTGTTAAAACATGTAAATCTTCTGTGCATTGCAGGTGCTAATCAAGCAGGAGATTCAGAGGAAGAGTGGCTACGCGATCCAGGTGGACGAGGAGCACCTGCGGGTGCAGCTGGACACCATTCAGTCAGAGCTGAACGCCCCCACGCAGTTTAAGGTGAGTCGCTGCACACCGTGGACAGTGGCCACACTGTATGTTCTCGGAATACGCCTTCATCTTTTAGCTCACGTGCCGTGCTGTTTTTACTGGAGCTGGACGGCTGTCCACTCCACACTGCACTTCCAAAGCACGCCAGCAGGGGGCGATAACGGTGATCTCTGGTGTCCTCAGGGCCGGCTGAACGAGCTCATGTCTCAGATCCGGATGCAGAACCACTTCGGAGCGGTCCGCTCAGAGGAGCGCTACAGCGTGGATGCTGACCTGCTGCGCGAGATAAAACAGGTAGCTACCTCGTTAATCGCCGCCAGCCCTTTACATTGCACAATATCCCCTAATTACACTTGCTCAGATTGTCAATATTGTTGTCGGTTAGCTTAATTGACTAAGAGATGAATGAGTTGATCGTATCAGATGGAATCTCAGCCTTTGCTTTAAGCATAGGAGCCATCCTCGTCTCCCCGTTTCTGCGGCTAAAGCTGGCCTCTCCCTCTGTGCAGCATCTGAAGCAGCAGCAGGAGGGCCTGAGCCACCTGATCAGCGTGATCAAGGACGACATGGAGGACATCAAGCTGATCGAGCATGGCCTTCACGACGGGGTCCACATGAGGGGCGGCATGCTCAGCTGACCGCCCCCCGCCGCCCCCGACTATCAGGGTGACAGTGACCCCCCCCCCCACGTGCCGCCCCTCTCTTTCTGTCCCGCTCGAGGCACAGCGAGTGTCCCACTCTGAGAAACAGCGAGGCCGAACGCGGGACGTGCCCGTTGCCCTCCACGGCAATGGGAAGATTTCGAACAGCACTCCTTTCAGAGAAAGCACTCGCAGGATTCAGCAGATAGCAGAGCACTGTAAAGATGGGGGTCGGTTTTAGAATGTGAGCATCACCTCTGTAAATATGCATTTTATTATATGGTAATGTTTTGTATGGAGGGATTATTGTGTAAGCAAGACCCGAACTGTTTAATAAAGTTTCATTTATGAGCCATCCGATGCATCCATTCAGATGTTTTGAGCTGTTTTTCCTATTTGACTGTCAGGTAATAAAAGGCCTTGTTAATCTGTATAACAAAAAATATTTATACAGATAGTACTGCTTTATACAAGAAATGCTTCAAACATTTGCTGTTCATGATACATTTAGATGCTTTGGTGAGTTTGCCTATATTAGCGTTTCAGTTTTAAGATGGAATGAAATTTATGTTGAATGAAAAATCTCTGGAATTCAGAAATCAGGTGCACTGTTCTGGATTTTTGAGCTCATTTATGGAGTTTATTAATAAACTAACAAAATTATTTTACAGGCCTCTTACTCCCCCAGAAGAAATTGAAAACCCACATTCCCAAAAGCATAAAATTAAACAGACCAACATTATTTTTAGTCTTCTGAAATATTTATTTTGCCATAATAAAACATTTGACAAGTACCACTAATGGACCAGTAGGACTGTGTTTTTACAGTCACGTTTTGAGATGGTCTAAGGACACTTTGTCTTACTCTTTCATATGAGGTCCTACGTGTCAGGTTGATTGTTTTATATGCAGAAATGGATCTCAGCTGTAAGTAAAAAAAGGCTCTGAAGCTAAATTTGTTTTACTGTGGTGATGAGAGCAGTTTATTTTAAAAATAATCTCATCTGCACAGATGCTCTCATCTTCCAATCATCTGAAAGATGCCCAAAATATCAGCCAGTCTACACGCTTCATCTCTGGTGTACTCATGATGATGATTAATTCATTTGATTTTAATGTCAGTTCAATTGGGTATTCCTCTTCAGATCTCATTACCCAGTGAGTCCTACCTCAGAACCAACACACCCTGCTCAAGTGAATATGATGCTCAAGTCACAAGCTGTGGAGTAGTTGCTATAAAAGATCTGTTAAGGGGAGATAGGTTATTGATTGGTCATTTAAACCAAGAAATGACATTCTTAGTTTAGCCACTATCTCTCTTTAAACAAACTATCTGTGCATCTGGTTTTCATGCAGCCGGAGATCACGTCACACCTATCATTTGGTATGCGGTGTCAAAACCACACCCATCCTTATTTGCGTCTTTGGCACAGCTTGGGGTTTTTTTGGTTGCATTTTGAGACATTACTGTTAAACCACATTTTTATCTTTTTAATGAAATTTCGTGCTGCTGCAACATTTGAAGCTAAACTTTGTGATATGGTCTGTTGAGGTGAGGCATGGTGAGACTTGGTCTTTCAGAACATGACATTTACATCTGAGGCAGGATTTCAGCAATTCCAATCAATAAAGCAAATGCGCTCATATTCTGTAAACATCATTGCATATAAGGTAGTCAAGTAATATGACGTAAATATATGTTAAATATATGTTTCATTTTGCAGAGGTTGAGGGATAGAAAAAAAGAGGGACACAAAGTCAGTCACTGGAACTGCACAATACATTTGATTCCTCCTCCAGCCACCCTTAAGGTGAGCTTGTCCCAGATTACTCACTAGAGGGAGGTGCGGGATAAATTACATGCATTTTGAGTTTGCATCAGTGGAAGGAGTGGTCAGCTCTTGTGCTTGTACAATTCTTGTCTTATTTGTGTGAAGCAGCAGCTTGCTTTCTCTACCGTTCAAAAAAAAAAATTGAATTTGCAATAGGATAAATAGAACCTACTGCATATTTTCAGATTTCTTCTTTTTTACAGCAAGGGTCTCACAGGGTTTGGATAGTACCTACAGGCAAGTGACAGTCATGGCAATACAATTTGCAATGTAATCCCAAAACCTAGATTCTTAAATTACTTTTCCTCACACTACATGATTTTTTTTTCCAAAGCATCAGACACTTAAAATAAGTCACCCGTCTGTGAAAAAAGGTCTTGTAAACCAAGACAAATAAGAATCAGAAATTTTGTGGATGCTGTATAAATCTAAGGAGAGGCCCGCAAATACTTGGTACTAAATGTCCACTCTGTTTATTAACAAATACTTCACCGTAAATGTTGAAGTCCTCTACCGTAGCACATTGTTTACTGTCCATCTCTTTAACAAAGAACCCAAACTAATTTGTCATCCTTTCGTTGTTTCAAAACCAAGTTCTTCTCTCTAACCAGCATAGAAAGCCCAGAATGCATTGCACCATGCCACTTCTCCTCCTCCTTTCCTCCTCTCTCTCATATAGCAAATTACATATGCAGATTGTGCTGCTGTTATTCAGACAGGCTACACATTTCGCTGGCTTTCCCTCTACTTTACGTCTCACGTGTACTGTACAGTTAAATAGAGGGCTCTCTATGATTAACTAAATGGTAGATAATAGACATAGTGTATCTGCAGTCTCCTCGCTGTATGCTAAAATGGTCTGTGTGCAACTGTATGTTGTCTGCGTTAATTCAGATGTTAGCAGGGCCTTATTTTTTGGAAAGGGTAACAAAATAAAGCATTCTGGGGACTGGAGGCAGACAGGAATTCAGTGCTGAGGACTTTGGTGAGTTTCAATAAAATGTTTTGAGAAAAATCAACATTTCAGTTAAGAATGTATGAATGCTTTGAAGACTTCTTCAGTTCGGAAAAAAGGGACTAGTTGCAGGGAATTACAAAGTAAGTACCTGCTCTCCACTTACTGTATCGAGAGAAAGGGTGATGCTTGCTGGCAAAGTTTAGGCACAAAATAAAAATTTTAAAAATGAAGATACCCTTTGAAATTCAAAGGCAAATCAACCCAAAAGCAAAAACATTTCACACAGAAGCCACTGTAAAAAGGATTTATTAATTCCCTTGGAGCAATTTCCTATACAAATTTTTAAGCCTGGGGACCACTCGGTCCTCCCACTGGACAGTTCATCCTCTGTGTTAAAAACTCTGTGTTAAGCGTATATTCTTATTTTATTACACTTTCTCTACTTACACAACATCAAGTTAGTCTGTCACATATTCACAAACAATGTCGTGAACAAGGTCAAGTTTGCTGTAACTTGGCTGGCCAGGTTAAGAACAACCAGTGAGAGGACTGTGTAGGTGTGTTTGTCTTTGGAAGTTACTCAAGTTAGAGCTACCTTGTTGCGTTTGCTTCTTCACATTTTTCAGTCTCTTGTGTTGGTGTAATTAACCATATTGGCTTCACTACTCTCTGAACTTGCTTGATCTTATGTGTGGAAAAATCACCATCCCTCCATCTTTTTTTTCTTCTTTCTCAATGTTACAGAATTGCTGTTTGTAGAAAATCTACAATGCAAATGTTCTTGTGGTAGTTGTACTATTCCTAGCAAAGGTCCAGTGGGTGTTCCTTGTTGCCAGTGTGCCAGTCTAAGTTGAGGCTGACACACTTCAGTCCTCTGGAGTGCTAAACCCTTTTTTGTGGTCAGGTTTTGGAGGAGGGGTTCTCCAACTGCAGCAGCTTGCCCGTTTCACTCATGAACATGCTGTCCCCCCTCTCCATCCTGGACTTGTCTGCCAGGCGGAAGGCCTCCATGAACTCGTTGATGTCGATGCTGCCGTCCTTGTTGAAGTCGATGCTCTCCGCCAGGTCGTGGATGGCCTCGTCGCTGATCTCCGTCTTCAGGTGAGAGCTCAGCAGCTTCCACGTCTGGCGGAACTCCTCCAGGGAGATGAGGCCTGGAGAAGACAGGGGAGTGTGAAACTATTAGGCTTTGGGAGTATGTTCACATGGGTAAAACCAGGCAGAAAATGATCCAGCTGCATAATGATTACATTACATTATTGGCATTTAGCAGACACTCTTCGCCAGAACAACTTACATAGGTTACATTTTTTATGTTACCCATTTATATGGCTGGATATTTACTGAGGTAATTGTGGGTTAGGTACCTTACCTTGGTACCTTGCAGCAGTGCCCCAGTGGGGAATCAAACCTGCAACCTTTCAGTTTCGAGTCCTGCTCCTTACCACTATTCTACACTGCTACCCATAAGAATAATGCATGATAATGCATTTGATGCAATGTACAGTTGGCAAATGGCAATGCAGTGGACTGTGGTCTCATGAATGTCTGGTTGCTACATGTCACAGGTAAGCTCTCAAAGCTGTAGTCATGTCGCAAAGAGAGCAGAGGAGTAATAAGGTAAATCATTACTGTCTGCCAATGCACTTTATTTTGATCACCATTTAGCATAAGGTTATCCACAGCAGTACAAAGATGGTGTTTTAACAGTTCCATTCCACCCCTTCAAGCAGTGACAACAGTAGCAATGATTTAGTTCATAAGAAATTACGCTAAAAGAATGAGGAGTGAGAGATCATACGTAACAAAATTTGAGGACCACTGATTGTGTATGGATCAGGTCAAATCAGTCGAGACTTTGTACGTCATCAGGACTGCCCAGGAATCTAGAGAATGTCCAGCAGGCGTCACCCCTTTCAATACCCTTACCCATAACATTAAACCATTAATTTTGTCATTAAGTGAAGACAATAAACAACATCTACAATTAGATCCATTTTAGAAGGCTAATCCTCAGTCAACATGTTTCTATAGTTTGCTATGAAGCAGGTTTATTCCATCCTGCCTTTAAAGCTGCTTTGCTGAGCCCCTGTCTCATTGGGAATTATGATGTACACAGCCTGTAAATAGGATTTATGATTGAGATGATGTCAACAGCCCTTCATACTTAAGTGTTACATTATTTCATTTTGTACCGGGAATCAGTTCTTCAGTGTTTACTTACACAGAAAAACTATTTTAAACAGTCACTCAGTATTGATATTTAGTATTATGAAGTATTGAAATAAGTAAGTTATTGTTAAGTATTATATGTCACTGCCACAGAATAAAGTAATTCTAGATTATGCTGGTTGCACAGGGCAAAGAACTTACAAAAAAATAACTCAGTTGCCATATTACTATCTAAGATAACGTCAAGGATTTATCTCAATTTAACTACGAAGGCTTCATCAGCTGCCCCGCCTCTAAAGCAGATTTGTGAGAATTTGAAATCTATAATTGAACATGACATCTGATTAAGAATTAGTGTATAAGTCTATGCACTACATATGCTACACGTGCTAGGATCAAAGAACTGAATTTGAATTTGATTTCATTGATACATTATCCCAGCTTATTTCTCAAATTAACTGAATAGTCTCTCTTAAACTTTACATATAACTTTGCACTTGGTTTCATAACTACTACATAAGTACTTCATAACTCTACACTGGGGCTCTTATTCTGAAAACAGTATGACCATATATTATGATGTGTTAGAATGACCATTTTACCATTTTGAGTGGAGCCGAGAGATCTGATACCTTGAACAGCTTGAATGTCACAGGGTCTGCATCTTTACTCACCGGAGTGGTCTGTGTCTATGATTCTGAAGATGGTCTCCAGGTTCGAGTGGTGCCTGTACATCGTCTCCAGCAAGCTCTGGTGCGCAAGCTGGACAAGAAAACCAGAACCGTGTTTGAAAGTCCAAAACACACTTGATTCAAGCTGTCAACACAATATCACCTTCAACCGCGCCCACAGTAGCTTCTCAATGACCGTAAAAGCTACAAGCCATGCCTGATGTTGACATGTTCCCTTTGTGTGTGAACCTTTGCAGCCAGGTCTGAGAGAGTAAACAGTCATAGATATGGATACTCGTGGAGCTCCCTGCTTGCACTCACGTCGGTGTTGGGCTCCTTGATGGCCAGCTCCTGGAACCAGCGCTGGTACTCCAGCATGCCGTCCTGGCTGCTGGTCACCAGCTGGGAGCGCAGCACCCTCCAGGGCAGCCCCAGCCGCAGCACCGTCTCCACCACCGTGGCCCAGTTGTTCAGGGAGATCCAGCCTGCGGGGAGACGGACGGGAAGCGAGGTGCTCGTTAGCCCTACCGTAGGCGGCTACCGTGTGGCAAAGCCGAGGGAGGAGTGGCTGTTGGAGAAACTGCATTAGGCAGTACCTAATTTTGTTTGTCACAGATGATCTTCAGTATTAGGCCGAGTAATTACATGGTAGCAGTGGGTACCACTGGCTCTGGAGATCCACAATCAACCATTACCATCAACCATGTTTGACCTCTGGCATAACAAATGATTCGAGCTCCCCATCCAATCAATGGCTACTGTTACATGATTGTGGCCTGAGCTGGTAAAAAAAAAGGAAAAAAACCTGGAAAACCTGGGAATCTCTGCTGTTGTGTGGGGTTCATATTGCAGATGTGTTAGTTTGCCATCCACTAGATGGTATCAGTCTGCTTTTCTGAATCAAGAGTCAGGGTCCATTACTGCTGGCTCTCAAGCTTATTATTTGCCATTTGTTGATAGTTTAGATGTTTTTAAATGGGGAGTTTAAATAGATTTCTTTAGTAAAATTGATATGCAGTATTTATATTCATATTTAAACATAATAGAGCGTTTACTTTCAATTTAATGATTTACAGTTATGTCAATGCAAGACTGAGTTCGTTGAACTTTCTGTTATTTAAATTTTGTTAGTGGATGCCTGTCATTTCTGAAATGAGAGATCTGTGAATCATTTCTGTAATGGAGATCCTCAGATCTAGTTTTCTGGTATCAGGTTACCCCATGTTGCCATGCCCTCAGTATAAAGTGTTCAACTCTTCCCATGTAATATATGCCAACAGCACCAGATCCTATAACTGTGTGTGTGTGTGTGTGTGTGTGTGTGTGTGTGTGTGTGTGTGTGTGTGTGTGTGTGTGGGGGGGGGGAGTTGGGGCGTGGCCTGTTAACGTGGTCAGAGGTGGATGGCTCTGCACCTGTTTTCTCCTTGTCGTACTCCTGGAAGGCACTGATGAGGTCAGACTTGTGTGCAAAAAGCTGCTGTCTCAGGGCCCGCAGTGCTGACCGCTCAGTCCAGCTCACGCTGTGGAGAAACGTGTGTCAGAGTGAGGGAACTATGGTACTGCAGGGGAACTTTTATGAGTGCAATGTTGTGTCCTGCAGTGTGCAGCATAGTTATTAGCATATATATAAGTATCCAGTGGAAGCACTACAACAGTCCACTAAGTATTAAAAGATATATACGAGTCTTATATGAAACCCAACCCCTTAAATCTTATGTAAGTTGTATACAAGAGTGTTACACCTAAGAGTTCATATAAGAGTCTTTTTGTATAGCACTTTCTATTTGAAGTTGTACTGCATGATTCATTTCTTATTTTCTCCTTGGAGAATTAGGGGTTGACTTGCTTTTTGCAACAGTGGTCATTTGTGTGGTGTTTCTCATGACAAAAAACAAAACAGATGAATAAAATGCTGTTTTTGGGCTTTACCTTTGCCTCAGGGTGAGTTCCCGGGTTGTACGGTTGGCCTGGTACTGAACAAAATGAGGAACTAGATCTGGTCCCAGCCTGATGTAGGCTCCTCTGTTGCTGCCCACTTCATAGTAATTGGAGGCCGAAAAAATGGTCAGGACCTGTGCACATTTGGAACAAAAGGAAATTCTTAAACTAGAGCCTCACTTTTCAAAATTTGGAATGCCCAATGTTTTTTTTCTCTCTTTCTCCTAATTTGGAATGTGGGATTGTATCATCACTACAACCCCCACTGAAAAACCAGGGGAATACAGACAAACCCGTGCCCTTCTCAGAAACATATGATGCCAAGCACCACTCATTTTCACATTGCAGTCCCCATGCTAAGCCTGCATATACATGAGTCAGAGGAAGACGCTTTATAGCTTTACACTGACTGACTGGTGCGGGTTGCTGTGCGATGAAACCGCTGGCCTATCCACTCTTATCCCCAGTGGAACAAAGCCAGTTTATTCTGCCGCTGTGGGCTCCCTGTCATTGTTGGCTGATGACATAGCAGGGATTGAACCCGGGCTATAGAACTCAGCTTGTGTACAATGTGAACGCCTCAAACTTTGACCTACTTGGGAGCCTAGAGTCTCATTTTTAAAAGTAAAGTTGGTTATGTGACAAATCTTTCAGATTTCTCCGATAATACAAGTGGCAACAGGACTTAACCCTAGAAGGATAAAGGGACCTCTGCCCATCTTGCCCCCCTTACCCTGCGGTTGTGGCAGAACTCGTAGCCCTCCTGCTTGCACTCGTGGGAGCGGATGAGCAGCTGCAGGTTGTGCTTGCCCAGGACCGTCTCCGTCACATTCGGCCCCCAGTAGCACCCCCCGCCTCGCACCTCGTTGGGGATGCAGCCATCCTGGGGCATGGGGTCGCTCCACAGCATGTCCACGATCTGCGGCCGGATGACAAAAACAGGGCACGTGGGTGACCTGGCTAGCTGTTTGCATGACGATGATCTGCAGAAAACTAGAGGGAATGGCTGGCCTGCCTGTCGCCAGTGCCCACCAATAGCATTAAACCACTGGACGGTCTCTGGGCTTAGTAGTGAAGTGAAATGGATGTACATGTGCTCATTTATTAACCTACATGTGCTCCTATTTCACTCTTCTTGTATCGTTTTTGCTCTTTTCTTCGAGTCTCCTTACAGCCTTTATCGCTTGTAAAAATTCCGGAGAAATACATTTGGATATTACATGTTAATTGAGTGATTCAATGGGAAATCATGGATGAATGAAAGGCACAAATCTCCCCCAAAATACAAGCAATATCGCTAAAATGACAAAGCCTCACAGCTGCATGGGGTAGTAGCCGGCTCCGCCCCCATGTCATTTGATTGACAGCTCAACACACAATTGGCCCCGCCCCATATGGTTTGATTGACAGTGCAACACGCCGCAGTCCCCCGCCGACCCATGCCGACCCTCACCTGTTTCCACTCCTCGCTGGTGGCCTCGGGCCCGTCGCAGGGGTCCAGGTCCGGGTCCGGGTCAGAGTCGGAGGATAGGGAGCTGCGGAGGTTGCTGTAGGACTGGCTGAGGCCGGCCTGGCGCCGGCGCTCCCGCAGCTCCTCCTCCACGGAGTGGTGCACCCGGCTGGACAGGCTCTGCAGCGAGTGGCGCTGGAGCTTGTGGCCCGGCCGCGAGGGGCTCGAGTACGTCAGGGAGCGCATCCGCGGCCTGGGCCCGAACACATCCTCGTCCCCTCCCTCGCAGTCCATGGACAGCTGCTTCTTTGACACCTGCTTCTTCTTCTTGGGAGGCCTCAGCACTGAAACGTACTGAGAAACAAAGGTGCAATTACTATTCTGCAATGAGGTGATAGTAGAGAAATATGTAACTACACCCCTCAAGGGACAGAATGGCTGTGGTTCAGTTTTATAATGAAATATCTCACTTAAGGCCCTATCACAACTAGTTATTCCCCTGTGAAGAGGTCATCAGAAACTGTCTGGTTAATGAGACAGGGACGCTGGAAGTGAACAGGACACAAAGGGATCATTTTTTACCAAGATTCTTCATTCTCATAGCCATCCCTGACCAAATTAGAGACTGTGGGTACCAATTGTGTGTTTATTGTGGGAGTAAGGGCACTATTCAGACCTCTGTGGAAAACAAACAGAGGTGGAACTTGCTCAAGGAAAATGCTATGTTATACAGCATTTAAACCATACTTCAACAGAACCCAATGTTTCGCAATAGTTTGGAGAATGAATAGGAATTATTGGTAAATTCATCTGAATCTTTCCACTATTCAAAAATGAAAGGACATGACCATTAACTAGACCTAAAATTCTGTTTTTTCAGAGGGTTACTTTTGTTCATCTTTTTCTGCATTCACTGAGTGGACCCATCAGAGCTGTGTGAGACTAACACCAAAACCAACTGGCAGTCCATCAAGTCCTGCGAATTGGGTTGAATTGGGTAATGAAGTCTTTACCCAAATTGGGTAATGAAGCCTTTAGACCCACTGTCAATGGATTGCACCAAACATCCAATTAAATAATAAATACTTCTTAACTAAATTCTCTGTCATTAAGACCTTATAAATGGATTCTTACGTTTCACTTCACACTGGCCTGTCCAATTAGACAGCAGCCCGTGTTTGTAAAGGGGTAAAGGCATCATTCTCTCCTCCACTTACTCTGTGTCTGTCCACATTGGCGATAACACTGAGGTCAGTGGTGTTTGAAATCCCTCCATGGAGAATCAACACCTTTTGGTCAATGACTGTCGCCAGGGGCAACCAGCTGAAGATCTTCTGGAGCAGCTTCAGAATTCTTTTGCCATGAAGCTGAGAACAGAGAAAGTGCCCATATGTCAGCTTCAAGCTGACCTTTACACATAGTTCAGAACTGCAAGAAGAAGTAATTGGGTTGACTTAAAATTTATACATTAGTCTATGCTGATGTCATCCATTGGATCCTATTCACAATGGCTGAGCATATTTTCAGATTGATTAAGTTTGTGCTAATTGCACTGTTTAAAATTCTGCTTTGATTTAAATATTTTTTACACAGTGATCAGGACTGATCATTGTATTTTACTTTTGGGATATGAACTGTATATATTAACTTCTCTCAGACAGCCCTGTTGATGATCTCATATGATTAATCCACGTCCACAGTCAAAACTGATATGCGCAATAATCTGTCTCAGCGGAGGATTCAGATTTTACTAGGTCAGTGTGATGGCTATTTACTGCCAACTGGCCCATAACAGCAATGAACTTGCAGTTGAGAGACTTATTAATCCTCTTAGCGGCGCAGTAGAGTGACCCATATCACCTTCAAAAATAGCCACCACACTGGCTAAGAGTGGCTAAGTGTCCTGAGGTTCCCTTTTAAACCCGGTGTAATGAGAAGGCCAGTTGCCGTTTGTGGCCACAGTTAACAAAGGCTCACAAAGCTGAACAGGAAGCAGTAAAATTTAATTGGCCTGTTGTTTTATAGCTGGGGTAAATGGGTGTGGCTGCATAGCCCACTGACCAAACAAGCCCTCAGTGCTTTTGAAGTGTTAAGAGTCAATTTTATCTGCAGGGGATGTAAGGTGAAGCTTACCCTGTACTTTCCCAACACTTCCTTGGTGAAGCCATACCTAGAAAAAGAAGAAGGGTTATTAACAAATAGAACTTTTTCCTGTTGGTGATATAAATGCTCTGAATGCATTCGATGCCTGCGGGTGATGATACCTCAGGTTCACAATGTGGTCCTCGTGGTTCCCGCGGTTGAGGTGGACATCGTTGGGGTACACTAGCAGGAATGCGAACAGTATGAGGAGAATCTCGATGGAGTCCTTGCCTCGGTCCACAAAATCTCCATTGAAGACATAGGGCTTCTCCAGAGATGGCAAACCATTCTTTTAAACAATGGAACAGAAGCGGTGTTATTCAGTTAAATGGTTTCATGGTTCATAAAAAGGAACACTCCAGATAACTGTAAGTACCTGATTACGTAAGTCACCTTACTTGCACTCCATGGACAAGTCATACTGGCCAAGCATGCACTTACCAGGAGTTTGGCTAGAGTTCCACTGGGCATTTGCATGTATGCTTGATAATGCTTTACATAGTTTGACAGTTGATAGAGATACATAAATGTGTTACACAAGGAAATTGTATGTGGAATCCTTTACTCACCTTATAAAATACTAACAGCAAATCCTCAAGGTGGCCATGTAAGTCTCCTAGCAAAAATAAATAAATATTAACACTTACTTACAGTGTCTTTATTGTGTATGTCACATGGTTTGATGCGTTCTAGTCATCTGGGTATCTTATCAATGAGTGCTTTATTTATAGTGACACACCCATAAACACCATAGCACAAGTACTAATTGTGTGTTCCTCGCTCGGGACAAAACATCACAATATGTCAAACCACTGAGTCTAAAGAGTGGCCTCACCACAGATGGTGATCTCCTTGCTTTGACAGGTGGACACCTGGTTGATATTGGGCAGGATTCTCAGCAGTTTCCAGGTTTCCAGGAGAAGCTGGAGGACGTATCGAGAATGGAGCTGCTACTAGGAAAAACAGACAAGAAGAGTCAGAGGGCTATTTTACATCTTCATATACACTGTGTGTAAATTGTATATAACGGTGCAATATTGAATGTTACATTGGACCCATCAATGATTTACAGATGACCGACATGTGATAGAAAAATCAAACCAAATTAACCAAAATAATCACAATAAAATATACCCAACAGATTGTGCCATGAACGTGAGGACAGTTATTGCTTTAACGGAGGTGGCGTTGTGCTCAGTGTATTGTCCACAGGGATACCTACTTGCTTGTTCTTGAAGGCCTCCACCAGGTCGGCGGCGTGGCTGACGGTGAGCGGGAAGGTGAGGCGGGGGCCGGAGTACAGCTCCGGCACCTCTATGTTCTGGTAGCTGAAGTACCTCTCCCATTCGGAGTCCCAGCCGGTCTCGTTCTCCCGGAAGATGTGGGAGATCAGGTTCCCTGCGCGGGGCAAGAGAGGCGCAAGGCCGTCAAGTTCGGCACCGCGGGGGCGTTAGGCAGCGTCTTATGCTGTGATGGGGCGACTGAAAATCGGGAGGAAAGCCTTACTCTCGCTGCTGGCCGGCGTGAAGTGGTCCATGAGGTAGCCGAAGAAATTGTACAGCTGTTAAGGAGAAAGATAATATGTTTTTTTTAAAGTCTGAATTACAAAAGGGCATGGGGTGATCTATGGTGAGGTGCTGCTCTGCAAAACCGTGATGTGACTTTGTGAAGAAATGTAAAGGTAGAACTTTTGCAAAAGACCAAGTTAATGAGTTTTAAAATGGTTTCATTAAGTTTTGTTATGATAATATTAAAGTGATATTTAATAGTAATGCTTGTTATAGTAAAATTTTGTTATGGTAAACTTATGTAGAATTATTTAAATTTGGAATCATTTAATGTCGGGTCACTGATTTTCATAATTTTTAAATTTTATTTAATGATATTTAACGATCCACCCCCCACCAAAAAAATTCTCCCCATCCCCTACAAACACACGGTTCCCAGTTGTGGCTGTGGCCATTCTGTAAAATCAAGCCAGAACCAGTTATGGTATTAAAACGGTAGCCGGTTCGGTTCCTGCTAACCCCTGCTTCACCTCTAACTGGCACAGCTGGTGTTATCGCACCTTGATCTGGTCCTGCTCCCCTGCATACTCGATGGACTGGAAGATATTCCAGGTGCATCTGCGTCTCATCTCCATGCGGGCAACGTACTGGCGGTACCAGCGCTGAATCAGCAGGGCAGCTCTCATCGCTGGGGGCAGAGTGGGGGAGGGAGGGGGGGGGGGAGGGGGGGGGGTGGTTAACTGCAAACATGTCCTGCAAACATGTCCTGCATATTTGCTGGTGCATATGCTCCTCGGTCAATACCGATCATTCAGGGCTTTATTTCTTGGGAGGAAAAAGTCCTTTTTTATTTGAATGACCACGGACAAGGGAAGCTTCGTTCAACCTCCAATTAACCTTAAACTATGGGCGTCAGCAATGACCTGCCAATGACCAACAAAGCAGGAGAGGAGAAGGATAAATACTTAAACTTACCTGTAGCAGCTTTATATCCAGGTGCAGAAGAATAAAAAAATGGTTAATTTGTTTTTTAAATCAGGTAATCCAACAATAACAATAATAATTAAAAGAATGCAAGCAAGACTAATGAGCCAGTGAGCCTTAATGGTGATTAAAGGTAATAATGCATAAAATCTGCCCAGATATTCAGAAATGTAAAGAGATTGTTGTGTGAAGGGCTTTATTGATGCTTGACTTCAGTAACCAGCCAGCAAAGAATCAGAACTTACCGTGAACTGAGAGGCTTGCTGCAGATAACAATAAAAAGAACAGAGGCTCATGGTTAGAAAGTGATAATGTTGTAAAGCAAAAGAATAAATCACTGAGTTATTAATATTGTGGGGAAAAACAGTACATTTGAAAGTAAAGTGTAAAAATTGTATTGGATACTAATGTATGATTAGCTGTTAAGATTTGTCTAGAATCTGAAATGTACAAACAAAAGACTCAGACGTCTTCGCCAATACAGTGAAAAGTAGTGAAAAACATACGACAAACTTAAGACAGTTTACTTTTGTTATAATGTGTGCAACCATTTTGTTTTTCAGTTTGGTATTTAAAAACAGGTTTTTAAGTTCAAGATGTTATGCCACCTTAAAGATTAATAATTACATGAGTAAGCATAGAAAATGAAAAGCGTAGGAATGAGGATGGCTATCTCACATTACCTCTTTCGCATTTCTTTAACTGTAAATCGTTTGATTTTGTGACTCCACATCCCATGGCCTTCTGCTCGTCCCACTATCATGAAGAGAAAAAAGCACAGTTAAGGAGTTTGACAGGTGTGCACAGGCTCAGACAGCGGAGGGAGGCCTGTGGGTTTGCCCTCACTGCCGTCAAACTCAAGTGAAATCTGAAGCTGTTCTGGCGCAGAACCTCTCTCTCTGTGGCCTGCCTGACTGGCCAAAGGCTTCCTTATATCGAATATGATGTGTATGTAACATTGTATGTCAAGCAGAACTGTTATCTGATATTTGCTTTTGATTTGAATAACATGAACTCTCTCCTTTGTTCAGTTAGAAACGAGGAGAGATGAATAAATGTTTACATTAAATTCTTTTTTCCCAGGCTCCCAAGTAGTTCAGTGGTTAAGATACTTGTCTTGAGTGCAAGACGAGCTCTGTCCCTGGGATCGGTCCCACACGTGTCATCAGCTGACAGTGACCAGGAGCCGACAGTGGCAGAAAACTAACTTTCCTCCACTAAGGGTAGGGGTGGATAGTTCCAGTCCTGCTTCCTGATTGGTCAGTAAATCATGCTTGTATTAATGAGAAAAGTCGTATAGAACCACAGAAGTTTAGAACTTTAAACACGTGTTTAAAGTACCAGCTGCTTGTGTCACGTAGCATCTCTTTAGAAATACTGTACCTCACTGCCCTAACTACAGCTCTACACCTTGAGAGAAGCAGCAACATGGTTGACACTGGGGCCAGTGGTAGTGAACCTCCACAGTGCAATATTACTAAAGATCTGCAAAATAGCCTCTCCTCCTTTTCATTTTGAAAAGCAGTAATAGAGAAACTGTGCGATCTGATTATTTTGCAAATTCCCATCCTAGTTTTTACTAATGTCCAAAATTATGTCTGTCATTTTTGATTAAGAGGATGAAACTTTTGGACATAACTGTGGGTAAAGCCTCAGAATGATAAAAACCATTTACAGTACACAATTCTCCTAGCCAATCCTGAATATTGTCACTGTGAAAAGATTTTCATTTGTGAATACACAAGGAGCAAAATGGTAAATAGACTAGCAAAGGACGTAATTATAGCATTACACCAAATTGCAATTACATCTGATATCACTAAATTGTTACAGATCTACTCATTTTAGTTCAGTTCAGTACTTGTCCGAAATCTATAAAAGTATTTATTAATTTGTACCACCTGATGCATGACTACATTAGTAGGTCTGTTAAATATGTGCACCATAAGGGGTGCTGTGAGCATAACGTTGATCAATATCATGATATTATTTGGTTTCACTATTGCTGTCCCACTGTTTTCCCCGTGTGGTAAAAACTAGGCTACTGTAATCAGTATCAACAATCTGAAACGCATTACTCAATCAGTCCATTGATGTTCACCCGCTGCGCCACTCACGCTCCTCTAGCGACTGAATGAAGGAATCACTGTATTTAATCTCGAGTGGCGCAAAGCACGCTGCTGCAGATCTAAGACTACAGGAAGGGGGAAAAAAACCTTACCTTGCCAACGTCTCTTTCTCTGTGTCTAAGAAAGGCGTGTCTGCCTTCAGTGCCTCAGCATTTCGGCGAAAAGCGCCTCTTACATCCACGTTTCTCTTTCGCTGACAGGTGCCTGAAGAGAGTGAAAAAGCGCGAAGTGCAATTTATCAGACATAATGGTACCCCGGGGAGCGATGGCACCAGATAACGCGGTTCGGATGGGTTCCCTGGGGATGCGTTTTGGGCGACCTGTTGGAAGAAGCGGGGCCCTAACCACACTGCCTGCCTGCTGCGCGCACCCTGAGAGATATGTAAAGTGTCTTTCTCAGACCTCGTGAGCACTTAATCAAAACAACAAGCCACAAGTGGCTTAGGGTAATACCTTGCTACGGCTAGCCTGTTCCCTAAATAGATATGTAAAGCCTTTCATAAAGGGCACCAAATGGGAAAAGATCTGCGTGGTCTGCGTCGTGCTGCGCTGAGTACTAGATAAATTCACATATTTGTCTCAATTGCGAGGTATCGGGAATTCTATGTATAATTTAATAATAAAAATAGATAATTTGATATATTGGTGCAAAAACAGACTGATAACTACTATGGTCAAAAGTGCAGGTCTAGACTATATTTATATCAACGTGTGTATGAATATATATACAATGATAACATCATTTTGCAGTTCCATAGCTTAAAGCCAGAGAACTCAATAAAATACATAAAACAAGCGACAATGTAACATGCTGGTAACCGAGAGGTTGCCGGTTCAGTTGCTGCTGCCGTTGTACTCTTGGACAGGTACTTAACAATTGCCTCAGTAAATATCCAGCTGTATAAATGGATATGTTAAACTGTAACCTATGCAAGTAGCTCTGGGTAAGAGCGTCTGCTAAATGTCAGTAATGTAATATTGTACTCTTTGATCAGCCCTCTTTAATGCTATTCCAGAATGGGCTTTCATGTCTTGGGATGATTCCATATTTGAGAGAGGACAGAGATAATGCAATGGAATTATTATATCAGGTGAACCAGAGATTTCAGACAGTGATACTTTCATGAGTGTTTTTTCCCCAAATACTTTGGGGCTTGATGGAGTGACTTCAACAGTACATCAACAGTATAAACCCACTGTATGTTGCTACCAGATGTCCAGTAATGTATGAAAGATTGTAATCAAAGTTTAAATCAACAGAAAATAACATTATTTTGAATGTTGATAAGTATGCGCTTTTAATTGTCATGATGGGAGTACTTAAAAGTATGAAGATTTTGAAAAATAGTATGAAAAGTAATGTTACGATGTTTAAAACAAAAACTAAGAAGATAGTAATCATTGGCAGCTGCTGCTTGCTGTAAAAATTTCTATCCCCAAATTTTTACCATGTTGACATCCCACACTCCTGCTTCTGTGCTCTGCTTTATTTGGGCACTGGAGGCCTTCCACTTAGGTATTTAATTTAGTCTGCTGGCTGAGCACCTGCCACACACCCCCTCCCAAGCACCTCGAATAGAAACAGAGTGGCTTTTATGAAGTATCTGACATTTTTTTTTTATAACACTGGATCACAAACAACTCTCTCGGACACCCTGTTTTTTATCACACTGTTGAGGAATGAAGGGGAGGATATCGACAGAGAAGGTCACTTTTACAGGTTCAAATATTCTCAAGCTGCCCCCAACTCGGGTGGTTATCATTTTAAAGCTATGTACAGTTAAACTTCAATTTCTTACACTGGGGTGAACTAAAGGGTTGCATGCTGATTTCGGCTCGTTTGTTATTTTCTATAGAGGTGTAAAAGTGAATTACATTACATTACATTACATTCATTTAGCAGACGCTCTTATCCAGAGTGACTTCCAGCACAATAGAACATAAGTGCATACATGCAAGTTAAATGAGCAACAGTGTCAGACCAGGCTAACTACACTCCCAGACCAGTGAGTGTGAGCAAAACGCTATGTTCATAACACTACCATACTACATACAATTCATGTCATCTTTACATGAGATTATATTTCGCTCAGCAGATTTTCTTATCCAGAGCAGTTTACACAGCTTACAGTTTTTACATGTTGTCCATTTGTACAGCTCGGTGCAACAGTAGTGGCCCACCTTGGAATCTAAGTGGCAACCATTGGGTTACAAGCTCTGCTTCGTACCTCCATGTCACCCTGCTACCCATGTAATCTTATTCATAGATAAACTTATGTTGCTTTTGGAATTTAAATCGTAGATTATGCGACAAATAAATCATAAATGTTTTAGATCTTTAACAGCCTTTCACAAAATATGTCTACAATTAAATATGTATTTTAAGACAGTGGGAAAACACACTGTTTGCATAGGGTGGCAGTGTATAAATATAAAGACAGAAGGCAACTGTAATTTTGCAACACATAAATTCTCATGTGGCGAGGAGCTTTCAGCAGCTTCTAAATGTTTGGCAGAGAATATGCATGGCTGTATACATATTTTTTATCCTCCATCTTTTCAGACTCAAGCTATGTTCTAGGCAGCAAAACCTTTTTAAAAAATATTGTCCTTATACAGTCTTTAAAGATGGTTTGTCTGAAATTTCATAATGCTAGGTTATTGGAAAGTAATCCAATAACTAAGTGATCTTCTAAGAGGGATGTACAATTCTGAAAGTATGATCTATGCTACCAAACTTTTTCATTTATAAGTTGATAGAATATTTGCTGTTCCCTTAAGGGCACAATTTCAAATACGGCCTCTGCTCAGAGTAATGCCCTTTGTCCTCTCTGAGTAATCGTCTGTAAAACTGTTACTTTTTACCTTCTTGCACAAGTCAGTTTGAGGGTCACTGAAATGAATGAAAACAAAGGATTAAAATGATTAAAAATAACACTGCTGTCACCCACATTCCATTTTTATCGAGAGACATTGTATTTTAGTGGTAGTAGTGCACTGAAGAGAGTTAATAATACTACTACTACTACTACTACTACTACTACTAATAATAATAATAATAATAATAATGAAGAATGTTGGACATTAATTGTGTCAAAATCATTACAGTCCAATATGATGTAGATTGCTCAATTTAGTAAATAAAAATTGGCAGGAAAAATAAAGTCATAGTGTGAAAACATCACAGATGGTGAAGCTTCCATTTGAAGACTTGATCAATCCATAAATTGATTAATATATCAACTTTCTGGGTGCATATTCAAGTTGTCATTAGGTGTTTTACAGTATGCTATTTCCAGAGGGAATCAAAACGACTGATAAAATCCAAATCAAATATGAAAAACTGCAAAATGATTCCCTGACCCCTTGCAAAAGGCAAATCTTGGATACCTCTGTGTTTCTATGTACAGGTAAGGGAAGGTAGACAGAAGCTTAAACGTTTTCACTGTCTGACAAGAATGGCTTGGACCAATTCAAAATTCCCTGCAGGCACCAAACTATTGTCTCTCCAGGAGAGACATCTGACCTTTCACTTCTTGGACAATTTAGCAGAAAAACTTGACTTAAACACTTTGTGTTCAGTGCATTCAGGTATGGGTTGTGAAAAATCATAAATAAGCTTATTAAAGTGCCAGCTGAGAACACATATAGGTAAGGCACCATCCCCCCCAAACACTATTAATGTACATATAGAGTTCTATAACATGGATAAAGACATCTGTTACAATTACTTACTATTCTTCTAAAGGTCTAGATCAGTGTTTCCCAACCCTACTCCTGGCGGCACCCTGACCCGCATATCTTCTATCTATCCTTGCTCTACCTACCTGACTGAACTCATCAGTGGTATGTTTTATTAGCTGAGCACACCTGATTTAATCAAGCAGCAAGGATAGATAGAAGATATGCAGGACAGGGTGCCGCCAGGAGTAGGGTTGGGAAACGCTGTTCTAGATAGAAGGCAGGTGGACCTGCAGGAAAAGCAGAGAGGAGCAGTACTTCTAAAGAGGTTCCATGTCAATATATCAAGCAGTTCAAATCATTTCAGCATTGCACATAACATTGATAATCATAACCAAAATGGATCAAATTCAAAGCCTCACAGTGACAGTATTTCTTTGCATATCTCCATGAAACATGTCCTTATGGGGTAAACCGCACGTGTACCAGATTTCATGCCAATTGACCCAAAGGTTGCCTTTTTAGACCTGTTTTACATATTATAGATAAACACTGCAAATTACATGGAAAATTAAAAGAAGAGAGCAAAATATATAATTATTGACGTATACATACTACACATTTATTGCAATACATTGAAACATCCAGTATATAATAATTTACATCTAACATGAAAAGTTATTGATGCACCCAGATTTGATTTGATTCAATAATCTAGTAGTTTACAGTTTGCCATCATAAACATTAATAAACCAGACAAATGCCACTTTGCATATGCAAGAGCCATGGAGGGTTCAGTCATTGTCCAAGTGTTTATTCAGCTATGGCTAAAACCAACAAAGTAAAACAGACAAGTAAAAAGTATGCATAAAGTATATTCCATCATTCACTATTACTTATGCATAGAGTTCATTTTGTTTTAAACTGATAACAATATTACAAGCAATTTTACATTATTTTGCACAATCTGTACATTCATTGGCTTATGACAGTCATGTTGTTGTCATGCAGGCACACACTTTGCCATTTTTACAGAAAGTAAGTTAGAAATGTGAAAACCCAGTGCGCTGGCCGTATGTTTCACATGTCCAGCAGCTTATGTGACTTAGGTAAACACTGTCAAGGCAAAGTTACTGGAATGAGGAGTATTACTGCAAAGCATCAGTTTGGAACCACTGTCATTTACAATTTTAAACAACACATTATGTAAACATTGCAAAAATAGATCCAATATGGCCGCTGTCCCATATGACCTTTCAATACCTAATTTTATATTTCTAGACACTTATCAGCACAGTTTCAAGAAATGTCCTTCTACTCACATAGACCCATAATTTTTTTTTTTATTATTTCAGAATATCTCTGAGTAAATACGTACATACATATCTCTGAGTACATATGTACCAAATTCAATGACAATAGGCTCATCAGTTATTCTGCTTAGACCTCATTTGCAGATAATGAATAAGCAACCACAGATTTATTGTCTTATGGAAGCTGTTTTATTAGATACAGAAACTTTTAACGAAAACCTTCCAATGAATAAATTAATACCTAATGCCTAAATAATACCATAAGTTGAGCCAAACCCATTGTGTAAATGATTTTCCAAAATGGCTAGAGAAGGAAAAAACCAAATATGAGTTAAAAAAGCATCTTCAGAGGTCCCAATGAGCAGTCAAGATATGAGCAACCAGACAGATCCATATCAGAGGGTACATCACAGTCTGGGAAGGGTCACCTTATTTCAGTTTGGCCTACTATGAGATGTTCATGGATTAGCTTTAGAGCTTCTGTCAATAGGCATATGCGACTGGCAGGACAATATGCAAAAGAGAAATTACTTTAACACTGGAAGTGCCACCAGACTAAGGCAAAATGTTAAGCACGACCCCTTCCAAATGGTGATGTCTTGACACATGATGCTACTGGAGCAGGTTAGCTGACAATTGACAAATGTCTGAATGTTTTGTACAACAGTGGTTAAACACTGCAGAAATATTTCAGAAACTTAACAATTATCCTGAGCAGTCTTTCATAATACCAGCCCCATTTCAAGACATATTATTTTAACATTTTGGTCAGATTCCATACAGTGGCTAAATTGGTAACTGGGGAATAATATTGCAAGACTGCAATATGAGTAATATTACAACACAAGTTAGAAAAAGATGTGGCACCAAGCTGTGAGGAAATAAGTTCTGTAATAGGGCAAAAAAACACTTGGTAAACATTAAACGTTAAGGACATCTAGGTCACAGAACCTTTTTCAGCTTTCATGAGACCAATCCCTGTTGACTGAAAATTATTTTGGGGACACACCCTCCAGCTGCTTTTATCACTATAAAAAGACATACTTCTGGAGATGGACAGACACTGCCTCCCCAACCACCCTATACAATCACAAGCTTTAAGCTGCAGGTACACCTTTGATGCAGCTGTAGAGCCCAGCCTGAAGGGACCTGAAGATGTATTCATTTCTGAATGTACCAAAAACATTGAGCAATGCAATCTGTTTTTGTTATGGCTTGTTGAGGCGTTCGTCTCTCATCCAAAAACTTTCACCCAGCCAGCTTTGCCAATTGGATTTTGTGGGGCTGTATTATTGTCAGCTGCATGGTGACTGAGATGGTGAGACGTGAGCAGAACAAAAATGCTCGCGGGCTTTGCCCCTGCACGCCAAGAAGACTTAAACTTTAATGAACCTAGTTTGTCAGGGGTTCAGTCTGGGACTTTGTGATACATTTATGGGGTGCAGTCTTCTCCTTTATGGGAATCAGACATTACCCAGATGTGAACTGAGGCAACCTGCTTCAGTATTGTGCAGTATAGACCGCTTTAAGAACCCATTTGTCTCACAGAAAAAAGAAAAAGAAAAAATCCCTATCAATACTGTTTGGTTGGACATATCAAACTGCATAAATCAGTATTGTCTAAGGCAACCAAACACTTTCCAGGTGTTTTGTCCTTACTGAAAAAACTCACTGAATTTTTTTCAAGGAAACTAAAAACAATTTTAAGATCCTAGTGATATGGACATATAGCAAACAGCTAGTGATCAGGAGATACACAAGGAGAGTAATGTCGGAAATGTAGGAGAGGTGCCCAGAGCTTATTGGCATTATACACATTTGCTTAAGATAATGGATGTTATGGACATTTTAATGAAAGAGCTAGGCAATTATTCTGTTCACTTGGATAGTTTTCTGCCCTCTGGAATCCCTGTCCTTGAATGGCAGGTGCAAAGCAAAAACATTTTTTCTCTCTATTATCTTTGAAAGATTGCCGTCTTTCATGTAGAGCCAAAGTGGAGAATTTAATGGCTGTAGCTGCTTTGCCTTCGCCATGCTATATCTGGTTGTCTCCTCCCTGTGTTCACTTAAGGTCACGCTATTTAAATGACTGTAAAAACAGACCAGATGCATCTGTTTACAGTTTAGAGTTTTGATGGATGGCATTTCATCTTGTAGATTGAAACTTTCATCACAGCTGTGGCAATTTCAAAATGGTCTCATTGTAAGGTACAAAAAAGATGCAAAAGATGCAAACTAAGAACCAAACCTAAATGTTGAATACGGCACAAAACACCCTCTGAATTGGCACTGTTTCTATATGTGAGAATTTCCTGCATTTTCCTTTGCTAATAATTCATTTCTAGTACACCTACTCAGCTGTACTAGTTACTGTACTGGTTTAGTACAACTGTCTTCCGTAGTTGTTATGGACCTTGAGGATGATTTTTAACTTAATGTAAAAAAATCTATATCGTATTTCATAAGCTACCAGATGTAGAGTAACGGCTGTAACACTTAGGTCAGGTATATCAGCTCCAGATGCATTTGCACTTGTGAAGTTTTCTCCTGAATATTGAATCCACTGGCCATCCAGAATTCAGCTGACAATGCATTTTATCCAGGTGATTTCACATCCAAATTTTCACAATCCCCATTCAGAAAGCGTGTGTATTCACACTTTTCACATACATATACGTCGCGTGAGGAATACACCATCTCAAGTTGGTGAATTCTCTCAATATTCAGGCAGGCCTGTGTGTTACAACACCCAGAGGTGATTATATAAAAGAAAACGCTTTGAGATGGAATTTCTGCCAGAATGCCTTTGTGTCTGGGCTTGAGCTGTGGTTCAGTGCTGGTTATTCAGCACCATGCCAAAGATTGCCTTCATTCTAGAGCATTCTTATTGTACAGGAGCTGATACGATCACGTGTTAGACATGCCTCAACTGAATATACCAGTCTTGCGCAGGGGATGTAATGTGCAGCTGCCCTGGCCTTTACTTGGTCGTGAGTTGAACATTTTTGAACATACTGCGACTTCTGAAATGATGTTGTCGAGGAGCACAAACTAAAATGTCCAAGGACCATAAAAAATCATATCACAAAGTTCTCCTCCTTGCCTTTTGGATGGTGTGGTATATGGCCTCAGCCATATTAATCAGTGTACAATTTCCCCAGCATTTGGTGCTTATGGTCATGAGTACAAAAACATGCCATATTCACATAAACACTTACTTGTCTTCAATCCCCTCCACTGTATATGATGGTTTACAAACACTCAAGTGACTGAGATGATTTTTTAAAGTTGGTTAATTGGTTATTAGGAAAATGAATACCTAGGGAATAATTTTTGATAATAATTTGAAAACATTTAAATCTATAAAGAGTTAGTTGAAAATTAATTACTCAATTGAAATTGATAGGGTGTATATGATGGTTTACAAACACTCAAGTGACTGAGATGATTTTTTAAAGTTGGTTAATTGGTTATTAGGAAAATGAATACCTAGGGAATAATTTTTGATAATAATTTGAAAACATTTAAATCTATAAAGGGTTAGTTGAAAATTAATTACTCAATTGAAATTGATACGGTTTAATAAGTTAAATATTGTTGTGTACAGGTAGGGCATAGCTGTAGGCATCTTGGTTAAGCCTAATGAGGCATCAAAGTAATTGGTTGCTGGCAGCCATCGGTTCAGTCTTACTTCCCTCCTGCCACCACTGCAATATGGTATCTTTGGCTGTATCTTTTGGCAGTATGGTATCTTTGAAAGCAATCTCGTCCATAGGCTAAAACTGGAAAACGTCATACATTTATGAGAAAAGCAGGGCGAAATGATAATGTCCTAGATGGCCTGTTAAAAAGACCATGGGAACAAAAACACATCCCTTTTCCATTTTTTAGATCAAGATGATATTAATATATTAAGAATGTTTGTTATAATCAATGATGAGTCAGATGAGTGAGTGCTCTAGCCTCTGATTGGTCTAATGTACAATGTTACAGTCAGACAAGTCAATGCACTAGTCCCTGTTCTCCTCCATGTCTACCAGCCTTCTTTCATAGAAAGTGTTTTGGTCATTTGTGTGTTTGCCCACAGCGCACCTGTCAGTGAGGAACAGCTTATCAATCTGGCTGGCAGGCTGCTGTACAAAGTATGTGGCTGTCCTCCCCATATGCTCAGAAAAACAGTGCTCGCTCTTTCTCTACTTATCCCTTTCTCTCTCTCCCTCTTACTGTCTCACGCTCGTGGGACAGGAAAACAATGTAAAATATTCCAAGGCCAACCTGGTGCATGAGTAGATAAAACCCAGATTCCCAGACTACTATGAAAAACAGTAATGTTCTGTCTCCCGGTTCGCAACCGTTGAACTTACAAGTCTCTTGACTTTCAGGACACAGATCGAGTCTCCTCTTCTTTCAGTTAAACTGAGCCAGTGCTTTTTTTAAATCAAGTCGAGCCTGCATCTTTGCTCGGTTGACGTGTATCTGACAGACCACCTGCTGGACCACAATGTTGTTTGCGCTGTGCGTGATGGCTCTGCTCTTTGGCTTCCCTCTGGGAGAGGCCTTCGTTCTCCATCCCTCCCACGGGAAGCCAGCAGGAACAGGCACTTCCATCTCAGACATGCCGGTTGTCAAGGCTAACAGGTGAGATTCACACTTCCTACTGTGTGTTAACCCTGTGGATAGGATTTCTTCACAACATTACGGGCTGACAGGAGCGTGAGTGAAAATTGACAGTGAATTACAAATGGTTTGGGAGTAGGCTTTTGCTAACCCTGTCACATATTAACAATTAGTGTGAGTTTACAATAAAGCAGTGTGTAGAGTAAGCTATATAAATACAGCGTATCGGGGGGGCTGATGCTGTACTGATGTAACACTTTTTTTTACTAAAATAAACACAACGGACATGTAAATATTTAGTGTTTGAACTGCATGCAAACAAAGGATGTAGAAGGTATGGAAAAATATAGCATGCCAAAACTATGGAAAAGGAACATGGCAGAAAATCATAGAGATCAATCTTGATTTTTCCATGAGATCTGAATTAATAAATGCTTTGTGGCTCCAATTTCTGTGTGTATATGCAAACCATTGTTTTGTATGTTCCATGGTCTTCTTATTAGTGTGCCTTATCAGTTACTTAAGCCCGGTGTCACATTTTACTACTTAAAATTTCACCACAAGACTGAGGTTGATCTCTGTTTCTTTTTTTTTGAACAAACTGTATGTCTCATTTAGAAACCTAGAATGTACCTCGTAAATATGATCATGAATGTGAATGTGGTCATGTAAACTCTGGTTTACATGAGATTCTAATGACGTAGTACATAGAAACAGTTTTAAATGCATCACAGGGACACACGTGTTTCTGGCTGAAAGATGGAAGTGATAAACAAATTCCTGAATGGAATGAAATTTTTATAAAATCTCATTAATTTAAAAATGATCTAAAATAGGGGAGAAATCCCTGGTCTAGGATATTTGTTGGACTTTACTATCATTTTTTTTTCATCCATCTGTATTCAAAATGATGGAACAGGCAACCATATGCCCAAGGGACCTCTTATTTCACTATGTAGATAGAGCTGGAAAATCTAAGACTTAAGCCTTCCTCCAGTTGAATATATGCATTTGAAGGTCATAACAAAGTTGAGTTTTTTTTTCTACTGCAGCTCTGCAGTCATCCTATGTGGAACTATTCTTGGAGCTATATGGAGAATTGTCAAACACGTTATGTAGGCCGTAGAGAGAGTCCATGTGTTCTAAGTTCTGCTGAAATTGTATCTGATTGTACACAGTTGGAAATTATATCCGCCAGACATCTTCCTGCATGAGATCTTTGTTGACTGGTGCATACCAAAGCCTAAAAGTTACAATGGCTACACCAAGAATGTGTTTCTTTCAGGAGCTTCTCTGGCAGCTGCAGCAGCTTTTAATGACATGTTATAACATGCTGTTCTTCAATGGCAGAAGAGTAAACATCTTTCACTGAGCCTGGCTTTCTCAACCCACACCATTACACCACAGAACCAGAGTGCAGTTTGTGTTTTAGAATTTTGAAGAGAGGCACAGGAGATGATTTACATGGATGTGAACTCACCGAGGCATTATTGTTTCACACCAAAGTGTATTTTAGATTCTGCTGTGTCATTTTAAGCTTGAATGCAAACTAGAACTTCTAGCATAATAGTGTTTTGTCTACATGACAGATGTTTAATGCTTTGTCTTTAGTGAGGTAGCAACAGTTTTAGGTTGTTCCAGATAAAGTTTTATGTCCTTCCAATTTCAGACTAGAAAGTAATTCTGATATTATTCAGCATAATGTTCTGACATAATTTCCACTAATTAAGGAAGGGAAAATTCAGTCTTACCACTACAGAGTATTAAATACTTAATTTACTGTGGTGTGATCAGATGAGCCAAGGATTGCATTAACTCCAACACATCAGGATAGTTAATAATATCAACATAAAATTGTATGTAGAAATATAAAAATGTAATACTTGCTTCAGTAGTCAAAGTGAAGGACAAAGTGATAGTTGGACAGTAGTGGAGGAAGTGGTAGTTGGACTGACACCAGTATAGAGGTTTGACATGCCACTCTATGCTGATTTAAAGATCTAACTAGCTGTTGTCATTAATCTGACTTTTCAAATCAATAGTTTACAAGGCAGTATTTCACTCCAAGATATTTGCCAAAAAAATTAATCCCACAAAGTCCAAACTTGCCAGATGGTAAAAAGCAAAGATAAATTCATAGGCATATTTTTCTCCATCAATGGATAGTATACAATTTTTCAAAAAGACAAACCAATCCCTCTCTATTTCTTCGCTTCAGTACGGTCTGCTCCCATGCTTATTTAAAATCAGGAAAGGTTTATGCAACCTTTTACAGAAAGTTGTTGGAGAACTTTATTAATTGACACTATGTTACACTGTATAGCATATGTATGTGTGTGTGCATTACCAGACAACAGAGCTTTACCACTCTTGATCCTGTCTGTAGATGCCAGGGGGAGTCACTGCAGGCCATCAGACAGAAGTTACTGAAAGCCCTAAACCTGGATTGGGAGCCTCGGGTTTCCAGCGCTGGACTGCCCAAGCTTAGGGCTCAGTGGAAGGCTGCTTTGGAAGCTGCTTCACAAAGCTCAGCGAAGTCACATGATGCCACTGGTGAGGTCATTCCATAAGATACAAATCAGTCACAGACCATGAATAAAAGATCTGGTGTTAAAGTAAAGGAAATGTTCTATCAGTTCTGCTGTTAACTTTGTGAAGTTTGTGTGCTGCCCATTTCTTCAACCAGAGGTGAACAGAACCTCCACACTGGAGCTGCCTGAGAACCAAGGCATCACTAACAACACTGGCCTGCACTGCTGTCAGCTGGTCTCACAGATCTTCATAACAGGTTAACATTTTGCTTCCAGTCCCATAGTGTAAAGACGCACTCATCCAAATGCAGCTATACATACATTTCTCTCAGGCTTTGAATCAGTGGGAACACCTGCAAACTGTGGCTTGTTAATGCATGGTGATATCCATCCGGGACAAGAGCTCCTCCCGGCAAACACTGGCAAACACTTGCAAAGCACACTGTGAACTGCAGTTTACTAATATGAACAGCTCACTAAATCACTCAGGAATGTGTATCCATCCTTTGAGACCTTACGGCTCATCTGAAAAAAAAATATCTTGAAAGCTGTGTAAAACATAAAGGTTTGCCATAAAACAGAGTTGTTTGCCCATACATGCAATGGATCTCTAAAAAAGATCATGGGTAAACGTGAGTAGCTGCCAATCGCTGAATTATGTCTATTAACGATAAAAGCCACATTTCACAGGCATCGTTCCTGGTGATGTTGCTATGTTCCCAGTGCGCTTTTTTTATATAAACATTTTTTTTTTTTCGCTTTGCTCTTTTGTAATAAATTCGCACACCCTTTATCCCAGTTAGCCAACTCATGTTCATAGCAACCCAAATTATGTTTACTGTAAACACCACAACCCATTCTGATTTCTCTTATCGTACCTGTTGCTGTGATCGGTTTTCTTCAGATTCACCCCTGTTCTCTTTCCACCAGATCTAGGCTGGGAGAGCTGGGTCATATACCCAGAAACCTTCACCTACACCCAGTGCGCAGTCTGCACCCCCAGCCTGGACCCAACAGCCCCGAGGTGCCAAACACACAGCCCCCCTGAAGCGGGCACCTCGTCAGAGGTACAGCACCCAACCGGTTAAAGCGCAGACTCTCTTCTCCGGCTTGAGTGAAAAAGCACCTGAGACTGAACGGTGGCCTTACCTGTTATCTCCTCTTCTCAGGGTGCAGCAGGGATCACATCTTTTAAGAAAGTGTTTGATTAACTGGTGTTGTTCAAACCCTGATTGCTTCCTCCATACATATTTCCTGCTGAAGTGAAAAGTTAGTTTTTGAGGAGCAGATAGCTACAGACTAATTAAAGAGAATCAACTTCTGACCAATGTTTATTTATTATTATTAGTTTGAATTTTTTAATTAACGGCAATTTAAAATATTTTAATTGTTCACAACAGCTTTAAATCAGTGGGGTAGTAGGATGCAAATTTTTAAAGTACTGTTATGATTTTTTTTAATAAGAGGCCCATGAGGGTATCAAGGACAAGCCCAGCACAAGCCAAAACAGCAGTGCAATAGGGAGTTTTTAGCTGAAAATAAATGAAAGTGTTACTTTTTGTGCGGCTTGACATTTCTTTCCTCTCCCTCTAGCTCAAGAATTTGTGAAAATCATCAGCAGTAAGGTTTTTCTTACATGGGCAAGGCTCAGCAGAGAAGGTTGTAAGACTGAATGCCAGGGTGAAATCATAGCATTCTGATCATAGCATCCATGTCAAGGCTTGATCAGATCAGATTATGGCTGAAATTTATTTGCCTAATAGGTGCTCCCATAATGTGCCTAATGTCTAAATGGCTAAACCCTCTTATTCAGCGGCGGAGTATCACGTTTCCCATGGGAACAGTTTTCAATTCACCATGCACTAATACCACTTTAAGCCCTATGTCTGAAGCTTCATCTTTGTCAAGAAATTAAACTCTGAAATTGGGACTCAAAAGAACCCATGCTTATTATATTAGCTCCCTTAACTGTGTGAACACTGTTTGACATTTACGTATACCTTGGAGGACACAGAAAGGTTAGCAACAGAAAAGAGATTGTGGTGAAATTTGGTCTACGCCGCCTATACCACCCTGTCATATATCAAAAGCAGCATACTTGTTTCTTAGTGCCATTGTAGAATAATGCAATTTCAGCCAACTCTGCGCCTAACTTAATGACATAAGCATTATTCCTTAGGCTAGGCCCAACTGTGCTAGATTGCTGTAAGACCTGGTACTTGGAGCTTTCTCAGAATGTCCCTCAGGTGGCAAAGAGGAACTTTGTGGAACGTTGTGTCTCCCAAAATGTCATACTACAAGTTCCATCTCAGCCTCCTTGTCCTCCATGTCAACATCCTACACCATCAGGGTCATTGTTTTCTCCAGCTGTGGCTTCAGGCCTCTCCCCCTGATATAACAGTTTAACTTGGAGAATCCACTGGGTTTTTTGTCTGGGCATGAAACTTACTGGGGCTACCTTTCGTAGGAATGGTAAGCTTGTAAGGTGGTGGCTGGAAACAAAACCAATACCTTTTATTCAGGCTTATGGTCTTGTTCCTAAGCTTTGTGATCTCATCATACTTTTTGTTGCCTTTGGCATACCTGCAGGTATTGTTTTGCCACATCTAGATAGAAAAGTTTGTCACACAACTATAATATATGATGCCACACTAGCACTGCAATGGCCTTCCATTAAACTTTAATGACTAGGAGGTAAAACAGACGTTAAGATTGGTTCTACCCAACCCTGCTGTAAAATGTGGATGTCAGGGACCTAGGGGGCTGTAGCGTATGCTGCACTCCACTGCAGCCAGTAAGAGCTATAAAATCTGCCAGATTCTATTTCGGTTAATTAAACAGGTCTAAGTTATGTGTAGGCGTTTATGTTAATCCAGACCCTTGAGATTTAGTAATGAAAATACATATTAGCACACTGTTGTCCACCCATGTAATATTTTTTATGTTTTAATATAATGACTTGAATTAAAAGGTTGAGCTGAACACCAGCGGATATTGTGATCCACAGAGACTGAGAGTCTACAGCCTGATGAGCTGCATATATGAAGGATGTATTACTCACATGTGTTCTACCCCACCATGCTTTCTGTTGGAGGGCTAATCCCAGTCAAAGGCCTTTCTATTGCCTTAACAATGTAACAGTGTAAGGGTTTAAGGTTTGGCTAGATTTGCATTACCACTATGAGGCAGGCTTTTTTGTTTTCGGACCAGTGCACCCCTGTAACATCTTCTGCACTCCACTTTCTCCATGTCCAGTGCTGTCAGCCGACCTCCCAGGAGCTGGTGCCATTTGTCTACATGGATGAGTTCAACACACTGGTCATCTCCTCTGTGCACCTGGCCCGTGGATGCATCTGCAAACCAGGCCCCGACCACCAGCCTGTGCAAAACTGAACAACCGCCCTCCAGCTGAACCTGCAGTTTCAAATATAAAATTCCACACAGTTTATAGCATATGTAGGCAGAGGGTTGATATGTTTGTAGCCAAGCTTACATCACAAGCTGCTGTTTTCCCCATTCAGTCTGAAAACCAGGACAGCCATTTGTGGTGCATGGTTTTCAGGTCTATTCCTAAGTCAAAAGCTTTGTCAAATACTCCATTGTACAGCTCACATACCTTTGCTGATAAAGCTGTCTGTTTCCAGGCCATTGACATGGGCTCAAGCTGCAAGTTATGCTTCACTGTGATTTAAAGTATAATTTTGCTGATCATTCCACCATAACAATTTAGCTTTTGTAGCTGTAAACAACTGTAATGATTTTTGAAACCTGTTTTTTACCTAGCATACACAAATATGCACAAGCAAATAGTATATTTTTTACTCATTAGAGCCTGACCAAGCTTTCATTTTGCTGTGTTGCTTTTCCTGTTTTGGTGTTGATTAAGAACAAGTAGAGACATAGTGTACTTAGCGGGAACATCCTTCACAGCCTTCTGTAATTATACATGTAATAAGGGGCATGTCAGCTTAAATCCCCTTAAGTGTAAGTCCCCTTAAGGGATTTAAAATTAATAATCATAAATATCATCATAAAGCATAATAATATAAAACATCACATTTGTATGCATGCTATTTGTAATGTAAACTTATCAAAATTCATTCAGACATGGTGCAGATTCATTGTGTTTTTTACAGCCTTTTATAGTTCATTATTCATATAAACCCAGTGCACATTTCCTGATCCTGCATGTTGGATCTGTTCTAACTCTAAAATATTTGTGTCCCAAATGTTTCATTACTGTTGTAAACCTAATTTTCTAGAACAGTTACTAACTCCTGTTTAACTGGAAGTATACTGTTTTCTTGAACATACTTCTGGATATTACTCTTTGAAATACATTATAATGCATAACAATCACTGTTTCAGTAACAATCATCTATGTATGTATAATTAACATATCTTTATGTAAATGTTACATGTCTTATATCTCAAAAAATAAACATTTTCATTTTGTATCTTTATTTATATTCTTTGCTTTGTCTGATTATTATAAACAGAAGATAAAAAGAAAAATAAATATGAAAGCCTTAAATATGAAGAATATAAGACATAGTTGTTACAGAGTATAACAAGGAATGACAAACAGTAACTATATCTTTGTTTTGATGTATGAAAACGGCGAGATTTATTGACTATTAAGTTGCAATAACGAGGATGCTGTTCATTTCAAAAACAACCTTGAATACATGAGGACAAAAAAAACCTTGCATATATGAGGACAAAAAAGAATTTGACATTATTTAAAATCTTAACAGGTTCTTGTGGTCTCTTCCATAGTCAAATGATTTTCTATCCACTCTTCGAGCCCTGCCAGATCTTGGAATGTGACTTGGGTTGATTTTGAATGTGTTTGAGCTGAGTGACAGGTGGGGGACAAAAGGCAGCCTTTTGATTTCTGCTGCTGGGCAGATTGCCTCAGAAGTTTGCCTGCCCCTGAGGCTCATGGCTGAAATATCACAGCTCATTGCGCACTTCAGAGAGGCACGCCAGGACAAACAAACAGCAGTATACACGCTTTCTCGTTTCACCTTTTTTAGGTGCACAATGGATTTGGGACATTTCCATAATGCATCCTTGTGAGATCAAGGAACAGATAGGGCACACACACCTACAGAGGCAAACAAACTCCTTGGGAGTCCTCCGGTATTACCTGATCTGAACTTCGGCATTGATTCATCTGACATTGTACTGGGTCACGATGGCGCGTTCTGGCTCTGTTGGGCTTTGCTTTGGAGTTGTGTCAGTGCTGCTGCTGTTTGCGCTGGACCTGGGCAGTGGAAGGGAGCACCAGAAGAAAGACTCTCTGACGGAGAAGTCCAGAGAGGTGGATGCACCTTCTCAGTGTGTGCTGAGCTGCACTGCGCGGACCTACAAACAGATGTTGGGCCGAGGAGACGCACGAACAGTGCGGTTCCACACTTCAGCCGCAGGTGGGTTCTTTAATAATTACAACCTTTAATAATCCAGTTAGGATTTAATACTTTTACAGAAATCTGATTGGGGCTGTATCCTTGATTTCTGTTGTTACTGTAATGTAAGTAAAATGAAATCGGATGAAGACAGCAAAATTTCAATCAAAATATATACACTTTTCTCCATATTGCATTGTATTTTGTGAATTGCAGTCAGTTACAAAAGGGCAACAACCAAACTGTCCAACCTGACCCCTTGGCTCGGTTCGTTTGCATAGGTCAGAACGCAGTAATCACAATCAGGTCCGCACCAAAATAATTGGCCCGAGACCCCCAAAGAGAGGTGGTCTCGATCCGCATCATCTGGCGAACTCTGATGTGATCCCACTGGTGAGAAAGCAACCCGACCCAACCAGGACCAAAACTATCCAATAGCTATGAGGCAAACTGCTATCATTAATATTGTTAAATGAATTAGGCCAATGTCATTTTTGCTATTGTTAAGAATTTACATATTTAATAAGATTTGTCACTTTAGATAAAAGTACTAAATACCCTAACATAAACATAAATGTAATTTGGACAGATATAAAACTGTTTAATGACTAGCAAGCAGAAGCATAGGTCCATCCTCTTCTACCCACAAAAAGAGATTTATAGCTGACAATTAATTACCTTTTTGTAATTTTACAAATTTGTAATTTCATGCCAATGTATTGGGGAAATTCAGCCTTCAAAAGCAGAACTCAACCTCAAGATTTCACCAGACAACATTACTTCGGCTATGCTAAAAAAGAGCCTACGCTTGCCCTCCCTATTCACATCAGTACTAAACAGGTGTGGGCTGTGTTGAAGACCACGGGCATACCTGATGGATCTTCGGAAATATTTTCGGCTGATGAGCATGTCACAGTTCAGGAGGATTAATGCGCGCCTCCTCCTGAGCTTGATAAGCCGCGATAAATGCAAACGATGTAATAAACGATGACCGGGGCCAAGATCAACCCGCGTAGTTGTCCCTCCATTGTGAAATTGGAAAGTGGCGCGTATTCCGGAACACAAATACCAAAGTGACCAATGAAGGAGCAGTCTGCTCTTCTTTTACAAATTTTGGTCCGTTTAGAAATAATGCCATGTGAAACCGAACCGAACCTACGTCATTGTAACAATTTATTCCCTGCTGCGGACCAAAGCAATCGAACTACAGGTCTGAAAACGCCCTAATTATCTGGTTAAACTAAAATGCTGACACCAGAAAAAAAAATCGACACACTGTTGATTACAAGACAGTTTTAATATCATCAGACTAGTTTAGGCTTTCAACCTCCAATAATGCAACGGCATTAGTGACTCACATTTGGTATTATTATTTGCAATGTTAATAATGCCTGTGAAGTGTCAGAAAAAACTGATATGACTTAAGTCTTGGTCTGTTCCACATTGTTCTGCAGGCGAACTTGGAGAGCACTGCTGGCAGACGCAAACAAACCATGGCTCGGGTGAACGGTTGCGGAGCGCCTATGTTGTGCTACCTGTCGACGTGGCGCACTCCGCAAAGGCGGATCTCGGACTGCAGCCCACCGTCCCGTTCCGGGAGGGCAAACTGAAGCCTCAAAACGGCGAGTTGGCAGTCAGCGACGAATGTGGCCTCCGCTTCGACGTCACGGGACCCTATGGCTCCGGCAAGAATCCGTCGACGTTTTGCGCAAAGATCGTCCCGCAGCAAAACGACCTTGTAAGAGATTTGAGGTGCCCTCCATTCCTTGTTACGGTCTGGTTAAAACAGCATCACGCACCCACCTCATGAGGACGTGACAGGTAGATCTGGACAACGCACACAGGGCAGTACGCAGAAAGTGAAGGGCGCATATGGTTAAGTGTAAATACTATTTCGTCATGTTTTGTTTTGACATTATGTCTATAGATCCTTTACAGACATAACTAATAATAAGCTACAGGTAGGCCTAACTGACTCGGGGTGACTGGACATGACTTCTTGATAAGAACACGACATAGTGATCTTTGTTTTGTGTACGCATGAAA
This sequence comes from Megalops atlanticus, assembly GCA_019176425.1. NCBI lineage: Eukaryota > Metazoa > Chordata > Actinopteri > Elopiformes > Megalopidae > Megalops > Megalops atlanticus. The sequence goes on along the minus strand of CM032880.1, from coordinate 30,973,586 downwards.
AAAACCTGCTTAGCATGCTGTGTAAAGTGTGAGGTTGTTGTTGTCAAGTAAGCTAGCAACAAGTTGTCCCTACATTTTTGCTAAATATCACCTGTCACCCCACATTTAACCAAAATGTATTCGTTCCACATTTATTGCATTTTCAGTTGCAACACTAAATATATAATTTATCTTCCAATGGTATTGTAGTTAATGTAACAAAACAAAAAATAAACTAGAAAAAGAGCAAAAAACGTCAATACAGCCTTTTGTACTGGAAGAGCCCGATGAGGTTTTTATTTATGTAATCTTGGAAATAGCTGAAAATGTATAGCAAATAGCTGTATGTGTATCAAAAGCTTCTGTTTCAAATAAACATTTCATTTATTTTGTTAATCTTGGTATGTGTGTTATCGTTTTGCACCATGTTCACCGAGGGCATATCACATGACATGAAAGAAGAACACATGTAAGTAAATTATTAGTTTGCCTATATATATGTATATATACAGAAGGGGGTCATGCAGGGGTTATGAGTAAATTTTGAGGGCATTACGCCATATTATGCATATTATAGCTGCAATATTATCTGCCTAGAATACTACCTGACTATAACAATGTGTGACATTGAACTAATCAGGCAACCTGACACAAGTCCATACATTCCATAACTGCATTCACCTGCTAAATATCTTTGTATGTAGGACTGTAGTCTTACTAAAGTGAAAGGTTCAGTAATAAAAAGAACTGAACAACCAAAAAAAGCAAACAGGTATACGTGATAACACTGTATATGATATAAATGCCTAAACAGACATTTCGTCTGAGCAATAGACAAACTCAAAAATGTGAAAGTAAAATTGAAGATAGATCGAAACTTGCATCATACTGAATTGCACAGCAGCATTCATTCATTCATTTTTAAATATTGCTAAAGTTCATTCCAGGCAATAATTAATAAATTCTACAGCGTTATTTTTCCTCAAATGACAAATATAAGAGTGGCTCACGAGTCAGTGGTGAAGGAAATATGTGGGTTTTGACCATGTTTACATTTCCCTGTTTACGCTGGTGCAGCAAATCTCTTAAACTAGGTCATCCTCTCGGCCCAGTAGCACAAAGAGAAATGCTGATAAAAATGCCATTCATTATGTACCTTTTTTGGAGATACACACAACCCAAACATTGTTAATGATTAAAATTCTACAGCCAATACAAAAAACATTTCACTCCCCTATTTGTTATAAGAGAACCTTAGAATTTTCAAGAAACTGTTTTTCATTCTATTTCATTCCATAGGGTTGGGAATCACATAATAAGCAGCACTTACAGGTATACTGCCATGTAACATTTACTGCCCTCTGTGGAACCCTGTCTCATATCTTTGCAACAGTAGGAGCATTTTTATTGGTGGCCACATGATGGAGACACAGGTACATGTTACATGCTGCGTTTTACCATCCATTTGTCTGATGTCTGTTGAGTTAGTTTCTCTGTTTCTGTTCAGCAGTGTTGAACCTTCCTTCCTCTGGCACCAGAGCCCAATCTAATTAGCTGAATGTCTTGCCCCCCAAAAACTGTGACTGCAGCTGAGGCTGTTGATAACAACTGGGACAAAAAAAAGAAAACTCTACACCAAAAATGTAAAAGTTCATAAATCTACATGCAATAAAGACAGAGGGTGTGAAGGAACAGGTTAAGTCAGATTTTCTCCCATTTAATGGAGAAGGAGGGAAGAGAAGGTTCACCTGTGACAGACAGACTGACAGACATTAGACCCGAAGGACTCAATATTGAAGATATACACATAGTAATCCTGATCACTAACATCTACAACGAGCAAGGCCAGCAGCCTTGCAATAGCAAGCAATAGGGAGAACCGATTTATGATTTGCTGAGGTGAACCCATAAATGATTGATAAAATATTATGTGAAATGAAACTGTTACCTTTTTCTGCTATACTGTTGTCTGTATTTGCTCTCATGAAGCAGCCAGCACTCTAAGCACCCAGATGCCCTCTTACGAATGGACTCAAAGCAGTTGAGTAAATACATGTGAGCACAATCCAAGGCCAGAGTGGTGGGGGTATTGCATTGCCTGAACAAAGCTCCCAAAAAATCAACAGTGAAACAGGAGAACAACTGTTGTATGCAAAGTGTGTTATTTATTGAGCTAAATAGGGCCGTCTCTCTCTCTATATATATATTTAGCAGTGGATTGCTCAAACACATGTGACAACAGAAACAAAACAGAACAGAAATCACTTGAATACCATACTGAGAGTGACAATAATGTACCAAGATAATCCTCAGAGTTTACTTTCTATTTGTACGGTTTCTGTAAGGATGTTTGAGTAAGACCAACAAGTAACCACTTGTCGAGATTAAACTTCCGATTTAAACTTTTGGTACTTTTCTTGTTTACTTTCTGATATCTTTTAGACACTTGACTAAACCAAATATTGTAGTGTTTTGTTACCAGGTGTTACAAATACCGCTGAGGTTACCGAAAGCCTTGCCTTGTGGTAACTTGTGTAAAGAAAATAACATAGGAAGGATGGAAATATGACAGACTGTTTGAAAAGTTGATCTTTATCATTACAATCCATTTTCCAGCATGGCTCCCTGGATGTTCTTAACTCTCAAAGTGCCGGCCATATGATTTTCGACATTCTACATTGTTTCCGCCCCAAAAATCTGCTGCTAATTGTCCTTTTTATGTTCATCCTCCTACCTACCTACTTGCATAAACCACCTCAACCAAATGCTACAGGATTCCACTCTAGAAAGATACTGTTTTGATTTTGCACATGTAATGCAGTACAAATTAATCTTTCAGTTCTTCTCCAATATGAATTGCTTTGGCAAGTAATCACAAGCTTAAATTGCAGGAATGTACAATATCTGCGTGAAAGAATAAAATCTGCAATGTTCCTTCCCTGAAGGAATCTGCATCTGAAGAGGGGTACATTTAGGGACATGTGAAAGCACCCCTATTCTGATAAAGTCCCGGGTAAACCAGGATATACGCATTTGAAAAGATGTGTTTGATATAAGTTTAAAGCTGCTTCAGCAAGACCTATGCATGAAATATTTGCATTTCAATGCACCTCTGTCTTCTGCTCTGATTGGATCAAAATCCAGAGTGCAACTGGTTATTGCTACTGCTGAGGACATTTTTTTGTTAAAAGAGTTCCTATCTCTGAAGACAGTGAGGCCAGGTTTTACAGGAGCTGTTTTCAGGCTTTCTGTCTGGACACTCCCACTTCTCATATTTCCTGCTTTCAGAGATTTGCATTGGAAATATGAATATTTTCCTTCAACAAGCCTTTTTAAAACTGATACAATACCTGAATCAGTAGGTACTATGAGGATTTTATATTTTCCAGTATGGTTACAGTAGCCATATAAATGTGTCTAGGCCAGAACTGGACACTGAACTATTGATTTGTGTGTTTTAATCAAAGAGAATTAATTCATTTTTGATTAGCAGTAGGTAAACTATTGCATTGGCTCAGTGGTTAGCACTGTTGCCTCACAGCAAGAAGGTCCTGGGTTCGAATCCTGGCTGTCCCAGGTCCTTTCTGTGTGGAGTTTGCATGTTCTCCCCGTGTTTGCGTGGGTTTCCTCCGGGCGCTCCGGTTTCCTCCCACCATCAAAAGACATGCATGTAAGGGTCAATACTCCTGTCACTGCCCCTGACCAAGGCACTGGCAAAAAGAACTGGAGGTGGTCCCTGGGCGCTGCACTGTGGCTGCCCACTGCTCCTGGCTTCTGGTGTGTGTGTGCTCACTGCTGGTGTGTGTGTGTGTGTGCTCACAGCTCACTGTGTGTGTAGGATGGGTTAAATGCAGAGGATGAATTTCCCCATGAGGGATCAATAAAGTATATGATTATTATTATTGCAATCAAAGTTAATTAGTGGTAATTTACTGCATGTCTCTATGATACTATTACATCTACAAAAAGTGCTTAAGGGGCCATATATTGTTATAGACTCTATCGATTGTCAAAGTTGACAAGAACAAGTAAAGAGCAACTTCTGCTGGTACCAGGTTTTCAGTCATAGTCCTAGCTATGTTTCTAAGGGCATAGACACACACGCTGTGTGCTGCCTGCACAGTGCTGTGAAAAGTGTAAAAGAAATGCTACGGCAAACAGAAACTCCCCAAACAAATCCCCAAACTATTTAATCAATAATCCTATCAGTGATCAGGACCTGCACGAACACATCCTAGAGGACACAACAATTATCAATAGGAGTACACAGGATTTGTTTGGATCTGTAGTCATATAGGACTTTTCTGTGAGTAGAAGCTTGATTGCGTCGGAAGGCTTTACAGAAGTGCATTCAAAGCATGCCAACATTCTTGAGAGAATACGGCGATCCAATGCACGCTTTCAGGATGGATCATAATCTGCGCACACGACCCAAAGCCTTACAAGGGGAGTCTTTAAGGACAAAGGGCAGGTCGTCATTACAGAGAGGCGGCGGGGGGGGGGGTCGTGGGCCAGCGTGGGAGGAGAGGAGAGGATAGGAGAGGAGGGAGTGTGGGAGAGCTCAGGGAGGAGTGTATTATGTTTACATTTTGCTGCTTGGCAGACGCTCTTATCCAGAGTGATTTAAGAATCTACATTTAAGAACATTTACATTGCTGACATCAGATACACAATCTTATCTAAGCTGTCCAATCTTTTGCAGACTGAGTACATATAAAATAACATTTACAATGTTGACATCCAGTAGACGCTTTTATCCAGGGCGACTCCAAAAGTCAAGCGCAAAGGGCATCCAGCAAAATGACAGAAAACGTTACACAAACAAGAAAACCATCATCCACATGTAAAGCACAGAAATGCACTGCAATGTGGTGAAGGGGTCAACAATTCCACAGAGAATCACAGCAGACTTGGAGCAGTGCAAACAGCTCAACAAGGAGACACAGGTCAACCTCTGAGGTGATCAACCTGGGGCTTCTGAAAAGACTTTCACAGCAGTAAACAGAGACAAGAAAGACATAGTTATAAAATTACCGTGTGAGTAAGGGCAAGTCCCCGAGTTCTTCAGATATAAAATGATCGCGCATCCACAGCTTCTCCCTTTAGGAACAAAAGGCTACAGTGAGCATGGGTGAGCTCAATCAAGACTGAATCCTGAATATTGCAACTTGACTACTTGTACCATCGGTTAGACAAGTCAGGGTAAAGAACTTCTATTTGTGCTGGACCTTGAGTGGACAGGCAACTGAGGGAACCCCCCACAACACACACACTTTTTTGAAGTGGCATAGTTAAAAAGATTCTGGCACCCTTTCACAATCAATTGGGGGTGGCAAAAAAAGGGAGGGCGACAGGTTTTTTTTTGAGAGGAAGGTTGGTTTTCTCTTTCCACTTGGCCAGCTGCCAGAGCCCGGGAGAGTGTCCAGTGTCTGACCTTTCTCCTTGGCTGAGTCACTGCCGTATTAATGACTGCACGTGTCGGTGCCCATGCCTGCTCTGGTGGGGGCCGCCTGACATATTCGTCCTCCTCAAACCAGCTGAGGCCAAAGCCGATTGCTGATTCGCTGTCCGCGTGCAGAGGAAAAACAAACATTGAGCAGAACAGTTTTTACCCAGTGATTGCTTTGCCTAGTAATCTGAATGCACATGTAACAACATTGAGTGCAGCAATCTAGCGCCAATCAAAATGCAGAGCTTCCTTTTTTACTGTGTTTGAGCTCACAAATAATTACTAAAATTACTGAAGCTCTTACATAAATCTGACTGAAGCCTATTATTAACTTTGCACAGGAATTTCATAAAACTGTTTTACTCATTTTAAATGTTCTAAGCCCCCAAATGCATCCACTGTATCAAACAGTTCATGCTCTAATATACTTCATAATAAATAAAGATCAGTCTACAAAAAAGGTCTACAGATTACACTGTCTATCTTCAGTTCTGTGTGGTTGGCAGGTGTTCCAGCCAGCCAAAAGGACCTTTCATTCTTGAGCTATCATGCTGATTATGATCAAAGCGTCTCCATGACAAGCTGAAATGAGGCTCGCTCCAAAACAATGGGAAATCTTCCCTCAAAAGCAAAGTCCCCGGTCAGACTGAAGTGGGCGCCAGCGAATTCCCCTGCTGTTCATTGTTGCTGCAGGAAAAGATGTGTGCGAATCCGGCGTTTAACACGGGGGGCTCCCTCAGAGGGCGGAAGGGAAGGGGCGGTGCTAGCCCTGAGCGGGGAGCCCCCGTCTGAGGCTCTGGGGCCGACGCTGTGGTGGGACGCTAGCTGTCCGGCTGGCGGGTTTTCAACACCTGCACTACGCGGGATAACCAGCGGAGGGGGTGCGGAGAAATGCGGGAACAGCCTGCACCCCCTTGTCCTGGCTGAAATTCATTTCCTGGGGACGATGTGTTGCCATCCCAGGACTTCACATGTAAACAAAGTATTTCGTGTGGCCGGAATGATCACCCTGTTGTCTCAGGTCGTTGAGAGAGACTATGGCAGGGTAAGTTCGGTTTCAGACCCTGTCGATGCACTGTTCTGACTGTTACACACAATATGAGAAGACTTCCCTGAAATATCCCATAACTGTAAGTGAAAGTGGATATGCATGCTTTCTCCAGACTTCTATGTGTAAGGCTATGCGTGTAGTTTTAACACTCCAGGCGTAAATTCCAGACATAAGATGCCAATTCAGCTTTATATCACTGAGTTGGCTTAATTTTGTGTCACAGGCGGTGCTGAAATATTGGTTAGTGTTGGATTAGTACTGTGACCTTCGTCACCTTCAAAGGTCAATCACAGAACCACAACTATTACAAGGTGCTCCTTCCTGTGATGGAGATGACATTAACCTTTATAGTCCCCATCTATCTTTCATAGCTCCATATCTGTCTTTTAGGAGAGCTATGAAAAAGAATACACCCCATTACAGACAGGAAAGGCTCAGGTCAGACGGATTTATGAGCAAAGGTTAAATACCAAAGTATATCAATAACCTTTTATGTAGAGATAGCTCAAAAACCATCTGGCCCTACAGGAAATGTAGGGCATTGGTAATGTCTTTCATTGGTGTAGAAGTTTCTACAGGTAACATATGGTTTGTCTGTACTGTATCTCAGCCATGGAGAACATCAGAAATATTAGGACAGTTATATCTCGGCCTCTGAAAATGTCAGGAATATTAGAACAGCTTCCATACAGTGCATGCACTGAATTTGAATTAGGTTCCCTTTGTCATGGAAGAAATAAGTTTAAGGACCATCACGAAACTAATTACAATTTTTTTTTTGTAAAAGCAGCTAAGAGAGAAAAAACCCTGGATAATTCCATCTGTACTGTCTGTACTTGACATTCTGACATTTCTGACAAAAATAAACGACCAAAGAAAGAGAACGCCGGAGAGAAAATCACCATTCTGTGTGCCTGTCTGTGTTATTTTTCTGTGCGAGGTGCAGTACGTGCAGACACAGCACTGGCACGTCGTGTAATGAGTGTACTGTGTGGTGAGAGCGGTTGGGGGGTGTGTGTGTGTGTGTGTGTGTGTGTGAGCATTTGGGGGTATGTGTTAATCTGTCCCCCGAGGTCTGCCGCTGCTGCGATGCCAGGATCTGAGAGTGCGCTCGGCGCCCGCGGCTGTCAGCGGCCCCAGAGGCGCGGGAATTTCAGCGGGATGCTGGGAAAGGCTGGGGCTCAGCTGCTTTCAATAGGACGCCTGGACCAGTGCAGGGCGAAAGAAAAACAACACAGCCCGGCGCAATCCAGCCACGCGTGTTCGTCCAGCGTGTAGTCGGTGATGTGTCGCAGGGGGTCGCTCACTTCAATAAGGCCCTTTTTGCGAAAACAAAAGCCACAACGCTGACGCTTGCGACTGATCCCAGACCTGCGGCGCATAGACTTACCCCGGAACGTATAGTACATGCGGGCCTGTAACAGTAACACATACAGATCTGGGCTTTACTGGATGCTGCTGCCCTTGTTCGCTTGGGGCTAGAACCAGGGCGGCTGACGATAGCCGATGTTAGCCAGGTGATAGGCGAAAGGCTTACTGGCAATCCTTTCTTGTGCCCATGCCAAGCGCCTGTGGACTGAGACTGACAAAGTGCATTCCCCTTATCTGTTGTATTGCCTTGCCAGCGTAGCATAATTGGATTGTGTGTGTGCAGATGAGGGCTGGAGCGCCTCCCGTGAGGCGACGCAGCGCATCACAAACGTGTCGCGCGCCGCTAAGCTCCATCAAAACTGTGACCAGCTGATTATCCTGGAAGTTCGCCATTTTGCCTGTACGTGTAACTCGCCTGACTCTGTCTGTTGTTGTGGGGAGTCTCCTACGTGCCTTGAAAGCTGATATGAAAGTTGGCATGATGACATTGACCTCACAGTTATGAATCTATAGAGAGCAACTGTCTAAATTCACCTTTTGCTTATCTTTTCCTTTCTCATACAAAGCTGTGGACAACACTACCAACGTTCAAGGAGGAAGCAGACAATCTTACTTAGTAAACTGGGAGAAACACCATTTTTACTCAGGGATCATGTTTAAAGCAATTCATCAACTCAGAGGCCACTGCTGATCAGATAGAGAGCTGCTGCTGTCTATTAACATGACTAAACACGCAGGCCACCTCTGGAACCCTTATTTCAGGGTTCCAGAATACTGGGGGAAGTATAACTGGACAGATCAATCCCTGGTATCAGAGTACAAAGGAGGCTTGCTGGCTGCATCACCTGCTGCCAGCTGCCATGGATAGCACCATGCCATCTCATAATTAACCCAATGAGGTTCTAAAGCCAGTCCATAAGAGCTGTGGAGTAGAAAAGTCCAACTGAGTCTTGTTGGGGAGAGAAAGTACTTACTCACCTGACACCAAAGAATCTTGCCTGAGAAGAGCCCCAGCAGATTTTTCCTCTGGGCCTCAACTCAACAAGATGTTTATTCCTTCTCTGACAAACAGGCTGTTCCTGTCTAGAGTCTGAGACATGATGCCATACACCTGGAGTAATTGCACCTGCTCTGTGTAAGTTATATTGTATCCTAATTATTGTGTAAACACAAAGTTTCATTGCGCATGTGTGCACTGGGCTTTATACTACAATGAGGTTATGGACAAGTTAGAAATGCATTGTGCAACCACAACATTTGAAAAGGTGAAGTCAGAGTTGGATTCTCTTTGGTCCCCTTCCCACTCCCCAAACTCTTTCTGGAAAGATATTTCATCATTTTAAATGCAGGACCATCTGTATTTCACCAGCAATAACATAAATATTATCTTTATACAGAATATACAGCATATTCCTGGCATCTTCTCTGTGTCTCATTAATATGGGCTTCATAATCACCCCAGAGTTGAAGAGGCTAAAGATCTTTATGATTGTACCATGTTAGTCAACAGTAGTGCTTCAAGAGTGTATGTGTGTGCCCTGGTTTTGTTATTATTATGGTTTGGTATTTTGCTTTGCCAATTTATGATTGTATTGGCCTGTATCCTGACACTTAATTAGCTGGCTGGGGAACACTCTTGATTATAGATAAAATGTTTAATAGAACACATTGGGTCAGGTTGATAAGTGTAAAAACCTCTAAATGAGAGAATAACTCTAGCCTTTTTTTGGCATGTCTTAGAAGATGTCTTCTGGTAATTTTCTTTATTTATCCAGTCATAAATCCAAATTATTGCAAATTAACCACTGAAAACTATGACTTAGTTTTAACTCAGTGTAATCACAGACAATTCAGTTACAGTGATCTAAAATGCCATCTTTCATATTAACAATGTTCCAAATAGGTTTCTGTTTTACAACAAAGAGAAGAAGAAACAGAATTATTGACTGAGATATTGTCTACTTCTAGACACACTTGGCAGAGCAAACACTCTGAAACAATATTTTATTTCTCCGTTGCATGTCCATTGTGATATATGAGTAAACTGCAAAACAGTTTTTCTAGTGTCTTTGCCACTTGATGGAAGAGAGAACAGAGACTGTTTTGTAAAGGAATATACAAAGGCACTACATAGACTGTTGGCCATAAAAGTTTAGTAAGTTTTGGGTGTAAAAATCTTTTAAATCCTAAATATGAGATATCATTGTCATCATGGGAATTGGTGACATAGTTCTGGCACATACAAATTGTGTGAGATTGATTAGTCTTCCTGTTAAACTTGAAGATTAATCACAATATTCAGGATGTAAAAATGCTGTAGGTCCAGAGATAAGGCGCCCTTTTGCACTTTGGATATTGACTGGCTATTGTCAGTTACATACTGTACAGTTACAGTCAATGAAGTTAAGAATGTAGAATAATTACTGTTTTTAATTCCACAGCAACTTCATCATTTATCAGATTGTACTAAACCATGAAAATATCCCCCTATTTAGCCTATAATATATTAAATAGCATACAGTCTACATATTTTCATCATTGCTCTGTCTACATATATATGTGTTTGTTCTGTGGACAGGTAGGTGTTGTATATCACTTAGCTTATCCTGTTGTTCAACAGTTTTTCATTGCATCACATCTAGTTGACAGACACCTGGCATCCTTCCCAGTTTTTTTACTGTTTGGAAGCAACACAGTATACATTGTGTTGCACCTTTCACTCAAGTATTTACAGTGAGGGTGTAACTCAGCTCATCCACCAAAAATGTGTCACACCCACCTGGTTGGCATTTTGAGACAGCTTATCATAACCAATGTGGGACTAAAACCATTGCTGTGAAAAATGATTGCAATCAGCAAAAAATATTTATAAAAAAACACTAAAGGTATTCCTCTTTGTTCATGCCTGCCTTTACAGTTTTTATGGTGTGAATTGATAAAAAGCACTTCATCATGCATCATGATCGATCTGATTTTGAATAAATATAATCACGTTATCAACAGGTGAGAGGGGGCTGTCTTGCATTTTGCTGTCTATCTTGTCTTCCAGCACAGAATTACATCACCCCTCCACTACTAGCTGTTAGTCACATATCCCTTCTGTATGAGGTCACTGAGATTGGCAGGCAGCAATCCCATGTATGCTGCCGGAGGTGGTCTATCACTTCTTTTGCTAACAGGAGAGAGAGTGGTTGGTCCTACTTCCATAGAACTCCACTGCAGCCAAAAGCCCTTAGGACCAGCCAGCCATTTGTGCTTAGTAATGCATTTTTTCACATTCAGTGTATATGATGAGAAATGTGTACACATGCAGTGAACTGCCACTTCCCTATCTCTGACAGTCTTTTCCCGAAAACATATCCATTGTCAAAGTCACCTTTTTCTGTTGGTGCACAATGACAGAAGTGAAACTGGCTGAATACATTTATCAACATTTTTACTACAAGCCTAGAGGATTCATGGTCACCCTCCAAACAGCACATATACAGAGAAAAGATGAACACATCAAAGTGGGACACGTAACAGAAATGAAAGCTGTGGGTAACTTTGGCATCTGATTTTGGCCAAACCTCTCTTGACCGCCTCTCGAAGCATTTGTACGCACAGTGACTTTTTTTCTTTGCAAAAAATATGCTATTGTATTAGCTAACATTAGTCCATGCATTACTTCATGCATGGTTGCACACTGTTAAAGGCATCAACAAAAAACGTTTATTTATCACTGGAAATCCAGGATTATTTTCTACTGGTGTGAAAGGGGTAGGCCTACTGTATGCTGCTCTCGGAGGGTACAATGACAGTGCCCATCCTGTGTCAGATACATGTCTCCAATTCATTTACCACTTATTAACACATTTTGAACACAACTGATAGGGTTTCACCTGAAACAGATCTGTGATTTGATTTGATTTGATGTGCCAAAAACACCTTTCAAAAGGTGCATTGTGGTCAGACTGAAGGACAGAATTAGCCCCATCCAGATTGATACTATGCATTATTCGTAAAAATAGCATCGCTTTAGTTATTAGTTTTTTGCAGAAAGGGCAACAGAATGCTCAACGTTACTCATTTCTATAGATTCGTAAAGCGATCTGCACTACCCCAACTGCCCGGCAATAGTTTTGCTTGCTTAGACAGAATAACATGTCCATAATAGGAACGGAGTGACCGTACCATTTTTACTTGCAGGGGTGTTAGCTACAGTACAAAACTTTGTTTTCAAACTCACTTTGGAAAAATTGGTGTGTTAGCCACGTACTTTACTGTACATATTTGCACTAGTCGTTGTAAGACTGGCGGAAAATGATTTTAGTTTTCGTTTAGTCTTCGCTATTTGTTTATTGCTAGCTGCCAATCTGTTTTTATTACTAATATAGGCAGCAGATTAGAATCAGCCGGAACCCCGGATGGCTGTCTGAATAGAACACCCCTCTCTGTCCTAGCATTGAGATGAAGAACCTACAATAAGTGGCATGCTATGGGGAGATCAAAAATAGTTTGAAATGTGGAGGTATTTATTTCGATGATATTCGTCTCGGAAACGATGTGAAAACAAAAGGGGTCATCCATTTACGGACTGTCAGAAGCCCATGGCAAGCAGCTTCAAATTTGGCTTATAAAGCGTACCATGGCTGCTCGATCAAGGTAAGTAGATGGGCTAGCGAGCTAGCTAATAAATCAATTCAGCCAGCAAGCTAATTGATCACATCTATGAAGTTTTGGTTGCACAAGCAAACATACTTTCCGATTTAAAATTCGAAACGGACAGCGTGCGAAGTGGCCAGAATCCAGCAAGTCCGTGACAACGCAAAGCTTTCAAGGCGATCGGAGAAATACATTGCTGAAACGAATCGTTTGAGAGGTGGCTAGCTTGCTAGCCTGCTAGTTAGCTTGAAGATAGAAGCACCTGGAAGCTAGCTGGCTGGCTACAGTTCCAGCTGTGACGCTGTTTGATTTAGCTAGAATCTGAAGCAGTCAGTTTGAAACTATTAGCTGGATAGGAATTTCTCAGTCTGGAGAAAGCTGTACCTAGACGTCCAAACTGAGAAACACCATTATCTTTATGTAGTATACAATGTTGTATTGTGTGTTATCTAGTAAAAATACTTGATTGCAGTAACGCTGATGCGTTGAACTTACTTATGATAAAGCAGCTAGCTGGCTAAAACTGGGACATTGTTACACTAACGTTGTATCTTTTGTAGAAGTTGGTGGAAAAAGATTTAGCCAGTTCGACAGCTGTTTGTTTAGTGCATGAATATGTTTCTCTATTATTTTATAGTTTGCCATTGAAAAGTGGTGTTAGAAGGCCGAGCAGCACAAAAATTAAAAATGCGCAAGTGAGGACCGAGGGTGACTGCCAACGCCGTCGATTAGTTTTCATAGGTGACCTGTGGTGCAGTTCCTTGAAAATGTAACATAAATTGCATTCTGTGGTTAAGAGCTTGTAACTAGTCAACAATAATGACATTAAAAATACATGCAAGTAAATGTCCGCGAAGATTGCAAACATTTATTAGGCTGGTTTAAGGAATTATTGTGTGCGTTGAAGCCCCATCCACTTAGCAACAATATATCACATACCAAAGATCTTCGTGAAAATATTGCCAGTGCTAAAAGTTTTCGTACGGAAAATGTTGGTATTGTGTAAAGGAGTAGCCTCCCTGTACAAAGTAGCTACTGGTGCCTAGTGAAATGTGAATTGATTGGTAAATACATCGAAGTGTCGAAGCAGCGGATCACCTCATCTTTTCAATTATCTGAAAATATTAGGCTGTGTCGTAATTACAGTTAATTGTATCATTTTTGGGAATGCGTGCTCGCGTGTTTTTATTTCGACCTCAAGGCGCACTTTCGTACACGTCCCTGCTAAGAGCACTGTTATGTAATTCTATTGCCGGAGCTATCATAAAGTCCGTATATCCAGTCGTCCAATTATAAAACTAAAGTTAATTTGTAGTTCATCCTGCTGATTGAGACCACTGCAGAAATTTTTATTCAGAAACAAAATGCAGCATAGATCACGAAAGGATAAAGTATTGGAATATGAAATGATTGCCTAACGTAGGGGATGCAGAACACACCCTTTTAGTAGACTGTCCAGATCAAAATAGTTTGGTGGATGACACAAAATGTTTATGGCATGTTGTCTAAAGATATGGATACGAAATGAGAACTCTGTCATTTGCTATTAAATGAAACATACTAAAATAGAGTTTGCATATGAAACGGTTAAACACCTGAGTATGTTCTGAGCAGAAGCAACGACTTGCGAGAAATAGTACTCTCATTGTTTAAACATACACTTTGGGAACTTGTTAATTGGTGGGGCGGGATCTTTTACGAGTCATACTGAATAGCCTACTTTTGGGGGTGAATGTGAATCTGGCTATGCAGATTGATGTGGCAGATTTTATTAATTTTCATTGTTTTTCCAGTTTGATTCCTGTCATTGTGTATTGGTTGACAGTACCATATAACAACAACGTTTTTCTTGTTTATTCCATATTACATTAACAACCTTTGTTTTGACTTGCCAAAAGATTTCTTGTTGGTTCTTTTGTTTAGGGTACATATCCTATGCCCACCTCAACCAATTTTGAAGACCACCCTGACTTGGGCACTTCTGAAACATGTTGATGTGTTTATTTTCAGCAGGTTCAAAATTTGTTGTTGACTGGTTGTAGTGATAAGCTGATTAATCAAGAGGAATCAACTAAATGTATGTAACTGTTTTTGGCTGGTTTTTAAAGATGTTAAATATTGTAACATCATGTCTGTTCCAGGCCTGCATGGCTGTGGCCACCTAGTTCCTTGTTTGTTTTGTCAAATAGCAGTGATGCCAGACGAAAACGCACAAGGCTGGATCTGTGCTGGTGGCTCTGCTCAGTGCATTTGCAAATGAATAACATTAGCCAGCTGGCTAGCCGCATCGCTGGCTAGCAGCATAACAAAGAGGAGTACAAACTGCTGAACATTGGATGGTGTTTAGAAAGTAACACAAACAGCTGAATTAGACACTTCAAAAACAAACATGATAAGTTAGAACTTTGCCAGAACTACAAGATGTGAAATGTTAAGCTAGCTAGACAACAAGTTACAATGGAAGACTCTGATGAAATTTTGTAAACAGATGGGGACCATCGTCCTGAATGTCCAGATGCACTTGTATAACTAACATAAAAAGACTTGAACTAATTCATTAACTAATGAATAAAAAATCAACCTAATTTAGCATTTTTACAGCCCTATTATCAATCAATAAAGTTTAAATATGGTATTTTTCTTTTATTACTTCTCCAAGTGTTGCTGGGATTTCTTGCAAGTTTATTGATTATTTTGCATGCACGATGGTACACTGGTAAAGTACTGGTGTTGTGAGGTGAATATGCATAGAAAATTGAATAGGCCTGGACAAACAAAAAACAATAGCTAATTCAATTTCAGATTTAAAAAGATATGGATCAACAGTTGATGGGCAGTGGGTTTGGGGTGGATTTTGGCAACCTTTTCACTAGTTGTGGTATGAAGTGACCTGGATGAATATATAACCGTCTAGCTGAGATTCTGCCTAGCCTGTCCATTTAACACTGTCCTTAGCCACAAGGGAATGAAGCCCCTCTTTCCTTACTATTGAGAAAAATACCCTTGTGTAAAAAACCAGCAATGTAGAGAGCGATGGTGCTAAAACTGTCTGTAATTTTAGTCAGCCTATGAAATTGCTCTCTGTCTCTCACGGTCTAGCTAGCTAGCTAGCTCGTCTAATAACATTTTCCGTTATTTTTGTTTTGTAATATTGCGTAGGTAGTAGCAATAGTTTTTCTGCCACGTAATTCAGATTTTGCAGGGGTTTGTCATGTCATGCATTAGCTAGGTAGGTACCCATCACTTCCAGCTGTATTAGGAAGCATGGAGACTGAAGCCTGAAAATTAAATCATTTGAGAAAGCAAATTAAACATATCTCCATATTTTCAGGTTTTTTTTTTTTTTTTTTGCATTTGTTCAGTTTTTTCCTGTTTTGATAAATTGTCAGAGCAAGCAAGGTATAACTTTCAGCAAAAGGACAGCTTAATCAGAGCTTTATGGGAACATGCAGTGATGGTACTTTAATGCTTGACATTACTTGACAGTGCATTGCTCTACAATACGGAATTAATCAAAGCTGTGGCAGCCAGCGAAGGAAGTAATCATTTGCATGTCCTGTTATGCGTTTCAAGAGGACAGTTGGAGGCAGAGGGGATGAACTATTCCGGCGGTCTCAGCTCAGATTCCAGCACAGCCTGGCGAGAGTCACCCGCTAATTAGTCCTGAGTTCACTTTTACGTCTGCCTGCCGTCTCCTAATGTCTTTTTCTGCATGAAATTTGCAAACTTGAAAGGGATATTGAGCCTATGCAACCAGTCAGCTCCATGCCCTCCTGTAGCACTGAGTAGGGCATTAGATAATTTCCCAGATGTGTTAAGTAGGGGTCCCAGATCATTAAAAATAAGAAGTGCATTTGCCACCCATTGGGCCACACTTTGGAGCTTTGGCAGACATCAGCAGCAATAATGCACATCTAGGAATTGCAGACAAAATGATTTAATTCAGAACTTACCTGAAATATTTTCATAGAGAAATTGGGATTTAGACTGTAGGTTAGCGGTGAGAAGTGTAGTGACATTGAGACTTCTCTCAAATGTCTTATCAGTTTCCGTAAAACATTTTCCCAGCATGTCTTAATGTATGGTAATTCCTGTTTGCAGTGCAAGTATTTCTGTTCACCTTTAATGTCTAGATGTTTTACTGTATTTTTTCTTTGAATAAATAATAATCAATGAGTCAGTTAACATACAGATTGTTAATTTTAGTATTTTTAACATTGGCTACCATGTCTTCAATGGCTTACGATTTCCATCGCTGTTTTTTGGCAATAATGTTGTTTTTATAATCTTGAGCATCATTTGAAGGAATTGTAGACTGAGCAGAGAGGACGTTCTAGTTCATGTGAATAGTTATTTATTTTGGTTTAATACTCACAAGCATTAAAAGAACTGGCTTGGGTTGTATTCCAGAGTAGAAATATGTCTAGTTAGTCCTTTATCTAGTAATGAATCCAAATCATAAAATAAATCAAATGGAGCCTTCCAATCAGATGTGTATAGTCTTGTAAACTATACAACAATATCTTTATGTTCACATCAAAAGTAGCATGGGTTCAGTTCTTCAAGCTTTATTGAGATACAATCAGTTTTTAAGTCAAAATTATGTAGCCTATTTTTTTATAAATAACATGAAATGAATAAATCAATATAACCAATAAAGTGAAAAAATAGCTAGTGCATTTGAAGGGGTTACATTTATGCCAATGTGTTTTGTGTGTAGCTATTTACTGCACCTGACAGCAGGAATTATTAAAATGTTGAAATTTACTCACTTTAAATGGAGAGAAGGGCTCCAGCTTGTTGTGGCAGAGCTTAATGTGGTTTAAACCATGTGGTGGTTGCTGTTTGTTTGAGCTGAACAATTTTTATGTTTCTGCTTGATGAAGTAGCCTCCTTCCACCAAAGAGGAGGAAGGGAGGTTGTACTGTGGGTTCCTGAATCAGCTGGAGGAACTCCTCTTGTTTGTAGGTCAGGAGACTATATATATGAAGTCCGTGTGTGTATGTGAAGATGAATGTATTTTTGTTGCTGAACTTCAGATACATTTTATTTCCTTGTTCTAATATGATGATACAGCTGACAATGCATTAATGAAGGACACTGCACTTTCAATGTGATGAGCAGTTACAGTACTACATGACTTTGTTCATTTGTGCACATTTATTGCTGTTTAATTAACTGTCATGCAAATTCGTCATCTGCATTTAAGTATGTGTGCAGTAAGTTTACTAGCTTGTCATGCATGTGGTTAATAGTAGGCTGTTAATTTACACAGTGAATAGAGATAATCAACTAGCCTTGTCAACCTCACTGAGATATGTATGAATGTATGATAAGGTGGAGCATTACTTGTTATCAGCTTCCTCCTTACGTGAGCAAGGCCAGCACTGCGCTGACCTAGCAGGTAGAATATCCGCTGCTTTTTATTGCTTGCCTTTGTGCGCACATTATCTCAGGTAACAGCTTGTTTGTCACCGGACATGTTGTCAGGACTGACACACTAGTCCAGTAATTATCTGTATCAAAAGTGAGAAAGATCCTGGAAGCTCTACAGGGATAGATGCATTGCTGCTTTTGCGTAAAGGAGGACAGCAGGCCCTGAGGGGAGGGCTTTCGCTGGAGTGACCAGCTCAGAACGTGGACAGTTTGGGTCCAGCTGATTGTTCTACAACATGCAAAATGACAGCTCTTGAAAGGCATTCCATTGCAATTATTTTGTGGTTCGATGGGAGAAGGGACACTGGGCAATAACTTAGAATACATAAAGGATTAGAATTGCCCTTTTAGGACAGGTTTATGCAAGCCTATTTGAATGATGACCAGAGCTGAGAGAAACGTTGAGGTTGTATGAGGGGATGCACATAATTCAGTACAATTTAATACTCCACTTAGTGTCACACACTGCCTAAATGGCTGCAACATCACTAAATGATCTCTCCATTATGGCTGAAAGGGGAAATGATGTGCTGCTAACTTGTACTTTTTCATGAGCACTTGACAAATGAGCACTTGTCAACTAAGAGTAACATTCTTGTACCTCCTTAAAGTGGGTTCCTGATATTTATTTTGTTAATGTGTATTCCTTTATGTTGACAGATAGTCTTAACCAAGACAGAGTACAGAGTGATAAGTGTGTCATAAGTCCTAAGTGTGAAATGCAAATAACCATTAGTACGTGCGAGCTCTGAGCACAATTCACACTTACAAGGTGGTGTCCACAGAGCATAGGAAAAAGCACATAAGTGGATATAGGATCAGTACAGTTTGGAGGGTGGGATTTTGTCAAGTTCTCATACAATAGGCATGTATTTTAGAAAAAGTATAGTAGTATTTTTGGTTTTGTGATGTTTTTGTGACCTCATGCCCATGACCTGCATAATTTTGTTTATGATGAGCGGCATAAATATAATATTGGGTGTTAGACACACAAACACTGACATTGTGATCCTTTTTATTAGCATCAAATCTGTTTTATTAGCATCTATATTTGTCTGTAAACCTCTTAGTTATAGCTTGATAGTCACTGCAGAAAGAATTAAAGTAGTTTGGAGAACTAGAATGCAATTTATTACTAAGCTAAAATGGTTCAGACCTTTTGATCAGAAAAAGCCATTGTGATGACAGAATAAATTCATAACAATATGCTAATAACTGGCCAACAGGTGACTGTGCCTACTCCTGTGGCAGAAATACAAACTGATCCCATCTACGGTCAGTGTAGTCATCAAAACTGCAAAATAACAAAATACAAGTGTAGAGCTTGTTTTTGTAAAAGCCAAAATACTATGGCAACTATTGTGTCCTGAACATGAACAGCTCGGTTAAGATGATTGGATTTGGTGGTGGAAGAGTGGATTGTGAGTATTGCGTTGATAATAGGGAAGTAAGTTCATTTTGTTGCAGGTCAAGTACTGATTATCCACCATTTTTATCTGTATTATGGCTGACTACAAAATAGAACATGCACCACTTTCCACAGTATACAGTATGCAACACACCTCACTTAGATATTAAATGCAAGCATACTTTACCTTCATATGATCTGTGTACCAGTGTAAATTTAGGGTTAGTTATGGCAGTTTACAAAAAATATGACAGAGATCATCTTGACTGCACAAGTGCAATTCAGGCTTGTGGATTTGGTCTTTAGAACATGCGAGCACAAGTGTTTCTCATTAGCAAAGTATTGCTTACTGTAGATGTAAATAGAAATCCCCCTGTTCCCAAGATTTATCACAGCACAAGACTTTCATGTGGGTGTGTCAGTTATTGCCACAAAACTGGTACATTCTCCAAGATTTTTTTTATTTCCGCGTGGGGTATTTTGGCAAATTTGAAGGAGGAATTGTAGAACCTGTGAGTACTTGACTCAGTACCTGTGGTCTATCCAGTCCCTTCTCATACCTCATATGCAGCACATTGTTTCATATCGGGTGATGACAGCAGGGTCTAGTACCATATTGAACTTGGAGACATTTTCTGTGTCTCTGTTTTATTTCCTCCTCCCACTTCAGCAGGTAAACAGATGCAGTTCTGTCATTGACTCCAAAGAACGGAGGTAGCGATACCCTTTGATGTTTAGTAAGGCTGCACGGAGCTGTAGTTTTTAACTGTGCTGCTGTCTTTTCACAATGTGTTAGTCTGTTTCAATGTTCTAATTAGGAACAGCCTTTTCAGTTTGCTGTTGAAAGTTAGTTTCTGGGTATCCCAAAGCTCACTGTAGAGTCCTGGATGCCTGCATGGCCGTTCCCTGTGGTCTTCTTGCCCATTTAACAAACTGTTTATGCTGAGTTGCGTTGTTCTCACACAGACCGTCCCTCCCCATTCCAGTCTTTGAATGGTCGATGTTATTTATCATTCAGCCGCTATTCCGCTGCTAATCAGGCATAATCCCACAGGTATGAAAGTTGTGAAGTTGAATAAGTTCCAGCCCAAAAACCAGTTTTGTACTTTGTTCTCACTTCATCCATGACTCTAACAGAGGAGTGGCTTGCTGGCTGCTTATAAACCATTTCAGATTCAGATTACTTTACCAAAATATATCCTGTGCCATCCTGTATGTGTGTATGTGTGTGTGTAGGAATGCACACATACATGCACAAACACATGTGCATATACGTATGTATACACATAAAATATAACTGTTCACTTCTGTAAGACACAAGCTCAGTGGTACATAGGGGAGTTATCCTGTGCCTTCTCTGAAAGTGCTCAGCTCTGCACAACAGCACTTGTTGTTTTAATTAGGCTAATTTATTGCAAAATTGCCTTTTCCATGTTTGCTCTCCCCGTGGTGCCTCCCTGAACATAGCTTGCGAAAGTAAGAGAAGAGTCAGGAGAAGGATATTTTAGGAGAAGAGGAGATGGCAGGCTTATGGTCTAACTTCTCTGGGAGGAGTAGCCAGTGATTAATTCTATTGGTGACCTACTCGGTGACCTTTGACCGCTGCCAGCAAGAATCCTCTGTCCCGTTTCCCTTCCCCCTCAGTTCTTCGGTCTTTGGGTGGAGGCCAGTCAGCTGTTCTTTCATCCTCGCTTACTTGCAGCAGCGACACGCCTCTGAAGCCAGACATCTGCCTTGTTCAGATTGATTGATCCTAGCACAAAACAAATGGAAGCAGGGGAGCAATAAGATGATACAGTAGTGTGGAGCTGCATACTGTGGATTTTGCCCAAGTCCCAATTGCAACAAGTGATACCTTTTCTGACTTTGTTTTTCTGAAAGTCCTCTTAGTGCCTAGTAAGTCATATGCAGTTAAGTACCTCCATAGGCACAAATAATATCACTGTCAAGGTAATGTACCAACACTACTGATCTGATCCAATTCTGATTTCTAGCTCTGAACTGCAACTGCTTTCATGCAGGTTGGAAACTAATTGAGTGTTAGGAATTCTAAGCTCTGTTTTTCAGATATTTTACCCGGACAGTGGCAATTCATTATGTGATCAATATTTCAAATGCTTGTTAATCAGCTCCCAGAAAGGTCAAATTCACAGTTTTAGGTGTTCAGTATCGTCTAAGAGGGCAAAATAAGCCAACTTTGGGTGAAAAAACAAACAGTAGACTGTCCTATTAATTGCAGAGCACTTGCATGAAAGTAACAGGGAGCATTGATTATTCTGCATTGGGTCATTTTGACCTACTTTGATGGTAGGAAGAGAGAGTCTTGTTTTACCTGTCTCTAACCCTTGGACATGGTAGTTTTTTCCCCCTCCTAAAGAGGCAGGATGTGGTCATCACAATCTGGGCAGATTGATGGGTGCTCTGACATGGTCTCTGCATGATGCCACCCAATATGGTGGTTTGTGTTTCAGCTGATTGAGTTTCAGCTGCTGAGCTGCTCAAGTGCTGCTCGCCCTGGATTGTGTGGAGTTGAAATTTTTTGGTACTGCCTACTCTCACCTACATTGTATGTTTGCTAATAATTCAGTGTGGTCCCTTCACCAGTGTGTTTGTTCACTAGCTCAAGAAAGTGGGAGAGGTCTTGATGCTGGCATTTTATGCTTTTTCCTGTGATCACAAAACAAATATGGCAGGCAGTGATGCTGATTATATGCAGAAGCACAGTGGATGTGTAATGCAATGAGTCACTATTAAGGCTGAGTAAAAATAATGTGACATAATGGGATTCAGCTGCATTGTAAGTGCAGATAGCATTAGTGAGTCATCTAGTCACTTACTGTTGAAATTGCACTACCTGTACGCAATTAACCTGTACGCAGTTAAACCCAAGGCAGAGGTATAGAAAAAATGTTCCTATTCGTTGGATTAAATGGCTTATTAAGTAAATCTTATTTAACTTCAGTGCTACACTAACTTATACTAGCATATGTCTCTGCACATTTCAGCATCAACACTGGTATTTTATTCCATCAGAAAACATTCATGACCATACCCAACCACAGATTTCCTTACTCAGACTGTGACAGGTTTTATTCAGCAACGGAAAATAACATTGTTCCCCTTTTTCTCCCTGTTGTGATATTTACCAAGTTGTTTCGGAGTTGTTCCTTGCTTTCCCTTTCTCTTTCTAATAGCTGTTGTCTGTGAATAAAAAATAGTTTGAACAAAACCTTTTCTGACTTCCTTGGATGACACAGGCCCTGAGAATCATCTCATAACAGATTATATTATTTTCAATAGTGTTCAGCTAATGAAATTGTAGCCATCAGCTACTACTGTGTTACAAAATGGCATTCTAGGTCAGTGTGTCCTAACATCACCAACCAAGCAAAGTAATGTTAAAACCATTGCAAAAGGATGTACAGTTATGTTAGTGGTGCCAAAAATTATACTTGCTTTGGGTCAAGTCAGTCATTTTTGGCAGTTAATATTCTTTCACCATAGAAGTTCTTTTGCGTGTTGTTTATGTAGCTATACCAAATCCATGCTCATGTTTCTTTCTCTTTCAAACGGAAAAAAGCATTCTACTGGGGCTACAGAAACATTGCACAAATCTGCCACTGACAAGCTAACACAAATGCTACGAAGTTGTGAATATTGGCATAACTTTAAAGTGTGCTTTTAGCTGTGAGGTTTGAGTTAGATAACCATATCCTGCTAGCTATAGTTTTTAGAAACTAAGCGGCGAGTTAATTGAAGCGAGGGAGATTCTACCATGCACATTTCTCCACACGGCTTCTCTCTTGAAGTTGCTGAACAATTGAAGGGTTTTTGTTGTTTTTGTTTGCTTTTCTAGATGTTCTAACATACTGAGAGTGACAGGATAGTTTACATCACATTCATTACATTACACTGATTTAGCAGATGCTCTTATCCATAGTAACTTCGAGCACAAAAGGAAGCGTATCCAGTTTAGTTTAACTCCAAACAAGTGAGCATGTTGCATGTTCTTTCTCAGATAACAGCACACTATCTGCGATTTTCACTGTCAGTCAGGAGTGTAATCAGTGACAGTTTAAATCGGTATTGAAATGCAGTATGCACTGTAGTGTACTGCTCCTCGCCAGAGTGGCTGTGTCCTTACCATTGACCTCTTGCAACACATTGAAAATATCTATGTTCCCAGTTATGTAAATTTTCAGATCTTGAGATTCATTTCCTCATCTTGCATTTATTTTGGTGGATCCTTACCAGATTCGGTCTTCCAGTTGTTCTGCAGCCATTTTCGGTCACAATGTTGTGTCCAGTGAATGAAGAGTATCGGCTACAGACGTACACAATCATCACTTCAGTAGCCAAGTCCTTCTGTCCGCGTGCGTCTGGTCATTCCTACTGCGTCGTGACCACAGGAAGCGGAGGGTAAGACACCAGAGTTGGAAAGCAGAAAAGGCAACGCGCCGAGCGGTTTTGAAAGGCAGGGGCGAACTTAGCGGGAACAGGCAGGCCTGGCATGTCAGTCAGTGGCAGTGACAAATTGCTGCCCAATTCAACCCTGCATATCAGCAGATTCTGGTTTGCACAGGAAGAGACCAGCATTCAGTGGAAACGTCAGAGCGTTGTTTAAACAATCGCGCTGCCGTCTTCCTGATCTGCTCGGCGGAGGAGTGCACTGCCCTACATGCCGGGCAGGGATTAGCAGCAGAGCCCTACCAGGCTCACCCTGCGCCTGTCTTCCATTTTGGATTCTTTGTGGCATTGAACATGCTGGAATGGTGAGTCTGCCTGGGGCAGTTAATGTGTGAGTGGTGTCTTGAGGGGTGTGATAAGAGAGGGGAGAGGAGAGAAAGTTCTCCCAGGCAACTGCTGCTGGAGTTTTACTTGAGTGGTAAATAATTTGCTAGTGGAAACTGAACCTCACATGGTAGGCACATTGCTGGTGCTTAAGAAAAGAAAATGCATGCCACTTACTTAGAAAGAGGTCTATGATAAGCCCTGTAATGTTTCCATTTTAGTTGAATGTATATAGATAATATTTATATTTATTTACTCTATTTATATATTGCATATCTTTTTAACTTGTATGCATATTTTAATGTATTTCATTTCATGTTGATGGCACTGAAAGATGTTTAGTGGAGTTGTAATAGGTTCAGGCATAACTCAGACAGGATGTTCTGTTTCCTTAGATCTGGAAAATGCAATGGCTGGTCCAAACTTTGATGCTGTGTTCACATAAGAGTCTGTGTTTTGACTTGGATGTGTGCTTTTGATCATTTTTCTGGAGTGTTAATTTTCGAACAGACTAACTGATCAATTTCTGTTTTGTCTGACCACAGAAACCCAATTTGGATGCCGTTTTTGCAAATTCATACGAGTTTTTGTTGTGGCTTCAGAGTTGGCTAGTTCCTTCCAAGTCTGGCATGTTTACATTGTTTGTAGGTGTTCTGAATAGCATAAGTACTTGCTGTGCATTTCTTTGCATTGATGAGCCTAGTTATCGCTGATAGTGTGTGTTAAGAAATCTTGCTCATATTGGAAAAGCATGTAGATGTGACCTTCATTTGAAGTGGGATGCTGGATAATTGTCATTTTACATACATCATAACTAGTAATGAATTCCTGTGTTTTAAAACTGTCCCTACATTAGCGTAGCGTGTGGGCCTGTTGGCACACCAAAAGCGTAGGCCTGTCATGGGAGAATGACAGCATTCAGATCTTCTCTCTTCCTCCCACATAACTTTACTCTCGATGACAGTTTTAAGGAAGACGTTTTCTGCATACTTGTATGCTGTTTTAACTACTTGCATTGACTTGTGAAATAATTTCAGGTAATTATCTGGGAGTGCTTATCCGACAAGTAATTTGTTAGATAACTAATAATTATCCAATTGTGTATCCATTGTTTGATTAACTTATTGTACCTATTGAATTAACTCCTCGAAACAGAAACATTCAAGTATGACAAACATACTGAGTTAAATCTCAAATCATTTACAGATGTTAAATTTTGATCTTTGCAGTGAAACACTTAATATTTCTAGGTTCAAAGCTCTTCATTTAGTAGCTCCAACAAATGTGTTTTGCTGGAGACTGGTGAGTTGTTTCCAGTAAAACTGAAATGTGCTGACACAAAGGAGAGAGAGCATGTGTTTTATCAAACTCGAGAAAATTTCTCCACCTGCCAGGGCTGGTGAATCATTCACTTTGAGTAAGACTCACAGCAGGGATTACATGAAAATGTAAACACAGTAAGCACCAGGAAGGCATCGTTTTGAGGTGACATCGTACATTTAAGTCAGGAATATTAAGACTGTCCGCGACTAGCTTGGCCAGTCGTCACAGCCATGTCGTCGGCCGATGATGACCGGGAACTCAGAGGCAGAATGCATTGCCTTCGTTCCAGCGGGGATAAAGGTGGGTAAGTTGGCAGGGGTTGCTCATCTTGCTGCTGTCAGACACCCTGCAGGAGGGGTGGGTACGTTGCAGGGGTTTCTCAGCTCACTGTTCTCACACACCCTGCAGGTTGTCCGGTGCCTGCAAGTTACTCAGATGATAGTGGTGACTATCCTCCAATAAGCAGAGGACTGCATTTGTCACGCCTGGCACTTTTGTGCAAGTGCAGAGGTTGTCGCAGTGAGAAGAGGTACTGTCTACTGCTGTATACTATATTACTACTACAATACTATACTACTGTGTAAAATACTACTATTGTATACAATTGGTGATTCCAAAATGGGCTTGCTTAAAGGGGAAAAATTAATATTAAGACAAGAAACTACAAGTCACAGAAGGCCTCTCTCTAAACATGGGAATGACACACATGCACAGATAAATAAGACAGTGTATAACACTGTATTTAGACAGACACACAAATTAACCTCTGTTAGTGTGCACAACCATACAAAAACCTTAAAAATTATTTTTAGTGATGCAGATTAGGGGGACATCAAGGCGAAATAATGTACTTTGTGCTGTATAGTACCATTCAGCTTACTGTTACATAAACCCATTTCCAGTTCAAATTGTTCTACGGTTCTACGAATTGATTAAAAAAAGACCCACCACAGCAACCGTAACAAACGCAAAAACCTAGGAAAAGCATTTCATTGCTGAGCTTGTTCTTAGAAAAACCACGGAGATCCCTCGTTTTGGTACTTCATTATTGTGCTGAGAAGTAGAAGGAAGCCTGGTAATTTTCCTAACTTTCTCTTTGGTCTGGGACTTGAGTCTTATGTGATTAATGAACGCTCAGCTGCACTGCAGATTGTCTGCAATCTAGGCCACCTCACTTGTTGCCATGGAAGCATCAGGGGGTATTTTTGTGATAATGCACGGTAATCTTGTGTAGCTCAGCCCAAGCGTTTCTGCCTATGTAAGAGAACACTTCTGAACGTCATGATTCACCTCAAGATATGAGCCAGTTTTCTGCCACAATAGCCTCCTCAAACAACACTTCTACCACAATTCACTTTAAGCTGTTATTATAAGTTAATTTTAATTAACCTTGGATCCCTTCAAATAAAATCATATAAGCCCACTTGTTCTGTTCTGGGATGCATTTCTGTAAGTGAAAGAGGTCTTAAGACTTTGATGTCCCCAGCATGCATTTCAGTACTTCAGTTATTTTGCTTCTAACACAGAGGCCTTGACTCTTTAAATATCTCCCAGAAAAGTATGAATATATTCGTACTGCTCATATGTTTCACTGGAATGTCATGTAAACCTCAGTTATTTAAATAAACTACGTTGAAGGGCAGGTCCTGTGGTTCTCTGTATTCTGGTTTTTCAACAACAGTGCTATAATGTAGACCGCCCTCTTCGGTTACTTTGCATATTCCACTCCCACCGACGAGGACTGTGAACTCTGTGTGAACGACACACTAAAGCTTTGAAAAATATTTTTACTGACGCATTGCATTGCTGGATTATGGGCCTGTTGTAGTGAACTTGTAAACAATTGGACCTCATTGCAGTAATGCCCCTGCCATGTTCAGTCATTAAATAAACTTTCCTGCAAAGCTGGGCCAGGTTACAGGGGTACTATCAGTGTAGGTAGTGTCCATCAGTTCAACACATATCGCAGGGAGGATTTGCATTTTAATGACTTTGGCATCATTTTCACATAGGCTAACTTCCATTGGCAGAAGTAGTGGGGATTGAGCCTCTTTGACGTGGGAGAAGCTGGACAGATAACACTGACATCACGCAGCGTGTCCGGAGGTGGTGTGTTTTTTTGCAAAGTAAATAATTGTTATCCATTTTCGATCGGTCCATTTTAAGACCTCGGCGGCACACCAGCTGGCGTTTTTGGAACCAGTTGTTGTGTGCTGTGCACGATGGCAACCCCCGAGGAAGCCGGCTATAATTACCCCTGTCTGCTGCTGCCATGATGGGCACACGTCCCCCAGGATACAATTAACCCGCAGGGATATGTTGCCATAGAATCGGACCAGGACAGTCCACCGCTTAAACACAGAACCGATCCCTCAGTGCAGCACCGTCCTAATTTATGTATGAACAGGGGGCGGGAAGTTGGAAGGACGGAGCACTCGCTGGCATTCCCGAGTGGCAGGTTTGTGATGGCGGCTTAACTTCAACAGTTATAAAATGGAGCATAAAAACATCCCTTTGTTTTGCACGGCTGTTGTTTTGTTTGTTCTTCCTCCAGACAAAACGTATGGCTATCATCGGCCCGCTTTTCTTCTGAGTTTATCTCTCATCTGTGACGGTGATGACCTGACTTTGGACCGGAGTGAACCGAGAGGATTCAGCTCAGTGTTTGTAAAATGTCTTCTGTGAGCTGACCCATGTCCAGTACTGCAGTGGTCTGCTCACTTGATTTCAGCTCTGGCACTGCGGTTAGATGACGAGTTGCGGGTGGCAGCATGGTTCAGTATTTAGGCTGAACATTTCATCATTAGCCTCATCGAATTCTGAGCCCAGCAATTTCATTGGCAAATGTGAAATGTGATAGACTTCTGAAATATCTATTATCCACGTGTGCTAGTGCTTCTGTCACCAGTGAATGGGGGTGTGTGTGAAATGCACTGCTCTTTCACCCTAAATTTAAGTTTAACCTCTTTAATAAGCACTGTTTACATGCAATACGCATGTTGTCTAATTTTAGAATATGAGACATGATTCTCATTGAAGAGATGACAATTCTTTCATATTTAACAGTCATAAATTGATTTAAAATGATTTAAAAATGTTAATATATTATCTCAGCTCAGGTTAGGAGTCCACATTTTATAAAGTAAAAGCAGACAGGAACACAATCCCGCAGTCGTCTTCTCTCTGTGCTGTCATGCCGCTGACACGTTATAGAGTGGCAGCGATCAGCAGTTGATACAAGTTTCTGCTATGTACCACACTGCAGACATCCCAAACTGCCCTAAGTGTTTAATTATTTAACTTAACTTACTAAAAAGAGAAGTCTTTGTTATAAAGAAGTCACAGAGTTTGCATCAGATGCATGCTCTTCATTGTATGCTTCTCAGTGGAGGTGACAGTGGAATGATAAGGCTGTTGACAGTTTCCCGTTAATATGTGCATTGCTATTGTGAAGCTGAATATTTTACATATGACGTTCATTTTTAATATACAGTCTTTGTCTAAACGTATTTGCTTTGTTCCAGATAATAGTAATGTTATCCATAACATTACCATGTGCGAATGGATAGAAAGGCACTTCTGTGGCTACTGTAGGTATTACTGTTTTTCACAGTAAAGTTACCATTGATCACAGTTACCATTGGTTCAAATTTTAATGTTTCATTGTAAACCTCAGTTTTCTTCATTTAAAAGGCATGTGTTGGCGTCCAGCCCAGAATTTCTTCAGAACAGTGCATCTGAACCAATTGGAAGCAAATGTATGCTTGCTCAATGAGGAGAATATTGCACTGAGAGTCCAGCCTCATTAGTTGCATCTGGGTGGGAGCAAATGGCAGTTACATTTAATCTAATGAAAACATGACAGGATCAGTGCAAATGTTCACAAACTACAACTGTGTGATGTTACCAGCAGAGGAAATGTTAGTCCCTACGGTTTCGACTAGTAACGTCCCTGCCTAACATTATCAGTGAATGGTAGCATTGTAGAAGATTGTTGATTTTGTTATAGCTGTGTGAATTTTCCTGTCTGTGTGTCCCCTCTCCAGCTTGTACAATGAGGACAGAAATCTACTGCGTAAAAGGGAGAGCGAGAGGAGAAACCAGGAGGCACACCAGGAGAAGGAGCTGTACCTGGAGAACGTGCCCCTCTTTGGGGAGCCCTACAAGGTGAGCCTGGCTCCTTCGCTAACACTGCTCCCCGGCCCCCAAACCTGGCCGAAATGGAATCCGTTCATCAAATGGCCCCATAATCAAATCAGCTGATCTGTAACACTCACTACAGAGGTGCATAAGCCTATGGGCAGCAGGTCAGAATTGCAGTCGATTCCATTTTGTTTGTCAGTTTGGAGAATTCTTGAATTGAAAAATCTGCATAGAAAATTACGGGAAATCTTCAATTCATGAATTGAATTTCAGTTCATCCCTTTAGTTGACTGAAATGGAAGTTGCTCCTTTTCTGATTTGCTGCTCCCCAGGTTTGTCAACCCAGAAGCGTCACTTTAGATTCAGAGGTGATGGCATTTTTGATTTAAGATTTATGACCGATTTCGCAGTCGCGCCTGGATTCCTCCCTCCAGCATGAAGTTGCACCTTCTCTTGCATGCCCTGGGATGTACTCTCTTCAGTGGCATTTAAGAGGGAATGTGTGTTCCATTCCTGCTGTCGTGAGGGTGTGGCTGAGAGGAACAGCATCAGCGCACAGACCAACTCACTAAGTCTCAGAAGTTCCACTGCAACTCATGCCCAGGCCTAATACCCTCATAAGGCAGTGGAATCCGGGCAAGATTCACTGCCAAAATCAAGTTGGGTCAAATGTTTGGAGTACCACTGTTCTGAGAGAACACGGCATAGGACTTGTCTTTTATGCCACAGATTAACCGAGGATGTTGAGATGAGACAGAGTGTCGATTTTCCATTGTTTTTGAGGGTCGATTTTCTTTTTACCAGCCTGCTTCGTAAAAGCACATACTGAATATATTATGTGGCATACCACTGAAATACAGTAATTACATGCTCCTCCTTTATTGCATGTAGGCTTCACTGTTGGCCTAATATGTGTATTTGTCCATTTTTATTGTTATTGAGGCTGTTTTATTTATTATATCAGAATTTTCCTAATGAGCTCTCAAGCAAAACTGATCTCTTAAGGTTTCGAGACTAGAAGTAATTGCCTCACCCGTTTTCAGCTCTTTGTTCCTGTCCCCATTGAGATATCTCCCGAACAGAAAGCGCCACGCGAATGATGGAACATCAGCGCTAACGATAACCCTCCCGTCAGACAGGCTGCTTTCAGAGCAGGTTTCTGGATTCCTTTGCTGCTTTTTTTTTCGTTTCAGAGGAAGATGCGCCTTGGCTAGCATGCGGGGAGCTGTCTGGGTTTTAATGAGGCCTCACGGAGCCCCTGTCACGGGGGGATCCTCACGGGAACCCCGAAAACCTGCCGCCGGAGCGGCCCGTCCTCTCGCGCTCCCATCAGAGCCAGTAATTGCCAGCAGCTTGTTATTTGGGAGCAGGAGATAATTAGGCTCGCTGGAAGCTTAAAATAACGCGTAGCGAGACTATTTATTTCTGCGTCTGCCATGGCGCTCAAGGTGGGCATCGGGCGCCTGGCGGCTCAGCCCGGAGAGTGCTGTTTATTGTCTTGTGGGCTTGCAGAGGAAGTGATGTCAGAGGTGAGCGGTCTGGGACAGAGGTTCTACGGCAGCACGGACCCCGCGTTATGCACATCAGCCGTCAACACCCTCCGTCTCTGGAGAGTTCCCCCGGCAGAGCCTACCTCTCGTAGCTGCTGCGCCTTCAATCCTCTTCTTTTCGGAAACGAGACAAATGTCAAACCGCAACAGTTATGTAGGAAAGTGCACTGCAGCCGAGCGATTGTTTATGTTGGCTCGTGTCTTGTTAGTCGCACGAACAAACAACCGGGTTTGGACAATATTAAAATAGGTGCGAAGAAATTCCGCTCGATTTAGACAATAGAAAATGAGCTTTGCTCCGACAGTGAAACATGACGCTACCCGCCCATTGCGGTCGTACTCACATTCTGCAGAGCACTGTAGTAATCTGCGTGTTTTCCGTACAGTGGTGCACACTCTCCAAGCCAAACCCAGGCAAAGACTCATGAAAGCTGGATGCGGTAACAGTGCATGCCTCTCGAGGTGAATGTTCGGCATAAACAAGCTGCTGGCAGCAAGGCAGAATTTAATAAACTCACCTGATTCCTCACTTGTGCATAATATTTGTAGTGTAATTAGTTCTGTGATGTACAGCATAGCTAATGCAGTAAAGCTTGGCTTGGTGAAACCGCTTTGGCGACATAGTTATTTGCCCCATAAATTGATGGATTGGTTAATGTTGAATTGCTGTTATTGTGGAGGAGATGCAGAGATGCATATTCTGCGGAACTCCGACGCCTGGTTCTTATTTATAGCACTCTCTTCGCGGTTATGAAACGCTGCCATTATTGCTGTTGACAGCCCCCCTCCTCATAGGTTGTTGTTTGCCATTATAGGCATAATGCATGAGCTGCTATCCCCAGAGGCTAATTCCACAGACTGCACTATTAGTCTAGTCTTTTCTCCAGTACTCAAAGGTCATGTTTGTTAGTTGTCATATTTGATAGTTGTCGTAAAAATACTAAACCGTACCATGACCTTTGGGGAAGCGTCTCTGGCAAGACTTGCACTCTAGTGAGTGAAATACAATGTATGAGTGAAGGATAGGTTATTTTACACTAAACAGAACACTGTCAAATATAGTCCATGGTATAATTACTGACAGAATGATTTTAATAGTCTCCCTTTTGCTGAACCAAAAGCCAAATATAGAGGAGAGAATATGCAATCTTATTGCATCTGACACTCAGCAACTGAGTATCTGCAAATAATTGCTCGTCTTGTTAATTTAGAAAAAAGTCTGATTTTTCACCACCCTCTAGTTAGTGTTTTGGCTGTCTTACATTTCTTTTGAAGGAGAAACTACTTGTCATGTATGAAGCTTAGGGATTTTTGTCCACCTGTCCACATCCTTCAGAACTCTTGTGAAATGATTCTCTGAGTTCATGCTACCAACTTTCTGTTGGATTGAGGTCTTGAGAAGTCCAGAAATCCCAAATGTCCTGCTATATGTTTGAATCTGTTTTCCCCTCTTTTCTAAAGAAAAAAAAAAAAAAAAAAAAGGGACCGGGAACAGAACATGTTAAAATGACAGCAGCTGCTAAATGGTAATTTCACAAAGGCGATGACTTCTCCTCAGCACGGGCGTCACCTTCTCGGCGGAGAACATGTCATTGATAAGCGTACCCGGAAATCTTCAAACGAGCCTTCTCGCTTGCGGCTTGCTTGCAACTCTGCTATGAACAGCAGCTTTATCAGATGCAGCCAACATCAAATGGAGGTTTTAAAAATGTAGCAACCTAGAGATCCCTGTGATTCCGAACTGTTTGGAAACTCTCCAGCCGTCATGCTAGACTTTGAGTTTGCCTCCTAAACCGCTTTTTTTTTTTTTTTTTTTTTTTAAATAAAACCTCACAGAGAAATATTCTTGTGTCCTGTTACTTGCAAGGTGGTAACAGTCCCAGTAGCACTGAACATCTTGGCAGAGGTTGCTGCTGTTGAAATTGACAAGTTCTGCTTCTTGTAAAGTCACTGCCTGTCTCATGGAAGTCTGAGCCCCTTTGTCTGAAATCAACAGTTTTGCAACAAAAGGCCATACCCTAGAATGTAGAAGATATGCATACTTATACATAACTCCACCAATTATTAGTAACGGCGGTGACTTTTGGATTACAATGCAGTTACTTGTCCTGGTGTTTTAGCATTATCTTGCCAGCGCAGTACTTAATGTAGATCAATACTTGTATGCTGCATGCCACTTAAGATTCATTTGTATTTTGTAGCTTCCCAGAATTTAAAACGTTCCAAGTTCCCATGCCAGGGCTGTATAAGGATACAAACTAAAGTAGATCAGGAAAATGGCCAAATCTCTAAATTCAATATTCAACTGGGCTGCCATTTCAAAAAATGTTGTGAAATGATACCTGCCAACCGTGATCAAGTTATCATGTTTTCCAGCTGTGAACAAGAATTTTTTAATGAACATATAAACTCAAACCTCAAAGCAACAGGCAGCATGGCGTATTAATAGCTATATTGACGATTCTCTACCTAATATTTGAATGCTTTATGCCACTGCTACTCTAGTGTTGCATTTGGAATATCGGCACAAAATGAAATACCACCAGCTATCATCTTCACCTTCTGGTATTTTCCTACCAATGCAAATCACAATGCAGTTCATAACAAGTGACAAAGTTCAATGATTTGTCAGTATTTATTTCTTCATGAATTGCCTCTATGATAGTCCTTTATTCGTTGATCAAAGAATGAATAGTGGGTCTGTATAATCATATGCTGTTTTCTGTGTTTTTAGTTCAGCATAACAATATGGGGAAAAAAATCCGACTTGTATATTTTACTGCTGTACAATTATGTATTACTCTGACCCTGTTATCCAGAACATAATGATGATTCATGTAGAAAATTTTCCCTGAGATTATTTGACCATATTTTTTGGATTGAAATGATTACATGGTAATATAAAATGGGCATGAAGTCACACAAAAGTTAAATACTGACAGAAAACTTTAGCAGAAATGGCTAGATTGTTGAGCTGATAAGAAATATTAATTAATTGACCATTTTTAAAGAGTTTCAGTGAAACCAACATACCTTTCTTGTAGGCTTTCCTGATGCAAAGAGAAATCGTAATTTACAGCTTCACCCGTTGTTTTTCCAGCACTTTCCGTTAAGCTTTTGTTAGGTGCCCCATTCTGCAGTTGGGCCATTGGTTTAAAACACTGTTAACTCCCACAGTGTGTGGAGGGAGGAATTGAAAGGGTGAAAATGTGAAAGTAGTTCAAAGCGAGGAAGAAGTAACATCTGACTTTATTTTGGATTGTACATAACATCCTGAATCTACCTTGGTCAGAGTGTTTTTTTTTCTCGTCGTTTTATGTAGTTGATTAATGGTCCAGTAATGTCTAGTGATGTGACAGTGTTATCTTTCCTTGATAAAAGTGATTAGCTTTTACTTTAAAATGTAATTGTGTACTGTAAGCCTTATCTTGATCAAAGACAATTGTCTGAAATTACTTCATTAACATTGAGCATGAAAGTTGTTTTTTCTTTTTACTTATTTTTTGTGTTGCCCTGTAGCAGAGAGACCTAGAGTGCAAACATTGACTAAGGACCATGCTGGAAGGCAGTAGGATATGTGTGTGAAGGTAAGGGTAATTTTTCAAGAAATACTGTAACCATATATTTGTTTGTTTCCAGACAAAAAAGGGGGATGAGCTGTCCAGTCGCATCCAGAGGATGCTGGGTAATTACGAGGAAGTGAGGGAGCTGATCGGGAACAACCCCCACCAGAGTCTGGTCAGCAGGCCCAAGAACCTCCCCCCGACCGGGTCATATAGCCAGTCCAGTCGACCCCCTCACACAGACAGAACGCTACCCCCATTCCAGAACCCTCCTCAGTTCTCAGCGTCCCAACCCGGCCCTCCAAGTGGCGGCTCCGCCCAGGCCCTGAAGAAGCTCCCATCCAGCTACGGCCCCTCCTCTCTGGGCCATGGCCCGGGCAGCCCTGAGCCCCACCAGCGGAAGAGCCAGGCGTGGCCGGACCTTGGGACGGGAGACAGCCCTCCCCCCATCCTGCCCACCCTCTCCCCGCCGACCGAGCCCCTGTCCCCCCTACATTCCAGCGATCACAGCGATTCTGAGCCCCCGGACGCTGACGACAAGGACTCTGTGCGCGGCCGCTGCGGGTCCCCCGGCCACGGAGATGCGTCCCACGCCAAGGCCCAGGACATTCCCTCTCAGGCCAGCGAGGGCGCCCCGCTCCCCTCCCAGACCTTCCCCCCGCCCCTGCCCTCTAAGCCCAACCTCGTCATGCCCCAGAAGCCCACAGCCTACGTCAGACCCATGGACGGGCAGGACCAAGTGCCCAGCGAGTCCCCGGACCTCAAGCCCTCTCCAGAGGACTTCCATGGGCAGCCTTACGAAAACCTGCCTGACCTGAAGAGCAGCACCAAGCCTGGCCTCTCTAAGCTGAAGATCCCATCCCAGCCCATTGAGGTAAGCGCACTGTGGAGCCAGTTGTGTGGGGGTCACTCTACTCTCCTGCTCTGATTTGCTGGCTTGAAATCAATGTCGTGAAAGGCAGACACTGAATAAACTTAAATGAACTGCCACAAACTCACCATGAGGAGAAAGTGGACTTTGAGCTGAGAATAAGGAGAGGGCCAGCAAACAAGATTATGTAAGAGATACCCCTGATGCAATTAGGTACAATAAGTGACATATTGTCTGATGTTTGCATCTACAAAAACAAGCAGAACGCATTTTGTATTTACAAGTAGTCTTTTATTCATTTATTTAACATAGGCACATTTAACATGCAAAACAGTGCTCCAGCAGAACATTGTGTACTGGAGAATAAGAATCGGCATTGCTTTTACCTGTATATGCACAGCCACACATTCTGACTAAGGCTGGCCTGTGTCAACAAATCAGCAAAATGTGCTCCATGTAATACGTCATTGAGCTCTTTTACAGTAGCGAATGCTGTAGCTGTGCCTCATAATGCAATGTTTTTAAGTGCCACTCGGATGGCATTTCCTCTTAGTGAGTTTTTAATACAGCGGTACTTGGTATTTTGGCTTTTGATTTTATTTGAAAAGCCAGATAGTACTCTGCTGTTTTGTGAATGTCCTACTGTGAGTGTGATGTTGTGAGCACTTTGGAAAGGTTCAAGTATGCATCTTAGCTTTTTTCCAGTGTGTTCTGTCCACAGTAACTAGAAAGCTGTTGTTTGTTGTCATATGTCTGATTGACAGATGAAGGTACATGCTCCTCAAGACTAATTAAAAAAAAAACTTTGAACAACAGAGGAGAAAAAATATCTTGGATCTCTCTGTTCTCTCTCTGGTTGACCACTCCTGACCCAGTATTGTTGTAGCTGAGGTCAATGCAGGATGGCCTTTCTTCGTTGCTTACAGAATATCAATCAGTTTTGATACTTGTTAAGTTGAAGGAGAAAAAATGTTCTTCTTATTCTTTTGAAGAACCCTACTCCGGGGCAGTGTGCAGTTTATTGGCCATGTGAGTATGTATTCTCTAAAGAAAGCCTTAAGTCAGTCAAAAGCTGAAAGCTTTGAGCGCTTATTGAATAAAGGGAGCTTGAGTTGTTCGTATCACGTACAACTCCTCTGCTGCCTCTAGTGGTAGAGTGGCATTAATGCAGTAGCTGTTCACTGGGCGACATTATTATTACATTGCAAAGTGAGAGGGGACTCCAGATAGGCAGTGTGTGTTTAATTGTGTGAAACTTTGATGATATGTAAAACATAGCAAAATTATAACGGGAACCAGAAACAGGAAATGGAGGTCTGTTAGATTGTACTTTTAAAATTTAAATTTGATGACGGAAACGGTGTAGGATATTGTTTTGCGGAAGCTGGAAGCTATGAACTGCATTAACAAATTATCAGGTGAATTTACAATAGGGCTTGATTTGTTTCATATCAGCAAATGAACTTGAGTGATTTATTTTAGGGGTCGACCAATATGGTTTTTTCAGGGCAGATACCGATACCTATTATTAGCAATCAAGGAGACCGATAACCGATATTTGGAACCGGTATACATTTTGCAGTAAAAATGAAAATCTTGGTGTCAAAATTTAGAATAACACAAACTCCAACACAAAACTTCGTTGAAATGCCTTTAAGCACATGTTTAATTAAAAGAGAACTCTTCAGCATTATCTTAAAACAAAAAGTGCAGGGAGCTCCCAGCAGCATTTATTATAAAGTTAACTGAAATTTTTAATAAATAAATAAACAAAATAGCTCCCCGAAGTTTTATAAAGTAAAAATAAATACTATTATTACAGCAGAACAGCTTTGGAAAGCCTTTAGTTGGTTTCAGTTATTTAAATGTTATACATTAACAGCATGTGATAGCAGGGAACCTGTCATTCAAAACTAGGCTACTTCATTACTAATGATTACTATAGCTGAATATGTACAATAGCAATAGAAGTGACTATTCAACTCTGACAACTGTACACCATCTATGCAGTCCATGTATTGATTAACACAGGCCTTAGATGCAGTTCCCTTACATCTAAAGTCTCTATCAACAATATCCTGCACCTGTCTACAAATAAGAGTCAGAGACAGCTTCAGGACACACGTTAGTAACGTTACTAGTAGTCGTGGGTTGAGACTGAGAGTATGACCGGCCCTGGTAAGTGACGTGCAAGAAATAACGTTATAGCCTATCAATTTTTTTGCTAGTCAGCTGGCTAAATTATGGATCAACAAATGGACTTGTTGACGTTCGCTATCACATTCAAGTTAGCTCTATGAGACTCAACATTAGCTTACGTTATTATGACCATTGGCTACCTATAACATGTAAAAACACCAACTCATACAGGCGAGTAATGTTACGTTCACCATATGGTAGCTAAAATAAGTTCCAGTGTCACTGGCACCAATGTTACTCAAAGATATAGCTACTGCTACATAAATAAACGGTATTATCTTGTTATAGTTATCTGTGTATAACTGCAACAAAGTGAATTATTTGGGCATTTTCAGTGTAACTAGGAAACTGGGCATGCTTGTCATCATAGAAATAGGTCATAAGATTGTGGTGTTTTTGCAACTTCAGCGTAGAGGATTGTGATGTTTATTGCAACTTCGGCAATATCTGCTGCCTTACTTTCACAGCTCACCGGAGCTGCTCCAGTCTGCAAATATGTTCCTCTGTGCCTGTCTGTGGCACAGTAGCCTTCAGTGTTGACTGGTTACACGTCACAATTAATAGCCAGATAGATCAGATAGTGCTGTGGGCGGGACATTGCTGGAGACCACAGAGTGGTGACTACAGACAGAGAGAGGCGGCTGCATCAGAGCCAAAGTAGTGCATTTTTAAATTAATTTATTTTATTGCATATCGGATAAAAAATAACGATTCCGATAATTGTAAAAATGCTGAATGTCAGATCTGATAATCGGCCAGGCCAGGTCAACCCCTAATTTATTTTCAGTTGGGCTTGGTTTTGTAATGCAAATCTGACATTGCAAGCACACTACCCACTTTACTAGCCGTGGAGTTAAATTTGTATATCTCAGCCTAGACATGGAACATGGATTATCAGACTTGCATAAATGCATTTGCAAACAGTGCTTCAATGGATACATGCTCCTCCACATTTGTCAGTGTGGACAGTGCATGTGCAGTACAATTATATATTCTGTGATATAGGATGATAACAATACCTATAACATACTGTATGTTTTTAAAATGTTATCTTACATGTTATTTACCTTTATCTTACATCATGTATGCTAATGCAGATATTGGGACCTTTTTAACATTGACGTTTCAGCAATATTGTCGTCGTCATCTCCAGCTATCACCTT
The DNA here is from genome assembly GCA_019176425.1 of Megalops atlanticus. NCBI lineage: Eukaryota > Metazoa > Chordata > Actinopteri > Elopiformes > Megalopidae > Megalops > Megalops atlanticus. The sequence goes on along the minus strand of CM032880.1, from coordinate 30,934,645 downwards.
ACCACTCAGGTTGTATTATTTACTGGAACATTCCCCACAGCTATCTCGTGCTGTTAAAATTGGTAGCATAATGGCTGCATTATATTCCGTCCTTACGCAATCGAAAGTGGGCATTTATGGAAATTACCGTGTATTGTTACTAGATCTGTTGGATACGCTTTTTCATTACTACAGCACTACCAAAGTTCTTGGCAAATTTGTCGTATATTTATTTTGAGAAATGGCAACAACTGCGTTGCCTATTTCTATTTACCAGGCACAGCCAGCACATGTTTGGCCAAAGAATTTGTTTTCTATAAATGTAATTTTCCTTACGCACTTGTAATGTGGGACTGAGTTTTCTAGTAGACCTCCTCTTTTATGTCCTCTTTCTGACACACCAGAAGTCACTAAGATGAACGTTTCTCAGGCTCTGAAAAGCACAGATGCTACTCTGTGTAGAGTGGGAGTTCCAGAAGGCTAAGGCCCAAGGTCACACAGTGCTGCTTCATATTAGTACATATTTTCTTTTTTTGCTGCCAATTGCAGGGTTTGTCTGAATTTACATAGTGAATACATTCGGATAAGTCGGGGCAAGGACAGTTTACAATAATTTCCAGGTGGAATTACAGTCTGTTATATTTCAAATGATAATGGGAGAGAATCGGGTTGTATCAGCAACAAAGAAACTGCGCTGGTCTGCAAACTTTGAACAAATGACTCTACAGCAGCACAGGAAATTATTCTTAATCACAGGTAAGGAGGATGGATATCAGAGATACGTTATAGGTGTGCTTTGGAAGAAAGGAATACCCCAAATGGTTCAATTCTTACTGTACCTAGAATCGAGCAGTGCTGAATATTTCTTCTTGAACGCGTGTGATTGAACTGCTTGTTGCCAAATGTGATTACATGTTAAACAGAAATACAGGCAAATCTGAAACAACTTTATAGAAATTGTACCTGAAAATTTGATTTGGCCTAATAATTGATTTGGACACCGATTTGCGCTTTACTCAGCTCAGTGACTACCTGAAGATTAATGATTAAGTTAATTAATTTCCAACAGATACATGATACATTTTGTACCCTGCTAGCATGCCAGTAGGAAGCATGTCAGTAGTTGTTCAGTAGACAAATAAACAAATCTCTTGTTTTTGATACATAGGCTTTCTAATTCTTGAACACAAAAAGGGAACGTTAAAGGGGGGCTCCAGTGCCTAAGCTATAATGCTGAGAACTGTAATAAATGTGCACATTAAAGTCCTGCTGCCTAATTATCCTCCTGAAATTGTTGCTTCAATACCTTTTTTTTCCCAACCAACTTTAATTTCACCATTGAAGCTAGTTGTGTGTAAAATTCTACTTTTATGCTTTTAACACAGTGCACACTGCACACAGCAACTCAAGCTGATCTAATATTGCTGTGATATGAAATTTTCTTCAGTTGAATACCTGCTCTTATGATCCATTACTTGTTTGAGGAGATAAGATACCCAGCAACAAATTTTCCTTTGTGCAGACTTTTGTTACCACTCCTGTGAAAAATACACCATCTGAATTTTACAGTGACCAACCTAGTGTATATGTAACGGTGTATATGTATGTACTGTATATACATAATTATGTACGTACATACATCTATGTACATGCATGTATGTGTATATAATGTATCCAGCTGTCATTAAACTGCCCTGTTTGTGCTCTTCGGTCGTTTACGAAGCCTCAGTGTGAGCCGCAGCCTTTGGCCAACCCCCGCCGCGGCGGGCTCCCCGCACCTGCAAATATTGGCCTCATTGTTGGCAGCCCTGGCAGTCACGGAAACTCCGAACGGGCCGGCGCTGCAGTGCTGAATAGGCAGGCGTTTTCAGTGCGCGGCAGCCTAATCCAGGCCGGGATAGCTGCGCAGTGACTCACCTCTCCCCACCAGCACGTATGCATTACAGGGTCCATTCTGTGAGGCCTTCGCCTCGCAGAATAACACTTTAATTGTATTTGCGTTGCCTCTGTAGCAGTGCGGAGAAAGAGAGCCTGCAGACTTTACGGCCCTCTCGGGACGCAGGTTGAGTAACCTCACGCTCTGCCACTAAAGATTCCAGTTGCCTTATAAAAGATTTAGCAGTATAATGTGACCGTCTTTTACATCAGTGAAGATGTTGTTGTAGGAGTAAGTGCTTGGGAGGTGTATTTTTTGTATTCGGCAAAAGAGTGAGCTTGTGGCTGGTTTAATTCACAGAGTGGCTCCCCTACGTAACAGCAGCAGTACCTTAACTTTGTCACTAGATGGCGAAAAGGCACTCATAAGGGAATCCACCAAAGTGTTTGCAGCCTCTGAACTATTCCAGTTCTAGTCACAAGACTTCTGTAGAAATCTTTGTCACAATGTTTTGCTGGTCTCTGGGCACGAAAGGGTTAAATAGCAAGGCCAAAAAAAACACAGAACAGAAACAAATGGGCTTGCTTTATGCTGAACAGCATACTTTACGTGTGGAACTCCCCCCTTTTTTTATTTCTCGGTCAGTCTTCCTTTGTCCGCCTGACCTGGAAATCTGATATAGCGTGCTGGAAGTGCAAACGGGTAAGTAACACTGTCAGGGCAACCGGTTTGCCGTTTCCGCCCGAAGCCTGCTGGAAGGCCCTCGATGCACCACCTCCCACGGCGAGGAGCGGTCTCCCCGCGGGTCAACACCGAGAGGGAGCGCCGCCTGAGAAATGGGTCACTCAGAAATGGCTCTGTGCGTGTGCGTGTGTGTGTGTGTGTGTGTGTGTGTGTGTGTGTGTGGCTTCACAGCTCAGTGAAACACCCACACTCTGTAGGCACTGGTGCCTGTCAATGTGCAGTGAGAATCAGACAGGAGAATCAGGAGACCTCTTCTAGAATGTGGCTGATACAGACGAGGCATTGCAAGGTTAAATAAGCTCTCTCTCCCCCCCACTTCTGTTCGTAATTGCGGATATTTCTATTAGCTTTGAGCGGAGGTTATTATGAGGAATTCAGGGTTCCTGTGGGGAGCTAATCTAAACAAAAACAGACCACCTGTGATAAGTGCGGTTAGCTGACGCAGTCGCTGTTTGCGCGAACGCCTCGCTCCCTTCTCGGCCGTCGGTACCTGTTGAAACAGCACCCCGCGCTCTTTGGCGGAGAGCCGAAGGGATGGGCCGCCTTGTGCGGAATGCTGCCTCGACGTCGTCCCTTCCAGAGCATGCCGCGGCTCTGCAGAAGGGCGTGCCGCGGGAGGTCTCCGCGGTGATTCATCCGCCGAGAGGCTATAATAACGACCCAGGGATCTGAGCGGGCCGTGTCCGAACACGCAGACAGCTCGCAGCTACCTGAAGGAGTGTCGCGGGGCCTCCCATACTCGGCCCTGCGCCTCCTCTTGTGTGTTGGGTTTTCGCTCCAGCCTCACTGTCAATCAGTTAAGGTCACTGAAAGCGCCCATCCAAGTGCTGCTGTGATTTTTTTTTTTTTCCCCCTCCAGAAGATTAACAGAGTGCAGGTTTGGCACACTACCATTTGCTATGTTATTGAACTCGGCTTTACATTGACAGCAACCGCATGTCCACATTTTTAGGGGTCTGTGTGTGTGTGTGTGTGTGTGTGTGTGTGTGTGTGTGTGTGTGTGTGTGGTTGTTTTGTGTACAGCCTGGTTTTCAGAACGCAATGCAGAAACGCATGCATTAGTCACCTGAGAATTGATCTGATTGATTAGCAAGTCCTAGAAAACACGCTGGATATTCTTTGCTCACAGCGTGCGTATTGATGTCCATGACAATGTTGCCTTAGATGGCAGATTATAAATGGCTAATTCAGAGTGTGGGGCAATTAGCCGATCCTTACACTTGGGAAATTGCAGGTTTGGTCGGAACAAATGTCAACATATATGATGACCCAGTTTGGGAAGTCCAGCGGTGGAAGTGTCTGTAAGATGTGTGATATTGTTCTTAGAAACTACACACACGGCCCATGCCCCAGTACCTTGCATTGATGGCAACTTGCAGTGATCTGCAGATTTAGCTGGCTGAAAAGCTAAGCACTGTCAGTGCTGCTTTGTACTTCTGTGCGGGGCTGTTTTTTTTTACTCTCCTTGTTTTAAAATCTTCCATTTTTAGCTGCAGCGAAATGTATAACTCCACTCGTCCTGACTTTCCTTTTGTGCTCTTTCACTGCATCGCCTGCCAATAGGAAAGAAAGGCCGGCTTAACGTCCCGTAATAGAGTTGGCACAGCAGAGGTGTTTTTTTAGTTCCCCTCCCTCTTCTTCAGCGTTGGCAGCATGCATTTTTCCCCCCAGAAAAGTGTCTATTCTGCTATACGGGCTGACTGCTCATTAACTAAGGCATAGTGCGGACCGGGGCAGTCCCTCCGGTGTATCTCTCTTCTTCTCCGGCAGAAGATGGACTGTCTGTCTTTTCCCCCCCCCCGAGCGTCCCTGCTCTCCCCGCTGAGGGCAGGCGGCCAAGTCATTTGTACCCCACTCTAATTGCATCCTTCCATCCCAGTCGCGCTAGAGGGAGGGAGATGAGTCACACTCCTAATTCCCCCGCTGATACGGCGGTGTGGGGAACGGTGGCATGGGCCCCCGCGGAGCCGGCGCGGACGCCGGAAGAGGCACTCCGCCACACGTCGCCGGGGCCCACCCTGGGCGGTGCCCGTGAGCGGCACAAGCCGTTCCTGACAGAGGCCCCGGTTAGTGACTTTGGTCCCCAGGGCAGCCGTGAGGCCTTCCTCAAGCCCTCACTGCTGCTTTTAAAAAAGTCCTGGCTTTGTGTGTCCTGCCGGCTCATTAAAGGCCTTGCGTGTGCGCCGCGTGTTTAAGTGTTAAACACTCCCGCCACCAATCTCTGTGGCTCCGCCCCTCAGCCACGCAAATGGCGTGTGACCGGCAGAGCATGACCCCAGTTAACCCTACGGGCTCCGCTCACGCGCTTCGGAAGCTGCACTCTGTAAAGCACCGTACAAAACAAGCTCACGGAATTACGAAGCACGCTAATCCGAATATTGAAAACGCTCAGGGGGGAAAAAAAAAATGTCACAGTGCCAAATATTACAACTCAGCTCATTCAGGTAGAACTCTGTTTCTGTCTCCTTTGAACCCCTTGAAATCCCAAGACTTCAACTTTGACTAGATGGTTACATTGGTGGCAGCTTGCAGTGTAGTCACTGGAACTGTGAATTTCAGTCGTTGAAAAACAGGGCAAGCCCTCCGAGTTTCAGCTTTAATGTTCTTCACAATAGACATCTGGTAACGGTTATGGGCGCATGAGTCACTTGTCTGATGGAGACCAAATAAAACGTAAATGGTGTTTAATGTAAAATTGAGAGCAGTGTTTAACTCGCTGTAGTTTAAACCACGAGGGCAATTGCGGGGCAGAGCGTGCAGCTCTCTCTCCGTTGTGAAAAACTTCGGCAGTAAATCGACACGTGTTGAGTGTGGGAGTCGGGAGAGTGAGCGAGATGTTTGTACAAGGCTTTTGCACCTTTGTATAAGGAGGGCCTTGCTCCTGGAGCGATCTTAGTGGCGGTGGATGAACTGCAGTGCTGTAGTAGTAAGTACTATTTTTGGCACTCTGGCAAGGTCATTGGTTTTTGCACTGCAATTACAAAATCGAGCGCATAACGTTAAATGTCACCCTGAGTGACCTAAATGTCCCAGCCTCAATATTGTGCATTATTTTCATCTGGATTTTAGGCTACATGGCTTGTGCAAAATGAGTAGCCTGTGTCATGATTTTTTTTCCAGACACAAAACACACAAGACAACAATAATGCAGATTGACTTCAAGGGTGATTAGTGTTTGGTTAGGATTTCCATAATTTTCAGCTGTAGCTCTGAATGTTTATTATAATGAACATTAGAATGAATATTTTCAGTTACTGCATTCTCATTATGCTACAGCATGCAGGAGTAAGTGTAGAGTGACTGGGAGAGACATGATTTAAAACTGGAATGGCAGAAAAATTGATGGGATGTTGCTAAAAAAAAAAAAAAAACAAGCTACACAGAACATAAGCAGGGAATCGCAGCACCTGGTTGTGTCGGGTCCGAATAGCATGTATCAAATTTCTTTGGATGAAACAAAGTGAACAAAGTTTTCTTTTCTCTTAACTAGAGGATGAGACAAAATCTGATATTGTTGGGTAACTGGCTTTTCATGAACATTTTGGTTCGATTGTAGAATGTATTAATCTGGAGTTCTCAAATAACATTTAGCTTATTAACATTTAGTCACAGAAGTCAATGCTACACTATTTAGCGCTGACCTGTGTAACACATTAGCTCATTTGAGTAGCAGGCTGAAACACTGCAGGTTACATGGGTCATTTGCATTTATTGAATACGGGGTAAGAGGCATGAGTAATACGTGCAGGGGTGGCAGGCACAAGGGCTGTGGCCAGCTGCGAAACTCACGCTGCATGCTGATGAGTCCGGGGAATGGAAACCTACGGCCGAATAAAAGGTGGGTGCCACAGAGCACGCCCGCTGAAGCAGGGCATTCCTTTGGAATGCTTCACAGAGCTACTGGACACATGCAGTTCAGTTCTCAGCCGAGTCTTACAAAGCTACACACTGCCCTGGTTTCACAAAAGGTCCGGTGCTTCGCTGTTTTGGAATAACTTGCAGCCCGCACTTCCCAGTGACCAATCGGTGCCCTTCGGCGGATCACTCCGACGTGACGTGATGTGATGTTTGTATTGCAGAGTTTCTTCTATGCCTCTTCACTGTTTTCTTTTGCTTTCTAGAAATTTTTGCTGTTGGAACATTGCCTCTGTGACATTTTTCACATATGAACAAAGCTTTGCATTACTGCCTTTATGTGACCTCCCCAACAGGTTATATGGTGCAAATGTGCACCATGGGGTAGATACCAACAACAGAAGATAATCTACAGCTGATATTAGCTAGTGCATACAGTGCATACAATGTTGCAAAGCAATTCAGCAACCTGTCAGGTAGTACGGGGGAGGTGAATTGACTTGGTTCATGTATTAACTTCAGCACAGCAGAGGTCAGTTAGCAGTGCAAATAAGGGATTAGATATGGGATGGTATACAGCATTTCAGTGTTTAGCACCTGTGATATTGTTTCAGTTTGGCATCTGGTGTTGGAAGTAGTAAGTTCTCTAGAAAAGGTATAGTACATCTCTCAAGTGATATTTTCATCAATAAATGGTTGGTTTGTCCAACCAAATGTATTCCATGTTTACTATTTTTTTCCAGGGAAGTGTCAGCCAAAGAGCTGTTCCTGTGGGCATTATTGAGAGCACATTACTGCGTATTTATGCGACTCCACCTTCACCGGTTTCTGAATTGGGTCAAGGAGGTGCTAGCAGAGTCCCTGCATATTCAGTCAGATACTCGTCTCGCTGCTGCTGTGGAAGCTGACCGCGCTGGCTCCACGTTCTATCCAGCGGCAGGTGTGAGGTCACAGCGCGTTCGCTCGTTAGCGTCATCCTCAGCTCAGGCCCCGCTCGTCTAAAGCCACGGGGTCAGAGGGGATTTCGCAATGCCGGAATCCTCCAGAGACAGAGTGTTCTCATCTGACAGGTCTGAGTTCAGAGTGTTCTGCTTGTCCCGCTCGCCGGTTCTGTTGACTCACATTGTTTCAATTATCTCCTTTCCAGACTTTGTCAAATGAAGCTCACTGTGTCGAGGAAATTCTGAGGGTAAGTAGGCAGTTTGTATTTTAACCTCTGAAACAGACGGAGAAATTGGCTCGCTACCACGCTGCATGCGATAGTTGTCCAGAATCTTGCCTCGCTGAAGATGAATCACCCTTGGCTCGCCTCTCGTTGGAAAATGAGCCGCCCATCACATTCGCAGCGAATCTATATTGCGAATCTGTGTTGTGATTTAAGGTTGTGTGTTGGCCTGCATACCGAGAGGCACAGTTGGCAAAAGAAAGCCTTTGTTTTTATGTTTTTATGTTCGCATGACACCGCTTACGAAAGGGCCCCCTTTATGGGCCATAAAGGTCCCTCCTCCAATAAGGTTTCTGGCCCCTGAGGAAAAGGTCATTCCGAGAGAGCGGCTTGAAGAGACCATTCAGAGGCCCAGTCATAACCATGAGGACCTTGTGACCACAAGCTGTTCTAATGCCTGGTTTCCTTTTGGTCGCTTCTCTCCCAGGAAATGACACACTCTTGGCCGCCTCCACTGACAGCCATTCACACGCCTAGTACGACTGAGCCCTCCAAATTCTCCTTCCCAGCAAAGGTGAGGTCCCCTCCCCCCGGCTTTCTTTTTTTTTTTTTTTTGGTTTACATGTAAATTGTGCCATCTTTTGGGGATATGAAAAGATTGTCTCATCTTGCTTTTATATCAGCATGTATAAAGTTATGTTGTAACATTTGATTTAAGGGAATCCTGGTTTACTGCCCTAAAGCTCTCGGAAAGATTCCTCTTTCTTCCAGTGCAACACATGTGGGTGGCTCAAAAGGCAGTATGGCATGAAGGCTCTGTAGGCTTTTTCTCACAGTAGATGAAGTATAACTTTCAGGTACCTATAAACATCTGTGTATCTAAAATTCCTCAGTAAATTCATACTTTATAAATTGACCTGTGCACACTACCATGCCAGTGGGTAAATGCCTCTTGTTCAGTGCATTGTTCTAGCAGTGGGTTCGCCATGGCAACTACTGGGTCATGCGCACACTGTGAGCGAGCTCCTAATATCCCAGATGATCGTTCTAGTTGGTTGTCACCAAACAGCAATAGCTCTGTTGCTTGAAAAAAAATGATCCCAATGAAGACCTGTAATCCAATAAAACAAGGACTAGAGGATACTTTCACGATGCTTAAGTGTCCTTGGTAGTCTAGCTCCTGCCACGTAATTGGTCTCTCATGTGACGGAGCACAGACCCTTAATATACAATGTGGCAATTGATGAGGGAACATAGCACTGTAGCATGCATCAGCTTGCACAATATATACCATCTAGATGCAGGAATTTCTTTCATTTTAATATCTGTGGCCACCTGAGTAATTATTAATCAGTCAGTTACACTGGTGGAATAATTACCTAGAATGGCCTATGACTGTAATCCTCCCTCCGCCAAAGAGGATTCATGGAAAGGGAGTTCATCCTGGAAAGCGTATAGTTATTATTCTTTGAGGAGGTTAAAGAAGGTTCAAAAATATGGCTGTCTAATTCCTCTGGAGAAACCATAATCAGCAGAAAGGTGTTTCACAAGTCTCTTTTGCATTCAGGCCCATCTACTGTGGCTTCAAGTAATTCAAACAAAATGTCAAGTGATTATGCAACAATTCGATCAGGTGACTTGAGTCGTCTCAGCATGTAGGATGTATAGGGTCATTTTTAATGCAAAACCGCACATTAAATTTCCTTGTTTTTCCCCCCTTTTAGGAAACACAGCATGTTCATTCTGGTTTTTCGGGACAAAGTAAGTGAAACCCAAGGAATTTGTGTGTACAGTGGATGTATTATGCATTGAGTGCTTTACATAAGTCCGGCCCCAGCAGCATTCTCCTCAAAACAAACACGCTCTCTGAAAGCAAACTTTATTAGCACACTTGGCAGTTGACGGAGCGCTCTCTCTCTCTCTCTTTCTGTAGCTGGACTTCCTTGGTATGCTGCAAATGCCAGCTGGTCGCCCTCTCTTCCCGATTAACACTAGAACAGAACTAAGGATAAAGATCCCGCTGGTGTCAGCTCATATCAGGCTTAGCAAAGGGGGGGGACTTAAAAACCCTCCCGAGGGCTTTTAACATCAAAGCGACCCAAAGCTCCAACTTCCTGAGCTGCAGTTACATGTTAGCTATTACTTATTATTTATCTCTGCCAGACTGTTGAAAACACTGTAAGGTTTTTAGCCCCTGTCTTTACAGCCGTATTGATCACCACATTATCCATCCCCACATATTGAACAGCCAGTGCGTGAATAACAAAGCTTGTTTCTCGCGCACCAGAAAACTCTGCTGCTGCTTCAGCCTGTTGTAAAGATTTTATTGGGTTGATATTTTCCTCTCCTTAATTTCTTCAAAGCCCCTGTAGGCTTTGGGAGATGGGAAGCTGGAAAGGGTATTTGGAGCGCCATAAAGTTTATGTTTCTCTCTTGCCCCCTGCAGAACGCTATGGGTCCTCTCCAAAGGCACCGTCGTCGAATTGTCAGCAGGGATCATCGTGAGTATAAATCTCGGCATTTGCCATTCACACACACACACACACACACACACACACACACACACACACACACACACACACCCGTTCGGTTGGAAAGGTCAGGGGATGGGCCTTCTCGGCCCCCATAGTAAGGAGAGAGGAAACGGCGGCTCATTAGGGCACCAAACCTGGAGCCGGAGTCCAAGCGCCAGAGCGGATTAGGTTACCTCACAGAGAGGCTCCTTGTAAAGGTCACATGCTGAGAGCAGACAGGAAACGGCAGGGTCAGCTGCGGCCTCCTTTAACCGCTCGCCATCAGTCACGGCCTGGTCTCATGCTTGCTCTCGCAAAGTCCAGCCATAGCGCTTAGGGCTAGTTTGTGCTGCAGTGTTTTGCCGGCGGGTCATGGGCTGACACCGGACAGCATTCAATACGTAACACATCTTAGCTGTGGCCAGTGCTGCTTCTCACAGTGTCACTCGGCTTTTATATTTGATATATTTTATAACCTCGATGGTGCATCGTTGAGTCCTGAATATGTGAATACGGAATATGCGGTCTTACATAATTAATGGTGTTCTGCTCTCTGTTATTGGTGAGTGGCTGCCGTGGTCGTATTGTTTATTGCCCACGCTTTGATAGTACCTGAAGACCTGCTGATCCTTTGACTTAATTGGTGACTAAGTAATGTGGATTATCTGTGATTGATGGCAACACTTAGCAGACACATGTTGATGCCTGTGATTATGGGCCCATGCTCTCTATTTGCGGCGTCCTCCGGCAAAGGCACGTGGCCAAAGTCGAGTGACCTTTTGTGGCGTCTGTCTGCTCTGTGTCCGTTTCAAAGAATTATCCGCCTGCTCCCGCCACCTTGATTCGGTCTGTTAACTCTGAACCCTGAAAGAGATACAAGCCAGATTTCCTCTGAGGAAATGATATGTGGTTTGGGATGAAAACTGCTGAAAGGGATAAAACTACACAAAAGCATTCGGAGTATTGTTATTAGAAATCTCAGCAAGGTTTAGTCGTGGCATGCAGGCGCCAAAGGCTCCGTTGAGAGGATGCTGGCAGTTACACATATGGCTCCGTTTCCTCACTGCCACCTGGAAGTTCCTGGAAAGAGCGTGGAGCTGCAGGGGTTCCTCAGGAGCTCAGGCACACTGGGAGCACCCTGTGTATTTATAGCAGGGGCAGACAGGTGAGGAAGAAGGTCTCCCCCAAAAGACTCTGCTAAATTAGCCCTGCACCTCCAGGGGCCCTCTGTCTCTGCAGCTGTGTCCTCCTTGCATTATTTGGAGGGTCAAGCCCCCCTTTTGTTTTTCTCCTGGCTTTTACCCTTTTCCACTACTAATGTTGTTATTATTACCCTGCCGGTTCCATAAAATATATACAATAGATACAGAGATAAATAGATACATACCCAGCTGTTTGATAATGGAAGAGCTTGGCATTCATTTTATGGGATGTGTGCTTACAGCACAACAGGATCAATGGGTCACAGGTTGTGAATGACATATTACATATGACATTTTATGACACTATTTCCTCGTATAATTATCATCACTCACTAGAATTGAAATAAAGTATTTTAAAATCCATGGATACAGAAAACAACAAATGACATATATATAGTCATAATTTATCCTTTTCTGATTGCTTTAAAGAGCAAACACTGTTTCACTGGTGAAGGCAGTATGCTAAAACATTTTACTTTCCAACATTCAGTTATATTGTGTAGAATTATTGAAATTACTTCAATAAATATTTTGGCAGTCGGTTATGTAGTATGGAATCCATTTCCCTATAATCACCAGCTCCTTGAAAGTCACTTTCAATTTCTAGTCCCGCAAAGCTTTCCGTATTACTCATCCCCTTAGCAGGAGTTTACATGGCTAGAGTTCTACCAAATGTCTTGAGGTAATATAATAGTTCCAAGGGTGCATGATCCTCATGTCTGGAGAGTATGGCCTTGGTAAGAAACCCTGGTATCAGTGTCAGCCATCACTGAAATGCACTCAGACTCTACAGCTTAAAAACTTCCACTAATACTGTGCTGTGGCTGAATTGCTTTTTGCTGAAGAAGTTTGTTAGAGTAAACAGAGTGGGTGTTGAGCTGGTTGTAAGAGGTGAAAAGGCTAGAAAGCGCATAAGGTCAAATGCTTCAGCAGGCAACGCCTAGATCCTGGAGGTTTCTTTGTTTTCATTGGAAGTTTGCCCTGCTGGGCTGTAGACATAAAGATTGAAGTTTTACTCCGTAGCCGTGCATATGAGGTCAAGTACGCTGTAGTGTAAAAGTAGGTTTTTTGTTTATTAATATGGCCTGGATGCAGTCTGCGAACTCTCTATACAATTTTATTTTCAAAATTTCTTGATTAACTGCTCAGGCAGTTGCTATTATTTTCTTGACACAAGGTAGGAATACATTGCTCTGAAAAGTTGGCTGCTCTCAGGTTAGTAAATGTCTTAAAACCTGAATTGGTTCACTCAGGACTCAGGTAGTTCAGTGCCAGAAGAAAACTGAGCTCTCAGCCTCTATGTCCTTCCAGGACGAGGGTCAAGTAGCCTTTCCTAAAATGGTTTGAACCATTTAAGATCCACTCAAGCTTCTAGCTGCCTGTTAAAAGATGTAATGTTATAGTGTAATCAAGCATCTTTTTGAGTTTATTTCCACTGAAGTCTTAAACTAAAAATAGTTATGCTACATGTCTTTTGCTGACAGTTAAAGCAGATTAACTAGTGTGGTTGTCTAAGTTTGGTTGTCTAAGCAGCAAAGCAGCTAGAGAAACATTTGTGTCCCTCACTAAATTGGTGAGCAAGTAGCTCCCCACAAAGTAACATAAGTACCTTTGTTTGCACAAATGAATTGCACCATCAAAGTAGTCGCAGTTCCTTTTCTTGCTCTTGTGTATTTATTGGCCTCTGTGACAGTCCGTGGCTGTCGTGTGTCTGATTTTGAGGGTAGGTGTTTTTCTTCGGCACTGTACTAGCCATATCCCAGGGTGCCTGCATTCATAGCCAGATAAAATCTCACGCTCGAGCCAGCGAGCCCCCGTGCTGTTTACACTAGCATAAGCCAGGAGGAGGAGACCTTGGACTTCAGAGTTTTGCGCTCCAGCTTCTTCCACTCAGGAGCTGAAGGGAAAGTAAACTATGGGACCGCAGGCACTGTGGCACTGGGCTCTGAATGAGCTCGGAGAGAGGTGTGGGTGGGATCGATTGTTCTCACGAGATTTTGCAGGTACACTATCTACATCCTGTTTAATGTAGAGAAAAGAGACTGCAGTCTGAAAGACTATATATGGAGGAGGAATTCTCAGCAGTGGGTGTGCCTTTGATAACGGCACACGTCAGGCAAACAGGGCCGTAAACGTACTGTTTACACACCTGTGTCCTTGTGCTCTCACCTGCGGTCTGTCCCACTGTCCTAATTCCCGTCCCCTCCGCCTTCCCCCTCTCTCCGCAGAGCGGTCCAGGGCACCAGCGCGGTGTCGGCACATTCCAGCGGGGGCGAGTCCGGCAGCTCCAGCGACTCGGAGAGCACCTCGGGGTCCGAGTCGGACAGCGAGAGCAGCGAGAGCGGCGCCGAGGAGGCCCCCCCGCCCCAGAGGAGCAACCCGCCGGCGCCCAAGGTACAAAGCAGGACATTACGTTGTTGGCATTTAGCACTCTTATCCAGAGCGACTTACATAGGTTACAGTTTTTTACATGTTATCCATTTATACAGCTGGGTATTTAATGAGGCAATTCTGGGTTAAGGCCGAGAAGCAGCAGTGCCCCAGCGGGGGAATTGAGCCAGCAACCTTCCGGTTACAAGCCCTGCTCTTTACCGCTACACTACACCGCCGCCCCCGCAATTGTTGTTCCTCTGCCTCACTCTGCGGGGCTCTGTCCAAACCACCTGCTGATCTCTCTGCCAGACACCCCCTGTTGTTTGTTAGCGCACGCATCTGTTCGCGGGCTGCAGAATCTCTTACATTGCGAGAGGGTTTTGATTTGCGATTTTGAGACCGTTCCATCCAGTTGTGTTTGTGGCCAGCCGGAGAGGAGATTGAAACACTCCACATTCGGAGTGCGAGTGAGACATGCTGGTCTCAGCTGGGATTTTCAGTCGAAGCCAAAAAAAAAAAAACAAACCTCACAGAGGAAAGAAGTAAGAAAGCCAATAAACAAAATAAATAAATAAGCAATTTGCTGCAGACTCAGGATTAAAGGGCACAGCGTTAGGTGAGACAGAAAAAATCGAAAGCGCGGACCCAAGAGAGGAAGGAGGGAAGGCAGATAAAAAAGACAAAGAAAAGCGGGTGGGGATTGAGAGCTTGGGGTGAAGTGTCAGCTCCTCTTTCTGAAAAGAGGAGCTCGGGGCCCGGCCGATGTGGCGGTGACATCCGCGCACGTTCAGAGCAGACGCCTCTTTAAGGAACGGGGAGAAATGGGTCTGCCGGCATGACATTTTCCCCCGAGCCGGAGTGATTCAGACACGATGGCGTGTTGTCATGGCGCCCCACTCGCCCAGCTGACTTGCCACACACGGCAGTGTGTTCTGCACCGGCTTGAGCAGGGACAGTCACCGTTCATGATTCCCCTACTGTGAACTCGCATCTCATTTGTTTTTACGGGTCTCATTCATATAAAATTCATATACCATTCATCTACCTTTACCATTACATTGAAAACATAAGTGATCGGAGGAGTGAATGCTTAAATGGTGAAAAAGCTGAAAGCCCCAAAACTGCTGTACGTGTTCATGTGGTCTTGTTCTTGACCACTTTGCAACTGTTTCTGTTTTCTTCTCTCAGGCTGATGCACCTACAGCAAACAAATGGCAGCTGGACAACTGGTTGAAACAGGTCAACCAGCAGAACTCGAACGCAGACAGCCAGTGTGACACGGCCCAGAGCCTCAGCCCAGCCGCCAAGCAGCAGCAACAGCAGCAGCAGGAGCAGCGGGAGGACGAGGGGGAAGCCAGTCCTGCAAAGGACTACAAATCCCAGATCCCCCCTCTCCTGCCCGAGTTCGGCAACAATGAGGCCGAGCCTGCGAAGGAAGGCCTGCACGGCCAGCCCGGCCGGCACAAGTCCCCCGCTCGCAGCGACAGGGGCCAGAGGAAGACGGTGGGCAGCAAGCACCCCTCCAAGGCGGCGGCGGCGGCGGCCCCCCGGCCTGAGGAGGCCAAGCCGGGCCTGAGGGTGGAGAGCGTGGAGGTGGCACCCCGAGACACGGACCGGACTTTCACCGAGAGACCAAAAGTCAAGACGAAATCCGGGCGCGAGAAGGCCGGCGCCAAAGCGGACGGCAAGAAGCCCGCCAAGCGCGGCGCCTCGGACAGGAAGAAGCCGAAAGAGCCCGCCCCCAAGGAGGAGCCAGCGCCG
Organism: Megalops atlanticus; assembly: GCA_019176425.1. Taxonomy (NCBI): domain Eukaryota; kingdom Metazoa; phylum Chordata; class Actinopteri; order Elopiformes; family Megalopidae; genus Megalops; species Megalops atlanticus. Next base: position 30,919,177 of record CM032880.1, on the reverse strand, counting down.
GTCGGCGGGAGGGAGGAGGGGCCCGGTGGGTCACCCAGCCCGGCACGGGCCCGGCTGCCGTCCCCCCCGCCGAAACCCAGCGCCATCAGGCCGGAGAAGCCGGCTCAGAAGAGCCCGAAAAAGTCCCGGGGGCTCTCCCCGTCGGGGGACAGGAAGCGGGGGGCCTCCCGGAAGAGCGCGCAGAACCCCGCCCGCGCCCTGGTGGTGAAGATCGAGCTCAGCCTGCTCTCCAGGGTCCCGGAGCCCCGGGTCCAAACGGCCTGCCCTGCCACCAGGGGGCCCGACGCCGCAGAGGGGACGAGGCCTGAGGTTGAGAAGGGAGAGGAAGACAGAGATGGGCGCAGCACTGCTCTCCAACCCTGCAGAAAAAGACCCGTGGGTTGATTTCTCATACACATGTAGTCTTATACTTCTGTGAGGCTCAATGTAGAGGTGGCCAACATCCAGGGCTGTAGATTTATTAATAATAGGCTTAAGTGAGGATTACCTTACATTTTCCCCTCAGACCTCCCTCACATTTCTTCCCTCGCACTCCTAGCCTGTCACTTCTAAACAACAAGGGTTAAATCTCAGAATCTCCTCTTACAAAACGGGGGAAAAAAAAGTTTCAGCACTTCTTAGCACTTCAGTCTAAAATAAGTGTCTGTTTAGAAGTTTGCGAGATCCAGTCGAAGCCTACTCCGGGGTGTAATTCCCTAGCTGTTACTTATCCGTTAGTGGTGCCGATGATTGCCAGTTTAGTGATTCAGTGACAGAATTACATAAATGCCCGGGGACTAGTGAGTCAGGGAGCAAATGCATCACGCTATGATAGATATTAATCAGCCTCGTGGAACGAAGAGATCGCAATGTTCTTTTAAGCCAGAGCAGTTTAGTCAGTAGCATGAAAAGATGTCATCAGTCTACAGCGAACCAGAACCACTTTGAATTACCCTTAGAATGGGGGGTCACAAACATGGTTTGCACTCAGGTGGCATTGCTAACGGTGTTGGCCCACATTTCCCATTGGCCTCGGCTGGCCACAGCGCACTTAAAGAGAGTATCGCCCTTCCTGTGTATTCGTTACTGCCGAGCGCTCCACAAGACGGTCCGGCCAAGGTTGTTTTTGTTTCGCGAGCCAACGCTTCGACAGGGCGTCCCCCTAGACCCGAGGAGTTAGCGTTTCCCTCGCGCTCCTGCCCCAGATCCAGCAGAAGCGGAACTTGGCAGCTGGAGGTTGTTTTCTGAAGGATGCGAAAGGGGTCAGCCCACACAGAGGAAGCATTAACGCCGGGTGTACCGCTGCATTATTTTACAGGGCGAGAAGGAGGGACAGGCACCCCCGAAAAAGAAGCCAAAGTTGGACAAAGAAGCCAAGCCTGCTGCCTTGGAACAGAGTTCCAGTAAATCCAAGTGAGTACACCAAAACCCCCTAAAATGAATCACAGCCTCTCTCCTGGTCCACAGCTCAGACACCATACTCTTAGCTCTGTAAGTCCAGAGTAGTGGAGTTTGTGCTGTAGTACCTAGTCTGCTTCTTGGATTTTATTTACTAGTGTTCAGGATTCATTAAGAGCAGTGGTCTAATGAGGCCTTTTAAAGTTGAATTTAATTTATTCAACTTTCTGAATAATACAATGAAACTGTTGTTGTAAGTTGTAAGGTTTAGACCTTTAAGGATATCTCTAAGACAGGTACAGGTGATAACCGTAAGCTGCGTGTTTGGACAGGAATGTAGGATCTCCGTTTGCCTGCGTCCCCGTACCGGAGCCTGTATTCTCGCCTTCTCGCCCCCGCAGGGCTCCCAAAAGTGCGGGTAAGGAGCGGGACAAGAGGAAGTCGAAGAAGAGCCAGCCCGTCACTCAGGAACTCCCAAAGGGACCGGGGCACAAGCGGCGGAGCGGCGAGGCTGGCAACGCCGGCGCGTCCCGGGACGGCAGCCAGTCCCCGGCCAAGCACAAGAAGGGCGTGGCCAAGCGCTCCGAGCACCCCAAAACCGGCAAGGTGTGCGGGGGGGGACGGGAGTTCTCTGGGGGAACCGTGACACGCTTTACCCTGACCCAGAGTGACCCGCAGGCAAACTCCTTTTAAATGTACAGCCTTCCGGCTGTTGAACATTCAGTGCTAAATTACTTGACCTTCCTCAGGAGAGAACCGCTTGCGGAACAGACATGTTGTACCACTGGCAGGACTCATTTAAGCGTCTTAAAGGAGAACCTGTCAGCGTGTGTGCATCTGTGTGTGACCAAAACAGATATTAAACCTGTATGTGTATAAATGTTGTTTTGCCACATTTTTGTCCCTCACAGAAAGCCCCGAAGGGTAGCTTTGAATTCCCAGTGCCTGTCCAGCCCGCTGGAGCCCCAACTCTATCCCGTCCCCTCCTCAAGTTTGAAGACAGGTGCGGAAAGTACCTCTTTTTCAGCAGTAATAATACTAAAGGAATGGGGCATCCACTGTATACAGAAGTAATCCTTTATTGGCTTCTGAGTGTTGGCCGTGGCTTTGTGGGGTTGTAAAGTTGTCTGTTAATCTCCCTTACAGGCAGTATCCTGTGGAGTATCATATGAAGGAAGCCAAAAAACTGAAGCACAAAGCGGACGCCACGGTAAGCGCTCCCCACTCGCCAAAACCCCCTCTCCACAGGACCCGGGGGTGAGAATGGGGGAAAAAAAAAAAAACCTAACCAAGCATACCATTTACTCCCTCTCTCTTTCTCTCTCTCTTTCTCTTCTCCTGTTCAGTCGGATAAGGTCGGCAAAGCTTTCAACTACCTGGACGCCGCCATGTCCTTCGTGGAGAGCGGCATCGCCATGGAGACGGACCCACAGACCCCGAAGTCGGCGTACACAATGTTCTCGGAGACGGTGGACCTGATCAGGTCAGAGGGGCGGAGGGTTGCAGGAGGGTTGCGGGTGGAGCTCCTTGTTGCATTATTCATGCGGCGACGCAGTTCAGACAGGGACATTGAAGCGTGCCGCGGCTCAGACTCTCTCCCTCAATCCTCTGACCTCCTTTGACCTTACCTTCCCCTGACTGTAGTGTGTCATAAGCTAATCTTATGCCCTCACCTTCAAGGTTACAAGCACGGTTGTACTCCCATATGAAAATGAAATCTATTGTAGAATGTTGAGAAATATGTTGTTTAGCCCAAGAATGTGTTGCAAATTCATTTAAAATATGTCAATTCAAAGCAGAAATATAGTGCAGTATATCAAAATGGCAGTAATGTACATATTTTCAACATATTGATGTAGCTGTTCGTGTGTATAGGTTGAAAGGCAGCCCCTACGAGTTTGTGTTTCCCAAAGTTTCACTCTTCAGCAGAACGAGAAACGCTTCTCTTCTGATGAGTCACCGTCAAATGGCACTGATGTTAAATTAGGAACAGCGCTTAACCATCCCGCTGGAACTGAAACGCAGCGGGGGGTGGAGGGGTTAAGAGACAGTCCCGAAAGACACTCTTTCTCTCTCTCTCCCATCGCGCAGGTTCATTCTGAAGCTGAAGAACTCTCTGGACCCGTCGGCCCCGCCGTCTGAAAAAGACTTTGCCGTTTTGTGGTACGTGTCAATCCGAGCTGAACGGAAACAAAGCAAAACAAAACGTTCTTCGCTCTGTAAACGAAACGGGGACCTCTTGAAAGCAGCAGCTGTCGGGACACGGCGGCGTGCTGAGAAGCTCTTTGAATGGGAGTCGAATCTCAGAAATAGCAAACGCGCAAGCGTTTTTGTGGCCGTGCGGTAACTCTAAGATGGAAGCTGTGAACTTGACGTCGCCTTTCTCTCTTGTTCGCCTCCTCAGCATGCGATGCCAGTCCCTTCTGCAGATGGCCATGTTCCGCTACAAACGTGAAGCAGCACTTAAGTATTCTAGAACCCTCTCTGAGCATTTCAAGGTAGGCTTGAGGGAAGCAGATGCACAGGTGTTACGTATAACCACACTATTCTATTTGCTGTTGCATGAGACGCACCAAGTTGCAAGAGAATTTTAGCAGGAAATCATAAAATGAGATAAAGTAAAATAAACATTTTAGTGAATGTATCTACCGCTTTAATATTTACTCTTGTTATGAAGAAACTCATGTCTTGGTTTCAACAGTCTTGGTCACTCAGTCTCGGTGAACCAATAGAAACCAATGTCTTTGAATAGACGTATATGCTGATTATCAGCAGGTAAATGTTTAATGTGAATATAGCATTAGGAAACAATGCTAACCCATGAAATAAAAGCTTTCCATGGGTATATGCTTGCCATTAAAAATCTGGGTTGAGTATGAGTTTGATAAAGTAACATTAAAAACATTCTCAAATAGTAATCCTATGGTAAAATAATCTCTTTTCTAAAATGTCTTGTCTCTTGTATTTTCATTGCATTGTATTTTCATTGCACTGATAATAATTTGTGTGTTAGTGCATTCTGGTGTCATAAATTTAAGGCACATAATTTATTATCAAGTGTGCTCTTTGGCGAATGCAGAGGACAGGTAAAAAGTGGGTGTTTTTTCTTGCTTGTTTCCCAGAATTCCTCAAGGTCAGCTAGAGCTCCCTCACCGTGCGTCTCAAAGTAAGTGTTGCGCTTCATGCCCACACAAGGACCCAGGTCCTTTAACTGGCCTCTTGGAATGGCTACCATGTACACACGCTTCTCTCCTCTCTGTGTGATTAATGCCTGCAGAATTCTGGGCAGGATTCAGCAGTTTTCTCTAAGGCTGTTAGTGTTCAGCAAAAAAAAAAAAGAACTGGTAAAGCTGGAATCTGATATCGGTGCAGATGAGAGAAACAGCAGGAGAAGCCATATGTGACTGTCGCGGCGCGCCAACTTTGTCTCAGAGAACTCTCCCCCTCCCTCCCTGTTCTCTCTCTCTCTCTCTCTCTCTCTAACTCTCTGGTCCCCCTCGCTTGGAAACTCTCCTTTGCCACTGTTCTCCCTCTCCATGCACCCCTCCATTGTTCTCTCTTCTCTCATACACTAACCCTTTTCTCTTTCACTTCTCCTGCTTACCTCTTTCATCCTCCCTGTTCTCTCCTCTTACTGTTTTGCTCCCTCTGTCTCTCCCCCTCTCTCTGTATCTCTGTGTCTCTCCCTCTCGTTCTCCTTCTCTCCCCCCGTCTCTCTCTCTCTCTCTCCCACCCTCTCTTTTTCTCTCTGTCTGTCTCTCTCCATCTCTCTCCCCCTCTGTCTGTCTGTCTCTCTCTCCCTCCCCCTTCTCTGTCTCTCCCTCCCCCTCTCTCCCTCTCCCTCTCACACACACAGAAGCATGGGCACACCCTCCCCGATGTCCCCGATGCCATCCCCGGCCAGCTCGGCCAGCTCCGGGCCTGGCTCCAACCACAGCAGCACCGTCACCACCGTGGCCATCCCCCAGGTGATCCAGCAGGTGGCCTCGTCCTACGTCAACATCACCGCTCTCTTCCTCAGCGCCCACGACACCTGGGAGCAGGCCGAGGCACTGGCTCAGAGAGGCAGCGGTAAGGCGCGCCAGAAGCCACTCCTGTTTGCACCTAAACATGTTTCTCGAGCTGCTATCCCTGGTGTCACCACTAGAGGGTAGCACTGTACAAATAAAATGTAAATCCAGGAATTGTGATTGCAGTTTATAGAGGAAACCCAGTGGAAATAGTTTGCTTAGTTTACATTCTTTTGGGGGGCTGATTAATTGGGGCAGTTTGCAGCTGACTTCTTTAAACATTGATAACCCTTTATTAGATGCTAAGTTACAAGTAAAGTTTTCATTTTGTTAATCGGTTATCTCTGTTGATACAGCCCAGTGTTTCATACTGACTTTTCACTATCGACCATTAATTATTCAGTTTTTATATAGTCTTAAGCTTTTTGAGTTTGTGGAGTTGGTTGATGATGAAGGAGCTGAGATGGAACGGTAGTCTGCCGTCGCTGAACGCGGGGAGAGGGGAACCCCCTGAGGCAACGCAGCTGAGCCTGTGCGCGTGTTTGTGCCTCTCTCTGTCAGGGCTGCTGCTGGAGCTGGACTCTGCGCTGGGCCCCCTGAGCCTCACCTCCAGCATGACCTCGCTGGTGCGCCACACCCGCCAGGGTCTGCACTGGCTGAGACTGGACGCCAACGCGGCGTAGCGACCAGCCCACCCCCGCCCCCACCCCGTTCCGCCCCCGCCTCACCCCGCCCCGCCCTGTCAGAAGCCCCCCGCGGAAACCCTCTCGCCTCGCATTCGAACCTGACCCTTCCCCACCCTCAGCCCATGACCCTGACCACCCCCCCAACCTTTGCACTACGTCAATCAAGAAACCAAGCCTGCCCTCAGTTCTGCTAATATGGTTTTTTTGCCCTGCCTGTAGAACGAAAGGGGTCAGGTGTGTCCGTACCAAAAACACCTGGGTCTAGTGTAATGGAATCCACCTTATACCGTTGGGTACCAGCCCTGTGTCCTTGCAGCGGTCTCCATTTACGTTAAGTGTCCCCCTCCTCCGAGAGAAACGCAGTTGAGACCGGCCCTTGCGCGCTCTCAGAGGAACGGACCGGGTCCTTGGAGGGTCCTCGGAGCGCGGCCTTTCCGGGGAAGGGGGGGCGGGCACCCGTCTGCGCCTCATGCTGGGTTTTACCTAGGAACGGCGCACACACACACGTTATCCGGAAACACCGTGCCAGGCCTGCCCGCCCTGCACCGGACGGCCGGAGCGTTACCTGTGGGAATGAACAGACAGCAGACCACTGTCCCCGTCCTACAGCCTGCCTCTGTCACCGTTTGGACCCCACGCGTCACCCTGAACACTCCCCCCGATCAAGGAACTGGCTGATGAAATAACAGCGGATGTTCATGTCTCTGGGTCACATGAAAGATCTGGGATTTCGTGTGAGCGGGAGGTCAGGTCAGATGGAGCACTGGGTAATTCTTTTTTTTTTTTCTTCCCCTCCCCATTCAAACTTATTTTGGGTGCCAATGTTTTTCTCCTGTGGTTATTTATTATCATTATTTTCTATTATTACTATTAATATATTGACATTATTTAATGAAATCATTAGTTTGATGAACTCTAGGTGTTAACATGAAAATGTTTGAAGCCAGCGGTCAGTTGATGACTTTTTGCCCTGCGTCCGAGTGCATATTCAAGAAAACAGCAGTGCACCAAGCAACTAGTATATGTGTCAGGGAGTTAAAGATAACAGCAAGAGTAAAGCAAGCTTTTTTTGTCCTCTCATTCACCTATTTTATCAGTTAAATGTAATCAGACATGTTGCTGTTATAGTGGGTCCCAGGAGCTTAAAGTATATTTTGAAGAAGATTTTCAAGGCAGTATTTTTAACTGGCATTTAATTTACGGAGGCCGTATGAATCTAGGCAGGAATAAAAATGCAAAAATGGACATTGTGTTTGAGCTTCCTTGATTTAGGGAAAGGTAAAGAGAGTGTGCTACATTGAGATGAGCTCCATTGTGTTATTTTCAGCCAGAATGGAAGGTTACGTTTCGTGGATTTTGCATATTTTGCTCATTTGAACTCCCATTCATTGGAATGTAAAAGTACTGGAAAATAATGCACAAAGCAGGTATATCAGAGCCCTTGTCCAGGACCAAGTGTTCAGACAGAAGTAATTCTACCTCATCTGCCCTGCACCCTGAGGCAGATCTGAATTTTGGGCTTTTGTAGCAGTCTGAACTTCTTGATGGATTGGATTGTGCTTCCATAATTAAACAGACACTTAAATATGCTCCTGGTACATTCAGTCCCCAATAACACATTGTCTGCTTACTCAAACCAAATCCTAACCGCCAACCATTAACAATGAAATAGCTGTAACTGACCCAAGGTCAGTGTTTGGGACTACAATTGGTCTACACCCTTTGTTAGACCTGTGCATAAATTGTACATTTCCCAGGTTTTTATATAGTGAGACATTTTACACTCTAATGAATCCTGAATGTGTGCCTTAGATTATCAAAACTGTTAAAGCTTCTTTTCCCCAACCCAGAGTAACCATTGTATATATCAACAGACCACTGTAGTTCAGTTGTTAATGAACTCCAATACATCTGCCTGGTTCTAAAGGGTGATTCTTGTGTTTGTAGAAATCTGTCCTTATCTGAAGGAAAAAAGCAAATGCAAAAGTGTGGATTCTGTCATTGTCACTGTCTTACGAATAAGAAAAATAGCATCGTGAAGCACGCAGTACTGTTTTTCCCCAAAGCATGATCTTTTTCTCCTGTATTAAAGCACAGGCACAGAGAAATCAGAAAACAGTCTAAAATGCACTTCAGATCCCCTTTTAACATTGCGTTACTGGATTCTGTCATTGTGGCGTGTGAGGAAAGACTGGGGAAACCTGACTGTTTGTACCAACTGGAAATCATGTGATCGATACATTCGGTCCCACCCCTCTGATGTCACTTCCTGTAATCATGTACAGTACCCAGCAAGCCTGGAAGACTGCCCAGACTTCAAGACAATAGTCATAGTGAAATCACAAAAGTTTTTTTTTTTTTTTACAGGACTACTAGAGAATGCTCAAGTCAAAAATGTTCTTAACATGTAATGTAATCAAACTATGAGTCTTAATCTGCATTTTAAAACTGTTTATTTTAAAAATACTGCACCTCTCTGTCTGGGCTTGAACAGCTTTAGATAAGAGCTTAAATTTGGAGGGATCATGGGGGATTGTTTCAGTGAATGAGCCTAAACATAACTGGCCATAATCTACAGTTCTTGTGCCCAATTACGAGTGCCTACTTTACACAGTGGACTACTAAATTGCTTTGCTTAATACTGTAGTGTTCGGAAAGGTTTGAAGTCGGATATGACCGTACCCTTCATATCAGTTTTCAGAGCAACCGGTCTCTTATTAACTCAGTCAAGGATCAAAAAGGGGAAACATTCAGTCCATTTATCTTCAACAGCCTTAGGCTCACATTGGTCATCTTTGGTGACTTCATTACAGTGGGTATATTGAAGGTATTATAAAGACATATATATATATATACGATTGTGTTATTGCTATATTGAAATGCAGTTTAATTTCATGACCAAATGGATATTTTCATTATTTATTTTGCATCACAATCAATACTCTGAAATTTCATTTCCATGTGCTCCTTGGTTCTTTGCCATTCATACTTATATTGTGCTTATAGTGGGGAGAGAAGTGTTGTTCTACCTGCTCTGGAGCCAGTTAATATCAGTTGTGTCAGTTGTACTTTTGGGTTAATGCATGAGCAGCTTCGGTTTCCTTCCAGCGTTTCTAGCAAAGGTGAGCAGTTGCACAATAAACCCTAACATCACAAAGTAAGTACGACTGACACAGGTTTCCTGTAGCTGTGGGTAAAACACGGGTACAGAGCAATAATGTAACGAGCAAAAAAAAAAAAAAAAAAGTATATCGATATGATTCCTGGGTTATTTTTTTGTTGGAAACAACAGACTGGAGGATAGCTTAGACAGCTTTGTCGAGCCGGTTTACTGATGACTATAATTGGAGCCAAAATGTCGAATTAGGTTTGGAACTGTGTTAGTGTACCTGCAGACTAGACTGGAAGAAGAATCATTTTGGGGTTTACTGGAAAAGACCTTTTGAAATTCAATGTGAAGATGCAGTGGGGGCTGCAATGAAGCACAAAAAGAAGGTATGTTTTTTTGTATTTGTCATTTTACTGCACAACTTCGGAAGGTATGAAAGGAGTACGGAGGTACTACGGCTTTTAGGTTCATCATTTTTTATTGAGTTCTCCCCAAGTAAAGTGTATTTACATTTTTGCATTTTGTGTAATTAAACATACTCTGTATTTTTTTTTCTGTTTCTCAGCTTCATAGAAAATGTCAATTACTGCACATCAAAAACGAACAGCAACCAGTGTGTGATAGCCTTTTGTTTTTGCACCAACATAAAAACACTTCATTTTTCTGTATTTTTTTTTCTTTTTGCATTTTCAGGTTTTTGAGGCAAAATTACTGTGCAGACTGTGAGCATACTACCATAAGCAAAGGTAGTATGTTTCACACGTACAAAATATTGAATATAGTTTGAGACTCACAAAAAGGACTGAAGTCATATACTTATTCATTTATGGGGAAAAGTGTGCTGAAATATTTTGTAATTTTCAGAATTTTTGCCTTTAAGATATGTAAATAGTTTGAGCAGCAATGTACAGGGATGTATAAAGACTGGTTGACAGCAAACAGATTTTGATTTACTCTTACAAGTTTACTCCTACTCCCCACGCCCTACCCCTTCTTTATTTTTTGTCCTAAGCAGCCATTTTGCGAAATGTTTGTAGCTGGACCGCTACAGTCCAGCTACAAACTGGTATATGGCCCAACAGAAAATGTCCATCTTCGTGACCAGTACTCTGTAATGTAAAATATTTCAAAGGAAGCAATAAAGTTGGGAAAACATGCTGTCTCTGACTGTTGTTGTTCATTCAATTTACAAAAATATGCAGGGGGAGCAAAACTTAACCAAATAAACCACCCCAGTACATATATATTTCAACTATCTACCACATTTTGTTCCTGGCCCGTTTTAGACATTGGCAAAGTAATAAGGTGATACAACAGTCTTATCTCATTGTAAACATGAACTAAATGCAAACCATTTCTTTTTTTCTTCTTTCACAACAAAACGCTTATTTACATTTGAAAATTGACTAGACTAATAATGGACAAATATAGTGAATGAGCTTGTATCAAATCACATAATCTAATATTTCAGAGATGCTGGAGTTTAGAATGCCCTGAAGTGCTCAATTAAAATGCGTTGATCTTTTTGAAGGTGCGACAAATACTAGCTGGATACACTTATCTAGCCTTTGTAATCTGTGATCCGTTTAATTTGGGAATTTACAGGAAAGCGTTGAGTCCAGTACCCGAGTTCCTATGTTTCTGACTCTCCTCCGAAGTTGGGGTTGTCGAAAGCAGGCTGCAAATGAAAAGCAATTTTGTGGAATTAAAATGTGTTGCTTCTAATTCTTCACGTGCATTTCCAGTCAAATGTTGAAAAAATGCCATCTTTTCCTATTCAGTCTAATTCATGTAATGCTGCTCACCACATCAGCCTTTGTAGCTTTGGTTGGGAAACTGATGTCGCTCAATTTAACGCCTCTCACGTTAACCATGTAGTAAATCAGTCCAAGTATCAAGGCAACTACAACCACTGCCCCAATGATGGCTCCAGCAATAACCCCTCCACCTGAAAAAAAAAAAAGCATAGTGAAATATGAACTGGTATCATACATTACATGAGGGCACAGTGTGCATTACAGCACAATGTTCTTTCGCCCGTAGTCATGAATTTATGCAAGTTCATTTTCGTACAAAATGAGGAGTTGGTTTGCTGGTTGCTAACATTAATGAAATATGTTGCACAGGTTAGGAGCAAAAGACACTGTGCTTGCACTGAATGTGGGCTTTTGTGTTGAAACCAGCAGTCGAACTGAACTGACCTCGGTGGCCTTCATTCCATCACTTCCAACACAGGATGTATATTTCCCATGGTAGAAAGTATTTCCCATGGTACAGTAATGAACAATCCTGATACATTAGTTTTTCTTTCAGTGCAATTTACATCTGAACACTTCAAATGATGATATTACTTGTTTGACTGTGCTTTTGTTAATTTTTTTTATAAATACAATTACCCATGTCATCCTAATATTTAACAATTATTTTTCATTCTCCTCTCTATTTATATGGAATGTTTTTTAATTCCCAATATGGCAATTCCCAATATGGCAATTTTAGTTACAAAATATGCTAAGATACTTTTGATAAGTGTTGTAAATATGATGTAAAATTGTACTTACTCTTTCCTCCAGGGGCATCTGTAGGAATGATTATATTTCCATGTTCATCTGTGGTGTAGTCTAAGGGGGGAAAAACAGGGAAAAACAGTGGAGTTATGGGAGGTGATTGTGTTCCTCTTCACAGAAGTTTTTTTCTTCTAAATTTTGGAATGTGTAATGCTTTTTTCCCCGTTTTTTTGTCCCAATTTGGAATGCCAAATTGTATCATGCAACCCCTGCTGACAAACCGGTACAGCGCAAAGATGTTGTCCTCTGAAATACGTGCACAGACAAGCTTACACAGACATGAGACAGAGGCAGACGTTTCATGTGCAGCTTTATACAGGCAGACGGTGGGTGCCCAAATGACCAGCGGGGGTCACTGGTGTGTGATGAGATGGGAAAATCCTTGCCGACCCACCCACCGCTATCCCCAGTGGAACTGAGCTAATTTCGTTTGGCGGCCATGAGCTCCCGGTCCCTGTTGCCTCACGACACGGCCTGGGATGTGGAGCTTGGCTTGCGTTCGTGGCCAGTGCCTTGAGCTCTGAGCCACTCGGGAGCCCGCCCTGCTGGTGCTCTTATTCCACTCGTGCACAGTGAGCGGCTGGGGTTTGTTGGGGGTTGGGGGATTGTGGGTCTTTGAGCGGCGCGGGTGACGGCGGCGCCTCACATTGCCTGTGGCGGCAGGCGAAGCCCCTCCTCTGCACGCAGTTGTTGTCGTTCCACTTCCCGTCGTGGTACATCTCCACGCAGTTCTCCCCGCCCACGTCCCCAGGGTGGAAGGCCTCGTTCGGCTCACCCGGCGCCCAGTTCAGGAAACCCAGAGCCGTGCTGTCGGTCCACGCCCAGCCGACTGGAAGATGAGCAGCGAGACTCACAAGTTACTTTGCCTGCTCTTCCCCTTTCTTTCCAAGTCTTAAAATCTTACGGTTTGTTCAGTGCATATGTGCTGATAACATTTCATCCCATTTTACTGCAATGCACACTGTCGTCCAGTGTGTCCTACCATATGCACATTGTTAATGATACTGCAGCATATGTAACATGTTGGCTGTAAATGAGCAATCCTCACTACTGCATGTCTTCAGACAAGAGGCATTCAGCCCACTCTGTCAAAGGACCCAGGTCCCCATTAAAAACAGACTAACCAAGGCTGGCTTCAGTGGGATGAGATGAGTGCACAGTCTAATTGGATCATTATTCCAATGCACCAAGTAAAACATATTCATACAGCAGTCATATTTGGCAAAGCAATGTGCCTGTCACTGCTGAGAAAGAATGGCGGGGCTATAATGTTCCCCTACAGGGGCATTTTAGCTAAAAAGGTAGGAAACTACAAGATGGCGGCGTACAGGACTGGTCCCTGGTGAGTCCGATCCAGATGTTGTGGTACTTTGTGTAGTTGATTTTCCTGATGAACTCCACCTCGGCGCGGCTGTGGATGGACACCAGATCCCCTTGGGCCTGCTGGCAGTAGTATCTGGACTCCGGCCAGGAGAACCCTTTTTTGCCATTGTAGACAAAGTAGCAGTGGTGGCCGTAGGGCCACCAGCCAAGCTGGCAATTCCCATCTCCAGGGGCTGGAGTTGCAGGAGGCTTGTCTGTGGGAGGGGGAACAAGCATGACATTGAAAATTCACTTCTGTGTGCATGGACCCTTGAATCACTGTGCTTATAACGCAGTAGCATGGTTTGTAGATCTTCAGTGAAGTGAGTCTGAAGGCATTGGGTCTTTGAAACTGAATGTCTGCTAGAGGTCATCATAAAAAATGTCACTAAAATATGTACCAAAATATGGTATAATGTAATAAAAAAGCAGCTCACATAACATAAAGGTTGATATTTAAAATCCTTCATTATCGATGTCTCTCTGATCGTTACCTTAATTGTATCCTTAACCTGATAAATTCTGACCCTCCCTACTGTGTGAGAACTGCTGGGGCTGCCGCATGCGCCTCATGCGCTGTGGGAGTCGCTGGACGAGAGCGTTCCGCTAAATGGCGCGACGTAACGTGACGGGAGCGCGGCTCCTCCCGGCGGCCGCCGGCGCGGTACCTGAGGAGATTTTGCAGATGTAGTGCTTGGCGGAGCCGCAGGCCGTGTCGTTCCAGACGCCGTGCAGGTGCGGTGGGGCGTGCATGCTCACGCAGCCCTCGCCCTCGTGGCTGGTGGGCTCCCCGGGGCCCCAGTGGGTGAAGAACACCGGCCAGCCGTCCGTCCAGGCGTACGAGTCGCCGCCGTCCTGCTCGCGCACAGCACGACGGAGCAGGTTAGGGGGGCAGCAGTATGCCTACAGTCACTGGTCTGGGAGTGTTGTTAGCCTGGTCTGACACTGTTGCTCATTTAACTTGAATGGATACACTTATGTTCTATTGTGCTGGAAGTCGCTCTGGATAAGAGCATCTGCTAAATGAATGTAATGTTATGTAGCATAGTGACAAGGAGCAGGGCTCATAACCAAAGGGTTGCTGGTTCAATTCTCCACCGGGATACTTGTGTTGTACCCTTAGACAGGGTACTTAACCCACAACTGCCTCAGTAAATATCCAGCAGTATAAATGGATAAAATGGTAAGCTATGTAAGACACTCTGGGCAAGACTGTCTGCTAAATGGCAATAATGTAATGTAAAGAGTGCACCACCATCCCCGTGCTGCCCCCTGGACCTCAGATTTTTCTGGAGGTCTCATTTTTGCGTCTTTTTTTTCCCCCATTTGCTGCACTGTAAATTGGCACAGGTTTAATTCATTCAGATCTCCGAAGCTAACTGTGACAAGTAGCTGGAAGGGCTAAGAGGGGCGTGCAGCTTGCTACTGACAGTAATGCTAATGGGCCAGAAGAGGGCGCTCCGTGTCAGTGGTGGCCTGTCTCAGCAAAGGGCCTTTGGATCTGATTTCTCACACGGGGTCCGTTCACACTGTCCTCTGTTCCATACAATCATTTATTGTTAGTGTTGTTGTTAAGTTGATTTCTGACTGTAAACCAAGAGTAGCTGTACCTTTCGCCTCAGGCCAATCCAGGCGTCCGACTTGCCCTGCAGAATGACCCCGGCCACGAAGGCCTGGTCATAGCTCTGGTCGATGCTGGCCAGGTTGCCCTTCTCCTGCTGGCACGCAGCTTGGGCCTCTTCCCACGTCTTGTACTCCTCCACCAGCTTGTAGCAGTTATTATACCAGGAGGTGTAGCCCGAGGGGCAGGGGCTTTTGGTGGGAGGGGGCTCAGGAATGCTGCTGGCTGTGAACACGAGACACCACAATGAGCACCGGGGATGCGAACGACTTTGATGAGTCCGTACGTTTTATTCAGTGATTACCTCTGTGTATATACCGTAGAATATTACTTGTCTCCTACCAGGTCATATCAGCTTACCCCAGTGCAAATAACCAATTCTGTGTCAGATTAACGATCCAGATGGTAATTATGAAGGAAATGACTCAGACTGCTCTCAGCCCTCATGCTGAATTCAGTATTTGCGCTGTTGGGGGACATTAAATTGAAATTTGCGCTGCAACATCAGCTCTGTTACTGGTCCTGCTGCAACCAGTGGGAAAAAAGGTTACTCAGGTTCAACTTTTTCACGATGAGCTTGTGTTGAAATGCATGCGTTTGCCCCCATAAGGTACAAAAGACATTTGTGGGTGACAAGAGGTTCAAAGGAATAATATAAAGTGGTAACAAGTTTGTTAAGGTCTTCCAGCATTGTGGAATGTTTTACATAAGGTGTCATTTAGCGGTACACCATGTTCGGAAACTTCGGAAAAACAGACACTTACGACACAACAAAACAGCCAGGGGCAAATTGATCCTTTTGGAATGTGTGTGTGTGTCTCAGAAGACTTCCCAGAGGGGAAGGCTCACTCACACTTCTTCCTGTAGCAGACCCAGCCCCTTGCGAGGTGACACAAGTCGTCGTTCCAGCGGCCGGTGACCAGATGGCTGTGAGTCATGGTGGCACAATGCTCCTGAGGAAGGGACAAAGCCAACGTCTGTCCCCCTCGTGACATTCTTTAATTCTTTCAAGTGAATTTCATTCTTTTACATGCATGTGTCTTTCAGTGTTGCACCTAACTACCTATATTCAGCTGTTCATGTTCTACAACTTGAAAAATAAGCTTTCATTCACATGACTTAGGGCAGAAGTGAACATGAGCTTTTCTTCATCCTGTCTTCATCCATTTTCAACACATCAGATTGAAACATGACTGAATGTCAGCCTGTAAGGGTTTTGTAAAATCACATCAGCACACTACCATCAGAAAAAAATCAGAGCAATGTTTTTACAAAGTAAAAACAGACCTTCTTGGACCTTTTTGGCAAGTCCAATGGCCTGCACAAGGGCAACAGATATATTTCTGGACCACAGTGCTGTCTCACCCCTTCATCTCCGTTGTTTGGTTCTTTGTCGGCCCAGTTGGTGTACTTCACTGCACTCCCGTCGCTCCACGCGAACTTCCCCTCATGGAGTGTGTCCGACAGGCCGATCCAAGCCGGCAGAACCAGGTCCTTCAGGTAGCTGGAGACGAAGTCTGTGAACAAGACGTGTGCAGTGAGCCAAATCACCATGTCGACACTCCTGGATGGTGCAGCGGAGTCTGCTGCAGCCGCCACTGTTGCCTTACCATTCTCATACTGGTTGTCAATGACGGCCAGGTCTCCACCTTGGGCTCTGCACCAGTCACGCGCGAAGCTCCAGTTGGCCCGGACTTCGTTCTCATTCTTGTGATCGCCTTTGAACATGTAGCACTTGTTTCGGAAGAGCTTCCACCCTGAAAAGAGCAACAAACTGAGGTTACCTGCTTGACAGTGCCTTTTAGGGGTGGTTTCCATGCAGGCGGCACGTATGTCTTGCGTGGTGCAGATCTGTGATTGGTCACCTTCCGGGCAGTTTCCTGTCCAGGGCTGGGTGGGCGGGGGCGGAGTGTGGATGTCGCCTGGGTATTTCTTACACACGTAACCCCCCGAGGCCCTGCCGCAGTTCACATCATTCCACGTTCCTGAGGACCAAGATAATACAACACCCCAGGGCATTACTGATGTGAAATAAGGATCTCAGTTCAAGTGCAGCAAATAAAAGAATACTCAATGTTGCTCTGCCGGAATTAGCATTGCACTTTTTGTTAGGTTTGGCATTTTGAATGCATCAACAATATTTCCAGCAATAATCACTACAGTTGCAGAATTTATCGAGCCTCTTTTACCCAATGCAAATCTCATGCTATATTGAACATCAACACAGCTGAAACATTTACAATGAGGATTAAGTACCTTGCTCAAGGGTATAACAGTACTATCCCACTCAGGAAGTGAACTGGCAACCACTGGGCTGCAAGAAAAGCTTCTTAACCAGGTCACCACTAATGCTAATTATGGAGAAGCAATAGAATATCTGCAGTAAAATGTCACTACTTGTTCCCAAAGGCCCATAGTTCCCATAGTTCTTTGGGAGTGTAAGTCATTATTTGTTGATACATTTTTGTTGTTGTAATCAATTTCATTTGAATTGTCCATGCACGGTTCTGTGGCATAGTACCTGGGTATCTGTTCATCTGCACACACTGCTCCTCCCCGTTAGCGTTATTTGGCTCTCCTCCAGCCCAGTGGACATATGTCACAGGGGAATGGTCCACCCAGCTGTGGAGGGGGGGTGAAGTAACGGAATTAACCGACAAGTCCCGCAGCACAGTATCTCTTACCAAACTCTCCTTGGTTACAAACTGCAATATTAAAGATGGCATACATGTATTCCCCTTCTGTGACTCCGAATATCACCATTCCAATCCATGCCGCGTCGACCTGCCCAGTCCCCACCTGCAATTAAAGGGCAAGTCATGGAGTGGCTCTGTCAATCAATCAGAGTAAATCCTGTTTGACACTGTGCAGCGCTCTGTGCTTTAAAGAGCAAACTCCAAAATATCAGAATGTGATTATAAAACACAGTCTGGTATAACGACAGCGTTTATACATTAACATACATTTATACAGTAAATGACTTTTATAGGTCTCTTTCCTGTAGCAGGTGGGCAACTCATTTTTTGTTATAAGCCTGAGATCTTTCATGTTTTGTTTCTACCAGCATAGAAGCTAACAACAGCCTAACTGTGTTTTGTTGTTATGCATGTACACAATTTCCTGCCATTTCCAACATTTACAGTGACAGGTGTTAAGCATTATCCTCATTAGCATGAAGAGAAGTTTGAAATATGAATGAAAAGATTCCATCACAATGCAAGGGTCAGGTAATAGGGTAATGGGTTGATAGTAATTACTAGAAACAATAGCAGCCCTGTTTTGTTATGTTCTGAAATTGAAATGAACAACAGGTATGCTATACGTCATTCTAGTGCTGATTTTTTTTTTCCTACCTGGGGCACTTTGAATGCAGTGACCTGTGTTGGTCATCTTCACAAGACTATGTTTGGCAGGGTTGATAAGTGCACCACAGATGGGGTCTATTCTATTTAAATTCATTCAACCCTGGAAATAAACTGAAATTCTAATCATGAATTGAAAGTCATTCTTCATTTTCCAGGAAGGTTTTTCAATTCATTAATTGAATCTTCATTCATTTCCTGAACTCACTGTATTGAAATGGAACTGACCCCAGCTTGGACTGCACACATCTCTCCTTATCAATCAGTTTCAAAGCCAGCCCCAGTGGTCCAAAGAGAGCGAGAGAGAGAGAGAGAGAGAGAAGGGGGCGTGCGGGACGAAACACCTACCATGCTGCTGACGACCTCCTGCTCGTGCATGTCGGCGATGGACACCAGCCTGGCTTTCTCCTTGTAGCACCTCTCCGTGGCCGTGTGGAAGTCCACGATGTCCGTGTCATTGTAGTAGTAGCAGATCCCGTTCTGCTTCCTCCAGCCGGGGTTGCTGCCACAGTCGGGTGCTGCGAGAGGAGAAAGGCCCCTGTTACGACGGTTCTGTCGCTTGCGGGTCATTTCAGGAGCCCACCAAGCGGACGGGACGTAATTAGGTGGAGCAGGGTGGCCATTGCTGTGCAGTGGAGGGCTATTTGGCAAGGGGGCAACTTACAGGGCTTCTAGACTTATGGGTGAGTACTATTCAGCTGTAATTAATAGTGTTTATATAATATTACATTACTTAACATTACATTCATTTAGCAGACGCTCTTATCCAGAGCGACTTCCAACACATAATATACAATATAACATATACTGTAGGGTATATTTCTATTATATTTGTTTTAGATACTTATATATTATAATTGATATTATATTCTATTCATATACTGTATATTATATATATCATATATATTATATATATCATTACGGGCCAGTTTTAGTTCGGGAAGGGGGAGGGTTAGGAGGGTTATCTGGACAGTATGGGTGCAGAGAGACAGCAGGGCCCCAGCGGGGGGGGGGGGCGGCGTCGGTCACCTGGCACGGGCGGTGGGGGCGTTGGGGGGATGATGGGCTTCTTCCCCTTGGCGATCATGCAGATCCAGTCTTGGTGCGCGTCGCAGTTGAGGTCGTTCCACCAGGACGAGCCATTGACCGTGCTCACCATCTCCACGCAGTCCTCGCGGCCTGCGTGGTTGTTGGGCTCACCAGGGCCCCAGTTGGTGTGGCTGAGTGGGGAGCCGTCGCTCCACTGGTAACCTGGGCACCGAAATAGGGGTCAACAAGCACTCTTGACAGCGCCAGTTCAGGGCAGACAGTACTGTATTAGCCTGAATCTGTTCTGCAAACCAAAAATACCCTAAGGAGGCACACGGTATCTGGAGCCAACAATTCTTTGCTTGAATTTGTACACTATTGCTCAAAAAGACACATTATAATACATTTGCTTAGCGGGTGCTCTTATCTGGGGCAACTTATAGCACCCCAACTTATAGCACTCAAGGCACAGCCACAGATTATAAATACAGTATATTGACCAGACAGTCAGTTCAGTGCATTATACATTGAAAATTCTGTCTCTGCCATTGTTAAAGCTATGAGTGTTGTGATTTGCTGGCTTATTGTGAACATTCTTGAAGGGGTGTGGTCTAAAACAGAACATCCCACAGTCAACATGGGAACTGGAGCTGACAATATGGTCATAATAAAACATCTGCAATACAAGAGGAACATGCTACCTGGGAATCCAATATGCAACTTTTGGTTAAGAGCCCTGCTCCTTATCACAATACCACACTGTTTCCAGAAGTTGCAAATATTTAAATCTGCTTTATACTAAAACAGTGCCCTATTAAAAGATGAACAGGCTCCTTCTCCCACTCTCACCTCCCTCTAAGGCATTGTGCTGCAGACCGATCCACTTGGTCTTGCCCTTGGTGTACGTGGACAGGAAGATCTCCTCCTCCGCATTGTGGATGCTGACAAGCTCCGCCCCTCTGGCCCGGCAGTCCTCGAGCGCCCCTCCCCAGCTCTTTTTCCCGGAATAGTCCATCATGAAGAGCTACGGGGGCACATCAGAAGGAATAACCAGAATGCTTCCACAGGCCGTAGAAGTCAGTTGTATGCAAGGGCCAAGTGGGAAAATCAGAGGTCCAAATCAGAGACTTTGGCTCAGATTGGAATGGTGGTTTTCATCCGCCATAAAACCCGTGCTGATCCAAAACATCACTATTCCCTGTTCATTTGTGCATTTAAGACCCTGCACAGCAGTTTCGCATAAATCAAAGATTTTTTTGGCAAATTTGGTGATCCAATGGGAAGATGTTACTATCACTGCCATTTAATACATCTCAAGTAAACCTTAAAAGTTACCATAAATTGTTACAGTAGATTTTAATTTCTGCTGTCATTCACCTCACACTTAGAGGTGGGGCGTATCAATGAAGGTAGGCCATGGTAAGGACCATGCTCAGTGCTGTCGTAGTGTTCAGACAGAATTCCAGCATTGTGAGCTTTGACTCCCCCAGAGGGCTTTGAGGGAAGTGTGCAGGTGGAGGAGGAGCTCAGCTGTCTCAGTTGGCTCAGTGTTTGACGGACGGGCGTTTGCTATGTACCGTTATGTGCTGTGGTTGCAACCTGCCCTCAGCCGAATTGCCTGGAGGCTTAGCCACGTGCTGTACGCACCTTGTAGCAGTTTCTGAAATGCCGTTCGGCCGTCCAGCCCGGCTCGCACCCTTGCGACGGGGGCGGGGTGGGTGCGCGGGTCGGGGGCGAGATGCCGTCCCGCTCTTTCTCGCACACGAACGGGAAAGACTCGGCGCAGCCCTTGTCGTCCCAGAAGCCGCCCGCAGGGCCCGTCGTCATGGCAACGCAGGTGCCGTCTCCGCTGTCTGCGAGGATTTTGAGACAGGTAAGACCCGAGCCAGCTGCCTCAATGCCCAAATTAGACTCCGCTCCTGTCTCATCTCCTCAGAGCAGCTGTCTGCTGCTTGCCTGCTTTTTCATTACAGACGAAACACTGACTGAATAGAGAAGCTACTACCTGGCTGGTTTCGATCCCAGTGCGTGAAGGTGAGCGCAGCTCCGTTATCCCAGATGTAATCCACCCCTCCGAAATCGTTCCCTTTCGCTCTCAGCCCGATCCACCAGAGCCCCGTGTAGCCGGCCAGCTTCACAGTGAAGTGGGACTGCTCATAGCTGGGCCCAGTGACGACAGAGATCACATCAGTCACAGACTAGCAGACACTTCTTTAAGCTTTATACGGAACGATAACTAATCACAAACACCTCGTAATGCGGCACCACAAACCACAAGATTAGAGGACAAGCCCGATGAGGGGTAAACATTAGACCAAAAACTGCACTTGTGTCTGTCAGGCCCCGGTCCCCATACGCACACTCGCACTCGCCCCTGCGACCGACAGCACACAGTGGGCCGTGTGGTTCGCTGCGGCGCACTCACATGTCCATAATGTGCAGCAGTTTGCTGTCTTTCTGCTCACAGAAGGCCTTGGCCTCTGACCACGTCTTCGCCATCTCCTCCATCCAGTAGCAGGAGTATCCATAGGCATCCCAGCCCTGCAGGAGGTGAAATATCACAGACACACTGTGGCGCCTTGTGCAGTTGACATTCACCACCCATTTTTAATGCAGCTATCATGACAGGCTAACACAGACGCATCCAACACGCTGTCGACTGAGCTCCGCTCACCTCAGGGCACCCGTAGACAGTGGGAAGGACGGATGGAGCCGGGTAGTGGTCTTTGGCCATCTTGCAAATGTAAGTGTTCAACTCTGTGCATGGCACGTCGTTCCACCTGCCGCTCTGTAAGGAAACCTGTGCAATACGGTGTCTTAAATGCGCTGCTCTTGGACAGCAAAGCCTTTACAGGGTTTGACCTGAGCTGCTCTGTATTTCGGGCTCCTCTCGAAGGGTACCTGGTGCAGCATCTCCACGCAGTCCTCGCTGAAGCCGGCGTGGTTGTTGGGCTCCCCGGGCGCCCAGTAGGTGAACTTCACCTCGTGGTGGTCCGACCAGGAGAACAAGCCCTGGGCGTTCAAGTCGTTTAGGCCCGTCCACACGTCGCTGGTGGCTACAACATGGCAATGACAACATTGTCAAAAGCCGGGCAGGCAAACGATTGCTCTATCTACCAATGCTCGGGCAGATCACATTAGACCCATTGGACGGGATCGTACCCATGTAGAGGTAGCTCTCCAGCCAGCTCTGTTCTGTGAGGGACAGAATGGACACCAGGTCTCCACCCAGCTTCCTGCACTCAGACCGCGCTCCGTGCCATGTCTCCTTTTCGCTGAAGGGTTTGTAGCAGAAGTCACCAAATTCATACCAGTCGGCGCTCTGGCACCTCATCTCTGCAAGAGAATAGCATTACCAAGCGCAGATCGTTTTGTTTGATTATTATTTGGCTACACTTGACATCTGATGTCTGTACGCTACATTTGGATGACAGAAGCATTTAAAATTAGGTAGTTGTTGAAAATAGTCAATGTTGCGCAATCCAACATACCTCCATCTGCAAATATGTATGAGGTTTGAAAATTCCCATTATACCTGTGGGGGCAGAAAAAACAAAATGGGTGTGGCTTGATTGAGCTATTGAATGGCATCTATTCATCCGGATTCAACATTTGCATCTACTTAAATGCAGATCTGAATTTGCTTTGCATGAAGAACATGGCGGTCAGGTCAGGAGACAGACAGATGGATTACAATCAAACTGCTGCTGACAGGGTAGAATGAAATGACCTTTGGCACTTGTCCCACTAGGAATTGATTCTGTTACTGCAGTAAGGAAGCTGGCTATCGTGGGAAAGATTGAGTTCCGCCTGGGACGTACTGCTGGGAGACGATGCCGTTCCTGGTTGAGGCCGGGTAGAAGGACAGTCCCGGCTGTTTCAGCAGCGTACAGTCGCCCCCATTCTCATTCAGGATCACCCCAGCGTGGATCGCAGCTGCGCAGATGGAAGAGTCCTGGGAAAATGGTACAAATGCACACATATACACTTTCAAACAAACGATTCACGCTGTGAGGATCACAAGCACGTCTCATCTAGGGTACTTACCCCTCTGTATGTTAATGATCCATAAACGCTGTATGGCTCAGATGCACAGCCAGCCTGACAGTGAACTCTGAAACAAAAACACAATGCAAAATCAATTAATGAAGCTGACCCAGCGAATATCACAAATGTAACATATGACATTATAGTAATGTTTCTTTCATTAAGAGAGGGAACTGGGACCTGAGAAATTCCAATTTATAAAAAATAATTCTTGAGAGTTTTAGGAATTGGCACCTTATACATTGCATTTGAATTGTATTACTGTATGATGCAGCATAGCAAGAGAGTAAGTGTGTGGGGAAAAAATTAGGTCTCAATAATTTTAGTCACACAGAAACCAGCAGAATATCATATTTTTGAGCAGCAGTTGAATTGAGACATTTGCTTCTGTGAATTATCTAGCCTATTTTTAAATGGCAAAAAAAACATATTTGGCCACAGCTGAGGGGAAAAAAAAAATCAGAAACCCATTAAAACCTTGTCTCACTTCCTTTGTTTAGCAAAACTACATGGGGAACAATTCATCCAGTCTCATCTCTATTCCACCAATTGGTATAAAAACATGCTCCTGACTCATTTGTTTCTATTACCAAATTCTGAGGAAGGTGTGACAGACCTTGTGAGGGTACTGTGTGATAAACCAGCTACACCTTATCAATAATTTCCAACTGTACTATAAAAGCACCAGTACGTCTATTGTATATTACAGAATGGCATTACACATGGTAAAAATTTTTATATGATATAATATTTTGACATTCGGTGTAAACTAGGAGCCGCTCTGGTCGCTGACTCACGTCATCCGGTCATTGAAGGCATTAAAGGAGGGCTTTGCGCTGCACGTGACAGCATCTGTAAAGACAGAAATGTCCAAACCATTTGGTATTTGAAAGACGACAAGGTGTAACTGAAAAGAGGACATAGTATTTACTCGGTATTTGTTTGATATTTATCGAGTTTTGTTTCGAAGTGGTGAATTTTTTTGTCTTACAGTCAGGCTTGCACCCCAGGATCTCCAGGCGAAGTCCGGCCTGGACGTTGTACTCCATGGGCAGAACTCGGATGTACTTCACCGAGAGGGGCGTGCCGAGCAGCTGGGTCTCTGGGGTGGTCCTGTCCACGCTGCCGAGGAAAGTCTGAGAAATCGGAAAGGGAAAACGAGATTAGTGGGGAGTCGTATTTTACCAAAACGGGTGATGCTGCAATGGTTTTTGCATCGATCATTCACAGCATGAATGATGGTAGATATTTTTTATGTACTTAAAATGTGAATATCAATCCCATGAATGCATATTCCAATGACGTCTGCAGTGTCATTGGAGCATATGTGATTTAATTTCTCTTCAAAAAATAATTACATTCACCTCCTTCCTTTCGGCTGTATTATACACATTTTCACATATCCGGCTTGGATTTAACTGGATACAAGATTACGCAAACATTTACAACTAGCTGTCCCTGTTGTAGTTGATTTGGTTATAAAGAATGGGTCCTTCAAGACCAGGCCAGAGTTAGCTCAGCTGATGGTGAACATGAAACATTGTCACTATGGGATTCACAGAGATTGTAAAATATGTAACATATCTGAGTTATATAAGAGTTTGGCTAAGACTTGACTGCATACCCCTCCATCCTTATCATAATCAGTCCACTGAACCCCGTCCATACTGCTCTGGATCTTGAAGGTCGTCACCCAGTGATCTGCGCTGGGGCATCCCTGGAGAACAACGCCTGTGACCTTTTTGACCTCACCCAGGTTCACCTGGATCCATGAGTTTGCTGGAGTTGGGGGGAATTAACAGACGAGAGTGTCAATTATTTGTTAGTACATGAAACGTTACAGCTCCACTGTAAGATTTATAATGTTTCTTCCTCTGAAACATGTACTGGTATGTTACAAAGAATCATCACCCTCAAAAAAGCCAACTCCTGCAAACCCTCCTTTTGCAGAATGGATTACACAACTGATTCGTTCTCCTTCTGTGTGGACTGTTGCTAAACATTTAACATCCCTTTGAGAAAGCACATTTTTCATAAAGCCCAATTTGAAAGTACAATGCAGTGGTTTGGGAAATAAAATGAGTAGAAATGCTACATACTCTAGAGTCATACAGTCAGCTGAAACTGAAGATGCTGGAGAATTCTATCGCAACACTTTAATGATGAGGAACTGAGAACTCGGTATGTTCATGGGAGTGTTCAGAAGAGAAGTTAATTGAGAGGTTTTGCAGGAAAACTTATGCTTGTGAACAAGTGGAGCACTGAGTGTGAGAAGTCTGCAGAGGCTGTAATTGCATCATTTAGATTCTGGGTTATCTGGATGTGATTACACGCAATAACTATGATTGTCCCTAGTTGGCACTTAATGAAATTCATGTTGAGTTGCAAAGTGATTTGAGCATTATTGGATTTAATCACCAACATCTATGTCATTGCTTTTTGTACAATTCACAATGAATTTACAATGAGAAAATGCTGTTAAATAGGCCTACTGCAGGGAATTTGTCAGTAAAATCACTTGCACTCATGCATTGTTATTTCACTTCAAAATTAGGCAATAAAATTTATTCCGTTTGACACCTTCCCTTAAAATGAACAATTCAGGAAGCATCCGCTAATTAATTAAGGAAACAACATGAGCGGATGGGTTGGTGCATCACCATTTTGGAGAAATAATTACAGTTGATTATTCCGCTTGTTTTAGGCGCACCCTCCGGGACTGTGACAACAGCAGCAGCAAATGAATGGAGTTCTGCTTCGCTTCGCAGCTGTAACCGTTTACAGAGGGAATCGAGGAAGAAAGATCATGAAGAAGGGAAATTGTGGGTAAGTGGCAGGTGACCAAACAAGTGAAATGAACTTGAGGAGAGAGGATGGGCTGTCGGGGGGGATTTATTGGAGTACGTACTTGGGTTCGAGGGCATCCAGCAGGAGTTGCTGTTCAGACGGGCGTTCTGAGGCCCGTGTCCGCTGCGGGAGGAGGAGGCGGAGAGCTGGCCGTCGGTGATGTTGAGGTCCTCCACCCCCAGCCCCCTCACGCACACTGAAAGGTCAAAACCGAGAGGCGTGCGTCTCACCACGACAGCAAAGGTTCACCTGAAGGGTACGCTCTGCATGTTACTCCCGCTGCATCTCGCCCAAAGCGACTTTAATTATTGAAGAGCCGCGCCGCAAGTCCTCATGCAAGATTCAGCGGATCATAAATAAACGAGTACACAGATTCACGGCGTATTGCAGGGTCACGTAAGACATCGTTCGTGGTCGGCGAGCGCAGACTCACCGTCCTGCTCGCAGCTGTACACGACCTCCAGGTATTTGGACACTGTGGGACAGGGGTCGTTATCCGTGTAGGCGTACAGGAAGCAGAAATTGCGATTGTTGCACATCTTCCGCACCAGTGGCAAGGTACCCTCGACCGTACACGTTCCTAGAGAGGCAGAGACCAAGGTCTTAGCATTGGAAAAACATAAGCGCAGAGGCAAACATAACCATTAATCACCCTGAGCGTTCACACTCACACTACAAATACAGTGAGCATGTATGCACCTGTTCGAATCACAGCGGCCATTTTGATATTGCTATGGAATTGATGTAGCTGATATAGGTGCAACGGGGCGATATTTGGGTTAGCGCATTGGCACATTACACCAGACAGCAGCTGATGGCTTCTGTCCCATTGCTCACCTGAGGCTCCGTCTTCGTACGGGCAGATCTTGTCGCTCCTGCGTCCGAAGAACGCCGCCTGGATGTCAATGACGCTGTTCTGGGGGCAGTGAATGGCCGAGCTGGACCCCTCACAGGTATAAGACGTGTAATACCCTGAGGAGAACATCGACACAGGCTCAAAAAAAAAAAAAAAATGGTTTGTGGGATAGGGCCATAGCAAAAAGCACATGGTTGAAAACACCGAAGAGCACTGTAGTCTAACAACAAGGCTCAGGTTATTATTACACAGTACCTTCATGAGGAGGTGGAGGTTCAGGTGTGTTTCCTGTAAGGTGAAGTAGGAAGAGGAGATATTTACTCTCAGTGAGGCGACAGTAACTTGTGTCATCATTATGTTACACTGAACAGCTGTAAAAGATGAACAGGTTGTGGTTACCCCGGCGTTTACAGATGTAACCCCTTTGATGATCACAGTTGTCATCGTTCCAAAAGCCCGAGTTGATCAGCATGGTGAGACAGTCCTCTCCATAGTAGTCGTCTGGATTGCCTAAGAGTAAAAAGAGTGGGAGCAGCACAGTGTAGGTAACCATGATATCACAAATTAAACATACAGAAATGTGATTCTTATCACTCATAACAGACTGTTCTGTAATGGCAGCATACAGTACAATCAGTTTAGGTTTTAATGTGTGCCTGACGGAAAGACACTGATGATAGCACTTCGTAGCATTTTCTCTCATTGGTCTGAGCTCAGCTGAGGCTGCGCAAACTCCGCCCCCTCACCTGGCGCCCAGTTGATGTAGCGGAAAGGAGAACCGTCCGACCACTCCCAGCCGCCCTCCGAGATGGAGTCGTGGCCCCCCATCCACATTGCCACCCCCGTGGGGATCTGCTGGACTTGAGCTGTGAGACAAACACACAAACACACACACTCAGAAAATGGTGACGGTCTTCCCTCTCCCCTTGTTAGCGCCGCAGGGGCTGGTTAGCGTCGGCGGGCGGGTCGCTCCTCGAGCGGAGTGCGAGGCCGCACCTTGAATGAAGCCCTGCTCGGCGCGCTGAGTGATGCTGATGAGGTCACCACCCTGGTTGAGGCAGTCCGCGCGGGCGTCTACCCACTTCCGGATGGACAGGTAGTTGAAGAGGTAGCAGTAGTCGTTGAAGGGGTCGGACACCCAGGAGCCGCACTTCTCGTTCCATCCTGCAGGGGGACGCGTAACACACAAGCGGGGAAAATGATCGCATTTGCCGCAACTGTGATTCTTAATGGTGGGAAAGGAAGGAAGTCCTTATTACCTGGCCCGGATGTTGGAGGAGCTGGGGGGCCTTGGCCTTTGGCTGAAGAGGCAGAAACAACGTTAAAAAGTGTAAGATATTTCAGACATCCATCTAATGGTGAAAGCACATTCATGCCTTTGTCAACAGAAAAAAATGTACAGCATAAAACAACACAACTATTAGCCAAAAAACAGTTTGACCTTCAAAACTTTTCAAAGTTTATAATTTAACACAGAGAAATCTGTAACATAATCCAGATGTATTAAAATTAAAATCTAAAAATCTGAGGACAGGCAAGAGCAATATAAACATTTGAAAAGGGACAAATTTCACACTTGAGGTGTATATTTAAGAAAAGTACATTTCGTAACCCATCAAGGTTGGGGCCCAGAAATTAGGAACTGATTTAAGGTTTCATCAAGTATTAGAATAACAAAAAAATTGTTTTGAATAATAATAGCAAACATGTACATGGGACTTTTACACAGGTTATCTAAAAATATACACAATCCAAAAACCTTCACTACTACATGGCAAGAAGGGAGATTTCAAAATAAAAGCTGTGCCATCATGTCTGACCTTTTTTGCAGATGAAAGGGAAGGTGGATGTACAGAACTGATCATTGAAGTGTCCGGGGTTGCTGTGGTCCACTCCTCGCACCTGAATGCAGTCCTCATTACCCTGCCAGTTATCTGGCTGGTTGTTGTCCCATAAGAGAAAGTCCTGGACCAGAAGAGAAAGCAGGGAGTTGATGTAACAGCATTTGAAGCCCTCGCTTTCTCAGGTCAGGACCATCACCAGATTTTGGCTCAAATACAAATGCATTTAAGTATAACTAAATTATTTAAAAGTTAAATTATGAAACAATTTAATCAGTTTGAACTTTGAAACTCTGTTCATTATACAATATGAGTTTTAGATTTGGTTATCTCAAAGTATTTGCATTTGCACTAATTTACTCTCTTTTTTTTATGTTTGTATTTGTATTGCAGTCCATTTGTTATACTCTGCAGACAAGAAAGGTAGAATAGTCATACCTATTGCCTATTGGCTCTTTGCAGCTGTTACAATACCAGCTGTTAACAGTCAGTTAGGAGCCAATCTATGATCACTGCATTTAAAGGGAAAGGAAATGCACGTAAGGGGGTCCTTTGCATTTTGATTAAAGTATTGGGTGCCTGGTCTGGTTGCATTTTAGCAGATGAAAAGCTCAAGAGATTTCATGCTCATTGCAGTTTTGTTTCAAGCTCACCATATTTGGCTTTCACCACTATAGGGTGAGGAACAGCCAGCTGACACAAAAGCAAAATATGATGATTGGTGATCTGGAGTGGTGACTCACCGTTGGTGTCCCGTCAGACCACACAAAGTTGCCTTCTGATGCCTTATCATTCAGGCCGACCCATGAAGATCTTGTCATGTGAGCTGAAGACATTACATTTCATTACTTCATTTAGCAGACGCTCTTACCCAGAGCGACTTACAAATAAGTGCATCACTATGCTAAGAGTAGTTATTGCAAAGTCTTACAAGAGGTAAGTAAGATACAAAGTTAAGTGCTAGGCTAGTGTAGAGTGTCTTTTTTTAATGAACATAGCAATCGATAGGATAGATAGACATAGATAGGGAGGAAGGTAGGCTAGAGATACAGCTTGAGATACATCATTAGGCATTGTAACACAGGGACCCCATTCTGGCATACATAGCAACAGAAACAGTCAACATTCTGTTGCACTTTTGATCCCTGTACAACATTCCACATCTTGCCTCGAACTTGCAAATGAACATGATTAACATAAAATCTAACTCAAATTACAGTGAATTTAACTTGAATGCATTTATGTCTGTTCTCGCTACCTCTCTGGAGCCTCCTAGTGTTTTTTAAGAGCTAAAGATCAATATTTAACGACCCACCAGTCAAAAAGCTCATCTCCTCTTGGCTATGGACGCTGGCCAGGTGTCCATTCTGATTAACGCAGTAGGCCTGTGCATCGTCCCAGTTCTTCACTGACTCGGTCTCAAAGTGATAGCAGTGGTCACCATAGAGTAGGTATCCCGCATCACAGTGCGAGTCTGAGCCGGAAACAATGGGAAATGCCATCAGAAATGTGCTATCATGAACATCTGAGCTTATGTGGTAAATATACAAGTGACAAATGAAAGGGGGGGCAACGGAGAACCACTGGAAACATGAAAGGGGTTGCAGCAGTAAATTTTAGGTTCTGTTCTCTGACACTTATTTCTTGCATGCACACAGTACATTGCAGTCCGAGTGAGCCACCACCACTCTCACTCTAGGTTGGCGCCATGACTGATGAAGAGGTGCTGTCTCTCAGGTAAGGGATTAGACTGTTATCAGATCTGTATTTCCTATGCATGTGAGCTGAACTTGAGCAGTGAGAGTTGGCTTAATAGAATCCCTTAATGTTCATACTTATTCGTAATGTGGTGTCTGTACCAGCACCTGGATGCCTGGGGACTCTTGTTGCCATTGGTTTGGATAAAGACCTTCATATGGCCTAGCAGTGTTACGAGCACAGGTAGGTGAGGATTGACCCATACTGTTACACATGATCACCAGTGTCAGCCTCTAACCTGGAGCTGCAGTTGGCTTCACGTTTTGGCCCCCGACCATTTTACAGATATACCCCAGGTTTTTGAAGCAGTTGGTGGTTTCCCATTTTCCATGGTAATTTCCTGCATTTCAAAGGGGAGAACCAAAGAGGAAATCAGACATTAACAACTATTCAGAAATAAAATAGAATAAAAAGCAATTAAGAATCGCCTCATAAGTACATATATACAAAATATTACTGAATCAGACCCTGTGCACTCCCTATGGTCCTGCATTAGGCCCTGTTTGTTCCCCATGGCCCAGCTTTGGGAAGCACCCTCTCTCACCTGTGTAGATTTGGCCACAGTCCCAGAAATTCTGTGTGTTTTTAGGGAAATTGTTGTTCCAGTTTGCATAATTGATTGGAGTCTTGTCCACCCACTGGAAACTGCCATCCTGGTCCTTGTCTACAGCCATGACAGATTAGGAGTGACAAACAATTGTCATGCTGATTTAGAGAACAGACATGCTGGAGAATGGTAATGACCAGGGACATCATATAGGACATAAAAGTGACAAGGACATAAAAGTATATCCTATTACATGCAATTTCAGCTATGAAAGAAATATGTATTAGATATATATTGCATGAAAATCTACTGTCAAAGTTAGCCATTCAGAATTTATTCTAACATTCTGAAGCTTCTACCTGAGACACCAATCCAGACATCAGGCACATCAACTTGATGCAGATCGGGCAGCTGAGCATTGATGAAGAACTGTTCCTCTTCACTGATGAGTGAATAGGTAAAAGAGAAAGTTTTTAATCACCAACACAATCTGGAGATGTATCCCAGGGCACATCGCAACACACAAAGTGAAATGGCACACTATGATGAACATGCTGAAGGAAGACAGTGCAGAATGGTATTGGGATTCCATTCAACCTGACAGCAGATGATTGATAGGCACCGAAAGGCGCTCACCTCTTGATTGTTACCAGGCCCGCTCCCATGTCAGAGCATTTGGTGTGAGCCTCGTGCCAGCTGGTCAGGAGATTGATGTTGCTCACCACCCAGTAGCAGCTCCCACTGAAGCTGAGCCACCCCACGGGACAAATGGCTGAAATCAGCGGGTAATTCAGAGTTTAACCCTTCCATAGAGTTTAACCATCAGAGATTCACCTTCCACAGAACTACCTAGATTCCTTAGAGGAAACATTAACCTGTGTTTCACTGTGATAACAGTGCAATAAGAATATTATATCAAGAACCGCAACGCAGTCTTGTAACATCAACCCTTATGGTTGCTAAAGTCCTCCCGTCACAGATAACACTGCAGTTCAGTGAAACACAAACTACACTATATCATGCTGGCAATTCTGTGTTGGGGGACTAAAACCCTTTTTTTGATTGTTTTACTTCCAAAACCCATGTTATTCTTGTTGCTGTGTTTGACGTACTATTCAGCGCTCGTTTGCACATGTAGGGGCGTTCATGACGACAGAGGTGGGACCTCCACTTCCCGTAATCCTGTCCCGCCTCCTTGATCACCGCGGCACAGACCCCGTTCGCCTTATCACTGTTGGAAGAAAGACAGGTGTTGATCACCAGCGCATCTGTGCTCACCTTAAAGGGTTAAAACCACATGTACTGTTTCTTGGGCGTCTGTAGTTTAACTGAGTCGGCCTTACCTGAGGTCGGGCTGATTTTCTCCCCAGTTGGTGTAAGTGTAAGTTGACGCATCTGACCAGTGAAACTGAGTGTTGTCAGGTTGCACTTGACAGGATATCGTAGTGCAGCTCTGAGACAGCAATACAATGAAGTTATTGTCTGTAAATAACAGTTTGAAAGGACTCAAACTGATTGAACCATACCTTGGTGATTTCCCTCCAATTACACAAGTAAACTGCCCTTTTCCATATAAGACAATTATAAGAAATATTATACAGATTAATTTAAACTGTGCAGAACTGCTGTATGTGTAGGATTGTAGCAAGAAGTTTTAGCATAAAATGGCTGTGCTGTTTATGGTTTTTCCACACTGCATATGTTCAGATGGCACAGCATCATTTTCTGACATTAATGTATTGATATTAATATACAGAGAGAATAAATACAACAATACTGTTGCAGTAAAGCACATGGTGACTTTAAATTTGAAAGGAGCCCACTCAACATTCAGGTTTTCCTTGTCCTAGGAGGTAGTTTGTTTGGTGAGCATGAATCGAATTCTAGTGAGATCTTTACCAAGGTGGAGTACCCGATCCAGAGGTCAAAGCTGGAGGCGTCCAGGCGGCCTGTCACGTACTGCTCCTCCGCAGCGGATTCGATGGACACCAGGTCCCCTCCCTCCCTCACGCAGTCGATCCGTGCTGCGGCCCACGTCCTCCTTGTGTCCGCTTTCAGCCTGTAGCAGTTGGATCCGTACTGCTGCCACCCATTGGCTGTGTCGCACACAGTGGGCGGATTTGCTGAAAGGAGAGGGAGGAGCATCCTGGGTGAGTATTTGCTTGTGCCAAATGCAGTATGGCGTAGTGGTAAGGAAGAGGGACTCATAACCAAAAGGTTGCCTGTTCGCTTCCCGCCTGCGGGGGCACCGCTGCAGTGCCCTTGGGCAACAGTACTTAACCCAGTTGCCTCTGTAAATATCCAGCTGTATAAATGGATAAAGTGTAAGTCACTCTGGGTAAGAGCGTCTGATGAATGACAATAATGTAACGTAATGAACAGAGGAACACCCGTCTGTGTTAACCCTATCGTCTCCTTTCACCCCTTCCCCCCATCCATCCATACGTAGATACTACAGGAGATGTGGATGAGGTCCCTCCTCAGGGGGAGGGTGAACGTACGGTTGGGCCGCTTGCAGATGTAGCGGCGTCTGACCCAGCAAGGCTCGTCGTTCCACTGGCCGTGGCTGGCCCCCACCACTTCCCCGCAATCCTCGTCGTCACCCCAGTTGTCAGGCTGCCCTTGCCTCCAATAACTGTGAGAAAAAGGGACACCAGCTCCCTCAGAATGACATACTGAAACAAAGCAAGCAGCAGGATTCATGAGTATGCTTCAATCAGCTCAGAGCCAACCCCCAACACCCCCTCCCCCCACCCCACCACCTGGTCGTCTGCTTTTCGGTGAAGTTCTGCTTACGCCAGATAGGGGTAGTACACGTTCCCATCGGTCCACTCCCACACGCCCTCAGCAGCGATGTCGTTCAGCCCGATCCAGTAGATCTCCGTACCGATCTGAGTTCGCACCCATGTCTGCAGGGACATGAGGCCCATTATAGCCAAAGCACTAAAGACAATGTATTACAGATCAGGGGTTATGCATGTTATTTTTTATGCATTGAATAAAACAATAAATGATGCACTGAATGACATAATACATAAAATAGAGCTGACCCTGTTTGTCACAGGCTAATCCAGACAGGGTCTTGTGGTTTATTTAAAACTGTGAGCACTTAGTACCCTTTTATCCATCTCTTTATGTATTCTGTGATGTATCTGATACACAAATAACAGCAAGTGAAAAACACCTTTTTTGGTCAAAACAGCCATCACCAATAATAGTAATTTTGTCTCAGATAATCTCTTTTTTATCTGACACATTTAACACTTTATTGAACACACCATAGCTCTTAGTGTACTTGTATTGGGGCACAAAGTATGTGAGGCAGGAGGGGGCAGGAAGGGCAAACAACACTGTAGCGGGTAGTAGACCTGCTGTGACACTCAGATAATGTACATAACCAGTCAAAAGTTCAGACACAATTTTTATTCTATATTTTATATTTTATATTTCACATTTTAGAATAATAGTAAAGACATTAAACTATGAAATAAAACAACTGGAATTATGCGTTGACCAAAAAGTGTTAAACAAATCAAAACTATATTTTAGATTCTTCAAAGTAGCCAAAATATCTTCTAAAAATAATTTTTCTGGATAGAAATTCATCACACACAGGCACCAACTTTACTATTTATATTTGTCTAAGAAACAAGTATTTAAGCATAAGTATTTAGATCAAAACATCTTTGAATGCATGTTTCCCTTTGTCTTAATCAGGTGTGTCCAAACTTTTGACTGGTACTCTATGTGACCAAAGCAATGTAAGCAGTGATCCATGAAGTTGCCCTCTGAGAATGGGAGTTGGTGGAGGGTTCGGAAAGACGGAGTTGCCCTCTTACCCTCTCATGAATGTCCATGATGCTCATTAGGCTGCTGCCCTTCCCCTCGCAGTCTGTCAGGGCATCGTGCCAAGACTTTGTGTCGTAGGAGAAGTAATAGCATTTATTGTCGTACGGCCTCCATCCTTCCTCACACTGACAGAGCACTAAGCGTAGGGGGAGGAGACAGAGAAGAGATACAATTATGTGACTGGTAATACTACCCTACAGGCTCACTTCTTCAGCAAGGGTTTATCAGATGAACCTGGAATTACTTAGAGATATCCTGTGGCGTTAATGAAACAAAAATATGTACATTTAGCGTTGTAGCAAGCAGGGATTTCACACAGTAATATTACTACTTCGCTAAAATCCCCAGCCTTGTAGAACGGTGGAAATGCCCAGATACAAGCTCTCACTAGTGATGTTCTAGTGTCCAACAGGCATAATTGTTACAATGATTGTTACATGCTGCTGGGTTAGAAGTATAGCATAGTGGTATGGAGCAAGGCTTATAACCAAAAGGTTGCTGGCTTGATTCCCTGTTGGGGCACTGGTGTTGTACCCTTGGGCAAGGTACTTAACCCCAAATTGCCTCAGTAAATATCCAGCTGTATAACTGGATAACATGTAAAAACTGTAACCTATGTAAGTCATTCTGGATAAGAGTGTCTGCTAACTGACAATAATATAATATTTTGTAGGTTTAAGGTTTGTGAATTATGATGTGTCTGCACACAAGTAAATTATGTCTAAAAAAAGAATTGATAATTGATCATGCAGGAGGCTTGATAAATACCTACTACATTGCAAAGTTAATTGATTTTAAGTCCTCTTGCCCAGCTTTATCAGTTTCTTTTCAAATGACTGGGGAAGTTTAATCTATCGATAATCTCGTGAATTTTGCCATAAAGGTGATATGAAGTAAATATGTGTGCAATTTATTAATGCATACTCAAGCCATATTGTGACTCTCAGGGTGGGTGACAAGAGCACCTTTGGTAGTCCTACTACTAAAATTCTCATAATGATTCAACAATGCCAAGAATCAGAAGCCTCCTTTCAGAGCATCAGTAATGACAACCTGATAATGTTTTACCTTGAGTGCCTGAGCAAATTCAAGTGTGCCATAAACTGTCACATGTTTCATATAAATCAAGAGTCTGATGTACAAAGATTTTGCTCAATTTGTTCCAATGTAGAAGATCCAGACGTATAATTTGTTACAATAAAGTTTCTCACTTTAAGCACTTTGGAGAGTAAGGGATGATATAATGAGTAAATCAATACGCCATATTCTAAAGACAAATCAAAGATAATTTGGCATTTTTTCCAAGAAGGAACACATTTTTGATACCTTAAGTTGCATTCATCTGACTGAAAAAGTACTGCATTGATATGAAGTGACACTAATTTCATTTCACTTCAGCTGAATCTTTTGGAGGTCAGTTGTGTACTCATCAAAAACATGGTATCACAATCTGTAATCAAACAGTGCACAAAAGGAAAATTGAGGCAACCTAATATTAGCCCATCGCCCAAGATCGAGCCAAAGCTGGTCCCAAATTTGAGTAGACTTACCACAACTTAAGAACCCAGAGAGGACAAGGAGAACATTCAACATCCTGTGTGTCTTGTCCATTGTGTAAAGTTTTCCCTCAGGAACAAGCTGTGTACATCATCCAGTGTTATTGATTATACAAGTCCCTCAAGTGTAGTCCTTTGCTTGTCCCAGCTGTCACTCAGAAGAGCTCAGACAAATCCCGGGTTTTCCTTAACAACCCAAGGTCCAAAGATTGACAGCAGTAAAAACCAAAAGGTTGCTAGATACTTGGCACCATGACCTGAGCCCAGACCGTAGAATGTACAGAATTACAGTTAAGCATGGGTCAAAGACTCACGGTCTGTGTGACATGTTTTGTTTATAATGTCATGTAATGTCTATGCATCTGAAAAAGTGGGAATAGTTCTGCAAATGTGAGTGATGTTAAACATGCCAGCAGATACATGGTCAAATATGAATTTAATTTGAATTAAAAAGGTATGTATGTACATTAGGAATACAAATCATATTTTTGTAACATTTATTTTAGGTTGCCATTCAGAAAATAAAAGCTTATATATTTAAAATATTTAAAATATAATTATACCTCTCAAACCAAATCCAAAAATATTCTCAACATTAATACTAATCCTAAAATTAAAAGTTATCATCAAGTCTGTTTAATGAAGGTGATCAACCTTAAGGAGTTTAAGACTTAATCGTAGTCTTAAACCTCAAGTGGCTTGTAACTACTTAAGGTTGATGATTGATCTTTTTTACAGCGGATGTTGCTCCCAAAATTCAGCAAAAAATTCCTGGGGGAGCATGTCCCAAAGCCCCCAGTTAACCAAACCATAAAATCTACCCCACAAATATGTAATGGACATCAAAGCATGTTAAGTATCACCCATGCAGAATAATACATGGATAGCTCCAGCATAGCTACCTAAAAATGTTATGTCCAGAGGTTTAATTTTGTCTTCTGGCTTTCCCTGAAACCCCAAAAATCACTTGGCGGAAACAATTAGGAGCATTCTCTCCTCATCCAGCTAAACTAGCTCCACTCAAGGGAGATTACGCTCACCTGTACCATCTGCTACTACCAAAATTTTTCACTTGGACAGACCAAAAATGAACATGAAACTGCTTTTATGTACACTGTGGGTTTTAGTTCAATGTAAAATAATGTATTCTTGTTCTGTTCAAACTTTTCAACACCAAGTCAATGGAGAAGGAAATGACCAGTAGAGACGTGGATTGAGAAAGTAATTTCATGCATATTTTTGACTTGAAAATTATTATTATTATTATTATAATTATAATTATTATGAATATTATTCATAAGCACAAGGTTGTTACAAAAACCACTGTCAGGATTGCTTTACAACTGCACATATTTTTAGATTGTAAACTATATAACAAATACTAAAACATGTAATTGTTACTTTTTAACCTGGTTTAGGGTGAGATTTAGTTGTTAAAAACCATCAACAAAACAATAAAGGCAAATACTGTAATGATGAAGATGCATTTTTAATTTCAGATAAAACAATTCAGGACATGAAGTACCAGGAAACCGTAATACCCTTAAGGTTGCACTTTACAGCTTATAATTTCATGATTCAGGTCTTAACCTTGGACTTTCATTGGAGGATTATAAATAGTTGAAGGGAGGAACCGTGCTTCGTGTGTTCTATCCTTCTTGAATTCTGCACTGCATCATTTGTCTAAAAGTAAATTATGCTAAAATGTGTCTTCAAATGTCATACTGTTCTTCATGCCATATGATAATTCTAATACTAATAGGACTTGCAGTTTTGTTGCTACCCAATATAGACAGCACTCTATGTTTTTGTAAATGTAATATGTTTGGAAAAGTATTGCGGAGGATTGAAGACAACCAACTACTGCAATATATCCATAACTTCCTTTAACAAGAGAAGCATTTCCAATTAGTCTTCGGGCTAAATTTATTTTTGTTGATAGATCATCAGCAATATGAATCAGATAATGTACATATTGTTTTTGCCTTCATCTCTTTATTTTAATGTCTTCTTAATAACAGCATTACTCAAGCTGTAAAGCTCAAGTTCCAAACTTTTAACACCACAGGCACAGACACATCAGAAAAGCAATTCAACTGTACATTGAGAACTTTATTTCAATGAAACGAACTATAAGCAAGAAAAGAGTTGTGAAAAAGTAAGAAACAGTCTAGAAGTAAAAGAAAAACATGCCAAGGTAGTCAAATCTTACGCACATAAAACAGGAAGAAGAAAAAACCTTTAAGGAAACCATAAGCATTTTCACAATTACTGCAAGGTATTAGCCCTCTTTCACCTCCTTTCATATCTCTTTGACACACCTTTAACTATGAAAAGAAGGTGCCGTATACCTCATGTCCACTATGATTGTGATTCGTTCACTGCTTTGCTCTGGAACTAGCTGAATTAGCAGCAGGTGTGCCCAGACCAGTGATGCAGACAGCACACATTTTACCCTTGTGATCATTTTCAAGTCACTAACAACGCAGATACAATGAAAGTGCCACATCCCTACGCTCAAGAAGGTCAATAAACTTAGACAAAAAGAATTCAGTCAAGGACCCTTTTTATGGCACTAGCTCCCCCTTGTAGTTCCATTCTCTATCCAGATCAAATAACAGAGAGCCGTGATAGATCAGATAAAGTAAATGCTCTGTCACTGGATAAAAGGCTAAACCCCACCCGTCTTTCTTGGATGACCACGAAAAGATGAGGTTCTGAAGAAAATCAACTTGCATTTTTGTTGTGACGACGCCACACAACAGTGCATTGAGATTGTACATGTGTTGTTACACACAGACTGGCACAAAACAGTGCAAATTCTCTTATGTCAGACTGTCTATTACCATACAATTGCTAAGTATAATCAATAATCACAATCACTGGCAACATTACATTAAAATACTCTTAATTAAACCAAAGGGTACAGTACACAAATGGGGTAACTCGATGTTTTCCCTAAACACAGGGCAAGTGGGTACAAAAATATGTTATGTAAATATGACATATCTTCAATCATGTGCATTTCTTACTGTCTTTCAGTCTATACATTGCCAAACTGAACTTATACATAATATTCTACAGAAACGTGTTCATGGCTGTTAACAACCGTGCATGCAGCTATGATGTTTGACAAATAAAAAGTGAAATTTTTCCTCACTGAAATCAATGTGTGAAGTTATACGGCACACATTTCACAAAGGAGCAATCATTGTGTGAAGCCACTGTCAATACAGTTGAAAAATAGCGTCAGTATTTAACTTCAAACATATTTTTTCCCGAAAAGACAAAAATATACTTCAACCTTGACTCTACTCTAAGAAAATATAGTGCACAATGATATATATATATTTTTTTCAAATCATTGATAAGAATACTACGTTACACATATTGTACTTGTTATATAAAACTCCACATATAATAAAACTCTTTTTGAACCATGTCTTTCCCTGTAGTCTCAGTCTTGGTTTTGGCAGAAAAAAATGGTTCATGGTTTAGCACATCTAAAAGCATTTACTGGCAGGATATCCTCAAAAAAACCAACAGAAAGAGTGACGCTGGAGTCCAAGCTGTAGACCTGACTCACCTGTCACCTCGTAATCTCAAGTTTTCCGCTCACGGCAGCAGCTAAGGCTGGTGAATAAATCTTACTGCATAAAAGGGCCTTTTCATCATGTTTGGTATTCATGTCACGTAGCTCCCCAGCCTCGCCTGTCTATAGTGTCCACCTCAGGTTTGGAAATGATTGTTCACTCGCAAGGACAAGGTAACAGTCAATGCGCCCTGTTAAAGGGCTGACCGCTTCACTGCGTCTATTGCTGTTCAAACTAATCATCGCTGAGTTAAGATTGTACAACCTCAAACATCTTCTGCTTGCCTTTGGAGCATTACAGAGAACAATGGCATCGTCACGCTAATGTGGAAGGCCAGAGGCTGTTAACCTCTCCTTCACTGCGTTTACCACCAAGGTTGTAACCGCGGAAGATCCCCAGTGTAAAGCCTGATTAACAATGTAACCTAAAGCAGCTCAAAGTGACCATCTAAAAGGTGTGTGGGAGAGTCTCCTGAGCTCACCTGCTTGTTTAACAAGGAGAATGCAGGAGAGAGGAAGTGAGCTAACACAGCTGCAACTACTTTTTTTGACCGCTGAAGTGATGGCATGATGCTCCTTCAGTTCAGTCACCTACCGAGCATTTCTCCTCCATAGTATTTAATGCACCTCAAAACAAAACGAGTATACGCACCACAAAAAACAACAGGTTCACATTTTAAATAGTCACTCTAAAAAGATTAGAGTTGAAAGGGAAAAAAAAGAATGCGGACAGTGAGCCACAGAGAGCACTTATTTTCAACTGTTCCACATCGAGCTTAGTTCCGATAAACAGAGATATGGTGCCTTTGTGTGGTAACCACAAATCACCTTGACGTGTACTGCTTTGACCCCTGCGTGTGCGTGTCTGAGCGTGCCTGTGTGCGTGTGTGGTGGCGGTGGCGACGTGGTCACATGCAGTCCACCACGTTGCTGGAGCCCTGGCCAACATCCCGGATCTGGCTGATGTGGGTGGAGCAGACGGCCACCCCAGCACCCGCACGGCAGTGGGACACCGAACCGACCAGCTCCCACCTGCGGAGAGAGGGGGCACCCAAAACAACAACTCCTTCAGGGAGAGACACGGTGGAGCCAGCCTCACAGCAGTAAAATATCTCACATCAAACTGGCTTAAGAGTCAAATCAGATTAAG
This sequence comes from Megalops atlanticus, assembly GCA_019176425.1. NCBI lineage: Eukaryota > Metazoa > Chordata > Actinopteri > Elopiformes > Megalopidae > Megalops > Megalops atlanticus. Next base: position 30,878,011 of record CM032880.1, on the reverse strand, counting down.
AGTCAATTCACACGCATTTGGTGCAAAATAATAATGAATAACATGGTGTTACTTACTGCCTGTATAGAGCAACAAGGACTATTTCTTTCATATAGTTATTATTACGCTGAAACAGGCTTTCTGGGTGCAGAATGTTTAAATGTGAACACTGACGCTCTGAATTTTCTTTCTGAAAATAATTTAAATAAGTATTTTCAAGTATTTTCATGGTCACTGCAGAAAACTTTGACTGGTCATAGACAACAGCTGACCACCTCCTGCCCCCGAACTCACCTGTTCATGCGCGGGTCAAAAGCCTCTACCGTGTTCAGGTAGATGTTGCCGTTGTGTCCGCCCACCGCAAAGACGCGGCCCATGACTGTGGCAACGCCCACGCCCCCCCGGGGAGTGGTCAGCTCCTCGACGTACTCCCAGCGGTGCGCACGGGGGTCGGAGCGCTCCACGGAGCTCAGGGGGGAGTTGTCGTCAAAGCCCCCTAAAACGACGGCGTGGGGCGGGAGGACAACATACACGGAGGAAGTGAGACACAGCAACACAAGAACTGCCAACCAACAGACTCCAGCTAAGACCTTGGCAGAACCTTACGTATACCAGAGTACATTGTTTTAATATGCCATATTGGCATCTACCAGATTGTGGTTTTCTATTTCCATTGCAGGAGTGGATTACATCATTAAGGCCACTTAAGCTTTTTTCAGTTGCAGTATATATTTACAAAGCAAAAGAATGGATATTAATTTCTTTGGTCTTCATACACTTGCCCTGAGAGATGTGCCAAAATGTGCTGATTCATTTACACCAAAAACATTATACCTGCTTTTGAACAGCCTCAAATGACACCTTCCAGACAATGCAATAAAACCCGACCTTGTTTACAACTGCTAACCATTAACTTACAAAACTTAAGCTATTCACCCTGTACTCATGTCCCTACACATTCTATGTAACTGTGTAAAATATGGGAATCATGTGATCCAGCTGTTACACTTATCAAAGAGCAGGCTATAGTGCTTGGTGAACATTGACCGAGGACTGGCCCCTGAGGAACGCCCCCCTCACCCACGACGTAGAGGCAGCCGTTGAGCTCGCTGACGCCATTGCCCGCCCGCCTCTGGCCCATCTCCTTCACCTCCGTCCACTTGTTGAGATGGGGGTCGAACCTCTCCACGCTGGAGAGTGAGGCTATGCCGTCGTTACCCCCCACTGCGTACACGTGGCTCTGCCGGGAGGCGGGACAACAAACACACCGCCATTTTCCACCACAGTCTCATTTATGCCACTGTATCATCGACAAAAACACGCTATTCTCCATCAGAATTACACAGATGTGTTATGTAAGTTTGACCAAATAAAAATATGCATTATGTTATTTATTTACATAATGTATATAATATTATTACATCTAACCAAAAGATGGATCATATTATGCATTCATAAATCTGTATATGTATTCATCAAAAGCAAACCATTCACTGTTTACAAGCATCTGACATCTGTAAAGCCAACATCACAACAGTCCAAAGCATGCTTAGGTATCATGAGTTTCCACAATGTATTTCACGGGCTTACACTGTGACCCACCAGCAAGCAACAGGGACACTATGCATCCGTTTTAAACCAAATCCCCTTCAAGGTCTTTAATATGGATATGACCTATAAGATATATTTGTTTATATATAGATATAGAACTATATTTGATGAATACAGATTCATCAGCGTGTTTTTCAGCTCAGCTGAATTCCAGAAACTGAGCCCCCGTTTTCCAATGAGATAATAACACCCTTCAGTGAAGCTAATGACCATTATTTGCTCAGCAGATTACACTACATGACATTACATTACAAGCATTTAGCAGGCGCTCCTATCCAGAGGGACCTCCGTATTTCATGTAATGTAAACAGAACACCTAACAGGGTGACGAGGGCACCCTGACAAATTATCCCAGGACCTGCGGTGCTATACGTACCCCTAAGGCCACGGAGCCGACCCCTCCGCGGGGCGTGTTCATGGCGGCCACGGCGCTCCAGCGGTCTGACTCGATGTCGTACCGCTCCACGTCGTTGAAGCACGAGTTGTCGTCCAAGCCCCCGATGGCGTAGATAGGGCCTCCGAGGGCTGCGAGGGCGATGCCCCTCCTTCACATACAACAGACATAAGCACGTCAGGCCTCTGCGGTTGAATAATACATGCAATCCAGCCCACCGAAGCTGGATTCTGGCCGCATTTAGATCAGCTGCGGCGGAAACAAGTCAAAGGAACAGAGCATTCTTTTTTAATGTGACAAATTTAAATAGATGCATAATTTGCATAGGATGTACTTTCTGTGGTATCCCCAATAAGAGCAAACTCCTATTATGTCTCCCACTTTTATAAAATAAGATTTTCTTGATCATGTTTTTTCTTATGACGATACTTCTTAAAATGTGTTGGAGAAAACTGGAAGCCAAGGAAAAGAGCTTTCCTCAGAATGAGAGATTCTGAGATGATTTTTTCCAAAGCATTTTATCTTTTCCCCCAAGGTAAAGAATCAAACATTAGTATATGCTCATTTTAACACTGCAACAATGTCAGGACATGCGCTTCCGTCTATCACCCCACACTCTACCACCACCTCCCACATGCGATTAGCATATTTTCGGTTACCTTTTTGTGTTCATGGACGCCTTCATCATCCACTTATTAGTGAGCGGGTCAAACATTTCCATGTTGCCTAAATGCTCGCTTCCGTCGTGTCCTCCCACAGCGTACACCTTCCCTGAGGAAAGAGCACCAAGACCTTGTGAGATCACAGCGGCCACAGCCAATCAATTCACTTACGCAGCTGACTGACTGATCTGAGTCCAGCTGTGGTGTGGAACAAACGTGCATCCCTGAACAAGACACAAAAACCAGTGATGAAAACAATGAGTGATGCAATCCTACCAAAACTGCTGGCATCTCCTTAATCTATGACACTGTCATTGGTCACACACTTCAACACATTATCAATGAGGCAGTGAGGAGAGTGGACAGAAGAGAGTGGAACTTAAGCAAAAACACTTGCATATTTGCATAATAAAACGTATGGAGCTAAAAAGAAACAATCCATGTCTCGTCCCCAAGTCCAACAAATGAGTTCTGCAATAGATTTGAAAACGTATAATTCCCAAATGCGCAGCAGTGTGGTGTAGTGGTAAGGAGCAGGGCTCATAACCAAAAAGTCGCTGGTTCAGTTCCCCGCAGGGGTACTGCTGTTGTACTCATGGGTAAGGTACTTAACCCACTGTTATTTCAGAAACTATCCAGCTGTATAAATGGATGAAACTGGAACCTATGTAAGTTGCTCTGGGTAAGAATGCCTGCTAAAATGACTGTAATGTAATTTAACCTGAAAGTACCCTTTTGAATGCCCCCATTCAAGTGACCTGGCCTATAGTGTGGTGACTTGTTCAGAATATCTGCATTTTTGCTAAATTTCCAGCAGCATCAGAGATCCACGACCCCTCACTTCACTATTTATATGGCCGCTCTTAATTTAGTGCAACAGATAACAAGCTTATAAGCAAATGTAATTTTAATTGTGCGTGAATACACACTAATGCCGAAACACCAAAACTGAAACAGATGACATGATTGTATTACTCACCCTCTCCGCCTTCTTCTGTTAACATCTGAGAGGTGTTTTGTCTTTACTGATTACTAAAGCCATGAAATAATTCCGGTTAATTCTAGTTAAGTTGGGAGTAATGAAATAACAAGTACTTGGCAGAAGTAAATTGAAGTGTGTTTAAAGTTGTCCTATTTGAGAAGCTCAGAGTGTTTTTAGCAGGCTACATTACACACACAATTAGCTACATCAAAGCTGAAATGAATGAGGTTTAACTAAACCTTGAGACACTGTGTTCCCAGCTCAGTTCTTCCTTCTGCACAGCCAACAGCAGCCTTGCCTTTGAGCAGCTGTCAGCCACCTGTGCCTCTGCCAAGGAAAACTGTAAAGAGCTGCTTACATTAATACTCTCACTGCACTGCAATAACACAAAAGGCAAATATCCTTCTTCGCTGCACTGTATACGGAAGGTATCTGCTTGTGTGTAGCAGAAGCTCACATCCAAAACAACTTACATAACTATTTATATGTTATCCATTTACACAGTTGTTTGAGGCAATTCATGTTCAATTCAGGTTCGTGTTACCCAAGGGTATAACAACAGTGCCGCACCTGGGGAATCGAACCAGCAACCTTTGAGTTAGAAGCCCCTGCTCCTTACCACTTTACCACAATGTCACAAACAACGACACTTTATGAAAGAATGTGGCCTTGGCCCTGTTACGAGGTATCCCTGGTAACAAGATGAGCACAATAAAAACCCCAACCAAGATGAGGTATGACTGACTCTGGCCTGGTGTAAACACATAAAAATAACTTTGGTTTAGGATTTAGACCGAAAAAATAAACATGTGTAGGCTAAAAGATTAGTGCAGTCAGATTTGAGCAAAACCCAACTCATGCAAAAACTGATTTAAAACTCACAGCCCTTTCTGCCATGCTTATGTAACGAACTTTCCTTCCATTTCCAGGTTTTAAGGTGGTTACCTGGAGGTTAATGCGATTTTCACAACCGCAACAGCTGAAATCTCCCAGCATTTGCTCTGAGAGTCTGCGTGACGGTTACAAAAGATATTAATGAGAAACTATTTCAGGGAAGCACACCAGTCAAACCACATCCACCATTAAATGGCTCCCCCCACACCCCCACACCCCCACACCCACACACACGCACGCACGCACATCAACCCTCCACCTCCGTCTGGAGGGCTTCCTAGCAGTATGGGCAGAACTGCACGACAATTTAAACGGCCAGGCCTAAATAAGGCAGTATTATTGAATTACGAGGGTAGAGCTAAATGTGAACGTTTGTGGGAGAAAAAAGTCAGATGTGCTTATTACATCTAAAAGAGCTCATTTAATCAAATTCCTGGAAAAGAGGGAGTAAAAAGAATCCTGCCCACTTCCTTGGCAGTCGGCAGCACGACCACAAAGACGTTCTCAAAAACATTGGGCGAGCCGTTATTACAGTGGAATTTTTCGACCGTGTTGTGTGTGGTGGCAAAGGTCTTCCCCCTTTCCCTTAAACAACACTCCCAGCCACTAAAACAGTGCTGGGGAAATGTCAGTGCAGTACCTTTCCCTGTGTGGACAATGTAAAATGACTCTGGAGGCATAAAAATCTTGGGCCAGGAAAAATGAGCGCATTTTGGCTCGGCTAAAGGTCAGAGGTGCCCACGCGCTGGGTTTGAAGATGTGAGGCAGGACGTGTGTCTTGGCCCTCGTCCCCCCTCCTTTTCCCCCCTCTCTCCCGCTCTCACCTCCAACGGAGATCACGCCCACGTGCCGGCGCCGGCTGTTCATCTCGGGCCCGAAGAACCAGCTGTTCTTGGTGATGGAGTAGCACTCGATGCTGCGGAAGGGGTCGCCAGAGCCACCACGCCCACCCACGCAGAACAGCACACCTGGGGTTGGGGGGGACGGGTGGGGGGAGAGAAATCCCGCTGTCAGCCGTGCCCCCCTGCAGCCCTACTGCCGGAGAACCCCCCCACTGCGCAGCACCACTGTCCCCGTGGCGATCCTTCAGCAAGCTTCCACTGCATGTGAGCTATTCAAAAACGAGCCCGCCTTCTTTAAACATTTATCGACACGACTCTTAAAAACATAAAAGACCAAGCTCCTCTCAGGCACTCCTTGGGGCTTAGCCCATTCCCCATTTACTGGAGTAATTATAATTGTACAATTATTAAAGTTCATATTATACATAACAATTTACTGTGCCGTTTACCCTTTACATTTACAAATTAAGCCTACTTAATTTTTACAATGGCTCTGTGCAGTGTACTTAGGAGATCCTGCGTCACTTAATGACATTCAAAGTGGTGGCAGATAATTGAAATAGTTAAGCTGAATGTTCATAATTAATTTAATGGCAGAGGCTCTGAATGACAGGGCTTTTAGCCTGTCATGGCAGTGGATGCAGCTGACTTCTGATAACCGTATATGGCTCTTGTGAGGTTATGCACTTAACCAAAGTATGCCCCAACCTGCACTAAGTGGGGCTAAAACAGGACTGGATGTATGCTCTGCAGTAAAATGGAGGATGCAGTTATCCAGGGTGCACATATAAGGGGCGTACGATGTGCATCTGCACACACATCCGCGCTCTCACCCGCCGTGTACTTCCTGGGGGTGGTGCGGATGGAGTACTCGAAGTCCGGCACCATCTTGTTGCTCAGGTGCAGGTGGTAGTTCCTGGCCTCGTCCAGCAGGTCGCGGCAGTTGAGGTTGCTCTTGATCATCTCCTCTTTGGCCACGGTGCCCGTGAGGAAGTCGACAGGCAGCAGCGGGAGACGCACCTGTGAACGAAACATGTTAAAGCAACCCAGTTTCCCTAGAGCCTCAAACATTTCTGTAAGGAGGTTCCCCACATGCAACTCATTAGCTGTTCCCCAGGATGTTCGCAAGGAGGTGACAATTTAAACATTGTGTAAAACTGTCACAATAGGTATAGCAGTATTGTAGTACTTCCTCTGCTGCTCCCAGTAAATGCTCTGTAGCTTTTATAACAACCGCACTCAGAGCACTCTAATTGGTGCATATCCTAGCGGACTTCATGCAGTTTCCTTTTAGGTAATCAAACTGTGCTTAGCTACTCTGCGCCCTATCCTGTTAGCCAACAGCCTTTTAGGCCAAAAGTGCATTTAGCCCCAAATGTCATTGCAATGTTCTTAACAGCCCGTATTGCTGTGACTGCTTCAGTTTTTTTCCATAGACCCACGAGGCTCCCTGATGGTGGAATCTTTTCTGCTCCATTTATACTTCAGCAGGGCAACACAGAACACCCAAAGCAGTCTGCTTTGAACCAAAAAAGCAGTTAGCCAGCAATTCAGTGTGATTGGCTGCCTTTGCTAATTTAAGCACTTTCTTTCCCTTAGCTTTCTTTAAGAGCACGCTATGGATATACACGGGGAATATGAGGAAAAAAGGCCCACGGTAATGCTTCCCTACACTGCACACAGACCAATACTCTCCCCGGGATCTCCTGGGCTCTCCTGGGCCTGAGGCACACGTGACGGGTCGCCCACCTGGGACACGATCTGGTCCAGCCAGGCGCCGTGGTGCTGCGGGTTGGCCCTGAGCCACTTGACGGCGGCGTTGTAGACCTGCGTCTCCGACTGGATGTTGAGGTCGCTGGAGGCCAGCAGCGTGCGCAGGTGCTGCGGCGAGACGCAGGGGAAGTCCTCGCACTCCACCACCTCGCGGAAGTGCTCGCAGGCGTAGCGGTCGGCCATGTCCATCAGGTCCACGCGGTTGTGGCTCTCGGCGAAGGTGCGCACCGCCAGGCAGTTGGACGGGTGGAAGTGGGCCTTCATGTACTCGCAGCAGGCCCGCGCCACCAGCTCCACCTGCAGGATGCAGGCGGCGTAGAGCAGCGGCTGCACGTTGTCCACCGTCAGCGTCAGCCGCGAGGAGTAGGCGAAGCCCACCAGGTCCTGGATGGCGTCGCCGTCGAAGTCGCGGATCTCGATCAGCTCCTGCTTGGCCTCAGACATCTCCGACAGGAACATGGCCCTGAAGTAGGGGATGACGCAGGCCAGCACGAGCTTGTGGCATGGTATCAGCCGGCTGCCCACCTGGGACAGTCAGAGGGAAGTTAAAACATTCACATAAGTGAATCTGTATGCCAATCATTTTCCAAACTCTCATTTTAAAAAGTTAATCATTGTCTATTTTCATACATATTTTAATTCATATATTAATTTTTTTATATGTCCTCTTATTTCTCTTATTATTTACATTTCCTGTTTATTTTTTCTTCCATATTTTATTTATTGGGTGTTTTCATATCAGATGACATAGAGCATAACAGAGATCGTTGATCTGTTAACGAATACACCTTCATCTGATACATTTTATCCCCAAGACATCTGTATGCAGGTAATGGGACAAATAGCTGTTTTTGTTTTTTTTATCCTATATGAAGTGTCTTGTACTAAATGAAAGGTTCTATGCAAATAAAGTTATGATTATTAACTATTATACAGATGCTTTTAAAATTCTGTTAAAAAAAAAAAAAACAGTGGGCTGTGCACCTGCTATTCAGGATGAATTTTGAAAGGGGCTACAGAAGTACTTGAGAATGTTTTAAGCTCCATGTTTTGATTTTTCTTCACTTCCTCAATACTGACTGCCATGTTGCAGAACCCAAAAACTGGTGCCTCCAGGTGATATTAAATCAGGCCTGCTGAGACGCCTAACATATCTATTTAGCCTGGAACATGCCCCACTGTACGTAAGGTCATATGGGTTCACTCCACTTAAACACAATCCCTGTCTGTACTGGTCCCTCAGTGGTGGAATGAACTCCCCACAGGGGTCAGGGCAGTGGAATCACTGGCCACCTTTTGCCACAGACCGTAGACTCAACTCTTCAGACTGTATCTCAGTTCCACCTCAGTCCCTGCCCCTTAACACCTACTACTTGTAGTACCTGCTTATTTTATGTGTAGTATTGCAATGTGTTTTAGATTCTGTAATCTAGTGACTGATGTGTGGTAGCATACTGTGGTGTGGTTTTCCTTGTCTAGTCATGCTGCACAAGTTAACTTAGGGTAGGGTTTGAACAGTTATGTTTACACTTACTGGTCTGGGAGCATTGCTAGCCTGGTCTGACATTGTTGCCCATTCAACTTGAATGGATACACTTCTGTTCTTTTGTGCTGGAAGTCAGAAGTAATGTAATGTAATATAATTTCTCTATTGAGTAAAAAATGGATTCAGCCATTGGCACACAATGTTCTAATTTAGTAATCACTTCTATTTAGTAATCACTTCTACTAAACACGGACATTAGAATGAGATGGACATGGAAATACACAGTTGCTCTCCTTTCTTGTCTTTTTTTGTGATCAAGTGTCTACTTTAAGCAGCCAACGTCCCTCCATTTGGTTGCTGTCGCCCTCCCCGTGCCCACCTTGAGCGTGACGTCACAGAGCTCGCCGGCCTCGTAGAACTCCCGCAGGGAGTTGTGGAACTCCTTCCAGGCCTCGTGGGCCTCGAACACGTAGGAGCCTTCGGCCTCGCCTTCGGCCTCTGAGGGTCTGGGCTGTCGCTTCTCCCTGGGTTTGTTCTGCCTCGCGTGCTCCGGCACCATGTCTCCTGGCGCCATTCCCCCTCACAGCGATCGGAACCTGTGCGGGGAAGGGAAAGGGGGGCATCAGGAGACCCTGACCACAGTATCTCACCAGCGACGAGCCGAAAGGCATCAAACGGGCCTCCCTCAAGCTCCAAGACAGCCTGTTCTCTCTGTCCTGTTCAGAGTCAGTAGTCAGACAGTAGGGGAGGGAGGAGGGGGGTGCGTCAGAAGACCCAGACCACAGAATCTCACTGGCTGACAAGGCGAGAGGCACAAACCGGCAATGTAGTCCAAACACAGACTGCTCTCTCTGTCCTGCTCACAGCCAGTAGTCAGACAGTGGGGTGGGGAGGGGGGTTTTGGCGGCAATTATTTGTGTACGTATGACATCATTCGGAAGACTGGGCAAAGGGCACCGTCACCCATTCAGTGTTTGCCGAACTGATATGGCTCCACTTGAAACCAAACCCTCACAAAGCAAAGCACAATTCCACACAGTGCATACATGGCTTCCCCTCTCCTGCTCTGGTTTCTCTCTCTGAAAGGCGCCTGTGTGTTGCACTACCTTCATTAATATTCCCCTCAGGCCTGGAGGCTGGATCCACGTATTTCATAGTCAGTGCTGTGAAGGCCTCTTTTCATGCCAATTTTTCATGCAGTGTGGTTAGTACTGTGGTTTTATTGTGCTTTTTTTTCTTTTCACAGCAAAACACAGAAAAACAGAAGGGGAAAATCTATTATACTTATTCCCATGCATTTAGCCACAGGTATACAAAACTAATGGTAGAAATGAGTGCAAAATAGCCATAACAGACATACCAACATCCATACCAACACACTAAATGGATGCAGCCATACAAAGCTAAGAAAAGCTCAACAAAATGACCTGATCAGGTGGACATTTCAGCATTAAACTGCCCGATGATGATGAGGAATTTCTGGTCCGGCCAGGTTTACCAAGCGTTGGAAGAAAACACCGGCATCCAAACACTGATTGAAATTCAAACCTCCTACTGTTTGTGGTTTTTAGTGCCTTTGAGGGCGTGAAACAAACGGTAACAGCGCCAGACCTTTAAGGAGCCGGCTGAGTATCGGGGACTTCCGCAGCGTGAATGTCACGCCGAATTAGCGATCAAGAGATGTGGCACAGACTGGTGTGTGGTCATGGCAACCTATTTTTGTCATGTCTAATTGCTTCATCCAATTCCCTAAGGACAGAACAATGATTTCTTCAGCTTTAAGTGCCATGTCACTCTTGTAACTCTCACCGCGGTAGGTTAATTAGCTTTTTTTTTTTCTTTCAACGCAAACATGCCGAGGCGGGGATGTCACAGGCGCTTCTATGGATACGTAAAAATTTAAGATTTAAACTGCGGAGCTTGTTTTGCATTTGAGTTGCACTAGTTAGTACCATGTTTTTTCACCCACTTCCAGCTAACATTATATTAAATGTATAAGAAAAATAACGTGTCACCTGTCGTACAGTTTGATGTGGGTTCATAATACGGTCTCCACAATATCTATTGTACGGTTAATCATTCGAAAAAATAACACCTTTTTCTTAACCCTGTAATGCAAGGTCGTCATGCAAAAATCCATAACGTTTTCGATCCAGACCACAACAGAGACTAGCCAACTAGCTCTCAATCAAACATCTTATGGTATCTAGTGAAATATGTAGTGATGCCAACTTGCCTAGATTAGCATTAAAAGCCAGATAGTCCAGCTAGCCTTTTATTTACAAGTTCCACGTGGAAAAAAAAAAAGATCTTTGACATTGGAGCTTTGGGAGCTGTAGTCGCAGATTCAGGGGGCTAAGTGTCAATTAATTCCATTGATCTGTTACGATAACGACTGAGTGCACTGACGGCAGCTATCGACCTGCCATCGGTATCGCTACTTAGCAGGCTAGCTATCTGTTGCGCATAAACAATACCGTGTGATAGCAGTTGATAACCATCTTTTTTTGCCTAGCTTGCCTAGCTTCATCACGTTTATCAGCTGCACACTTGCATCAACTACCAAGTACAGCTAATCAGACAGTAGACATCTACCTACATGTAACGAAAGCTAACCAGCTTGCAGGTTACCCTCTGCGAAGAACTTTCGATTTATGACGTGGTGGTTTAGCCCTGCCACTCGCATTTGCCTGCGAATATTTGCACACCGAGTCTGGCTATTATAGCTGGCGAAATTAATTTTAGAAAAACACAGGTAGCTGTTCTTCCAACGAAACACGCCACTTTAGTTGCCTGCCAGGAAGCACGATGGATGTCTCCCTCGAAACTTCATTCACTGGCTACAGCAGCTAAACGTTAAAACAATAGTCAGCAGAGCGTCAGGAAGTGGATTTGTAGCTAATAGTAAAATACGATCAACATAACTATAATACTCAGACGTATGTCCGACTAGCTAGTTGATAAACCAGTGATTTCTAGTGACCTACAAAGCTAGTTTATTTAGATCGCTATTTGTGTTGTCATAAAATAATTGCGTGAATCGATTTACCTCATCCTTCTAAAGGTTCCAATCTCCCATCTGCTTCCATTGGCGTAGCCTGCACAAAAATAACCCAATGCGTCAACACGCTTAGCACGTGCCCTCTCCACCGAAAGGTTGTGTGGGAAATGAAGTTCTTCAGCAAAGTAAGACTGAACATTTTTCCCCCCTATGCCGCGGAATATTAGCGTATCAAAAGACTGGACATAGACGTTTTAGTGTTATGGTTTTTGAAATCATTTGAGTTCTACGTTCAGGTCAACATCAATCATTATTTGATCATTAATCATTATTTTGATTTAACTTATTGAAATGTAGTAAACAGAAAAAATAAGAGCTGAATTTACAGTATTTTTAATGAGTTAAGTCTTCCACTTGCTCCCCGCCATTTTGTTAACTGTTATTTCATCTCTATACACACTCATGAATAGGAAGTGTTCTTATTGGCTGGCTTTGGTACCTGGGAAGATAGCTGCAGTAAAACTTTGACTAGTTTAATTTATGGCTGTAATGCCAGCGGTATTATACAATACCGGCGACACTATTGTGTAGGTGTCCACATGATATTGTTATTTTACGAGAATATACTTGTAAAAATGTACAATGTGTTTACAATATAAATAAGATACTGTGTTTGATAAGTGTTTATTATTGTATTGTATTTATAATATCTGATGTTAAAGACATGACAGAATTTCACCAGCAAAAAAACAATTCCGTTGGTGGGCCTATTCCTTTAGTCAAGTATGTGTTTTTCATGTGGTTGTTTCATGTAAATGGGACTTTAATGAAATTTTGATAAAAGATAAAAGAAAGCAATCAAAAGAGAATGTACAGAACTACAGATTACTGTAATACATGTTCAAAACGTCATGATCTACATTGACCTTGAAGAGTGTAATCTGATTTATTACATGAAATAATACACACTTAAAATAAATATAAACAAACAATTTTATCAGATAGAAAAAAATGTGTCATTTAAAATAAAATAAAGTTAGTGGCCTGTGTTTCCAGTCTTTCCAGCATTCATTTTATTTTTGAAACTGAGATCAATGCCACCCCACTCAGAACTGTAACCAGCACAACAGCAAGGAGGAGGAAGTTTTTAGTACCCTGGAAGAACAAAAATGAATGAATGAATGAATGAATGAATTATAAAAAACTAATCTAATCACACATGCAAAGTAAAATACCTCTGTAATTTACAAAATGGTTGATCAGTTTTCACAATAATAATTCTGCATAATAGTGCATAATACCTAATACATAACACCAAATAATTAGGTCAAGGTCAAAGTCAAAGTAGTATTCAAAGTATTCTATATGTTTCTGAATCACATTCACAAGTAATTCACTGAGCATGAAGAAATATATGCAAAACAAGAAATTAAATTGAATATTGTTACAGGTTAGTTGAGCTACCTTTATTTCTCTGAAGTAGAATACACTCCATGTCAAAGACACTAAGGATGGACCCTGTGAAAACAATAACCATATTATTATTCATCATTCCATATTACTCTATTACCATGCCACTTTGAGAACTGCAAAAATATACAAGTGATTAACTCAACATGGCAGATTTGGTGTCTGGCGAATAGTGGTACTCACTGCTGTTGCAATGGGATATGCAATTACTGTTCCAAGGTAATAACAAGCCAAAAACCAGCAACAGTTACTGGCAATCTGCATAGACCCTGAGAAAAAAGCTACACACATGCAAGAGACAAAATTATGACAGATCAGTTTTATATGCTAGCATTTATTTGCATTGGAGACAACCTTATCCAGCGTAATTCACATTTATATAGCTGGATATCAACTGAATTAACTGATTAATTTGCTTGCTTATGAGTATAACTGCAGTGGCTAAATTGGGATTTCATGACGCAACCTTCCAGCTGCAAGTCCACCTCTATTACATCAACACCTTTTCATAGTCACGTGGCCATCATGAGGATTAACAAAGCTGATAGCCATATTAGTATGTTTTATTCACTCACCTGGCAGTACACATTGAGTGGGAATGTTTGGTCTGTTCTTCATTGCCATACAATACACAAAAAATGCTACAGTGCTCATGACATAAATCCCAGTGGTGAATGGGAAGATGTAGTCCAGATCTGGAAGTTAAACAGAAGCAAAGACTTGCTTACAGGATCACTCAACCACACATAAACATCTACCGTGAATAGTTCTGTGGGCATGGCTAATCTCATGGCAGAGTTGGCCTCTTCTGAGCGTGAAATGATTCCAGCACACCTAGGATAGTTCATCTCTCTTACCGTATTGACTGGCTCCGTTAAATTCTGTGTCATTCTTCAAGGCCCTGTTTTTAATGTAGATGTCCGGGGTGTAGGCGCATCCATACAATAGGCCAGCACAGACTGCAAGTGAACAGCCACTAGAACAGCAAGAGGAACGTATGAGTAACTGTAACTATAATACAAATGTATAGAACACAAATAAAATGCATGGGTTTCGCTAAATAAATACATTACATTATTGGCATTTAGCTGACGCTCTTGACTTATTCAGACTTATACAGATTACAATTTTTACATGTTATCCATTTATACAGCTGGATATATACTGAGGCAATTGTGGGTTAAGTACCTTGCCCAAGGGTACAGCAGCAGTGCTCCAGCGGGGAATCGAATTTCAGTTTCAACTTTTCAGTTACAAGCCCTGCACCTTACCGGTATACTATACTGCATTTTAGTAAGTAGGGACCTGCACCGGTGTCAGTGCCATGTGGAGCAGGTCTTGAAAGTGCTCTTTCAAATAAGGATGAGCTCCATACATAGAGCATAATATTACCATAATGTTCCACTTGCCCAAAGTTACTGATTCAGTAACTGCAGGACTGGGTGGGGCAGATGTTTGACGCCATAAAAAGGAGGACATAGATGACAGTCGGATCTAAAGAGGGGGATATGGATAAAACTTACATGATCTTCTTCTGGCTTGAACTGAGTCTGTTGATCCAGCTATTGTCTGAAGAGTCTGCCAAGATGTATTCATTTACAGCAGAGTTAATCTGAAAATAAAGAGTCATCCACAAGGGCCATTATTTTAGATAGCTCTTTCCCTTAAGTTACATTTACATTTACATTTATTCATTTAGCAGACGCTTCTATCCAAAGCGACGTACAAAAGTGCATATAGTGGGCAAACAGGCACAAGAGCAAGATGTGTACAGGAGTTACACAATATGTTCCATTCATTTGAATGACCACCAAACATATAATGATGAAGTACAGTATCAGTATAAAAGCAATAAAAGGATAAAGTATAAAGGCAAAAGCAATCCCATAAAAGCAATATTGGCTTAGATTCCAAAGTTAAGGTCAATGCACCATCATTCAACTGAATTTGCCCCAAAGTGACATTACAGTTCCTACATAATGTTACAGCTGTAATGCACTTATTACTGGACTCTATAAATTCCAGCATTTCAATGAGCTATTTCATGGGTTCTGAACTAGCTGTTCAGGAGGTTGTTCATATGAGGCTCTTCTAAGCAAGAGGTACAGCCACTGCGCAGATGTTTGCATAGATATGTAAGATGTAGGCGGACAGGAAGTAAGTTAACATCTGCTTAAGAAATAAGCTGAAATGCAAATCCAGCACAGGTCCTGTAGTTCTAATAAAGAGTAATCTCAAAGATGATTGTTCTAGATGGCTTAGTTTAATTTCCTTGCCCTTGTGTCTGTTGTGGTTCTGTGAAAGCGATACCCGACCTTATCAAACAAACAGTGTGTGAATGGGTATGCTTCCTTACCTGATTACAGTGGGCGCCCTGCATCTCCTTCTGCAGAAGGGGTTCTCGCTCCTCCCTCTCATCCTGCTCCACCCCCATCTCCATCTCCGCCTCTGTCTTGATCAGCATCAGAAACACAGCACTGGAGGCGAAACGGGACACAAAAAAAAATCAACCCAAAACACAAGGTTAACGTATGGTAGTAAAACAGGATCTAACTGGGGAAGTGCTTGTGTTTTTCTTACAGTGGATAAGGGAAAGGGTGAAAACAAGGGTGGACTCCGTGTCTTTTGGATGTTATCTTTATTTCTACCAGTGATTTTGTTTTCTTATCACGTCTGTTAAGCTAGCATAAACTGACAATGATCACAAAATTTTAGGTCACACCCATATGCAGTAACTGACAGCATATATTCATTCTACAATATACTGTAAGTGAATGGTGAGTTAATAAGGGCTGAATGAAGGTGTCTTCATTACACATTCTTATGACCTTATAGTCTATTTATGATACTTAAAAACTCATTTTCTGCCAGCCAGTCGGCCACAAAGATATCTCAGGCAGTAGTATACTGTCACTAAAAGAGTTTGTAAAGCTAATTTAATAATTAAAATGTATGGCATGTTGTTTCTCACTGCAATTTTTTGAATGTTCGCGCCAATACATGAATTATAAAACCACACCGAACTGAGAAAGACCCACTCCTGGAATTATTGCAGATCTGACCAACTGTGTCTGACTTACCTTATAGCAGCAAGAGCAGTTCCAATGTAATTCATTGTAGGACTTGGAACAATTTGCTGATCAAGTCCAAACCATCCAAATCTGATAAAACAAAATAAATATATACAACACATGTCAGTGGCCTGAAACACAGACAATACAGGACTGCCCAAGGTGCAAGAGAATACCCAGTAAAATATCATCTGTGTATGTCAAGTCTGTCTCCCAGATCTTTTAGCATTGAAAGGCATTTGTCTTTTGCCAGACCATGTCACAAGCACACCCAAGCACACAGGGAACATCCCACCTTAAAAACTTAATTCAGGCAAACTAAATTGTTTAAATTTTAATTTTGTTAAAGGATGTAATGTTAATTGATGAAAGTAGCACTGTCCTTGTCATCTGCTGTGGTGCAGATGTCATTTTCCTCTGGAAGAGATGTTCAGCCTTAGATGTTAGAATCAATAATCAGCTGTAGAAGACCATATAATGCTTTCAGCCATGGCAGCACGAATCACATGGAAAATGGTACTGTGGTCATTTATGAAAATATCTTTTCCTGTGTCAATACTAATCCCATACACATTAGGTTAAATGCATTTCTTTGGGTGTACCTCGCAGTGGCCCAGCCCATCAGAAGAGTGAATGTTGACCAGATTAAGTAACCCATCCCGAGCCCCACAGTTTTCAGGATGGGGACAGTGGCGAGATTCCCTGCGAGTCACATTATCACAGAATCAGCGGGCGCACGTAAGACCAAATAATTAGCATTTACAACCCACGGTATTACAACCCGTACAACAACAACATTTTTTTGGAAAACCGACAGCTTTGTACCACATTCAATGACACTCCCTGCTGACAACCTTGTACACTTTGTACTGTAAAACTCAGCCTCGTCCCTATGCAGGTCTGAACCAGATTTAATGACATTGGTTGCTAACAGCCTTGTGCGTGTTGCAGATCCAACTTGGCCTCTTCCCAAGATCCCCTGTCCGCAGACAGCTGAGGCCGCTGTCCCCCCATTCTCTCACCTATGCACCACAGAACGCCCCCTGCCGAGCTGAGGAGCCAGAAGCGGGGGCAGCCAAGGAGGGCATGAACCAGGAAGGAGCCCAGCCACAGGGTCCCGCAGAACACCCACTGGAAGAACATGCCTGGGAAGAGAAGGCAGGGCCGCATGGGCGGAAGACAAAAAAGCCATTCACTTCATCATTAACTCTCAGGACTGAAACGTTTGTTTCCGGCACAGCATTGTGAGTTTTTGAAATTAACGTTGTGTAGGCAGGGGTAAAATACAATAGCTTCTTAAATTTGTCATTTGGAGACACAGCAACAATAAGCCAGCTTAATCTTTTCATCGAAGGTCGGGGACAAGGCACACTAATTAGACTGAACTTGAACCACTGAGTGAGCAGTGTGTGAGCAGTTCAGAAAACCAGAACTATTCCAAAGTAATTTTGTTAGCTAAAAAACTGGAGTAGGAGTCAAGAGCGGGGGCTTAAGCTTTGCTTGATTTGTTTACTTTTTACCCCAAGTCAGGAAATCGATTGGGCCTTATTCAGAAAGTGTACTGTCAATGTTGAATAAATGACCTGCTTTTCCTGGGTCTGAAAAGAGAAGCTAGCTCCAGACTCCGAAAACAGAGAAATGACATGACCCATGAGCTTCTCAAAGATGTTTCCTCGCCGTTCTCATACAAAGTGCCACATTATAGCTACTAACAACAATTTATGAATATCCCCCTAGCTGCCATGTTAAGGAAATGAAACAGCACTTATTTTTTTCACTAGCCTGAGAACTATACAAAACATCAGCTAAAACATACCCAAAATTCAAACTTGAAAAATGTGTGGAAAATGTGTTACCATCTCCTGTGTCTGTTTTCTTGATGGGGACAAACGCACTTCCAAAGCCAACGCTGCAGAGCCCCAGGGAGACGAAGCCCTTGATCAGTGACCAGTCGGCTGGCTCTCCAGGGTGCGAGGCATTAGGCCCTGTAGTTTTTAGGTCCTCCACCACCTGGCCTCTATCCTGCAGCCTAGCTGGAACAAGACGGGCACATTCAAACAACACCTCTTTGTGAGACAGAATATGATAAGTACATGTTAACCTAAAATGCTTTGGATGCTTAATAGGGCACGCTTTCTTTCTAAATTCCATTTGATATCGCCTTATCACCCACTGTAGAGATAAGGGTCTTTTAAGAGCAGTGACTCATGTTATTCTCAGAAACTCATCAGTAGTTGACTTTGTAATCAGCTTTAATCATGTATGTCTATCTGGAAACATCCATTGATTTGATATTTCTGGCACACCAAGCATGTTGCATAAGCATATTGCATAAAACCACCTAATATAACATTGATATAGCATATGGTTAAAAATGCATATATTACCACTAATAACCACAATCATCATCATCATCATTATCATCATCAATGTTAAGGGTATTCATAATATACTGGAAACATTATGCGTGCATAGAGATGCTTGTAGTGTAGTGTGCTTGTAATATAACAGTACATTTATGACACATCAAGCAAAAAAAAAAAAAAAAACAACGTGGACTAACAGAGTTTAGGAAGGGTCAGCAAGTTTTTCACCTGTCAGTCCCCAGTGGCTTTATATGCTTTGAACATTTGTGATGTCTTGGAAATTGTAAATGTTTTACCGCTTATGGGGACAGTAAAGCAACAATGTGCATCGCTCGGCACTTACAAGTGGTAAGAGTCACATGAGAGACATTCAGGTTAACAGCATCAGCCATTAAAATAATTTAACTTACTACACATTAACTATATTGGCTTATTCCGGCCACCTGTGTCATGCAATATTCAATGTTCATTTATCCCTTTTGCAAGATGAGTCTTTTTCCAGGCTTTGGTTGTCTCACAGACATAGTACTGTAACTCCTTCTTCCTTCCTTTGCGCTTGATGTTCATTTATACAGAATTCTGCTGCTTGACTTCCCTCTTACTTCCTCAGCCACATGTAGCTGAGTTTCCTCATTTGGTTCCTTATTGCTTGTACATTGTTTTTCATTGTGCATCTGCAATTTGCTCTTGATTTATTAAAGTGTATATTTTCATGCTAGTTTTCTTAATAAATACTAAATCACACAGTTCTGGTACACAGAACTCTTGAGTTCTTGTATAAACACATTTCCAGTTGAATTGCAGTCACCCCCAGTCCAAGCAGCATTTTCAGTAGTAAGTTACAATAAGTTACAATAGTAAGTTAAAATGTTAGAAAGGATTTTTTTTAGCAAGAAACAGAATGCCATATTTATTCATCTTTAAATGTAAATCACAGTCATAATTGGATCCATAATTATATTGACTGCCTTCAACAGTAGAGTCCCAACAAGAAACTGAACCTCTTTCAGTTTTTGCATGGCATAATTTCCGTCTTAGCGAATTTCTTTGATGATGGAACAGGTCTTGCCTAAGCCTCTGTTGGTGATCTTAAAGGAAACATTGTCATCTCACTGCTACGGGAGAATTTTGGCCATATTGGCCTTTTATTACTTTTGATTTACTAACTCTGTACTTATTAATTTTGTTTGTCTATAACCTAAAATAAGAAATTAGTTTCTAAAATTCCAAAATAGAATTAATAGTTCAGGAATGAAATGATTTTTTAAATTCTGAGACCAATTTTGATTAAGATTAAAACTATAATTTTAATCTTACTCAAACTACGTAGCTCAACATTTTTCAAAGGAAAAGTGAAGGAACAATGTACATAACAGACTGTTGGTGTGCAATTACCTTAAGGATGTAAATGCACTGGTTCATCAACACCAATACAAAATATTGAAAAAAATGTAAAAAGAAGGCTGAAAATAAAAGATCTAATTCAGCTTTCATTCACATTCAAGCTTGCAAATAGTCCTGCAATGCACCTCTACCCCTCATCAACAAATCACCTCAGCGTTTCCTAGAATTCAGATCTATTAGGAACCATTGCAAGGATGAATTTCAAGGAACCCACTGATGCGCATGCCTGTTAAACACATTGCTCACTGTTACCCTTCAGCTCAGTGAGGGGTACTCCGGTTTGGTTCACTGGTTTGGCAAACCACACAGCCTGATGCAGTACATGCTGCAGCATGTCTGGGCGCGGCGAGCGACGCAGGAGAAAGAGAGCAGCACTTACAGCGGTCGAGGCTGGGGTCGAGCAGCCGGGCGGCGGCCACGGTCAGCATCAGGAGGGAGACGCAGGCGCAGGCCTGGAGGAGAACACGCTGAGGCCCCATCTCTGCTCCCCTTTCCCCCGGCAGTGACTCGCAGGGAAGACCGAGTCGCCCGTGAACTTTGCACCTTAAGAGCCCGTGGGAAATTTCCCCCGCAAGCAGAAAACACCCGGCGGGGGGATTGTATAACTGATGGACTTCACAGTGGCCTGCCACTGACTGATACCAAGGCCTTTGATCCACGCTCACTGTTAGGGAGCTTTAGATCCCATCAAAAGCAATCAGCATGATTGAGTACCAGGACAGATACGATTATGATTAAGGCACAATGAGCTGGTTTTGGCATTTGCCAATACTGCGATTAGTGAAAAATGGCTTTTCTTAAAGAAACAGATAAAGGAAATGCAATGTAGCATACACACACTGCATTTACGCTAAGCCACTTCTGTCTGTGTAACAAGATACCTGAACAGTACACTCAGTCCATAGGAAGAGCTGGTAAATCAACAAAGGAAAAAGCTTGAAACATGCTGCTCATTTCCTGTGTGATATTTTAATAAATTCTGACAGTAAATGGGTTTAAGGGAGTTTTTCACAAAATCATCTGTCTTAAGGTGAGTACAGTACAAAATACTTACATAAGATACTCACTCAGGCAATACCAAGGGAAATTGTTCCAACATTTAAAAATTGTTCCAACATTTAAATTCAACAAAATTGAAATAATGAGTAAAAGGTATATAAGATAAACATAAAATATGTATAAAAACTAATCAAGCTACAAAACAAATGACTGTATTTACATCATTTTACTAATGGATAATATACCTTTTGCCTGACCTATCATAAAGGCAAAAGGTATATTATCCATTAGTATAATGAGGTGAATACAGTAAATACAAACAACAAAAAAGCATAAATGATTGGTAGTAATACAAAACACAAAGGATAAAATGTCTTAAATACTGCATATTGTGCTACTTGTCTCATTCATTTTAAATGATACATGCATTTTGGAAAGGAATATAAAACAGAAAGCTTTACATGCTTACGGTAACAAAATGTAGCAAATTTTAGGGGAGCTGCACCATTGAAGTAATAGTTTTCCAGCCACACTGTACGAACTATCGATAATTCATACATGTGCACGGTCTTTCCAGCTCACAGTTTGCTCTGTTCCACGGTGTGACTCGGTCCGGTTTCGACTGCTTCTGGTCCGCTCTCCTGACCTGGGCTGACGGATTGGTCATGTTCAAAAGCTGCATTGATTTCTCCTTGGCCATTGCTCGGGCTCGGGTTGTGCTGCAGATGCTCTACTTTTGGTACAACTATCCTTTTGAATGTCTGATACACTGCGACAACAAAGATGATGATTACTGACATTATCACATAACAGTAACACACTACAAAACTCTGATTTTAAAGTTTTAGGGTAATAGTTCATATTGTAATGGCCCTCCTCACATTATAACTTTAAAGCAAGAAGAGCATTAAATAGGTAAAAACTGTGTGTGTGTGTGTGTGTGTGTGTGTGTGTGTGTGTGTGTGTGTGAGTGTGTAATGACCAACTAACTAATCAGTATGTAATAGCTTTAGTACACTTTTTAATTCAGGCGCTGATGAAATGATGGAACTGTCAAAGTTTCTTGTTGATCAGCTGTTTCACAAAATATGTCAGATCACACAAAAGATTAATTTACAGAACTTAAACATAATTCCCTTTCATTAACAATAATTCAGCCCATACATAACAAAGACACGGGTGTAAAAACATTCAAATTTACATTTTGTTTCAATTGCTGATACATCCAAACAAATAAGAGTCCTGTGCTTGTCATGTGATTCATTCAGACCAACCACAGAGGCGCTCTGAATTTGGTGCATTCCCACCTGCGACCAGCAGGAGGCCATTGAGCAGCTGGGAGGAGGCGTAGATCAGCGGGAAGGTGAACATTTGTGCAAGCTGCTCTGGAGGGAAAGAGACCTGCAGCACAGTGGAGGCGATCTGCACGTTTTGGGTCCCCGTCTCCAAGGCAATTGTCCTGCACCTGCAAACCAGGACAAGGGATTGTCATGGCAACGTACAAGTGCCAGCAAACTTGGCAACACGCTGTCAGCGGGTCCAGCCTCCCAGCCTCCAAGCTTTCATTCACTGTTTTCTTTTGGTCAGGATCTTTGAGGTGGATGTTAGATCACAAATCACTGCTCTAAGCCAATGGCAGCCAACTAGCCCCATGGGAATGTGAGCATTAGGGCCACTATTAGTGAACACTAGAGGGCCATCTCAATTATGAACCACACTCTCATCACAATTCTTGGTGTTGCTGCTCGTGGGTCTGGTTGTAGCATGGGAAGGAGCTATTACCACCATTAGCTGTTGACTCTGCGTAACCTGAACGGTCTGCAAGGAGTGGTGCCGCAAAGCAGCGATTTAGACTGAGGAAAGAAATTGAACCGGTTCTGACCTGAGCCACGGCTGTCTCATGATAATGGAAATGATGAACCCGAAACTGTAGCCGATCCAGGGGAAGATAAAACCAATGATCAGGAAGGAGGTGTCCACATTCCAGGAGCCTTTGTAAAGGAAAGCATTGGCGATGGCTATCACCATGATGAGGCTGGCACCAAACACTGAACCCACCTGCGGCAGAGATAAGGAAAGAGTGAAACAGAGAGAGAGAGCATTCAGGTGTGCCTGGACCTATATTCAATTCAAACATGTACTGATGTCCATATGTACAGTCAGTGTTTTTCTTTTGATTTTTGACAAGGAACAGTTTGCTGAATGCGTTAACATGTGTTGGTTTGTTTTAGGAATTGAGGTCACTTATTCTTCGTTGTATAATTCACCTACTCTTATAGTCAACTCATTCTAAAATGCCAATCTTTAGATAGATGTACATGCTAATCCCTTGTTATTATTACTTAGATATTATTAAATTCTTATTGATCACTCATTTGTTGCAATATTGCACTGCTTTATGCTGAAAGTGTGATTGTTTTTGTGCACAAGCCTTTGGAGTCAGTAGAGCAAAGCAAAGTCCAATACAATGCAGTTTTCACTGATTTTCCCCCTGGCGGAACCTCGAGAATGTATCCTCCATGTATGCCAGGGGTCTTCCATGCAGATTATCAAATTATTCAATCAAAAGTAATGACTTCAATCAAACGAAATTTTTTCACTGCAGGAACAGCAATGCCTCAGAAAGTGCAACCCATTTTCCATGAATGTCTTCAAAGATCTTGAAAAGCACCTTCAAGATCATTTTTGCTGCTTTCGGCCATTTGTGGTTCACAAAGACGCCACAGGTAACCGGGACGACCAAGGTGACAAGGGTGACACCTAAAACAAAACAATGACATTTAATTACAGACACTGACCAGTGGGCCACAGGTATTCAGGTCAGGTCATATTAACAGAAATTCAGTTTTGTTCAAGCAGTAATGAGTAATAAGCACTACTTATACATATTCAGCAAGGGGTGAAGCCCCCTCTTCATGCCAATGTCTGCATGGTCCGTTAGTCAAATAGAAAATAGGCTTTGAGGACAGGAATGCTTGACCACCTCCTTTGAGGTTAAGCTGCTTGGTACCATTGTTCTGCACCTGCAATCATGTTGGGGTGTTTTCTCTGTCACCAGACCACACCAGACGTGTGGTTAATGAAATCAGCTGTGCATATCGTTTTCAAAACAGAATGTCTCTGGTGCTGATGCCAGCTCCGCTTTAAAAACAAATCCTACAGAGAATATCCTCAAACATTCCCACGTGGGGTGTGCCCTTGCCCTTTGTCACTCTCTTATTTTTAGGATTTTGGTGTTCATTCACATGCCAGTGAGCTTTTCTTGCTGTCTCTGGGCTTACGAACAGTGGTTACCACACGCTGTTCTTGCCCTGGTAAATTTCCGTTGTTACCTATGTTTTGGTAGGGGATCTTGATGCTGCCCGCCTGCACCCAGGAGTAGGAGTAGATGTAGAGACAAAGCGGCATCATGCCCAGGCCAAGCACCGTGGAGCAGGCTGTCATGGTGATGCTTCAGCAAAAAGGAGGAATATGAGTCACAAGAGCGATCATGGGAAATGAACTCAGATGACCCCACTCTCTGGACCAGGAGTCCAGGGCATAATTTGAATTGCTTTCAGGGAATCCTCAGCATATTCTGCCGCTGAATGAAACTAGGTTAATCATTGCCATTTGATTAACCTTTATCTGGTCATGATCTATAGCACGAAAAGTACTAAGTCGGGATCCAACAAAAATGAAATTATGAAACGACGTCTGTTATTGTTAGAGCACTACTCTAAAATCAGCCATCTGCATTTGCCTGTGTATATTTAGAGTACTGCAATACCATCTCCTATTTCAGAACCACACTGATTCATATCACTGTTCTACAACTTGCCATCAAACTGTTTTACTTATCTTGCTGGCATCAATTGTGTGTCACCTTTGTGAACATCAATCAAAAAGAATCCTGTTTTAGAAAAAAAAATTGTGTTCACCACCAAAATGTATGGATATTATTTATTTATCTGGATCCTATTATTTTTAGCTATGCAGAGGCACACATAGCTTGCATGTTTCATTTTTATATTTATCAAATTTATACAACAATGTATTAACTCAAGCAATTCAGGGCAAGTGCCTTGCTCAAGGGTAAAACTGCAGTAACCTGCAACTTCCAGGTTACAGACTCCAAGGGTACTGGATTACTGCCCCATGATTCATTCATTTTACTTCAATTTTTACAGAAAAAAACATTCTCAAACCTTGCTTCAAAAATTCATTGCATTATTGTCACAATTTCATCCATTTATACAGCTGGATAGTTACTGAGGCAATTGTAGATTAAGTACCTTGCCCAAGGGACAGTGCCCCACAGGGGAACTGAACCAGCAGCCTTTTGGTCACAAGTGCTGCTCCCCACCACTACACCACACTGCTTTCCATTACTTTGCTTTGCCCATGCCTCTCTGCCTTTCTTCTGATAAATTATTCGAGGTTATATTTTGCAATCAAAAGTGTGAGGAGCCCCAATTACAGGATGTACTTTTTGCCTGTAACAATTTGTTTGTGAAGGCCCTGCTGAAATTATGCGGTAAAAATATCAGACATTTTTGTGAGGTTTTAAGACATTTTTTTAAATGGTTCCTGGAAAAAATAACTCAGCATGTGGGTGGCTTCCATTAGTTCAGATAAAGGCGCATATTTTTCTGAGAAGATTATAGTCTCAAAGCTCCGCAAAGCCTTCTGTAACAGGCTGATACTGCCTGAAGCTAAATTGCAGGGCAATATGAGTCACAAACAACATTTGAAGATGAAATCATACACTTTTTTGATATATCTGAAAAGTTTCATGTTTGAATAACAAATGCTGTACTTTAAGCAGAACCTGTTACATTTCAGAACCATTATCTCAGCACATGCATTAGAGCATCAGTAGTCATTGAGGCTCTGATAATAACTTTAAGTATACAGTAGCTAAATGATAATGGTCAGGTAAACTACTGATCCCTTTCAGTGACCAGTCCTAGATGTATTAGTGCTAGTAGTTTTAACTTGCTGAAAAGGATGCAACATCGGCACAATACGTAACTATAACATTAACACACGATACAAAAATGAGAAGTGCACCTGTTTTTAAGCTTTACCCATTGTATATAGCTATGCCTTGTCTTATTGCGTGTTTATGTGTCTGGCCATTGTGATATTCTCATTGTAACTAAGTGTACGTGCCAGGTCCCCCTTGACAAAGAGATGTCAGCGTGAATCTGTTTTTTCCTTGGGTGAATAAAGGGTAAATCAAAGCGAGACGTCACCTGAGGTCCATGTCTCCGTCCAGCCAGTAGGTGATGATGTTGGAGATGACCCCCCCGGGGCAGGAGCCCATGATGAGGATGGCCACCGCCTGCACGGGCCGCATGGCGAAGCCCAGCGCCAGCAGGTGCGCCGCGAGGGGCATGACCCCGAACTGGCACAGGAACCCCGCCACCACGCCCCAGGGCCGGCGCAGGTGGAGCCAGACCCTGGCGGCCTGCACGCTGCAGCCCAGCGAGAACACCACCAGCGCCAGCAGGGCGCTCAGCGCCACCCCCAGCGCCTGGTCGACGGGCCCCGCCGGACCCAGGGCGGCCGTCCCGTTCCCCGCGCAGCCCCCGTCGTAGCCGCTGCAGTTCGGCATGGCGCTCCGGGATTTGAGGAGGTAGAGGAGAGCCAAACACAGAAAGGTACCTGCACTCCGCTCTGAAGCCCCTCCCCGCCTCTCTGTTCCACCCCTTCCCAGTTAAAGCCCCAGCAAAAGGAGGGCCTAGGTTAATGGAATGCCCGTTACTATTGGCAACGATTGGTAATCTTATTAACTCTAGTTACATTTTTGTTTGGAGGGAGCAGAAATCCTGCCTGAGCTGACCTCTTATTTAACTCCTGTTTGACCATTCCTAGCTCGCTCCTGTTTTATATGATTTAAATACCCCTTGCATGTTGCAAAAATAAGCAAGCTATGACAGTGATTACGTTGTTATATATAATGACATAAAAAGCAAAATGCTGGTGAACACTTATAAAGACTGCAAATATAAAAGAAAACACAAACACGCTGAGAGCTGTTCTGATATAACATTATATAACCACTGTGATGACTCCCATGAATGGAACATGAATGGAATCAGCTTTTAATGTAATACACTTAAAACATCTCCTCAGTCTTAAAGCTAAGTGATGCCTCATCCACTGGGGGAGACTGCCTTACTGACAGACCACAGAGAGACTTTATGAGCTGAGTCTTCTCTGAGGAAATTGTTTTCAACACCGCTGCCCCCCTGTGTCCTTGTGTCATTGTGGCTCTCAGCATATAATGAAAACCTGAAACAGAGAGACACGCTTAATAAGATATGCAGACGACGTTGCCCTCAGGGGCCTTTTGTCTGAAGAGCAGCGCTGAGTGAGAGTTGTTTTCAGAATGCTGCCTATCTTCAGTAATGGTTTTAGGTAAACTCATTCTTGAGGAAATGTTTGCAAACCTAAAGGGCACTGATTTAGTCTTGTTAAGAAAGTCATGCAGCATTTGTTTTTACTTAGGAAAACACAAGACATTCATGCTAAGTTCCTTTGGCTTTGTGTTAGCCGAAACACCTTGGCATGAATGTGGAAAGCATAGTCACATATTATAGAACACCTAACGGTGAAAGACTGCTTCGTGATGAGGACAGCTCCCCTGTCCACAGGAGAGGCTTAGCTATTGCCAATGGCAGCTGCTACCCCCCATGCTCAGAGTTCAAAAGGCTACCTCCAGGCAAGCATTTCAGAATGCCAATAACTCAGAGATCATTTCAAAGGAAAGTTTTTATTAAGTGCTGTAAATCTTATGAATAAGGACATAGCTCTCTTAAAATCTATCCCCTTAACAAATGCACCTAATTTAAAACCATAAATGCGGGGTCGGGTGCTAAACAATGTCCATGTGGTATTTACGTGTACACATAACAGGGTGTGTGTGTGCTATATTCATATGTAAAATGCTTATCTAGGTCTGTTTAGTTTGCTATCTTTGACTTTAGAGCAAAATCACAGTGAAATAAAGAAAAAAAGACCATTCCTTATTTTGACATCTCACAGCTTTTCATACATTCCAGATTGAGAGAAGGCTATCAAAGCTCTAGAATCAGGGAATTCAGCCATGGGTCTCTCCAGTAACATGTGAATGTTACTGGAAAATGACACAACCAGGCTGGAGATGGAGCAGGATGGAACCAAAACTGTAAAATGCCCCTTTTTTGGCAGCAATGAGGATTGCTAATACACTTTGGGACAGATAAGGTCAGTTGGTAACCACCATTTTAGGAGAGATGTGGTTGAAAGCTGAATGTTTATTCCAGTTTACTGTGGATGTTGATGATCTTTGTCATTCCCCCCTTAAAATATCTGAATGCTCCCAAAAACATAGGGACAGTGGTTCAGTGGTTCAAATATCTTCCACATTACAATCTCTGCAAAAAGTCAGCCACAGCTTTGGTATAAAAACATAAGGACAGTGGTGCAGTGATTCAAGTATCTTCCAGATCACAGACATTTGCAGAATTCTGGGAAAAGCCAGCCACAACTCTGGGGCAAAATGTGGTAAAATATGTAAAAGTTTAAAACATTACAGATGATTCTTAAACAGTCTCAACATTATGTGCATTTCTATGGTAACATTTTTTTGCTGACATGTACTGGTTTCCCTGATGAGTGACCAAAACATTCCTCCTTTTTTTCCAGTGGCAGGAGGTACACTTACAAATGTCCCAGAAATAAAATACACTCCCACACTTCTTTGAACCTCATTCCATTTTACCACAATCAAACATTTGGTCTTTTCCTGTTTCTGAGGATTGATTTCCAACATTAGCTTTTGATAATTAAACTTAAAAATGCTCGATAGACTAAAAGACCAACGAAAAAGAAGTGCTATAAATGTAATGTAGGCCATTTATGGTGTCACAAATCATCAATCATCTAACAATAATTATGTGGTAAAGGGCTCCTCTATATTTTCACATCTTGCGTGCATATCCATCATGGCTGCCATGACACATCTGGCCACCAAATACAGCGCATTTAAAGGTTAGGCAAGTGATAGAAACAAGAGATGACTAGAGGCACATTACTATATATTTCCCATACACAAGGCTGCTGCCAAACATGTGACCCCTATGACAACAAACAGTGTAGAAACATGTAGAGACACACTGACATCTGTAATGAGTGTGGCACTGTGTAATACGCACACTAACACCATTGTGCATGCGATTAAGGTCCTTTTTTTTTTTTTAAACAGATCCACTTCTGTGGTGAGCACTGTCAGAGTCCAGGTAATTCTGTGCTGTCAGCATGTTCATCATCAGCACATTTCAAGTACTGAGCATACCTGCTGGCTACATCCCCTGAGTGACACATGTCCAGAGAATTCCTGATGGTAAAAACTCCAGCCAAGCCTGCAAACTAGTACTGCTAGTACTACTAAATAGTATCAATACTATCACTGAAAGGTTATCAACATTGCGAGTGCGTAAATCTGAAAACATTTTTAAAATGTTTACACATTCTTTAAATAAATCAATGTATGAAAGTGACAGTTATTCGGGTGTTACCTAATTAGTGCCAATGCCAACAAGCAATATTAGCGTAAAATATTTATTATTCTAGTTAGCTACCTAGCTAGATATTCTCTTATTCCATTCACAATAGCTATCACTATACTATCAACTTAGCGTAAAATAAAACACAGGTATTGTTAAGCTGGTAAATGCCACAGGAAAGGGGAGAATTACATCATCTCTCCATTCATCATCATGTCCCATCCAGTGCAGGGTTGCCAGTTCATGAACCTCATGGTCTGTGACCATGACAATGGGCTTCAACAGAGTGTGACATTACGGGAATGCATGAGAGTGGGAAACCCTACCAGTGATGACTGGAATGTGGGAACCTGGGAAATATCCTTACTGAAGAAACTACATGATGAAATGTGGAAAACCTACAGTAATTAAATATGTGAGAGGCAGCACCTGTGACTAAGCATTCATATTGCCTGTCCAATCTGACTAGGTGAGTTTGACCTGCATTTTAAAAAGAATTATTTTTAATATTCGCAAATATTACATACATGCATCAGAGATGTAAGACATACATGCATTGCACTGCAGCACTTACATTCACACCTACAGAGAATACATTTAAAACATTTTCATGTCATGAAGAAATGACTAGTTTCTAGTTATGAAACTAAATTAGTAAGGCACATATTAAAGGAAGTAATTTAGAGGTCTGGGAAAACCATCACTGTCAAAAAGTAATACCATTATACTATCAGGGTTCATATCCATCTTACTATATTGACTGCAGATTGAGGTGATCTGGAAATAAACAATAGCATGAAATTTCCTCTGGCTTTAGTTGTAACAGCACAAAATTCACAAAACAGGAGCAGTGGACCAAATTTCCATGTTTTAATACACAAGATGTGTAATAACCTTCCATGACCTGTACAAAATGGGACTGACAGAAGGGGGGGGTATTGTGCGAGTAAGCACAAAGGCTGAGGCACATATTAAAATAAAACAGTTGCTTTGGTGGAGCGCTGCCCAGCTGATTTTCTTCAGTGCGCTCTGACTCTGCATGATATTGGGGTGCTGTTCCCGGAACTCTTACATCAGAGAGGTCACTTCATGTGCTGTTTCTTCTTTTTCAAGAGAGCCTCCTTGAGGGCCAGCTGAAACAAACCATTCATCAAAATAATGCTGTTTATAATTCTTATTACATAATGAATGCAATACTTTTTATATTAAAACAAAATATTTATGATGTGATAATTTAACATTTAGCCAATAGTCAGTAATGAACATTTCTTTAAATCAGCATTTTCAAGGGTTTATATGAGGCACAGCAATACAGGACACTACAGTCAAACTTCATGCAATGGTTTTTTTTTTCAGGAACTGCAGCCAGTGCAGTAACTTTCTTAATGGCTGCTTAAACGTTGTCTCTTCAGGTCACTCATGGTTCAGTCGTGTACCTGCTTTTCTCTAAAGGACCGCTTGTTCTTGGTACGGACGTTCTGGCTGTGCCTCATCATCATGAAGTTCTTCTTCCTCTTCTTCTCCTTGTTGGTGGTGCTGGCGTAGGGGTTCAGCTTGCTCCTCTTCTTCACAAACTCCTTCCTATCCGTCCTGCCAGCCTGTGGACAACCAGGGATCACCAGGGGAGAGAGGTCAGCTTTGTACAGCTAGTACAGCATTTACTTCAGTCATGAGTGAATTCTGTGGAAAACACACTAAATAGCGTCACTCTGTGCAAAGTCAAGGTCCAGGGAATGCTGCACGACTTCAGTCTCTAAACACGTTTTGTATGTGAAGGCAGAAAGTACAATATGCCATATCAAATATGCATAACCTGTGTCATCTACTTCTAAAGCACTGTGCAAATATTTGATATAATATGTGATGTGGGCCTAACCTCACACACATCTGCCCTGCTTATTTGTCTGCATTGCCTGAGTTTAGTAAAGGGAGAGGGATTTTTCTGGTTTTTAGCACATAAACTGGCATTCCAGTGCCTTGCAATTTGTTTTAACTGACACTTTGAAAACGTCTGGGAATGGAATTTGCATGGAACTTCTCCAACACCTCTTTGAGCATCGTATGTAAAACCTCCCTCTTCTTAGAAATCCCTGAATAGCTGAATTCACTGTCTCATGAAAACTGTTCTCTACCATCTCCTCCCTTTCTCTTCCTCCCTATTATTAGTACTACCTTACATGACTTTGCAGTGTTCTTTAAGGACAAAGCTGCTGATGATGTAGGCTCTTGACGTCCCCAGCTGTGCGGTCTGCTAGCCTGTTTACACCATTGTCCCCACCTGATCTTCCCTCCCTCTATTCTTGTCACCTGGCCCCATCTGGTAGCATCTGATGCCTCTGGAGCTCCGGGCGTCTCGCTAACAGGCCACCTGCTCTCCGCATCCTATCCCACCTCCTCTTTTTAAGCCACCTCTCTTGATCTTTCTTCATCATCTCCTCCCCCTTTAATACTTTAATAACCTCTGGCTCACTATCTACTGCTTTAACACAGGGACCCATATCATTGCATAAAACGAAACCCCAGAGGCTCTATTTCATGAGGTCAGATTTCCTAGTCCTAGTTTCCTAGTCTCCATTACACATTCATATTTATGAAATTCACTGTATTGCACACACATTTCAGTACGTCTCATGGTGATCTTGAAATGGATTCTGAGCATCACTGTCAATCCACTCCTTCAGAGATTACAATTTTTCTAAATGACATGATAAATATGGATTTATGGCTTTAGAAACCTTTGTTTGATAAACTAAAGGTTTGATAAAATAAATTGGGTCACAAGAAGTTCTGGTTTGTTTGTGCATAATGGCCTTACTGCACACATTTCACAGTTATGCCACAGTTAAGTGGAGTGCTGACAGAAGATTTATTGTAATGAATTATTTTTCAGATTCTGCTTACCATAGCTGTCGCCAGACGTGTTTCTTTATCAGATTTGGGCTTCTTGTGCAGACGCTCAATATTTCTCAGTGTGAGCAGCTCCCCTCTGGAAAATATCCATATCATTAACGTAATCACATACTGAAAAATCACTATGTCAATATGTTTGATAAGAATTTGTGCAAGCCCACAAATTCTGGACATTATGCAGTGCACCACTGCAAAAGGTATTGGTATGAATTTTCTTCTGTTTAATGCTAACATGCAGTTAAGGAAAAGTCAGCAGTGTTCTTTTTTTCTGAATTTTTTATATTGGACTTAAACTGCCTTTACGTTTTTAGCAATTTTCAGCAGAAAACAGAAATTTGAAAACAAATCAACAAAGTAAAACAATTCCATTTTGCGCATCGTCTAAGGTGGGCCGTGTGTGCTTTAACGCTGACCTGGAATGTATCTGCTCTGAGGGGAATGACAGGGTGTGCTGCTTTTCTCATTAGACATAACGTCCAGCCCCCCGCGGAATGGCCTTGATAGCCTACCTGACACATCTGGAACAAGCTCACGTCAATGTGCGTTGTGTGTCAATAGAAAAATGATTCACCTATAAAATGATTCACCCGTAGCGTAAAAATGAGCCCTTTGGCTAAGGAAGGAAAGAAACGGCAGCACCAGCTATCTGGTGGGGATAATTGGACACCCCATAACACCTGTACCCATGTACCTGCTCTCGTCGTCGCTATCCTCCACGTTCTTCCTCTTCTGGCTCTTCCCGGGGGCGGAGCTGACGTCCTTGGCCATCTGGGCGAGCCGGATCTTCTTGAAGTCGTCCTGTGTGAGGAGGCGGCTGGCGCTGACCGCGGCCGCCTTGGCCTTCCTCTCCTCCAGAGGCATGCTTTGCAGCTTCTCCGCCTGGAACGCACCCCCACACGTGTACCGATTACACACCTCAAAGGGACTGCGTGGCACATGACTTAAAGGACAGACGACGTGACCGGAGGAACGGGAATGGGACCACACCATCAGTGACCTAACACTTACCACTTCTCCCTGCTCCTCGTCAGAGGAGTGGTGAACGTCGACCCACTCTCCGTCGTCATCGTCGTCCTCGCTCATACTGGCACTCTCCCACTCCTCTGCAGACGTGTGGAGGGGGGAGAATTAAAAGGAATGCCTTCCGTAAGAAAAAGCTTTAACGGTTCATCAGTTGTAGCTCCTTACACTTACAGAGCTGCCTCCTTACCTTCCTCTGCTTCATCTTTAGCCTTTTCCTCCTCCAGCTCCAGGACCTCGGCCCCAGGGATGAAGTCTTTGGCCTCCAGCACCCCGTAGTCCTGAATCTTCGCTTCCACCGAGGCTTCAGTGGGTTTCCCCTGGCAAGATCACATTTACATTGGGTAACCTTTGATTAAATTCCAGTCACTGCTATTGCAAAACATCTGTGTCAGACAAAGTGTGCTGAAAATAACCATGAGAGTAGATTTCACAGTCTATCCCCTGAATGTGACTGAAACCAACTGAACTAAAATGTTTGAAAGTGGCCCCGTGTTGAGAGCTGGTGTACACCTGCTGTCATCCTCACCCTGTCTTTCTTGTGCAGCATCTGGGGATTCAAACTCCTGAACAGCTGGATCAGCCCTCGGGATGACATCATCACATCTGAAACCAAAGCAGAAAAATCTGCATTTAACCCAAAAAAATCTTACACAGGTGTATTTGCCAAAGTAAACCCTTTGGAAAGTTTCTGGGATCAGGGATTTTAAAATAAAGAACACTGTACTGATGTGTGCTTCGTTTGTCCGAATGAAAATTTTCAAAAATTTTCAAGTTTCATTTTCTGTACTCAAGCTCAAATTACGTATTTCTGAAGTGATGACTACTAAGGTAAGTTACTGATAATATTTCAGAAAACTGTCCTTGGCAGTATTATTTAAGTACAGCTTGGCTTTGCTGTATTTGTGAAGCCAGGGATCCTTTACACAGTCATGTAAAACATGTCTCACTCTTGTCTTTGTGAGTCTTGTACTGAGCCAGGTCCTGCAGCAGGTCTTCTGTCATGGCCAGGGGACAGCGGGCCACCACTTCCCTGATGGCATTGATGCTGGGTAGAGAAGGAGGAGGAACAGGAACAAGGGTCTCACCATTGATGAAAATCAGGGCTAATTATCTGTATCATATCACCTGAGGGGAAGCTACTCTTAAGCAGTAACAGCTGATGTGCACTGACAAACAGAGGCAAAAAAATATTACAGCCTAATGTTTGTTCTGCATGTAGATTACAAGCATGTTAACCCTTTCGCACGTATGGTCACACTGGCGTGATTAGCGCTTTCGCACATACGGTCAAACCGGTGCGATTAGAACACTAGATTAGAAAAATTCAAGCTAACGTTAGCTTTGAGGAAACATTGAATTAACTTTACAAAGTAAGCAAATGCGGCGATGAAAACTATGACAAACTTAATAACGCTAATGAAAACATAACGTACTGTGTAACGTAACACACACGCTACATAGAATAACATAAGTCACGTGTGAAAGGGTTAACTGTGGACAGAAAACAGGCAGAAAACTGCTGGCATTTCAAGCTTTGAAGCCTCTTCATGTAGTCTTTTTTACAGTAAAACATAAGAGACATAAGAGAGCTTCATTGTCATTGTTCAGGACAACGAAATTACAGTTGCTCCCCGGTGTCACGGCTCTGACAACATATAATAAGAATTAAAGACAAAAAGAATAAATACAACATACAAAATTTGTGATGTATAGAATATGAAGAGTAGCACGGAACATAAATAAATAGATGTAATAGATGAGTGAGATGTTTTCCTGCTATATACAGTAATTCATAGGCACTGCAAGGGCCCGCAAAGCCTGGTTATTGCTAAAGTTTGTGGTAGAGCCATGAAAAGCCACTTACCCCACAGTCATCACTTCACCCGAGTTTCTGTCTGTGACAAAGTTGTTTGCTATCGTCATGATCACAGGCTGAATGACCTGCCAAAGTGACATAAGGACATTACCCCCGCTGTGTGACGATCATTACCCTATTGTGACTCTACAGCATAACAAGGTGATTATGTTGTTCCTTACAGTTTGTGTATGTATGCATATGTAAGAGAAGGAACCAATTTCACAGTAAGGACACCTCCATTCCTAAAGGGTATATGTAAAAATTCCACCAACGAGGATGCAAACCCCCTCAGTGTATGAAAAATGGACAGCATGCACATGTTAGCTAATCATTTGGAGTCCGTAATTATGATTTAAATGATAACGAATCGCTTTTCAAAGAACAAGTAACAACAATGAAATCTGAAAATGACATGGAGGTGGAGCAGAGCAAAACAAAGCGTGGTATAAAGGATGGACAGCATTGGGTTTTGATCTCAAATTAACTTAGTTTCTCAGTTCATACGACATACAAAGACATTTCCAATACGGACACTTACTGCAGTATAGGAATAACATTTTAGATTTTGAATTTTTAGTTTCAATGGAATCGCATAACCATGTAACCATATAACTGAGCAGCCTTCATTTTCTTGGACATGATCTGATCAGCAACAGAGAAAGAAACCAACTGCATTCCTCTCTTAGGTCAGATCCGTTCGCAAGCTGTTAAAATGAGTTCAGTCAGAGATGAGGGCATACCTCTGGAGGAACCAGCTGATGTGAAGCCTGGGCAGCACATAAGAGAATCTTGGTGACCTCTAAATGGGAAAGAAAATGGAAAAAATTAGGTACCTTTCTAGGTCATTTTAGTTAACCGTTAAGAGGCTGATGGCTAGTTTTATACAGAAGGGACCGACATCTTACCTCTCTGGTGAGGCTGGAGGAAACGCTGCACGAACGGGTAAAAGTTGAAGAGGAAAAGCTGTTGGGGGGGGACATACTGTTAATAGAATCACACTCAGTTTTCACAATTTCATTACATCTTCCTAACGAATAGGAGTGTAAATACATGGATGTTTTCTTCTCTGCATCCATTTCACTGCTAGACAACTTCTAGGTGACACTGCATCAAAAATGCTAAATGTTTTCCTCCTCATACTGTACTCCTCTGTGGGAGCTAGCTTCCAAATGCTAACAACCGTGACTATATCACACAAAGCCTGTGCTCACATACATCATGGCTCTCAACGACGACCAATCAGAGGTCAAGATTCACAGGGGTTTTACCTCATGAATTCCCACTAGTCGGGAAATCAGCTCCATCATCATAATCTTCACCTCAAAGCGCTCCTTGGAGTCCTCCAGCTGCTTGAACAGCTTCTCGGAAAAATCTAAACAAAACAATTATTCCTTTAAGGGGGAAGAAGCTGACTCCACATCCACACATTTAATGTGCATGTACTGTGATGTGGACGTAGTCACTGGCGCTGGACAGGCCCTACCTACCCTGCGGATCGTGGATCAGATGTATGGCAGAGAAATTGAAGACTTCTGCTCGCTTTTTCTTTTTATGTTTCTGTCAAGTGGGAGAATGAGGGAAAATACAAATGAACACACAGCGTCCCCAACACTGAAAAGAAGGCAGTTATGGACAGTGTGGAACATAAAAGGGAGGGCTCTATCACTTTATTCATACCTTGAGGACTTTCATGGCCTTCTCCATTTTCTTCTTGTTCTTGGAGGTTTTCTTGCCAGTTGAATATCTGATCATGATGTCTCTTGCTGAAGGGCCCTCCTCCTAAAGAAGACAGGCAGACAGGCTTTGCAATGGACGCAACTTCTCTGCCATATTTCACAGACAGGCTTCAGAACTGACCCAGTTCCTTCACCATCCATCACAGGCAGTTTTCACAAATGATCGTCATCTTTCACAGACAGGCTTTACAAACAGCCAAACACCTCCATCATCTTTCAAAGACGGCCTTTACAAATGACCAGACTCCTCTGCAATCTTTCACAGCTTTACAACAGACCAAACGCTGCATGTTTCGAACATACCTCTGACTCTGAATCACTGTCTTTTTTCTCATCCTCATCCTTGCCCAAAAAGAATTTCAAGCCTGCCACAAGAATCTGTGTAAAGACAAACAAAGCAATTAGTCTGGATACAGCACTGAAAGTGCACTGTCTGCAATGTGTCAGGACTGAGTAGAGTACAGATTGATGAAATGAACAAAATTGACTGTGACATGATATTTACTCCAAGCAACACATTACAAAAGGTCCTTATTACTACAGTCTTCCAGATAAACATTTTAGTAAAGAAAACAGGAAACAGATGAGTGTAATAAATAAATACATACATGGGTTGAGTAAAATGCTGGTGCCATTTATTTCTGTACATCTACTGCATGTAAAAGGTGCGTCTGCATTAAACTAACCTAATATGATATGGATATGGAGGGTGAGAGTGGAACAGTACCTTTGTAATTTTGGAGAAACATGCTGTCGTGATAACATTAACTGTTTTGGCATCATTCCTGGATATAAAATGGAGAGAGATGAAGTCAATGCAAATATAATTACCATAATTAGGTAATGATAAGTGGACAGGTAAGTACATATTAGTCTTGACTGCTGAGAGTTAAAGTTTGCTGATATTTCCTGTAAGTACCACTGCTATATACTTTCACATGCGATCCTGTGCCAAATATTTCTGTATGTTTTCAAAGAATAATAAACAGAAAATAATAATCAACCCCTCTAGCCCGCAGTCTGGAGGCAATGGAAGATCTATGTTTTAGTGCCAGCATTTTGAAAGATTGTAGGGAAAATATATCAATATGTAAGGCCGTCATTTGCCAAGACTTACATTAAAAAAGGCTCCCAGGACAGACAGACACCAGACAGAAACTCCTTAAAACTTGTGACATTACAATAAAAGTCACAGAGGTCTCTACTTTATATAGCTAGATTATACACTTTATATAGCTCTATTGCTTTTAAGCTGCAACACTGAACAATAAATTACATGCATTGGTATTCATACGTTGGTGTTGCCAGTACAAAATGACATAGAGATACGCTCCGACTTACTTTGTATTTGCCCATCCCCCTTCAACCCCTCCCTTTCTGCTGTTCTAAGCCCCTATGCATCATTTAAGTAAAAGAATAAACTCACGTATACATGTACGTATATAAATAATATATGTATATGTATTTTATATACATAACAAAATGTATGTTTTGTACTGTAGCCCAAAAGTGGATAATTTTGTCAAATCTGTTGTATAACTTCTCTTGGCAAAGTGCATTTGTTCATCTCATGTGGTCTGTTTGGTTAAATGAAGGATAAATTAAAAGATCACTCCGACAGCTGCTGGGCTCTCATGCAGCCCACTCACCAGATGTTCCTCTTGTACAGCTCAATCATCACATCCAGCGATATCTTGGCGGCCACCGCGTTACTGTCCCTCAGCATGGTGTACATGAAGTTCTGTAAGCTCTGGGAAAGGCAGAACTCTAGGTTACGAGGGAACACACGCCCCAGGGTGAACGCCAACCTCGACCGAAGAGGACGACCCAAAACAGAAGCGCTTACCGTGTTCACTTTGTTGTTCTTGTGCTTGGCGTTGATGTTCTTGATGTCCGTCACAATGTGAGTGTACAAAGTCTGGGGGGACAGAGGGAAAAGCGTGAGCCAGGAATGCTGGGAGGTCGAGCAGCGACTAAAAGCGTGGACGGGTTGGTGGGCGGACCTTCCTCAGAAGCTTGTCGTGACAGCGCAGGAGCTCGAAGAACAGCTCCAACAGACCCGTCGGATTGATGAGGTCTTTGTTCCTCAGAAGAATGAGGGCTTTGCAGAAAGTCTGGGGAGAGAGGGAGAGGAGACAGCATAATGCATGCCTTCAACTGACATTCCCAATAAATAGACATGAACTCAGTTCCACCTTGATTACAACTAAGGCTAGGCTTTTGTCAAAGAGGTAATTATTATTACTGGTGACTGGTTCGTCTTCTGTCACACTGCTATTTTTTTAAAATGCTGCAGAATGCTTGATCTCTAACATCTTGTCCTTGCATCAATGCATGACATTTGAGTCTACTGTTATATTGGAACATAATTTGCCTTTAAAAGCTTTGAGATGTCTATCACAGAAGAGTAACTTGTTGTAAAAGTTGCAGCCCCAACTTTTTGGAAAGATTTTTTCATTCTGAAGAAGTCTTGGTAATTTACTAAAACACTATAACGGTCAATGTAATGTTTCAAAACAGGGAAATGTATACAGTATAAAACCTAATTGTGCCAGTCGTAGAATTTTATTTACAAGAAGTATAGACATATTTAACACTCTGGATTGTACGTCATAAAAAGTTTATGATTTACATGTACTTCCATATCTTATTGTATTAAGCTAACATATTGCCATCAGTTATTTCAAACTGCCTATAACCTTCCAGTTAAAATGTCCATATGTCCAAACATCATATATAAACAGCACTTCTATTCATTCATCCTCTCTTCAAGGATTGCATTACACCTATTTTCACCACAAACAGAAACAACATGGGTAGAAACCTTCTACCTATTCTCCATGTTTATTAGTTATCCTTGTGACGGAGTGCTGTCACTACGGTTGAGTATGTGCTTTGACTGCCATGCCAACGAGCCTGGCTCTTTGGCGTCGCGGTCAAAGTCGCATGTTTGGTACCCCGTAGACCCGGGTTCAAGGCCGGGTGGGGTGACTGCTCTCGCCCTTCGCTACAATCCTAATCATTGAAACCTTTTAGCTGTATTCACCACATTGAATACATGTAGCCAATGACAGATATGTTGCTGACACCAAAAAAAAATCACAGGAAGCAAAACTGACTAATCTAGCCACAATATTTACACATTAAACATGTACACACAGTGGCTGTTAGTTAACATATGCTCACAAGCTTTCCTTACCATCCGGAGGTCAGTTTCAAGAACTGTATGGTGACTTAGCAGAAGCTCTGTCAACTCTTGGGGAAAACTGGACAGGTGCTCTTGATAGCAGTGCCCAACCTGCAAAACAGCAGCAGACATTATGCCCTCGCTGGCCACATGGCTTGCCTACTTATGTCGCTTGACTTTTCAATTACTTGGTGTAAAGTTACATGACAACACAAACATCACGTGGCTTATGGGACTGCAGGCAGGAACAAACGGCAAACAGAAAGATATTTCACCTGGGCAAGGAACATAACCAGGTCTGCCAGCTCCTTATTGGGCTTGTCAGGCTGAAGCTTGAAGACTTCAACATTGGACTGGTAGTGTCGATACTGCTGCAGAAACTGACAGAAAGACGGGCAAGAATTTAAGTGAGAAACTCTTAACTAACTTAAATCAATAATTGCAGCTAAATATCTAGCAAATGACACCCACATCTTACTACGGTAGCTGCCTTGACCGAACAGATGGTGGAAGTGGACTGGTCTGAAATCACTGTCAACTTTTTTAAGCACGGGTGCAGTTTTGGTGCCATTCTTCTGTTTTGATGTAGGTAAGAGCTACAGAGCTCCGTTTATCAATGATTAAATACGTTCAATTCGACTTCATTTTATAGAACTGATAAATACATACAATATTTTCACCCGCCACTCCACTTGTAATAGATAGAGCGTGGCATGCCCCTGTAAGTAGCCTGTTACTCTACAATTATTTTTTTCTCCTAGGTAACGGGAGTAAGTATTTAACAAGCGTTAGCGTTCCACTCAGCGTGTAATTTTTAATAATTTCATCTGAACTTGTGAAGCTAATTACCTAGCTAGCTAGTAATCTAGTCCACCTAGGTAGCCAGTTGCCTCTCGTGGAACAACACATCCAAAAGGATACCGAGTAACAATACGATATTAGATAGCCATCTATCTAGCTTGTTAACGAACCCTACCAAGTTAGGTAAACGATTAATCGCAGCTGTATCAAAAGCTCAACCCAATCCTTCACGTGTACAGTTTAATCTTACAAGATAGCTAGTAAATATAGTCAATAACTCACCTCTTCCGTGTAGGACTGGGGGTCTCTTTTTATAAGGTTCTGCAACTGTGGCAGATTTGTTGGTAGTTTATTGTTGTGTCTCCCCGACATGATGGCTCTGGAGTTTTTATTTCACTCACTAATAACAAACTAAATTAAAATTTACAGTTTATAAACATCTCCCCATCACCAGCGTGGCTGCTACATGCAAGTCGCCATACTGCAGAGGACCGTCGTACGGTGAACACGAAGGGACACACCAAACAGCACAATAATGCGTTTTGCAAAATAAACCAAATACATTGCCGCATCGTCCATGTTTTACTGTATCGTTTTTTTATCGACAAAGTCATGTGGGAGACAAAAATATTTTATGATGTTCTGTAAATGTGGTCCAAACTAATATGAAACGATGACCTGGGAATGTAAGCCTCATGATATGCAACATTGATCTTATGTTAGCACAAAATTTATCATGCAACTGCTAATCCTCTGAATTGATAGCGGACACATGCGATATAGATATATCCATAAATTGCGCTTCCCTTATGAAATGGCTACAAACAACAGGGGTCATATAAAGACATGCATTGTTTCAGGTACATAAAAAAATATTGACTGGGCTGCCATTAAAAATTGTGACAATTATTTGGAGTGTTATGTTCCAATTTGAAATATTGCAGAATGTAAGACATTTTTGGCAGAATTCATAAACTTAATTTTGAATGGGCATGTTTAAGATTAATTGTATTGATCCTTTGTAGGCTCCAAGAAACTGCATGGCTACACCATGATCTGAGGCAATGATTAAACACTGGTGTCAACTGCAAAGGGAGGGATTTCAGCTCCCTTTGCGTTTCCCCCTCTCTGCCTGAGTTCATATATCCGAGTAATCCACAAGCATCTGCCTTTGTCGGACAAGAAAACCAGGTTGCTGCTAGATGTATTGGTCAGCCAGTAGGGGGCACCCTTACCTGCAGATATAAGGGATGTTCCGATGGTAATAGTGCTGTAAGAGGTTTTGGATGAGACAGAGCCCCTGTCCTTGGTCTTTAAGGATGCTGTGGCACTCTTTGCAATGAGTAGAGAAGGGTAACACCGCTGTCTGGGAAAAGTACAAAATGTCTAATCTGGCCATGTAAAAATGATTTATTTTATCTAATTATCTTCACTGATGTGAGGTGTTCTCATGAATGGCTCCTCTGCATTTTCAAGGAGGCAAGTGTGTAGCAGATGTGACGAGAATTAATTTTATAGAGAAAGGTAAAGTATATGGAAAAGATTTTATTGTGTATGCGTGTAAAAGACCATTAAACATTTCCACTAAAATGTTGCAAATGTATTGATCTACATTGGAGGTGTCTGGTAGTTTAGAATAATACACCAAAAAAGGATGTTGCAGTGACCATATTAGATTTAAATAAATACATTCAGTGTTGGTGTTGCAAAACTGTAAAGACTAAATGCATCACAACCACTGTGTGTAATAATTTTACAAATTCAAAATTACCACACTCCACACCACACTTTGTAAAAAAAAAAAAAAAGTCAAAGTATATATTTTGTGTAGAACAACTCAACTACTCGCAAACAAGTGTGCCAACTGAAGCAGCATTTCTTAAAAATACAAAGAAAAAAACCTCACATTTAGTTATGTATCCAGCTACCAACCCCTTTGTAGTCAGTCTGCACAGCACCATGTTTCACCTGAAATAAAGCTGCTAATAATAACAAGGGCTCGCAGAGTTCTTTCCATCTCCAACTGCCTTTGTGGTGCAGCCTCATCCTGAAAATACCATTCACTTTCAGTTTCATCATATTCAAATCAAATTGTCACA
Organism: Megalops atlanticus; assembly: GCA_019176425.1. Classification (NCBI taxonomy): domain Eukaryota; kingdom Metazoa; phylum Chordata; class Actinopteri; order Elopiformes; family Megalopidae; genus Megalops; species Megalops atlanticus. The sequence goes on along the minus strand of CM032880.1, from coordinate 30,834,929 downwards.
GTTTTAAAACATATTGTGTTAACTGAGGTAAAAACAATGCAACGGGGAAGACATGATATTCTTTTATTTACAAATTGCAAACAGTCCAGTAAATAACAATTTCAAATGTATCCACAGTTTCATTTGATAAATATATACACTTTAATTTCATGATTACCACTGGCAGTCGGCAATTAATAATAGATTTACAAAGCAAATACTGTCGTTGTATTCTGTCAAGCCAACCTTTCGCATCTTATAGCTTAAAATACATACATGTATGATCTTTGTTCCTTATAAGATATGAATTAATTTATAACCTTTATAGCTGTTTAATTTCAAAGAATTTATAAAAGGCATTTTTTACTGCTGGATATGTCACATATAAAATCAACTTTTATTTGTTTTTAAAAGAGCAGCAGCCCAAGAGAGAACTAAAGCCAAAAAAAAAAAAAAAAAAAAAAAAAAAAATCTATACAGAATCCCTTGGGATTTACTTCAAAGTCGTGGAGCAGAATGTTGTAAGGCCAGCTATAAAATTTGCACAAATGTTTGTAAACCCTCAGCAACAAAAGCTTCCATTTGTTTAAATTGTACCATTGCGTACACCTCAGTGTCACTGTGATATTCCCACAGGTGCGACTCGCTGGGGTGCTCGCGAGCGCTACATGCTATCCCGAAATTTTCTCGTCCGCTTGAAGGCACCGCAGCACATACAGGATCACTTGGTAGCAGAATATGTACTGTTCCTGCGGGGAAGGTAACCAAGGAGAAAAACAATTAATCCCAGAAAGACTTCATCTTGCATGCTTCATTGTCATATTATAAAAAACATGACCCTAAAATGCACTGCACACGAAATGATTGAGAACTCCACTACAGCCAGTGTGCACACTGGGTTTACAGACACTTACATCACAGGACATGCTTAGTGAAATGAGTACAAGGCCACATAGTTAAAAAAATAGCTCTGGTGGAAATAAGGTGAAAAGAATAAAACAATGTTTTCAGCAGAGATCCCAGTCTAAACCATGCATACTTGTATTCCGAATCTTGTGTGTTGCTCTGTATTTAAGCTCTGTCTGGTATTAGCGGTATGATGAATAAAGGCTAGTTACATTACCTCTGTTTGGACCATTCCGTGTCTCTGCAGCCTCATATTACGCACAACATCTGAAATATCAAACTGCCACAAAACAAATTGATAAGGCATCAGTGAGGAAAGAACCAGACGACTATGAAAAACCAAAAGAATGTAGCTTTGAGTACTCCATCATGCAATTAATAAAATATGACATTAAGTTTTAGACTCGTAGATCATGGGCAACTGCCTTTTTTCTTTGCAAACCGTCATCCTTGGAAAGTCTTAGCTACAGCATAACATGACATGTATGTTCAGTGAAGTACCAGGAGTTAGAGCAGAAGCTACTCTGCTGGTTGAAACATACTGTAAGAGTTCATTAAAGAAGTATGCATCATACTTACATCCGCATCTTTGCTGATGAGGCCCAGAACCACATCTATGCAAATAAGAGTTCCAGAACGGCCAATCCCTGCACTGCAGTGGGTGATTATGGGTCCTGACCGGTGGATATGCCTCATATAGGAGATGAACGTCAGCAGCTGCTCTGGTTGGGTGGGCGTTCCATGGTCTGGCCAGCCAGTGTAGTTCAAGTGAGTGACATGCTGAACCTCGTTGGTCTGTAAACACAAACACAGTGTTTACCTCAAACATCTAACAAGCCCCTTGTCAGCATATTCTTAAGATGACAAGCCAAATCACTTTCAAGCCACCCAAAAAAAAAAAAAAAAATCTACCTGGATGTCTTTGACCTCGATGAGGCGGATAACAAAATTGTCCAGGTGCTGATCCTTGACCAGCGTTATCTGAAGCCTATCGTCCACCATTTCGGCGGTCTTTGGGGTGTCGGGCCAGTAGCGCTGACATTTAATCTTTCCGCCTTCCACCTCCTGAGTCATCATGGCGATCACGTTGGACTTCTGCTCCCACACCATTTGCCAAAAGTCAGCTAGAGTGGTGGGCAAAGGCCCTTGGCAGGCGATGTACATGAAGTTCTCATTTTTCACTGGCATATTAATGAAGTTGGCGTTGATGTAGCCCCCATCTTTGCCCAAGACCACGCGGGTGGTGTCAACTGGAAATAGACACATGAAAAAAAATTGTTAATTGCTCATTTCAGCAACAGAGTAAATTTAAACTGAAAGCATTAATGGTGGTATCTGAAACAGGTCTCAAACAGGTACAAAAATGACTTCATGAAATCTGAAACCTTATAGTTCTCACAAGCACTGAAAAGGCATGGTGATGTGTTAATACAACAAAGCAATATGATTTCACACCACTCACAGGGCACAATGTTCTTGTATCTGTTCTTCTTCTTGTTCTCCTTGGTTTGTCCAATCAAGCAGTCATCTAGTGGCTGCAAATTCTGCAGATTCTGTTAAAAACCCAGAAAGAAACATGGAAATTACAAAAGTATTTACTGAAAATAAAATTCACAAAAAAGAAAAGGGTTTGTACAGCTGTTTACTCAATGTACAATTTCCACACCAATGCACCATCTATAAATCTAGTATTCTGTCTGAGAGCTACTCTGCACTGGGCCTACACAGCTGTAATCCAGCAGGTTTTCCACCTTTATAAATAAGACTCTTAGAAATAGGGGGAGACATTATTACTGATCACTTGTGAGGAACAACACTTAGATACTGGTGCCGCCTTTGACAATACTGAACAGCCCATTTAGAAATCTTACTCAGCCTTGTTTTTTATTGTTTCAACACAAAACCATGGGCACAGCACAGCTGCACGCTGGACTACAAAACACTTCCAAAAAACCCACAAAGCACCTCAAACTCCTGCAGGGGGATCTTCTGTTCCAGTAGGCCGCGGAGCATGCGGACCACGGTGTTGAGCTTGGCTCCTGTGTACTGGCCGTCGGGGACAACTTTGACCAGGGGGAGGGAGGTCAGCTCATCTTCTGTAATGATGAGGCCATCTGGGGAGGGACATATTGCACCAAATTGTCCACTGTGTCTTCCAACACACTCAATAAAACAGATTCAGTAACATGACAAGAGGTGTGTTCTTATTTGGTGTCAAGTGTTTTTATATACTTAAAACTAACACCACTAATCTGAAGATTCTTAAGTGTCAATTACTTACATGTCTACATTTGCTTGTTTCATTAATGGAAGATGAGAGCTATCAACAGTGTACAGTTAAAAAATGACAAAACTGATTTGATTTCACAGGTAAATTAAAGACTCAAGATGGCGGCGCACACAGATGCAGCGACTTATTGTTCTGTAATTTTGTTGTCTTTAACAATGACAATAAAGCTCTCATCTTAAACTCAGTTTTTTATCCATTTTGTGCATCTAATTTAATCAGAACACAGATATGATTTACTGTGTCATAATGGCATAGAGCAACACAGACTTAATTGTTTTTGTTCCGGTCATCCTGCACACTAACACAAAGACAGCAGGTGACCCTGCGGATCAGCCTCGCTGTGACCGTGAGGTGCACAGGCCTCAGCCCACCGTCTGTGAACTTTGAGTTGATGTTCTCTATGGGCAGCTCATCGCTGCCCCATGTGATCTCGTCCTCGTCCAGCGGGGCCCCGGGCGTCCTCAGGTAGCTGCGAATGCCAACAGTTAAGCATTCAGCAAAGCTATAAACCCGCCCCAAAACAAAATGCCCTCTATCTCTGGTACATCACTCCTTAAGTATCTCTGCTGGTACGTGACTACCGTTTCCATGCTTACCTCTCTGTCTGTGGCTCATCTACACATTCCTCTTTCCACGCAGGCTTTCTGGACGTCTGCAATCCAACATTTAAAAATTCAGGTACTTATGATATAACTGAACACACCATATAACATACCGTGTAAATTAACACTCCATAATACTATTAGTATGTGGTTTAAGAGCATTAAATATCCAGCTGTATAAATGGATAACATGCTAGCATTACAGGCTATGCGAGTCACTTTGAGTAAGAGCATCTGCTGCTGCTCTAATGTAATGCAAAGCACGCGTCACCTCTGGAGAATCCTCAGGCAGAGAGGAGCCGTCGCAGTCCGTGTCCTCAGACAGCTCCGCGGTCTCGCTCTTCTTCTCCTTCTCCAGGTCTCCCGAGTCATAGTCTGGGAAGCACACACACACAGGTATCAGTGAAGGAGCAGCCATTCAGCACTTAAGAGACTTGGGACTGCCAGCATTCCCTAGCTGCCATGCACTCAATGAGGATGTCATTTCCAGGCAGTCAGAACAGTCAGTTTCTGGTCAGTCGCCGTGCTAGTATGTGTCATCAGTCAGGAGCGGACATGAAAAGACAAAAACAGCAGAAATCAGGGATATGTTATGCCCACGCGGGCGTCCTTGACTCGTCCTTTTTTGGGAATAAATGTGGCAGTGCGCAGTACCTATTGGTGGGATAGGTGGAGGGGTTCGGTCTCTGCTGGATTTCTGTCCGTCTCCTGGGCTGAGTTTAGATTTCACCCCGGTGTCCTCACTGGCATCTGCAAGCACAACGCACGAATCAGCAACAACTCAGATACTGTTAGACAACAGATGTCCTCACCCTCTGTGATCATGAGGCAGCGCTGAAAGAAATATACATTTACACATTGTCATTTAGTCTTATCAAGAGCAACAACCACAAAGTACGTCTAATATAGTGCCATAAAAAAGTACAAACCCTACAAGGCACAACTGACCATATTTGACCATGCGTTAACCCCTTACAATGTTGGGATAACCAGTATGTTTGACACATAAGTGCAGTCCAACATTGCTTCTGGTAAGACTACACCAGACCCTACAGTTACACTACACAAACAACAGACATGTTAACAGTTATGCTTTGGTAGGGTAGCTGAGCTGAGCTACAGTCTGAAGAGGTGGGTCTTCAGTCTATGATGGAAGATGGCCAGTAACTCTGTGACCCTGATTCCTGCAGGAAGCTTGTTCCACCACATTTGGGGCAAAAGAGACAGAGGACACTACTGGAAACACAGTGTTACAAAGGGGAAGGACAATAAGGCATCCTAAAGTTGCAGAGTGGCATGACCTGGTCAGTCTGATGATGAAATGCAGATGTGGGGGAACTTCTTCCCTGGCCACCCAGCATGTGAGTTTAAATATGCATGAAATGCTGATATAAAACACAGAATTACCAAATTGGTCCAACTAAGGTATATAACTTCAGGCTCTCTGTGACAGAGTACCTGACTCACACCAGATGCATTGTGGGATTTCAGAAGCGCCGTGATACGCTGTACCCACCTGTGTTGCCATTACACTTGTCAGAGTTAGTGGGGAGATATCCCAGGTAGGTGTTGGGGGTCTGGTCAGGTGGTCGGGACACTGTGAGGTGAACCAGGCCCCTGGCTTTACGGATTGTGGTGACTGCTTTTGTGTGTGACACTCCTGTCATCAACTCCTCATTCACCTGTAGGCACAGCAAGAGACTTCCATTAAGGTACGTCATGTTGAGAGTGAGGTGTGGATGGTTAAAATGCTACAATTGGCTATATTCTTTAGATGTTTACATTCAAAATTTAATCTGATTTACAAAAGTGATCTTACAGATCATTTTACAGCCTTTTTAACTTGTGTCACTCATGACAGTTTCTTTCACTTGTGTCTCATTGTGAACGCTGACACAAACACACAAACGTGTTGATACAAATGTATCTTTCACAGAGACAATTGTTTCTGTCATAATATGTAGCTCATATATATTTTATATATACACAATATATACTTTTTTAGTGCAATGTTACATATACATTTGACAACTGATGTGTGCTAATATGATTTCCATGGGTTGATCACCAGCTGCCTTATTACTAGATTTCTGGTCTCCCACCAGTGCCTTGGTAACCTTAGGAAAACCAATAGCACTATACCAATATTACACAAACAGCACTGTTCAAATAAGAAATGTACAAATCATAAAACCACTGCTGTCCAGACAACAGTCTAATAGTATGATGGGTATTTTTTGTAAAGGCTGGTATATCAAATGAAAATATCAATGGTATGTTTCAAGTGAAAAGGGGAGAGCAAAATATAGTATAGTGAAATTGCTGAGATGGTTATCAATAAACACACTACCATTAATGGCTTTTTCTGTTTCTTTGCTGTCAAACATACTGAAGTTCCAAGTGGGACTAACATCTCAATCTGCACTCACAACAAGGCATGAACTGTTCTACATTGGAAATGCTACACGGTTGTTTTCTGTGTTCAGAGCACTCCCTGGTGGTTACCTGCAGTAACCGCACACAATACCAACAAGCAGCACAACTAAGAATCTTTCAGAATTACTAGTCAGATAATGAAGGTAATCACAATGTACTGCACAAACTACTTTGATGATGGTGTGAACAAACATACCTTCAGTAACCTGTCTCCCACTTGTAAAGTCCCTGTAGTGTCGGCGATGCCCCAAGGGGTGATGGACTTGACAAAAATGCCCCTCTCTCCTCCTATCACTGAGAATCCCAGCCCTCCTGTGACTGGTTTCTCCAGCTCCATGTGAATGACCTGCTCCTGAAAGCAGAAGATGGCCAGGCACGGTCATGACCACTGGCCACAAAACTGACAGGATGCTGGAACTGACCGTTTCATACACAGCTTTTTGTAAGGTATACAGTAGATACACTGTGTAAGATTCTTAGATTGAGAAGGAGGTTTTACAACCAACACTGCTTGGACAATCTCAAAACACACAGCAACAGACACATACTCTTTGTCATGAACCCAGATATGACAACATTAATGTATAAACATACTTCCACTGCTAAATGAGTTATTTTCTAATTTTCTGCAACAAGAGAACTCAATAACTCATTAACTAAAAATATAACACCTGTTGAAGACAAATCACATTGTGTTTTCAATTGAATGGAGGCTTCACCCTTTGCGTTCATGACAGAAAGCTTCATCACAGACTGTTACGGATAAGTTCTAGAAAAGAATCAGTACCAGAGCTCAGGCCAGACTACTGCTGGTCCATGAGTGCATCGTCTGCAACATAACAAGATGGCTGACACAGAAATTCACTTCCTGTGTACATTCACGAGACTTTTCCCAGTTACTTGGGTGGTTGTACATGGACACGAGGCCTGATAATCGGATGTTACCTCAGAGGGACATATTCCAGCAATGACTTCTGGCGGGTTGCCTTCAACACCATGGAGATAGCCTTTGGTGAGATGGAGGAAAAAAAAGCTTCAGCTCACACAATGACTGGACTTTGTTCAGGTGCTTCAGGAGGCTGAAGCTTCATAGCTGTGACTGTGATTCATTAGCTTACACTCTCATACAGGCTTAACTATAATTACATGGAAGCCATAACAGAAAATGAATGACACAAAGGATTTTGCTGACAGATGTGGTTATCGAAAGGTTCTTGGGACGTAACAGCAGCCATAGATTAGTAATAAAAACACTACTCCCACACTCCCCATTCATACCCACTTCCTGATATGATGACAGCAGCTCATTTGCAAAAAAAGTACTTATTATAAGGGCTAACAATGAATTGGACTATTAATATTCATAACTCTAAACGCAGTCTTTCAAATCAATTAAAAAGTATCTGATATTTCTACATGTAACCCTTCCTCACTGTTGCACTGTAAAACTCACCGTTCATACTGGACATGTTCACTTTGGGGTTGATGTTGTTGTTGAGAAAGGAAGGGCTTTTCTCCACCGGAGCGACAGGCTTTCCATCCCTGTGTGGGAGAGGAATTATGAGTCATACAAACAGAGATAATCGTATGCCTTTCTTCTCCTTAAAACACACGCAACTCACAGCTTTGGCCATTAAAACAAAGGCGTTTTATGTATTTTCTCTGGTTGCGTGCCCTGTTTTGGGGATCTTTTACTATATGGGACTTTATTCCTTTTGCAGTCTTTAATCCATTTCTTTTCTATTTATGACCAATAATCTTTTGACTGCCGATCTTCACTACCACACAAAAACATAACCAAAACGCAATGCTCTCATCTGAACAGTAACATGCCTGTAATGTGGTAACCACGAGTGAGGCAGGCAGCGTGGATGGCCTTCCCCTCGCGCCGCGCGCCGTTACCTGGTGACCTTGAGCGCCAGGTCCCTGTGGGAGAGCTCCAGCAGCCTGCGGCTCTCGCTCAGCGTCAGGTCCTGTGTGGGGGCCCCGTTGATGAAGTGCACCAGGTCAAGGGGCCTCAGGGTGCCCTCCTCCGCCGCCGCCGAGCCCGGGACGATGTCCTTCACGTAGAGCACCCCTGCCAGGCTGTCGCTGCCCCCGTCCAGAACGAGCCCTGCGGGAGGAGAGGGCGGGAGCCGCTCGTCAGGAGAGCCCACTCTCTGTAAAAGCCTGCCCTTAAGAGCAGACAGCCTGTGTGAAAACGTGCAGCTCGACACTGAGAGACCGGGGGAGCTCCCGTCTCCCATGACAACACAGCTCCCGGAAGGCCGTAACCTGACGCTCTCATGGCAACGTGCGTTGCCGTGAACACTACACCTGTCCTCGTGAGTTTTGGGCCGGTATCGTTATCATCGTCCTTCGTCTATACAGTTGGCAAGGTAAGAAAAACAACACCTGCCTTATCCTGCCTTACAAAAACACAGGCTCTGGATTAGTGCAGGACACACACTGGAAACCTGGCTACTGCAGCCTACATGACAAAACCACCTGAACAAACACCAGGATGTAAGAGCTTGCAATATAAATTACCTTGAAAAAAATGGAATTATACTTTTGAAACACTAGCAAAATTCAGATGTCAAACTTAAGATGTAAAACACCTTAAGGAATGTCTATATGTGCCCATATAAGCATCTCCACAAGCTATATACATAAAAAAATGTGACGAAGGAATGAATGCATTGGAAAGAATACACAAGTGCACCCGTTTTCTCAAAAACAGGCTCGAACGTGCATGGGGAGAGAGAGACCGGGGTGTGAAAATGCAGAGGAAAGCGGGCGCACAGCGGGAGAGTTTAAAACCGTCCCCCCGAGGAGCGCGGCGGGTTCTGTGAGTGCGTTTACCCAGCGTTTCCTCGCGGCACTGGAAGGTGATGTCGGGCAGCAGGTGGGCTTCCAGGGCGGGCTTGGGCACCTCCAGCACCCGGCCCACCACCAGGTCCACCACTCGGGGCGCGGCGCGCACCAGGCTCACCACGTCCGTGTGGCTCATGCTGGACACGTCCGTGCTGTTCACCTGGAGGAAGAGAGGCTCGGGCGTTGGCACAGCGCTTGGCTCCTTCCAACACATTCATGGCACACCTTTGTGTACCATTCCATTTAAACTGCAAGTGTAGTTCAAAAAGCACACAGGGCCAATCGTGTTGGCACCATCGATATAACTGGAGCTTGACATTAGTTTTAAGATCTCTGAAACTTGTGCTCTCTACAGAGGTTTTGGAAATCGAACCCAGTGGTATAACTGGATGTACCAAACATACACCAAAGCTCTCAATAAATGATGAAAGACTTGTATGTCCAACCATATAAAACAACCTTTCAAGTACCCTGTGTGGTCAGGTATGTGATATAAATCACACACACACACACACACACACACACACACACACCACGATAATATCAAAACACAGAAGCCTTTAAGAAATCTCAAGGGACCCTCCAGTCCTCAGGGACCCAATGTCCCTTGTTTTCTGACGCTTGTCACAGCGGGATGACCGCTGTGGTTTGGTGGCCATTCCCAGGCCGTGAGCGTACCATGATCAGCCGGTCCCCAGGCCTCAGCCTGCCGTCACCCTTGGCGGGATCCTGGATGATGTCATGGATGTAGCAGCTGAGGTCATTTCCTTTGGTCAGCGTAAACCCCAGGCTTCCCTTCTCCGACTTCGTTAGTGACACCTTCAGCTCCACTTCCTGTTGAAAATCAAAACAAAACTAAAGATGCACACCCCACAAAGATGCCTGGATCAAAATAAAATATTCCCAGCACCAGAATTTATTTTACATACATATTTTGACCAGGCTAGTAAGAGGGTGACACATGACCCCTTAAACAGGCATTGTGCTGTAGTCCTGAAGTCCTGAAACCTTATACAAAACAGTGGGCTGTAACAGCAATACAACCAGCTCTCTTTACAAGCACTTTTCATTTACTAGCTAGAAGGGTCCAGCTTTAATCCTGTTAAGTAACCCCCCACTCTTGCTGTCAGAGACTGTCTCCCACTACAAAAGTGGCCCCCCCAGACTCCCCAAGCTCTTACAGGCACAAACTCCTCCAGCTCCTGCCCGTTGTCGGAGAAGAGGAGGGTGGAGGGCACGGGCAGTGGGGGCGGGAGGGGCTCCGGGCTGGGGCCGAGGCGGCTGCCGTCCGGGGGCGCTGGGGAGGAGGCGGCGGGCTGCGGGGTGCACTCCGCGGACTGCAGCGAGGGACACCTGCCGGGCGGCGGAGGGGACATGGTTACTGAGCTCGCCGGCTGGCACGCTTTTTCGCAGCTCGGGAAACGCAGTTTACCCCGCGGCCTGAACTCTGCCCCCACCGCCGCGAGGGGGGACGCAGGCATTCGCTGGCAACACAGCCAAACTGCGTCAGCGCGCTCACCTCAGTGGAAGAGGTCACGGCTGATTGATTTTTAGCGCGCGTGCGAGTTCGTTTCAGCAACAAGGCACCGCAACAGAAGCACTGACATTACATAAGAACACATTAATTATTTATTACCATCCAACAGTCAAAACTGAAATGTAATGTCATCCTAACAGCATTTAAGAAGCTCAGCTAAAGTTCCCCTCCCTCCTTGCTCGTCTGTAAAGCACAGGCTGTAACAGCAGCGCGTGTCTGAACCCCTACCTGGAGTTCAGCTCAGGCCTGCAGGGGGACTCGCTGGTGGAGTAGTAGGCCGAGCGGATGGTGTCGTCCAGCTCGCGCGGGCTCTCGTACTGGCTGAGGCCGTGGGCCAGGTTGTTGGTGGGGGTCTGGTAGAGGCTGGGGTCCCAGGCCTGGCCGCTCTGCTCCAGCGAGGGGCTGAAGGCCTTCTCCACCTCCTCGTTGTCGGTGCTGTCGCTGTAGCTGTCCCGGCGGCTGGGCGACTTGAGCATCAGGCGCTCCAGGGCCTCCTCCACGGGGCCCAGGCCCCCCTGCCTGCCGGCCTGCGGGTGGGAGCCCTCTCTCTGGGGCGCGGCGGGCCTGGCGAGGCCGGGGTCGCTCTGCGCGGGAGGATCCTTCCGGGGTGAGGTCATTGGAGTCTGGAGAAGAAACGTAGCACAATTCAGTGAATTCTCTGCCCCCTTTGGAGACTAACACAAGTGGGATAACATATTCAGGACACACATTGTATGTTCTACACTATAATAATATTCTATCCAGGTTGCAACAAATTCTGTGAGAAACAGTTGCATTTGCATCAACATATGTGTGTGTGTGTTTCAGTGACAGCTTGCATAATGTACTGCACTGCTACTATGTCTTTTTTCCCCCACTCAGGGTGTATGACAACATATGTATCCTGTTGACTTCTTTTTCTATTGTGTATACAGTGTCATTTGATATTTATGTAATTCATATCCAGGGGTTCATCAATTTCTAAATTAAAATAAAATATTCAATAAATAAATGGCAGTTCCCCTCACCTGACCCATTTCAGGTAAGACCCCTGGCTCTGGTCTGCAGAGAAGCAGGGTGACCTCCTGACCCGTCCCTCGCAGCGCTGATATCACCTCCTGAGACAGAGTGCCAATAATGAAAAACAAACATAAAACACAGGCAAGCATTTTTTTCCATCCACACGCAGTAATTTTAAACAGTGACTAACTATGAGTTCTTCTCTGAAGCGAAATACCCTGAAGGCCTGAACGAACAGTAAAAACTCTCCAACATTCCAACACTCATTCGGTCTGAAGCGCTGAGGGGACGTACGTGTTGTGACAGCCCTTTCAGGGGCGTCTGGTTGACCTGCAGGATGACGTCACCCACTTGGATCCGGCCGCTCTCGGCGGCGGGCTGCCCCGGGAACAGCTTCTTGACCCTGACCATGCTGGCGCCCTGGGGCTCGCTGGGCAGGTTCTCCTCCCGGCTGAAGCTGAAGCCCAGGCCGGAGGAGTTCTTCAGCAGGCCCACCTCAAACACATTGTCTGCAGACAGAAAAACGCACAAATAAGGCCATACAGCCAATATTCACACTGACCCTGTAATTCAATAGGGTGACACCCGCCATCTAGTGGTAGGATGTGGTACCTCTGTGGCCAGAGAACAGGAGAAAAAAGCAATTCCCTCAGCATGAGATAAAAAAAAAAAAAAAAACATTGATTTACCAAAATGATTAACCTTGCAGTACAAAGAACTCCTCGTAGTAATTCACCTGAGACTCCAGTGTACTCCCCCAACACACACACAGAGCAATCTACTGAGATTGTTCCTTTTCTCAATAGACCTGTTATTTAACAGGTCCAACAAATCTCCACCTTTCAGATGTGGCCATATTCAGCCAAGTTGCACCTCACAGAAAAATTTCTCACATCACCCAAATGCCTTAAAAGCAATGGAGACTTAGAGATGGTGGGAGTGGCAACTTACACCACAAGTAGTGTTTTATCACAATTCAAAATTTCATGTGCACAATGACCAGTCACTAGGTGGGCTTCTCATGTCAGGCCCACCTGTGGATATTAAATAGGTCTCTCTTTAAGCAGGCGCTCACCATCGGTGACAAAGCTGTACTCCTTGTCTCCCGGCGGCGCCGGGCGGGGCTCCTCCCGGGGGTCCTGCTCGCTGGGCACAGAGGAAGGGGTGCACTGAGGAGTGACGGGAGCGTGGACGCTGGCGACGGGTAGCTGACCCTTCTCCAGGAGGAGATGGACAACCTGGGGGGATTGTGGGAGAGAGGACACTGGCTGACAGGGAATTCTACAACAAAAAGTGGCACTGAAGACAAAATGCTGGCTTTAACAGAGGCAGGATGTGTCAACCAACACAAAGCTGATGTTTGGAAAACTGCCTTTTTAATGGAAAGGCTAACTGACCCATGTGAAACAAATCTCTGAAGTAACTGGATGGACTGAACTGACGAAATTAGCAGCCGTGTTGGGCAAACAGCACACCAGGTTGGCTGACAGAAATGAGCAGAAACGTACTGAATCATTAGACGGGGTAGTTCTGCAGTCTGTTACCTGTCCGGTGTCTCTTAGCGTCTCCACTGCTTGCTTGTGGGTCGCTCCCTCCAGACTCTTCCCATTGACAGCCACCACTCGGTCTCCTGGCAACAGCGGAGAGGTGTTGTAATAGAGAGAGCAGGCTCAAGGGTCAAATGCGCTTACACTCAATCAAAAAAAGATTGTGCCAGGTGGCTACAGGAGCTAGGGAGAATTGAAGGGAATGGATTAGCATGCACTGGGACTGCGTGAGGAGGCTTAGTGGCACAGTGAAAAGGGGTTAAATTCCATTTTTTGGAGGAGTGGGGATTTCCTGCTCAAGCTGTATGGAACCGGGCTTAGGTGGGAGTTGTTGGGTGGCAACATGCTGAGAAGGACTAGTAAACACATAAGAAACAATATACATACAGAAAAGGCCCTGCTTTGCAGTAGTGCTTTTTCTGTTTAACCAGGAATGCATTTCTTACAGTTTTTCAGCAAAATGAGTAAATAAATACATAAAACTCTCATAAAGCCATAAAATCATAATCAGCACTAAAAGTACATCAAATAATGTACTAGTGCTGATGATTTTATGGCTTTGTGATTTCATATAAACGTGGTGAAGATGCTGCACAAGAGTAATTACCCATGTTGCTTTTCATCTAAAAAACTGTGTGCATAATGCACTGCTCGATTACACAGTAGAGTTAGGGACTGCAGCAGAGTTTAAGTCAAACAGTCTGTTAGTCTGCAGCACTCATGTACCTGCAGGATTGCCTCACAGCAACAGTGTAATATCAGGGAAAGACATCATGTACTAAAATTTCCCCACAGGATTTTGAACTTTGTGCTGCGAATGCACACAGCACTTTACAAACTAAAATTCAAACACGGCTCAAACACGGCCCAATTTCTGAAGCCGTGATCAATCAAAACATCGACACAAGCTTAAAAACCAGCTTTCTGCTTTTCTTACTGCATTTGCAGCACTACCACTAAGCGGTTAATTTACATTCAAACTGGCAGTTCATTTACATGTCCTGTAAATGGTCCACGCCTTCCTTTCCCTGCCATTCTGGTGTCTTTACGATTATGTGTACTTTCCTGTCACGGTCTCATTGGTCTGAATGGGTGTGCCTTTACGAGGGGTGTGGCCACACCGCAAGCAGAACAGGTTCTCCTAGCCATCAGCACCCGATCTGAAAAGGGCACGAGCGGCCAGACTCACCCTTCTGTATCCGCCCGTCCAGCTCGGCGGCGCCTTTGGGGATGATGGCCTTGACGTAGATCCCTCCGTGCCTCACACTGGTGTTCACCCCGCCCTGAGACGGAGAGCAGGGTTACTGCGGCGAAGCGACCCGCGACGGACAGGAATCAGACCGACCGCTTATCTACTGCCGATTGTGTTACGGTGAGACTCCCCTACGCACCAGGGTTTAGTTTAGTGCCCCTGTTGTTCTGATTTGAAAACGTAATTGACAACCACCCTTAAGACACTGATTCACATGGATGCCCGTGAACACCTACATGCTTGTGATGTGTTACAGTTCTCTTCGAAAGGCAGAAGCTCTGGGTCTGGATCTCAGAGAGGCGGTTAGGTTGTGTGGGGGTTTTGCCTCATGCTGTGTGTGCAGAGTAAGCTGACGTGAGACTGAATGGGATTGAGCCCTCTGAAAACTCAGATGCAGTTATCTGAACGGGGGATGATTATCAATTTGCAGGACAGCTAAGAGCTGCATGCATTTAATCATTCAGATGCAGAGATCAACTTAGGAGGAAAAAAAAAAGAAATCAAGCCGGTCACACTCCAGCAAATTAAATGTTGCCAGCAACAATATACGCATCTATGCTGATACAGTCATTAGTAGGACAGTTGGAATTATCAGAACAAATTGAGAACATGCTGTTTAATTGTAATGTACCCGAGCCCCTCTTGTGCAATGGGCTTTGGGCTTGTAACTACTGTGGAAAAATCACTGTGTGAGCGACTTGTTAATTGCAAACGCCTCAAAAAAATCTGCATGCAAAGAGGCAACTGTTTTCTCTGTCTACTTTCCCACATGAAGCCAAGCGAAGAACTTCACAAGCAGTGAAACTAGGGGCAAACACACAAACACACACACAAAAAACACAGTTATGAGTTAAAGAAATAAAGGGGAAAAAAAGAGAGTGCGGAAACCTTGCCGAACAGTACCGTGACACTTATGCCCAGGCTGCTGTCCTTTTTGGACAGCTGCACGTCAAATAGATCTCCTGGCTGGAGACTACTGACCCCTTGGGCATTACCACTTAATTTTCCCATGCTGCAGTTGGGAGATAATGCCTGTGAACAGAAAAGATTGGGGTAAATTATCTGGCTACGAACCAGCCATGGCGTGCAGAGGGGAGGAGGGGAGAGGAGGAAGGAGAAGCCGAGGTGGCCAGCGTGCGTTGAAGGTAAGCATGCAGCAAATATTGCATTCGCTCTACAAATGCAATTGCAACGGAAATCACATACCAGAGAGAATGAACAAAGAGCATCATTAAATTTCAGGCAGGAGGATTGTTATTAGTGAGTTAATAGCAAGTGTCTTTGAAGTGATCGGAATCTGTTGCGTTCTGAGTGAAAATACCTACTGCAAATCCGTGTGGTAGATATGCTTGTGGACAGCTTATTAGGGGAAATATTTCTTAGAACTGAAACACTAAAACACTACATGAAACCTATTACTCAGATTCATATTCTGCTACAAATGCGTTACAGGGACATGGCACTGACAGAACTCACTGGTTAATGGGGGTGAGGCTTAATAGTGGGTGGTGCTCCAGATGTGTGATTTACAGAGGTTTAATGAATCAGACATTCCTGCTCAGCGGTCAGAACTGTAGCACGACTGCACTCAACACATGTTGACCATGAATCCACAATGAATAAGCTATTTAGAGAGACCTGCAGTGACAGCTGTCATTTAATGGCCAGTTTATTTGCACGCACGCACACACACACGCGCGCATGCACGCGCGCAATATACAGCACACACAAAAGACATTACCTTCTTAAGCTTTTGATTCTCCTGACTACTTGAGTACGTGTCTTCATCCATATCAGAGTCCCCCCTGTCTGAATAATCCGGTTCTTTGGGCACCTCTTGGACCTTGGCCTTCCTGGTTTTAGGGGGCAGCGCCGGGGGGGCCGCGTCGACGGCGACGGGCCGGTCGGAGGGGAAGGGGAGGGTGGCGGCCATCGGCGCGGGCTCCAAGAGCAGGCCGCGGGGGAAGCCGTTGAGGTGGGACTGAGACAGGCTGGCGCTCTCGGTCCGGGAGTCCTGGGAACTCAGGCTCTCCTGGCGTCTCCCCGAGGACACCGTGGAGGGGACCGCAGAGGCGGGGGCCGGGGGGCTGGGAGTCCCGACGTGCTCCTCGGATGACGACTCGTAGTCCATCTCCTGTCTCTGCCCGGGGTGTCATGTGACCCCGGCTCTTGAAGTGGGCCAAGGCTGAGGGAGACTCTGAAAAATGCCAGTAATTTACATACCAGTAATTAACATACAAATACCAGTAATACCAGTAATTTACATACAAACAAATTCTGTCTTCAGCCTGAACAACAGGGAGGAAAACCTAAGAACAGATATGACGGCACCTTCCCATGTCATTCACAAGCACTGTCACTCTTACAGTGAAGCTCTCGCCCATGGTCATGCAAACTGTGGGCACCAGCGCACACACAGTGAGGTGGACACACAGTCTCTGCACCGTGCTCCACACGATCAGAGGATACCTGTGGCCGACACACACACACACACACACACACACACACACACACACACACACACACACACACACACACACACACAGTCTGCCTCCTGAGATGACACGCTGCCACCGAGACAGTGACACTGAAAGATTCTGCCAGCGCTGCTGTCCGAACAGGAAACTCGGTGCTTGGAGCCAGAAAAGCTCTGGGATTTGTCCAATCAGAGGCAGATGTCATGTTGGCCACTTCAACTCGTGTGCCACAGTAGGCTCACAAATACAAAGAGGAACAAGTTGACTGGGCTGGGATGACTCCCCGGAAGTGAGGTATCCCCTCACTTACCCAGCTTGCTCGTTACTTTCAGCTCTGGTCAAACTGTGTGTGATAACATTCAACAGCTGATTGCTCACCAAAACGGTCAACAAGGACAACAGCCGACGGAATCAGAAACCGCAAAATACTGGCTAGAGCTGGGACACTGACTCAGCTGTGCTGGTCTATGATATCCTCTGATCCACCCGCAATGAGCTATTGAAGGACTCTGAGCTCAATCCTCTGCCAGGAACAACAGATGAGATCCGGCCAAGCGAGAATGCACTGCTCATTTCCCCCTCTTGTCCAGGCGATGCCATGTGACAACACAAACTTGTAGGAATTAACCTGGTATCCCAGGCTGGTAGGACCAACCAAATCAAAGCTTGCTGATATGGTTACTACTGCATCTGCACACAAAAAAAATCCTAAAACTAATAGAAGATCCAGTTAAATGCAAAAACTGTGTGTCATTTTATGTTGGTAACCCATATGTGACAATTACTATTACAGAAAAAACTGACGTAAAAACCACTATGTTCACCAACTTAAAATTAGGCCTGACACTTCAAGGAGAAGCAGGATGACAATTACATATGGCTGCATTGGTATTTGGTAGCGTACGGAAAAATTTAGACCAATTGTTCTGTAGTTTTTTTGCAACGTTTATTACTGACCAAAAACTATGAAGCCACTGCAAGGCCATCGCATTTTGGCAGACTTATGCACACATGCACATCTGCAAGTGTATTTTGCTGTACAAATGCAAAAGCAATATAATATTTATTATAACAGCAAGAGCGGCTAATGTAAGACTGCAGTGGGAGAAAATTGGACGGTTCAGCATGGCAAACTGTACAGAGCTGGACTTCACACAGTTTGATATGCTGTGTGTAGCTGGACAGCGTACCTTCGTACAGTCTCTCCTTGGGCTGAGAGACGACCAGCGTGACGTCATCTGGGGTGTTCTGGAGGATCTTCACGGCCGAGTCGTGCGGGAGTCCCTCCAGGTTTACATCGTTGACAGATATCAGCCGGTCTCCTGGGAAACACAGCCTGCTGTCAGTAACTACAGATACTCGGGACATTTCAGATATTGATTCAGAGGATTGCACTGCAGTGAACCAATGGTATTTCTGCCAGTTATTTCGGCCTTCTATTGATGGTGGCACAGTTTGGCCAGGCCCGCACACCTGGTTTCAGGCAGCCGTTGAGGTCGGCTGGCCCCCCAGGGGTGATGGAGCTGATGAAGGTGCCCAGGTCCATGCGGCCCGAATTCTCTCCCCCAACGATCTGAAATCCTGCAACAGCCCATCGACAATGATTTCATTCACATGCCCACACGCATCAATATGCCCAAAAAACAAATTACACCAAAACACGAGACCAGGAATGCACTAAACATATGCCTGTTTTGTATCCATTTTTTTGTGGCTCGGGTCCGATAACCCTTCTCAATAAACTGAAGGATTTACTGCGGTCCCTGCAGTGATGCCATGGAACCCTGCACGCCCGTCCTGTCAGGCGTCGCGAGAGGAGACTCACCCAGGCCGTACTTCACGTCCTTCTTCAGGTTCACGGTGGTGATGGCCCTCTCGGGAGACGGCAGGGCGTTCAGCTTCTTCTTCAGGGAATCTGTGCGAAACGCCAGGCGGGAGAGCTCGTTAGACACCCGGCTGAACCGAAATAAGGCAGCTGCTCTCAATCTGTGGGGGGCCAAGGCAAACTGATACTCTACAGTCTGGCTACCGTTACCGCAAAACAAAGACAAAGTGAGGAAACAAAACGCTATCTATGATTCGCTCGGTGTTTAATGGTGTTTGGCTGCAGATTGTCGGCATCGTATCTGAGCTCGAGTCGTTTGTCTCTAACCAGTGAGAGGAGTGAGGCGCCCTGGTCATGCAACACACCATGCGGAACACTTCAAACGGCGACACAAATCGTTTGTGAAAAATGACTAGCTAAGTGCAACTGGACGGCATGTCTCCACTATCACTGTGACTAACTCATTACCAGCTATGACTCTGTTAACAACTGGGCAGCGGCAAAGCAACCAGCGCTACCTCGTCAGGCGGCTCTAATCAATTACACGGGGGATGAAGGGGGCTTAGCCTTTAGCGTATCTATATATCCTCGACGCGCGCCAGACGGCACTGCGCGTGGCCTGAGGCTCAGTGCGACTGGCCTGTGAGGTCCGGCAGCGTGTGCGGCCTGCTGCAAACGGACGCCTTGGATTCCGTGCCAAGCATGACGACACTGGGCTCATAAACAGAGCGCAGAACTCGATACCATTGAAACTCAGTGCGTGTTGAGTCCTGCCTGCCAGAGGAAAGCTACTGAACAGCGCTTGATCGGGGTGAATTGGATTTTTTTCAGCCGAGCGACCTTTCGCAGGGGAGGAGAGGACAGTTTGTGAAGTTTGGGACAGAGCCATTCCCTCAGACAAAGCCGTCCTTGTACACACCTGCAGACAGCTTTGTTGCCGCAGGAGCGTGTTATAACAGTAAGACAAATTAGAAACATGCCTACATACCAACTATTCAGTAAGTCCCAGTACTGACGGCTACTTCTAACTGTACATTTAAATAAAAAAAAAAAAAATCTTTGATGTGAAGACTTCAAAGGGGCACTGAATAAATGAATACATATACATACACTTCTGGAAGTTTTTTTAAAAAAGACAATATAACCAAAAAAAATCAGATGCACTCTTGTGTTTGTCTATGCGAGATTTTAACATATGGGCAGTAAACATGCATCTAATTATCCTACAACACTGTTACACAGCTTGTTTGATGTCAAACCCCTAGACATTTCAGCTTGTGAATCAACATTATTTTTTGTTCTGAAAGTAGCTATAACTTAAATAGTTAGCCCTCACTGGGTGATAAAGGTATGTCAATGGCTTTACCAACTGCTCTCATCATACGAGCTGAAATGCTTATGGCTGCTGTCATTGTTTGAAACTTAATACAGAATGATGGTAAACATGAGCAAGTGTGCAGGAATCCGAGCAGTTAGGGAGAAAATCATCTGCTGAAAATGACAGAAAATTAAGCTCTCATACAGCACAGATCATTAGGGTGGCTCATTCAACACAATGGACTGCAGACTCAGATATGGTTTGATGGTTTTCAGTGGTGTGACTGGAGGGGATTGATCAACGTGTCATACACACATGCAAAACTCCATGCGCACACAGCAAACGTAGCCATTTGCTTGGAGTTAACGGCCATTTGGCAACTGCAAACGCAGTCTCTGAAGAACATGCTCTTGGTGGGAGGGGGCTAAGTGCAAAGACTCTCACATTTCAGGCTGTTGTGTTTGCCTGTGAGTGTGAGAGAAACAGTGTGCAAAAGAGAGAGATGAGAGAGAGGTGAGTGTGTGACAGAGATAAAATATCAAAGAAATGCGCTTTTACCTGAAGCAGATGTCTTCAAGAATGGTAGAGAGAGAGAGTAGTAGGAGACAGTGACAGAAGACAGTACAGCCAAATTATATTCCACAGAGCAGAGACTTAAAGGAAACACAAGTGCAGGGCACAAACGAGAAATGATCCAACACCAACCTACCATTGACTGTCAGAGAAGCAGGGGAGGAGGGCAAACCAGAACTATGCATGCTTATTCCTGAAACAAGAGTCAACAAAATATGATTCTTCTGTTTGTCTGATTAAAGAAAGAAAAAGGACAAACAAACATTCCTCTGGTTCAGACTGTGGGCTTTGGCAACATTACGTGTTTGTGGTTTTAAGTGCTGTCTTCACTAGATAGTGAAAGAATGAATCTTGGGTTTAACAGCATCTCGAGCTAAGCAATTAACATTAAGGCCATGAAATAAGATGCAGTAAATGGAAAGTGCCAGAAAGGCAGCTGTTAGGTTTTGCTCATGGTTTCACTGACATCTGCAAAATTACTTAAGAGCAAGCTCTTGCATAACAAGAACATTTAGCAGTAATTAGACCACACAAGATACGTAACGTATACAACATCCAACTTTACGTAAACAGCATGTAAAAAGTGATGCATATAAAACATGTGACAAATGTCACAGGAATAATGTTTTCAGTTCTCAGGTTTTCTGCTTTGAATAAAGACAAAGAGGGAAGATTCAGCCCAGGGGTTTATCTCTGCAGGTTTGACAGAGATGTCATGGAGTGGAGGAGCCCCAATAGAAGCCACCGTGAGAGAGGAAAAGGGAGGATCGCTTGAGCTGCTGGGGCCCGTTTACTGCGCTGCAACACAGAGACACACAGGGAATAGCGTGGAGACAGACTGCTACAAAGCCTGGCGGGCGAGGGGTCCTGACCTACGACGTAAGCGTGGCCGGCGTCTTCCAAGGAGGAGGAGTCCGACTCCTTCTTGAATCTCTCGGGACTCCAGCTCGGGCTGGCATGGGGCTTGGGGCCAAAAAGGCTGCAGGGTGGGGAAAAAAGAAAAAACATGTCAGGAGAAGCAATTAGCATAGCCAGCGGAGCAGAACAAACACAGAGCGGGGCCTTCTGGACTTGTGTGAGCTGAACGACAGCGCTGGGGTGGTGTGGACATCAGACAGTCGGGCTACACGCTCGTACGACCGAATGCACCGATCAGACGCGCTCGTTTACGTGCCGCGGAGCCCTGCTGACACACCACGTCACCGCAGAGAAGCGCTACATGTCCTACACGCTTTAATTGACCTGAACAGATGCGGTGAAGGTGCAGGGAATGATACTGGCACAGAGAGAGCCTGGCCTGTATCGGCAGCTGAGGAGATTGTTAGAGCTACAGGTAAGGCTCTCTGACAGCCTCTTCCACTGGCCTGAGAGGACCCGCAGGATAATGAGCCCAGAGCACACACTCCTAGTCCTGGGGTTGTTAGGCAGTGGTGTCAGTCTGTTTTCATCCCCTTTTGCACTTAACTTCCACTTTAAATGTATTAATTAAAACTGTCTCATTTGCGCCAATCTACTGTGAACTGAGACCTCACAGTGCAGGGGTTTCAATAAGTACATACAGGAGGGACTCTTGGGAGAGAGCCAAACGGGGTCAAGATCACCTGGGGATGGAGATGAGAGAAGCGCTGAAATGAAGCCGCTTCCTGTGTAAGAGACTGACCTGTCCTGCTTGCGGGCGAGGATGGAGTCGGTGTCGGAGCTGGCGCGGTGGTGGGAGGCCAGCAGCTGGGCCCGGGACAGGCTGCTCTGGGACTGGCTGCTGAGGGCCGGCGCCCGGCTCTCGGCCGGCTCGGGCGCCTGGCCCAGGTTGTGGTGGGAGCGGCTGAGGAGCCTGGGGTTGGGGTTAGAGCCCAGGCCCAGGCCCAGGCCCAGGCCCGGGTACGGGGGTTCCCCCGGCAGCTGGAGTCGCCCCGGCGGGGCCTTGTTCAGGGCCACCTCCGAGTAGGAGATCCTCTTCAGGTGGTCCGAGTCGGGGTGGCCGGCGGAACTGGGCGCCAGGCTGGCGGCGCTCACCGCCCGGCCCATCCCCGCCGCGGCGGCCCGGCCCACCTGCGTACTGCAGGCTGCTCAGGGGGGAGTTCTCTGCAGGAAGGGGGGGAGACAGGCTCTTAAATCACATGGCTTTTTACCCAAAGATGTCCGCCTGTCCATCGATCATTCTTTGTTTGGGTGGCCCATCCCTTATCCAGACTGACTCACTGAGCATTCACAAATACAACTGCAGCAATCTATCATCCACACAGCATTACCTGTTCTATAATAAATTAACCCTTTTACGTGTACAGTCACACTGGTGTGATTAGAACACTAGATTGGAAAAATTCTAGCTAACATCACCTTTGAGGAAACACTAACATTACAGAGTATAGCAAATGTAGTTTTGAAAACTATAAGAAGCTTAATAACGCTACTGAAAATGTAATGAACCATGTAACATAACGCACGTGCTACATAGCATAAAAAAATTCACATGCGAAAGGGTTAAAGAGGTTTCATAACGTTTAATTATTGAGCTTTTGTAACCATAACATGTAATGAGCACAGAGGATTACTTTTTGTCTGGTTGAGCCCAGACAGGTTAAAAAATGATGGGTGTGTGATGTCACATCAAAGGGGGGACTTGACTCATGTCTGATACTTCACAGCCATTCTTAAAAATCAGAACTGCAGTTACCACAAAAGCTGATAATAGAGAGGGATACATTTGTCAATCTATCAGATTAGTTTGATTATAAACACTCTAAATAAGCGAGATCTCCGAATTGGCCAGAAGAGACCGTTTCTCTCAGAGGCTTGTTAGCGTGATTTCGAATGTGCGCTTCAGGCGGTTGGCACAGACGGGTTTCTGGCAGCCGACACGCTAACCCCTCACCGATGTCCTGCAGCTCCTGGTTCTTCTGGCGCGCCTTCATCTGCAGGTGGAACTTGTGCTGGTCGGAGCACAGCTGCAGCAGGTACTGGCAGGTCTTGTTGCTGTCTGTCTGGAAGAGGTGTTTGATCCCGTCCGAGTCGTTCTGCAGGCTGATCTTCTTTTTCTGCGGGGAGGGGGAGGGGAACGTGGGTTTGAGAGAGAGAAGACGGTGGACACACCCAGGCGGGGTTTAAAGCTCCCACGCCTGCCGCTCCCAGAGACTCCATCCAAAAGGACACAATGCGGTGAATAATAAAGAGGGTAGACCGAAGTGTTTCCTTTCTCTTTTAACCACTGTTGTCATGCATGTAAGCACACACAAACACACCTATTCTACTGTGAAGAAGGGGTGTGGACTACTGACTAAACAATATGATACAATAGCAATATCAAAACGATGTTACAGTATCTAGGGATACATCTAAGATTTTGACTTTGATATGATGAGATGTGATACATTTTGATTCAATAGGATTATAGACCAACCTTACCATTATTCTATGTTTGAAAATCATCTAAGCATTGGTTCATTATACGCCAAGGCCATTAAAATAACACTCAGTATTCAAAGATAGCTAGGATTGTCACTCTTGTTTCAGCTCTGTTATTATCGGTTATAATAGCTGTATTAATATTAATAAAATTACATAAATAAAAAGTCAACGGGATGGATCGATTCTCACATGCACCATCGATACAGCTGTGTTGTTGCTTTCCTATCAATGCATTGAAATGAACCGATGCACCGTCACGGCCGTACCGTGAAGGAGATCTTCTTGGTCTCTCTCCAGGGGAACCTGAGCACGGGGGTGCGGGCTCCGTTGAGCACCTCGAAGATGAGCACGCCCTTGGAGTAGACCCCCAGCATGATGCCCGTCTGGGACCTCTTCTCGGGCAGCACGCGGTGGAAGTGAACGCCGTACTCCGTCAGCCTTTGGCTCACCTTTGGGACGGACAAAGACGTCAGATCCAGCCAGGGGGGGCGAACTAATGCAGTCTGAACACCTGGAGCTTGTAGACATTTAAACAGGTAGACGCTGCAGATGCAACATGCGAGCAGACAGTATACATTCATAAGTGACACTGGGGTCAGACTGAGACCGGCATTTTAGAATGAAATGTCTGTTTTTTTTCCTCCCCTTTTTATGCAAAGAAAGGTTTTTTTTTTTTTTTACACATTTATGTCGAGAATTCTATGGTATTCTATGGGATCTACCCACCCAAATAATTACAGGTTAACCACAAGAAAGAGTTTGATCTCCCACTACTACTGATGTAAAAAATGAAGATGTAAGTGGATCTTGGGAGGCTTTTGCATTTTTTTCAGTGCAGAAAAATGACCCCACATTCTTCAAACAGAATGGCGTCCTGATGCAGGCTTGAGATAAGAGTGAGGGATGGTGAGGTTCCAGTGCGAGATGGTACCTTCAGGAACTCAAACTCCGCCTCTGCCTCAGAGGCCCCGTAGTAAGCGCTGTGTAGTTTGGGAAGCTCCTCCTTGATGGAAGTCTGGTCCATCTTGTCCAGCACAGATG
Organism: Megalops atlanticus; assembly: GCA_019176425.1. Taxonomy (NCBI): domain Eukaryota; kingdom Metazoa; phylum Chordata; class Actinopteri; order Elopiformes; family Megalopidae; genus Megalops; species Megalops atlanticus. The sequence continues at coordinate 30,809,886 of CM032880.1, read as the reverse complement.
CAGGTAGGTAATGTTCAAGTCTGAAATACGTTTTCCCGTGTAGCTGAAAATGGAAGAGGATAACTCGTCAGTGGCTGGGAAACTTTGAGAAGGGCACTATGTGCTCACTAAAACTGTTCGCGCATGCTTACGTGTTAGCACTGCTTTTCACCTTGGCGCTAAATTTGCTGAATGTAGTCCTAGCTAACCTCTGCTGCTCTTGTGAAATGCACTTGACGCATTTTTGTACTGCGATGACAATCTTGTATGACACTGGACTGACTGTCCCACAAAAAATACTGAACAAAGTAACATGATTAAAAAGAACAAATGAACATTTTGTCTCATAAAAATCACCCCTAACTATCCATAGCTTTATGTGGTATTTATTCTGTAGAGTAGAGAAAAATGGGAGTAAACAAAAGGAAAGACTTGAGACTGCAATCCCCTGTAGGACACAGCTGACATGCATTGTGCTCAAATTACTTCTGTAAAATAAAACACTTAAAGTTAGGAAATGAACAGATGATTTTGAGGTACCTCGGGCTGGTAATCGCCAAACTCTGCCTGGAGGGCCAGCGATGCCAGCAGCATGGCGTTCTCCATGTCACATCGCATCCTTTCTTCCAGGATATCCTTACGCAGCTGCAGGTAGTACTGGTGCTTGGTCATGGTGTGCCTGGAGAGAAAAGCAATGATCACGGTTTAAAGAGCCTGTTTATTTGTCAAGCATCTTCATCACAATTATACCAACAGGTTAATCCCTGCACATACAAAATAATTCCATTATAAGTTATCTGATGCGCATACACACATACATATACAATTACATATGTGTACATGCATCAGATAATTGTATGTGTGTGCATATATATATATATATATATATATATATATATATATGTATATACATGTATGTGTACATCTCTTTTCCTCTCTCTCTCTCTACTATATATACACATATATATATATATATATATATATATATATATATATATATATATATATATATATATATATATATATAGAACATACACACACACATATAAACTACCACACACACATTTATTTAAATATATGTATTTTCCTCTTGCTCTGTGAGGTTTGCTCTCACTGCATGTGGTTCTCTCTCTTAGTTTAAGTTCACTCATACTGTATGAGGGTGACATCATCCAGGAAAAACTTGATGCGGAAGAACAGATTGAAGTTGACTTCAGGTTTCTTTTTCTTGGGCTCCTCCTTCCAGCCCTCGGGTGCAACTTTGGAGAGTTTGGCATCGGGATCAATGAAGAAGAACTCGTTATCTGCAAACGAGAGGTGACAACAGGAGGTGACGTGAGGTGAGATCTGAACCCTTCATATGCAGTGCCCAGATGCTAGGTGAGTAATCGATGCTAACAAAATATCTAGCCCAGTAAGCTGAATCCTCACGTTGTTCCGAACAAAAAAAAAAGTAACCCAACTTAACTGCGAATTTGGCTCTATTGTGCAGAATTTTTTTTAAACCCCCGTTACATGCTGTGTGTTTTTAAGCATATTTAGATGCTCTTGGAATGCACCCAGTGTATTCTGAATTGTTCTGGGCAATTCTCCAGTGGCTTAATTGGTATAATCATTCAAACAGCTCCACGGTGTTTGTCAAAGTAAAGCGTTTACGCTTCTCATGATTACAGCATTTCTCGGTGTTAAGAGCACTTTAAAAAGGTAACCGGGGTGGTTCTGCCGCGCACGTTCTGACGTGTGTTGGCGCAGATGCTGTGAAAACTGAGGGCTGGAAGGTTTTCAGTGGCTCCAGACGCCCTTACCTTTCAGATAGGCCAGGCCGAACAGGTGGTGCTCCACCAGCCCCACGTGAGCCACCACCATGTCCAGCACGTCCTTGCAGATGGCCTTGCCGTCACAGCTGAGCTCCAGCCGCTGCCCGTTGAGCAGCACCACCCCCACCTTCCGCTGGGCCTCCTCCATCTTGCCTTTCTTATTCTGAGGGGGTGACGGACAGAATTACCCACACGCCACCTCCCCCAAAGCCTCACACTGCATTCTGGGTAATTCTGTCACACAGGTACCCGAACAATGCTCTGCGCTGCGTTTAATTTGCGTTTCTGCTCCTCGTCGGATGTGCTTCGCAGGTACTGTGCTGTTCTGACAGCCCGTAATTAGTTTTCAAGGTGAGCGGATATCCCCCCGGTGCGACTCCTCTGAGTCACCGGTGCTCTGCTACTTCGAGGCAGACGCCGCGGTCCGCGCCGCGACTCCCTTCCTGGAGGAGCGCGGGATTTCATGGTTTGATTCCCTGCGCCGTTAATGTCTTAAGGCATTGCGCATTAAATTGTTCATATGTTCCGCTCCAGTTTATCACAAACAAAACCCTCGAGTGCAGCTGGTCGGGCCTCACCATTAATGAAGACGGAACGCTCAGGGCGACACACGGCTCGCTGGTCATCTTAACAAACTCAGGGCCGAAGAAGTTCTGCAGCGAGACAGAGAAGGAGGTGCTTCAATTAAGTCAAGGATCCAAAAACAGCTTGAAGAAGATCATCTTAAACTGAAGTAGGCGATGTGTGAATATGAAAATAAATATGCCAAAAATATGCAAAAAAAAAAAAGTCTTCTCACTACAAAACACGTAATTATACTGCAAACAATCCTTGTGAAATGAGATGTAATAACTAGACCAGATACAGCAACATCTGCTGCTCTCTCCAAGCTTGCTGTGACCATCTGAGATGCTGGTGGCGGGGGTGGGGGGCGCGGTCCGGTACCTTCGATTTGCGGAGCGGGAGCGAGGGGTCGAGCGGGCTGGTCCGCAGGGGCTCGTCCCCGGGGTAGAGGCTGGCCCGGGACAGCCGGTGGGCCAGGTGGGCCTGGAGCAGCTGCATCTCCTCCTCCTGCCTCTGCAGCATCAGCTCGGTGCTCATTAGACCCTCCTCCTGCGGCCCCTCGTACAGCCTGCGGAGAGGGGGAGAGGGGGAGAGAGGGGGAGAGAGAGAGAGGAGGGGGAGAGGGGGAGAGGGGGAGAGAGAGAGAGAGAGGAGGGGGAGAGGGAGAGAGAGAGAGAGAGAGAGGGGGAGGGGGAGAGAGAGAGGGGGAGAGGGGGAGGGGGAGAGAGAGAGGGGAGAGAGGGAGAGAGGGAGGGAGAGAGAGGGCTGGATGTGAGACTTGAACTGCGGCACACACATCACCGGCATTCCCACTCTCAAAACAGGCTCTCTTTCAGTCAAGTCAAGTGATACACTGAGCACCAGCACTACCACACAGACTGAAGTCAGTCACCAGTTCATAATATCAGTTCATCTGCTTTTCAACCAGTGGACACTCAAATGGAAAAAAATGGTGGCAATGACAGCTTCAGCATACATGTAATGTAGCTGGTACTGAGATACAGACTGAACGCAGTTCAATGGTCACTAAACAGCAGCCATGGGAAAAAAAAAGAACAAAAAAAAAAAAAAATCACTGGCGCTGCCTGTATGCTTTTAAAATATATGCTTTTTTTAAAATGAGTCAATTCTAAACGGATTAAAAATGAATAAAAACTGCCAAAAGGATAATAAATAAACACCATTTGAACCTTCACAGTATGAAAAGATCAACTTAAAACATTACAAGGATCATTTTAACGCCATGCTTTTAGCATTAGTGTCAAAGCCAGGGTTTGAAATTAGTCAGCATCGCTTGGGGGGGATTGAGTCTCGGATTTCTAAACCTACTTACATCCTCACCCATCCACTGTATGATAACAGAGATTACAGTGAGTGTGCAGAATTGGAAATTTACATCTGAGTGACCTCATAAAACCGGCTATCTGATCTAGCGTGGGCCCGGCTGTTTGAAGCACACAATGTGATCCGTGTCCCTGCGCCCTGATGCAACGCTGGAAATCCATTATGAAAACACACTCAGCCTGATTAGCTGTCAGCAACAGCAGCGGGCCTTTGTCATGACACACTGATGCAGAGCGCGGCCAAAGAATCTACATGTGCAATGTGAAGACCAGCCACTAGAGGGTGCAGGAGCGCCACATTCAGGCAAACCAACGCATAGCAAGTGCGGTGGGTTTTCTTTAAGTAATGCAGAGGCAGGTTCTGAGCAGGCATGAGTATCTGTTGCATGTTAGAGGTGATCAATTTGCTACAAGCTGATATCAGAGTATCAAGGAAGAATATCGGGATATCAAAGTAGAAACATCACCCTCGTGTGAACATTTTTGCCCGGCAAGTTGAGCAACTTTTTCCATACCTCTCGACTCGCCCCTGCCTGCTTTGAAAGTTAAGCAGATTACACGGGAGGCGTGGGAAAACGTTAACCTCGAGACGCGTTTAGCTGAACATTAACCGGCGCTTAACCCTGACCTCGGTAAACAGCCATACCAAGACTTAAGAGGCTGCCTTCAGAGGACCCTACACAGGGGCTCCGTGGGCATAACAAGTGCGCTCCAAGGCAGAGGAAGCCTCAGCGGAACGGTGGGAAGGCGTGGTGGGAAGGCGTGTGGCCTTCTCCCGGTCCTACCTGTGCCTCATGCTGGTGTGGCTGGTGAGGGACAGGGCGTCGTGCTCGGACAGGGCGGCCTGCGACCCGTACCTCCTCACCTCGTCCGGTTTCCTCGCTGTGGAAAGAGAGCGGGCCTGTCAGCCGGAGCAGCGGTACGGCGCAGTGCACCGAGCGACAGTTTCCGAACCCAGGATGGACACTAATGCCATTTCCTAGAGCGAGGCACTAAGGTTGTTTCAGTAAAATGAAATCTGTGCAACTGCCTTCGCTAAGCAGTAAGCCACATACTGAATCCACGTGGATTCTTATTCACTAAGTAAAACAATGTAGATTGTATCCAAGCTATTGCCCATCTCCTAGTCCGGAAACTGAGGCATATGACGTGGACTCCAATCACTATAATTACATTACGTGGATGCACCTGAATCACGCATGAGCTTCCACGCAACCCCCTGTTTAAAACCGTGCAATTACGCTGTGGATTACAGGGTACTGTTGCCATTTTGGGGAAAAATATTAAAGCGTCCCCACTTCCGGTCTGCTTCAAAACGGATTCAGGCCGATTCTGACGTGACAAACTCCGATCTCACAAAGCAGGAAGTGCGAGGTGTGGGTGTGCCCCGGCAGAACACATACTCAGACCCGTCTTTTTTTTTTTTTTTTTTTGCAATTACACAAAGGAGCACCATACATATTTCAACATTTGTGGGTTTTCTTTTTTTTCAAACGGATCCCACAGCAGCCAGACTGAGCGACTTCGACTCGCAGTTTCAGCTTGGGGCTTTTGCGCGTCCGCCTCTGGTTTTGACACACCCACTTCCTGCTCTGCGGGATTTGGACTCAGAATATCATAATTTACCATCAGCGGGCATATATTTTTGAAATGGAAAAGCAGCACGAAAAAACATGACTTCATTGTGACTAAAAGATAACATGACTTGTTCTCCTCAGGTCCACACAGAGGCTCTGTACAGAAGTTCTCAGATACAAACTTTGTCGAGGCACCACCTTGTCTGTAGTCAGGATCGGAGGAGGCGACGGATGGGCTTTCGCTGGAAGAGCTGTAATCGCTATGGTATCTTCTGTGGGTGTGAAGAGGGTCTGAAACAAACAAGTCAGCGATCATCGTCTTAGATATTGTGAACACACTTGTGACACTGGGAAGTGTGATTTATGATCACAGAGCTATATAACAATAAAATGTACTGAGAATACAGATCAGATACTCCAGGGTTCCATACATCATTGACCTATTACAGCTTGTCTTAAATAAATAAATCATAAACAATACTTCATAAACAATCAGCTACTTCGTTTATTTGCATCGTGGGTAAAAACCATACACCTCGGAGAGTGTATGGCAATGCTGTACACACAAAGAGAACTCTTTCCATCACATTAACTTACAAAATGTACCACTAACACACTTTATACACTGCTGAAATTGTCTGAAATTAGTTTCAAGAGACATTTGTCAGGTGTTCGCAAGCATTTCTCAACCTTGTCAGGGCGCCATTTTGTTAGCAAAACTTGAGTCATCTGTCGTGGATGGGCTAGATGCTTCTAAAATCAAAACTGGGCGAGACCGAGGCGGCGCACGTGCCTCCCCAGGGCACGCTGAGTCATACGAGACGGGCCACAGGAGAGAGTGCAGGAGCTCCCGGGCCTGGCTGGGACGCCCTCACGCGACAGGATAACCCATCATTAATTCAGAGGTGGAATCACATGCGGCGTGTGCAACTGCACAGTGAGGGAAACGCATCTTCCCCCTGCAAGCTCTCCTTTCTGCACTCTACCAGGAAATGGGAGCCAGGAATTTCATCACAGTTTTACCAGGCCATCATGAGGTCAAGTGAACAATACAGTCAAGACAACAATAAGCTATCAATAGCAGAATTTAGCAAAGATGCAAAATGAAAAATAAATAGTTTGTCCCAAAATCTATAAATGGAAGTAAATAGTGCCAGTATCAGGAAGAAATGTAATTATCATGAGAAATAAAACAACAAACGAACAAAAGCCATACTGGAGAGGCTGGGGTGAAATATTTTTCCCACTGCTCCTTTGCCTAGTGCGGTCTTCTGTTCAGCTAAAGTGGAAGCTGAGGTCTCCAGTGTCTTCTGCCAAGTTTCACCTGAATTACACCTGACCTATTGTTAATTATCTCTTTCACAAATGAAAGCAGTGTCCTTTGGTTGGAGATATACCCAGATATCAAGACACAGTGCAGTATCATCCTAAGTCCACATCAGCAGAGCCATGAAATTAAATGATTTCTGAAACGACTCGATCCCCTTTGAAAGAAATGGACTTTATATGAAACAGTTACATAAACCAAACACAGGATAAGCAGAAGTCAGTGCCAGCACCATGTCCACTGAACTCTGCACACAAATACTTGATCTTAGATATCAGTTTTATCTAAAGTACTCAAGAACTAAACAGCAAGTAAAACCTCTCACAAATGATAGAGGCAGAAACAGAGGTTGTGGTCTTGCATGAGTTACTTTTCACGTACTGTGTGCTGAAGAATCCACTTAAAACCGGAAAGCCCAGTCCAAAAGCCAGCACATGCTGCATATTTCGAATAAATGCCATTCTTCAGGGGCTGCTCACCCAAAACACCTCCTGCTTCATTGAGAACAATGGGTTTCGGTTCTACTTTAGCCATCCTTAAGTAAACAATTACTCACAGTGACTTTTCAGTGGTGGCAGTCACGGTGGACAGGTTGCCCTGTACCTCACTATTACCAGAACTGGCATCCCTCTTTGACAAAAAAGAATCCCAAATCGTGGCACATCTAATACTTTGGAAGCTCAGAGTGTGTGGGATTCAAGTCTTTGTGGTGATGTCATACAGTACTGTTCCTTCCACCTGAAAGATCGCTACAGAAACGACTGGCCTTCTCACACTGGGAAAATCTGTGTAGGAGCCTTCATTTCAGCAAACGCAGGGGGAAAACGTGGACATGGAACATCAATAATAAGCTCCTCTTGAAAACCGTTCTCCGCACCGCTTCCCAGACGGATACCTTTCGTGTCTATTTTCCAGCTGTTCAGCAGTTGGGTGTACGAGAGTGCATTATTTCAGCATGCGCAAAAAAGAGTGGAGAACAAAGGGCCATCGCGCGGGGGGGTGGGTGGGGGGGGAACGGGCGCATCTGTTTGCAGCGGCAGCACGAGAATCTCTCGGGCCACTTCTCTGTCAGCCTCGCAGGAAGTCCAGCCCACTCGCGCGCCCCCCTGCTTCCCGGCGGCTCCTGCAGCTGCCGCGGCGCGGCCGGATGATTCGCCGGGCCCACGGGCGTGCAGGGGGAGGCCCTCGAGCACAGCGCCGTGTCGTCACTCTGCCCTGTGGCAACCTCTCCGAGACGTAGGTGTCGGAACAAGCCTGTTACAGCGCTTACAGACAGGTCTGAAATCGTTATACAATACAGGCGTGGTTCTTCTTCTTCCTCTGCTAAAGCCATGATTGAGTTTCCAGTCAGGCAATGGCAAACGGCTTTGGGACTCCTGTGGCCGTGTTTAGGGTTTCATCGGAACGGTCTCCGGTCTGGAAGGTTCACTGTGTTTCATGATGGCTTCCTCCAACAGAATCTGGTAATTGTCCTGCCTCACCTTTGTTAATATTTAAAAATAAGACCAGGTTAATACGGGAGATGCTCTACTTAAGGTCGCAAGGTTCAAAAATCAGCAACTGTTGGGCAAACACGAAACAGCTATAACCTCACAGCAGTTAAGTGGTCACATTAGATCAAGCGATCTACTTCATGCTACTTTACTGGATGTACCTAGCAAGTCGCTCTGGATAAAAGCATCTGCCAAATGGTGATAATGTAATGTATTGTAATCAAAATCAAAGCTTTCAAGACTGAACATTAATGGGTGATTTGATGTAGCTGCATGGGCTTCAAGAAATGAAGCTACAAAGGTCACACAAAAATGTACTCGTTTTAGTTCGGTTCAAGCAGCAGTTGGCAGGAGAATAAAGTGTTCTCTGCGCTCCACAGGAGTTTCCTGGCTGTTTTTCTGTTCACCTTCCACCCTCCCAGCCGACATTCCCCTAAGAGACGTGGCCCCGCGCGAGAAAGCCGAAATCATCACCATCGCCTCTGCCTTAACCGTCGGAGCTGGCGTTGCGGTCCGTGGGAGGCTAACGGTAACGGAGTGGGTCGCGGCCAAATCCTCCACAGAGCCGTACTGCGGCGGAAACCGTCCAAACGACCGCGTTAAGCCCGCGCTGGAGAGCGCCCACGGCTAATGCGGAACAAACATTTTCGATATCGGCGCCCTCCCCGCCGCAGTGCTTCCCCCCCGGTGGGCTGATGACTGCGGTGAAGGAAAAGGAAGGGAGGGGAAAAAAAAAAGATTAATGAGGCAATTACCTATTCATTCACAGGGACAGATCAGGAGGGCTCCATCTGTGTGAACTATTAATCTCTACAATGGGTCTGTCTGAAGGAGGGACGCACACAATCTGCAGCAGGAGACGTTCACAGCAAAAAAACAGATTTCTTGATCATCTGCAGTTGTGTTTCTCTACACCAATATTAACTTGTGTGGCAGATCTTCATCAATCAGCAACAGCGGGATACTACCATAAATTAGGATAGAGATCCAAACTTCACTCCTTTTGTCACTCGAACCCGACCGTTTTTCAAAATAACGGGGCTGATATTAAACGGGGGTTGTATTAAAACAGGGAAGCATTAAAATAAAGTTAATGCACATCTGCAATGTCACACACACTTGCTCCATCACAGCCCTCACACAAAATGGCGCATTCCCTCACAATAATACACAGAAGTGAAACTGCAAAGTGGTTCATACTGTCGAGAGGACAGGGCTCATTTGTGGCAAATACTTGTGGCTGAAGCGCTCTTACGTCAACAAGGAAACTCATCAAAATATATGGAACATCACCTGGTGACTACAGAAAACCACGCCACCTTCGCCCAGTGTTTGTCAACATCACCTGGCAAGTGTAGACAGATAACAAAGGTCTAATGTGTATCACATGCATTCCAGAACATTCACCGTAATATTCCTCAGAGGTGTGCCAGAACCTGTCTTAAAAAACAAGATTTCTTCTGCACGGTTTAACCAGCGCCAGACAAATCCATTTGACAGAATTTTTATTTACAGCTCATGTCAGTTTTGTCTATGTCCTCCTTGTAATATTACATTACATTATTGTCATTTGGCAGACACTGTTATCCAGAGCAACTTAACCAGCGCATCTAATCAAACAGCATTAAAACGAACATGACACCGCTAACCACACACGAACAAGGGTCAGTGCCAAACACAGTGTTGAGATGGGAGCCTAGATTGACAAGTACAAAGCAGTATTTACAACTTAAGGACTATACCATTCAAAATATAATGCTAACACATATCACAACCATGCAAGTAAACCTCGACATACTCCCTTACATAAAACCCTGAAACACATTTCCACATAAATAACTTTACTAAGAGGAAGAAAACTGTTGGTTTGGGAGGCTGAGGTGATATTTCAGTTTCACGAGGTAATTATGAGATCAACGTATTATGAAATAAAAATGAACATTTTACAAGTTACAATAACATTTGTTTCAAGTATTACGCAGTGTGTAAATCATGAGCAACAGACAAACTAAGTCACATTTGTACTGTGATTTTACATTAGTTCCACAAATCTATGGGGGCAGCCAGTGGCATTTATTTATATTGTACTGTTATCAAGTATAAATCTCCCCCTTTCATTCCAGAGGCTCAAGGCAAATAAAGATGATTCCAATGATAATTAAACCAAGATGAGGCAGCAGCCAAGGTAAGCAAATTGTAGCATAATAATGTAGGTTATTTAAAGCGGGGTAGTGCCGTGACAAATTCCACTGGAAACACTGGGAATGCATAAGTACTATTTCCAATTTTACTTGCATTTAAGTCTCATTTCTCTTCATTTCATAGTGTGCGCGTGCATCCTCTTGATCCTCAGGAAATCAGGGTATGCTGAGATGATTAAATAGATATTACAGCTAAAGCTGAAATTTACCTTCACAGACAAACTGGGTTATGTGTTCAGAATCTGGATTAAGAGTTAGGAGCTGCGGCCTGGAAAACTAATCAATACTCAGCTGAAGTGGAGAAAAAAACGTACTGCAAATGAGTACTTAACAAGGTAGGCTACTGATTCTTTTTAAAAAACTATATGCGACTACACGGCATTAGGGGAAAGTATCTGGCTAATAGCTACTTTTTTTGTAATGAAAATTCAGACAAATCAGAATTTCTAAAGCTCTGTAATGACAGCCTAGTCTGCTGGTTTGTGACCACATACATTAACAAGATCGTACATACTTTGCCAGCTAAAAAGTAACTCCATTAACTAAGCGAACATGCAAGACCGGACCACATTAAGTGCAGAGCAAAGCGCTCTCTCTGGGAAGGCCGATGTGCCACTATATGTTTTGGTAGTCCCTGTGCACCCACCCCCCCCACCACCTCTGCACACGTTTGCACACGGCCACCAGAGCGCTTCCGCGGGCCTGCCCAAAGCCACATGACCCGACGCCAAGCACCGGAAAGTCCAATAATGTTTGGAATTCCCTCATCCGCTACACATGACTCCAATTACAGACCTCAGGGCCGGTAGGAAACTTGTGCTGATTGAAGCACCTTGGCCGAAGGGGCTGGGGCGGCCGGGGGGGTGGGTCATGGCTGAAGCGAGCAAGAGTTTACGCTCCATGTAAATCGAGGTAACCTGAGAGCTTCACCTTTACCGGGGCCGCTCTATCTTTTCAGGGAGAGAGCGCTGTACAAAGCACCGAGCGGCCGCAAGCCAACACACATACGAATGGTCTGGGATCACTCGCCTCCATGTACAATAAAATGGTGATGAACACTGAAGACAGTACTTTGATTTATACAATATGTTAATAAACTCTAGTGTCAGTTCAAATGTCAGTTTTTTTTTTTTTTTTTTTACCAAGGACCAGCTATAATATAATTTCATGATCTCACTCTGAGCTGTGAAAAAGCTGTGGCCATTTTCCACCGCTGCCTTACAGACAATGCATTTCATTGATTCTTCTAGCCATTTCCTTATTCTGATCCTCATTGCTGTGTTTTCCACAACAGTCGTCCTCTCACCCCCATGTTGAATAAAATCATTCGGTTCAGAACAAGAATAATCAGCAAACGTTGGGGTGGAAGCGATGGAGAAGCCACGTGGTCAACGAGAAGAATGCTTCTGGTTCGTGGCTCAGCTGGTGTTAAAAATAGCTGCCAAGAGCTCGCAGTTCTGAGGAACATTTAGCTTTGAGGAGGCCGGATAGGAAGGCCTGAGGTTTATTATATGAAGCGATTCATTCCCTGGTCCGTGAAGGCTCCAGATGGCGAGCAGACACACGCAAATTAGGGAAGGATGTAAACATTAATGCGCCACATGTGACCGCCGGTGCGCAGTGCGATTTCGCAGAATCCAGGGAGCGTTCCCTGTAACTTTTCACCACGGGCCCCGAGCTCGAAGAGTTAAAAATGATAGAATTATACAGCTCCCTTAATGAGAACCAGGCATCTGGAATACACTGTCAGTCTGACTCCTAAGCCCTGGCAAACTGTTCCACGAAACCACTCAAAAACACCCTCCCAGTAACAGACTAGCCCTCTGCAGCCTGAGGCTACACTTGGCTCTACTCGATCAACCAGCTCAGTGTTGAAAGTGAACCTCCTGGATTCTCATGTTCCATGAAGTCATTCACCCATCAAAATGCCGCTTGGTAAATTCTCCTGCGCGTCTGGAATCCTACACCAGAAACTGGTAGCGCTGCCCTTCAACAGTCTTTGATCAAATTTATACTTGGAAAAATTTGGGTCAAAAAAAAAAAAAAACACAGCATGTTGTGTTGTCTGCACTAGGTCAGAGCCCTGGCAAGCTGACCTCAGACAGGCCAATAAAAGCTGCATTACTCAACACTATGATCAGATTTAAATAAACTCAGAACGCCTTCGAGCGAAAAGCTGAAACACCGGAGCAGAACGAACTCTAAGACAGAATTAAAGGGGGATCATTATTCTGGCTTACGCTAGACAGCCAGCCCCGTGGCCGCACTCACCGTCCGCGTCCATGGCCTGTCTGATCACGTTCAGCTTCCGCTGCCTCTCCCTGATCCTGTCGTAGGCGCTGTTGATGGCTGAGCTGACGGACAGAGCCGAGAGGTGGTGGGCCTTCCTGGGCTCTATCCCGAAATCCGAGTACCGGGACTCCCGGGCCCTGGAGGCGGACTTGTGCCGGCCCGCCGACCTCTGGCTGAGGGCGCTGCTCCCCCGGCGCGCCTCTTCCAGCGCCCCGAAACGGAGCGCCTCCGGGTCCAGGCACGCCAGGTCCACGGAGGAGGCCCAGTTTTTGCGCTGGTGGGCAGCCGTGCTGCCGCGGTAGGCGGGCGGCCTCCTGTCTGGCTCCGCCAGCCGGCCCCGCTGCGGGTGGTACGTCTCCGCCGACTCCTCCGAGCCCGGGTGATACTCGGAGGCCGGGTACGCCAGGGGGGGCTCCTCCCCACGTAGGAGGTCGTGGATGGGCAGGGAGCCCATCGATCGGCTGAGGCCTCGGTTCAGCTGGGCCTGCTCCTGGGTCCGGGCCCGGTACCGCTCCAGAACCCGGGGAGCGGCGCTTCTCCCTTTGAAACAACGAAAAAAAAAAACATCATAACACAAGTTATGGACCAGAAACAAAATGAGCATCGCCATGTGAAAACAAAGCAAAAAACTAGCGCGCTGCCTACACAGTCTAATTACTTTACATTGAAGAATGTCTCACAAGCCTATGGAGTAACCTCAGTACAAGAAATTCCTGGAGAAGTGCTATTTCAAGCCACTGCGACAAAAGGCTGACAGTGCACTCACTTCAACCTCTTTGAATTGCAAACAAATTCAAAGTAACTAATTCTGAATGCTGTTTGATGTAATCGTGTTTGCCAGGAAAGGAACTATAATGGTTTTAATTGGCTGAGGGAGTCCAAGAACAATGAGACCCTTATTGTGGTTAAGTAATTCTCAGAACCTACGTTTAGTTCTGCCACTGCTTTAGAATGAATTGGTTATTAGATACAGCAATTACATTGCTGTCACTCACAAGGACAGGGGCCTGCAGATTCAAGATAACGTGACCGAAACCTGACTTGCTGAAGAGAATCTATAGTGAGCATTTTATAGCAATTCTGAGACCAAACTAAACAGCAGTGAGTTCAATCACTCAGAATGAGAAGCATGGTAAATTCATTACCATCGACGACCCAGACGGTTACCTAACGTCTCACGATCTTGGTACTGCACCAGAGCTTCATGCCAGATACTTTGTAAGTATATCAGGAATATATGAATTGGCTGGAATTAAAGCAAAACTTATCCAACGCTAATCGTTAATAAACAAACGTGGTGCTATTTCAGTGTTTGATGTTTCAGAACGACAACAAATTAACCACTAGCCCCACTACGTATATTTTTTGTGGGAACAACAAGAGTTTTGATTTGATCCAATTCAAATAGCAAATCAATGCTATGCATTCTGGCAAGCTGGTATTATTAAGTCTTAGATTTAGTGCATGTTTTTTCATCTGAAACTGAAAATGTAAAAAGTTTGGTTAAGTGCTTTCATTCACAATTAAAAAAAATCTTCTTGGCCTTTATCAACATTACTGTGTTAACTGCAAGAATACGAAGTCCAGAGGCAGTGTGGTGTGTTTTTGTAAGGCCATCGCTCATATGACGTCTTTCTGGGCAGCTTGTCTGTGTCTGGACTGCACAGCATGGCAGCTTCGTCGTCCCTGCAGCATCTTGGGATTGACTTCCAGACTATCTGACCAGACTCTGGCCAGGTTTTTCCCTCATCTTTCCAGCGAGCGTAGGCCTTCGAGCAGCCAGCTCTGGGCCATAAAACGCTGCATGTGGTTCTTTCATCAACTTAACATACGCTCCCTCTCCGGCAAATGGAATCTACTATAACCAGTGACATCAAAGACGAGGGATTCTTAAGAGCCACGGAGAGAGGCACGACAGGTTAGGAGTGATGATATAAAAAGGCGAAACGAAAAAGCTGTACAGTTAACTCGTTTGTCCTTCCGTTGTTCGGGACACGTCTTAGCTGCAACGTAGCGTCGGAAAAGCGTATCAAATTTTATATGACGACACCGGGAGGCAGAAAGGTTCCCAACTCTGAGACACAAAAATAACTTCATAAATGATTCAAGCCCTTGTGTGAACACCCTCCGGCTTGTCCTGGCCCCGGACCCACATGCGGAGAGCGCGGCATCAAAATAAACAACGGCCGAACGCGCCGACTCAAGAACGCATCGCTAATCAATACCATGCGCGGGTTACATAACCGGAGAGCGATGACTGTATTGTAGGCGGCCTTGGGAGTGCTGGAGTGCTGCTTTTCGGGGGGATCCAAACCGCTGGGAAGATGTGGTCATATGTTCCTGAATTAAACTCCATCCCGGGTTTGCGGTGCCGAGCGCCGGATTCATTCAGCACAGAGAGAGAGAGAGCTGCAGCGGAAAAGCAGCTGCATTGCCATGCCAGGTCTCATTTTACTCCTACGCACTTTACTGAGGGGCATCTACGGTTGTTTTATTAAAACAATTACCAGCGCTTAACCTTATTGCCTCACAAACATAACTCAATAAAAGAGCCTGAAATACATTTTAAACGTACACTAATTCAAAGGGTCTTACAAGGCTGAATTGTAAATGCTTAGCATTATATTCAACCGCTTTCCCTGGGTTGTATTGTACTGTAGACGCAACTTTTACCATGAGCGGGCCCACAAAACGGCACCTAATCTAAAATGGAAACCCACAGAATGTTCTGGAAATGTATTTCTGATAGATACTGTGGGTGTTCAGTCACGCCCCCACCAGCACCTCTGAGACGTGGCCCCGGTCCAAGGACTCCAGTAGTCGTCATTTGAATAAAACCAGCTGAATAATAAGCTGCCTGTTTGTTTTATGTGAAGTGTCTAAACATGCCCGCGCGGGGCGTCTCGATGCAAAAAAAAAAGTCCCTGCGATTTGCCTGGCTTCCCACCCCGACCTGATTTCTCCGGAGCGCTGACGAAGGCTTTGCTGGCGCGGTGCCGCGGGACCTGTCGGGACCGCAGCCCTGTCCGTTTACACTCTGAATCATTTCCTCTCCATGCCAGCGCTGCTGATATGACTCAGTTCCACCTCATCACATCTCCACAATCTCCAGCTCTGCCCGAGCGGCATCAACCAGGGCATCACCTGACAGAACGGACACCCAAGCTCACTTATTAATAGGAAAAAGGTCTTAAAATAGAGCGTCGTTTGAAAAAAAGGCTATCCAGTACAGAGCTTTCTTAAACAATCAACTTGCTGGAGCCATAATCTCTCAAGCTGTAATAGTACAATATCCATGCTAAAAGTTGAGACACTTATTCCTTTATTAAACTACAAACAGCATAGCCAAAGTGGTATCACATTGTTTCTCATAGGCGCTGGTCCGTTATTTACTAGCTAACTCTCTATGCACTGAACACACAGTAGCTATGTATTTTCAGAAATACTGTGCAGCAGTTGGCATACTCAAAGTATTATGCTATATGTTACTGATGATGAAATTGTGGTTGAGCATACCATGTGAAAATGTTTGTCTTCAGCAGTAAGATGAGACACATTAAGTTACCCAAAATGGCAATTAAACATGCCTAAATGCTATTTAATGAGTTTTTGTATCTTTAAATGTATGAATAAGCATGGGTAAAATACCTATCTTCTGATATCGATATTCTCCTGATAGTCAATAACACTGGACAATATGTGAACCTCAAATTCACACCCTGCTTAACATCACATTTGTTCTGTATGCCATTTAGTAGGTTACATTTTTTTTTAGCTTTGTGCATTGTGCAATACCAACACAATGATGTTATTGCAAAGTAATGAAACTTCAAAAGAAACAAACAGAAAATAATACTTTTGCGGTCTGGAACCTTTTAAAAGCTATTTTGCGGAATCACAGGCTTTTTAATGTTCTTACATTAAGCACAAAGGCTTGCAGTTGCTATCCGACACCCTGAGCCCTGGAGAGTGTCACGTGTGAAAGTGCACAGGAGGCTGGGCTCTGAGATTAATCAGTTCCCTCAGTCAGCTGTTAAACGGCATGCTCTCTTTGTTTCCACTGATTGCCGCAGTCACGAGAGCGACGCGCGCTTCCCCCATGCGGGGCGAGTGTGTGTGCGTGTGTGTGTGTGTGTGCGGCATCGGGTTACCTGTCGGCAGGCCTTTGCCCCGCAGCCGTTCCCGGATCTCCTTGCTCCGCTCAGGAAGGGACTCCCTCTCGCTTTTCGACAGCAGTCCGTCCAGCTGCGGGGCGGGAGAGACAGAGAAGACGGGTCACTCGCATCAGAGCAGGGGGTGTCCCCCCCCTAGCACTTCCTCCAGGGAAAGATCCGGCACGCGTACCATGTCATCTGTGCTCACAAGACCCAGCGTTCGATCGAGACATTCCTCATTTACCGTGCGCTATAAAAACGGGCGGTGGGCTTAGGCTGCCATCAGATAAAAGAGCTATCAGTCTGCTTCCCAGCCCTGATATCACTTAAACAAACTCCCTAGGGTAGCATGACAGGGAGACAGAGTACTGGACTAAACAGAAGACGGGGGCACTGCTGACCTCATTTTTTAGTTTTGACAAACACCAGATAGGGCTTTCGAGCCAAGTTACTGCCATATCGAACAAATACATTTTTACAATACACAGCTGTTCAAAGTACTTTAGGTCACTATAAGAGCTGGTTGTCTTGAAACAGAGGGTGATTGCATACACCCCTGGCTGTCTTGTGGCCACTGACCTTTTGACCTCTTCCTGTACTGACTTAATGAGACACGTGCTGACAATGTTGTTCAACAAGGAAGCGTAGCGCTCACTTTTGAGTACACAGAGCGATATGTTTCCCTGTGACAAACTGGTCCAGCATGGCTATGAGAAAAGGAATGTAGAGGGACTTTGTACACCACCTCAAACCTCAAATCTTACATGCAAGCACACACTCGCATATCACTGGCACTGAACAGGCAGCACTGCTTTAACACCCAGCCAGACCCAGTGAAGTTCCGTCAGGGTGGGGGTGTCAGAAGGGGTAACCCAATTCCACAGACACACCCTATCCTTCCAGATTTATGCATTTTACTTGGTTTCTTTTGGAATACAACCCACATACATATTTAACTGACACAACTGGCACAAAGAAAGATTCTCCTGGTGTCCTCGATAAAGGTGCGACTATAATCATGATCTTTTTGAAGAGTTCAAATGACAAGCACAAGCCTTATGCTTTCAGATGTATTCTGGACCCCGGCCTACAAGGAAATGCTATTACAGGGATCTGAGCCGAAGCCGTGCGTGTCCGTAGTGGGCGAGCCGTGCGGCCGCACCTGGGAGAGGCTGCCCAGCACCAGTCTGACCAGCTTGCGGACGTAGGCGAAAGAGGGCTCGCAGCTGGAGCTGCGGATGTGCGCGCTGCAGGCGTCCAGCACGGTGCGCACCGACATGCGGGCGTGCGTCCTGTCGTCGCACATGCTCAGGAGCATGCTGTTCAGGTGCTCCCCAAGCTTCATGGGCTGAGAGGAGAGGAGAGGAGAGAGAGAGAGAGAGAAGAGAACAGATGGGGACACGTCCATATCAGATACACACGCAAGTAATGCCAGGTTTCAGAGAGGCTTTGTAACAGATACACACACAAGTGACCACAGGTTTCATTACATTATTGGCATTTGGCAGCCGCTCTTATCCAGAGGTTACAATTTTGTTTTTACACGTTACCCATTCATACAGCCGGATATTTACTGAGGCAATTCTGGGTTAAGTAGCTTGCCCAAGGGCACAACAGCAGGACCCCAGCAGGGAACTGAACCGGCAACCTTTTGGTTGCGAGTCCTGCTCCTTACCACTATGCTACACTCATAGGTAAGGAATCAAGGAGGAAGGCAACCAAACAAATGTTTTCTCACAGCCAGGTTGAAGTTCTAAAGTATCACATGCGCTGTGAACAATCCCCAAACTTAATCCAGTTTGCAGAAACCCACAACAATGGCAATAAACACAGTAGTTCTGAATTTAGAGTACTTAAGGGACAAGCTAGCTAAGTACTGGTGGGCTTTGGACCCACCTTAGTCCTATAATACTTCTTATAACTGCATTGCATGTGAAAGACATAGGAGTGCTGCCAACCTGGTCATTTTGTTTCCAGGTCTACACTTTTACTGCATACTAGTAACGTTTACAGACAGAAGTCAAGATATTTTATTTTCAAGTGATCCAAAAGCTAACATGCATTTTACTGTTTATCACACCAGTGTTTAAAAGGACAGAAAATGCAAAACATTAGATCAGTTTCTCTCTGGGTAACCTTCAACCGAATCCCTAGAGAACTCTGAACTTCTGGAGGGAAATTTGGTGACTTTTTGCTCCAAAGAGCTGGAAACAATGGACCATGAAATTGTACATCAACGTAAAACTGCCATTTGAAATGTGAGCTCTGTGACAAATGGAAGGAAAAAATACTGCAGAGGTCTAAGTTAATGGAAAAAGGACAACCACAAATCTGCTCTCCAAGCAATCACATTACTGGCAAGTTAATTTTTACAGATGTGCTTCCAATGTAATGTCATAACTTTAAGGAGCAAGAAAGCTGGTTTAATATACATCATCATCTGTAGCTAGCTAGCTATCCAAAGTGTGGAAACTTGCTGCTAGAAGTGCATAACATTCAAATCCATTCACCATCCCCTCAGGCTAGAAATCTGTCAGTATCGGGGCACAATGATATTCAAATCCACTATAAATCCAACTAACAAACAACCAACAAACTTGCTAGCTAGAAACATTAGGTAAAATGCTTGTGAATGGGTATCTGCTACATATATAGCAAGGAGCTGGTTAGCGGGTCTTCAAAACTCTTCACTACAGGTATAATTCTCCACTATTTGCAGTTGAACTGTTACTAATGGGGCCTTTCCTTGGAAGAGTCAAAAACATTTAAATTTTTATTTTATCAGGTTTATATTGTAATTGAGGCAAAGTGGATTTAACATTAAATTCCATGTCCAGATCTCAACTGTAATTTGTCTTTTGTGGAAGCCAATGTTTAAATAACAATGCTGTTTCAAATTCAAAACCTGCGTTCATGCGTAGCTGGGTAGTTATTTAATAGATAAAACATGCTGTTGTGGAGAGGTGGGCAGGGACTACAGAACAGCAAACCCACTTCCTTTCCCGTTGTACCTCATGAAGGGTTGATAGTAACTTCACATTCATATTCATGTATGGTGACAGAACGATTTTTCTCTTTTGGCCCTCTCCAATTTATCAAATGCCATCTATTTGGTACTGTTTATTTTAACTAGTGCCAGGTCTGTCCTGAGGGCTAGAATTATTATGATAGTTTTGACAGTTATGACTTGGGTAGTGACATGGGGCGTCATGTTAACTTCACTTCAACTAACATGTGTCCAATCATCTCTTCACACATGTGTGATTACGAAAAACTGCCAGGCTGTGTTTAATTGATAAAATATTACCACAATGGGTATTAATCAACATGCATATCTACCACTCACAAAAGAATACATGAGATTAATCTCAGAAGAAAGGTTAATATGAATATAATCTGGATCAGGGTTTAGACTTTCCTCTAGTTCAAATAAAATAACAGGTTTCAGACATATGGTTACGTATAACCAAATGACTTGTGTCTGATAAAAAAAAAAACAAGATTGTGTGCTGGGGCATTACCTGACTTTGAGGAATCTCATAGTCTGCTCCCCAAAACAGCGTCATCCCCAGAGAGTACATATGCATCTGTAAAAAACAGGAAACACATCAGAATAAGGCAACAGATGTTACTGACAAAGAATCACTGGGCTGTGGAAAATCACTAGGAGTGTAAAAAAGCTGCTGAATTTCGAATTAGCCACACATGAAAGCATGAAGGTGACAAGGGCACACGGACGATGGAAGTGAAGGAATTATTGTTCTGGCAACAAACACAAAAACAGTCATTCAATCTCATTAAAAACAGCCAAGTTTCACCCAATCAGTGTTTTTCTGTGATAGCAGAAGTTGAGAAAGTGAGTAATACACTGACACTCTGACCCTTTGTTCTTTTCTAAATGCAGCTAAAAGTGGCTTATCTGCTGAAGTACACATCATTCTGAAATTGTTCAGAGAAGCCCACATCCAAGTTCAATCACTACTTGACCACACGTGCTTTGGGCTGCGTGGGCCGGCAGCTGCATCCACAAGCTCTCCATTTTGTTCTTGGTACAGAGCTGCAGCCTTGACAGCACAAGATTTCCCAAGAGCTCCGATTGCTCTGGGGAAGATCTGGAGGCTGCTAAAGAAGGAACCATAGCTGTATTTTTTCCATCAAGGCACACACTACAGAAGACTAACAGTGCCATACGACGACAGCTACTGTGAATAGGTGCACCCTGTTAATGTCCTTGTTGCTATGCAGACAAAAACGTAAATATTCAAGTTGGTTGACGAACAAACCCTATTGCCAGTGATTTTAAATAAGTGATAAAAAGATGGGTTGAGGTATTAACCCAATTTATCTGTGCTTTCTTACACTATTGTTTATTTCAAACCAGCAAAACTGAAAGTCTTTTCCTTTCTGGCACAGGTGCTTAATAGGGTTTTTGCACACATACTGTTAATTAGTGTTAATCTCTTAAATTACTGACATTAAAGAACAAGATTTGGACAGACTGTAACTATTTAATTCAAGTGTTTAGCACAGCACACAGGAAAAATGTTTTTCACAAATCTGTGTCAAGCTGAAATTGGTTCTTTGTAGACTGTTAAGCTTTCATGCCTATACTGCTATGTGTTACAAGGGCATGAAATCATGTTAAAAAAAAGATAACAGAATCATGATATTTTCTACAAACACATACAGCCAAAGCAGAGGCGCAGAGACTGGATAATTCAGTGCATTTCTATCTGCTGAGGTACAGCATTCCTTGCCAAGGACAGTATTAAGCTGTTGGCTAACTCTTCGAAAGGCAGACGTCACCCGTGGCTATTTATCATGGAGCGAAAATACAGTTACCAGAAGAGTAACGCCACAACAATAGACTTCCAACAGTGTTTAGACATTGCGTTTTCCAAGAATGACGACCGGGTAAATTCGCCAGCCGAACTCAAATTCCTTGGATGTACTGTACACATTAACCATTGCCCTCGGCAACTACCCCCCCGGCCTTACGCTGGCACAGAGGAGCGAGGCCGGGGAAACGGGCGGATGACTGCGCTACCTTCTCAATGTCGGAGAGGGAGGACAGGGCCAGGCCCTCCAGGACCTCGGGGGCGGTGAAGGCTCTCAGATCCTGCTGAGTCATGTTCTCGTCGGTAAAGGAGATGTTTCCGGAGGGCATGAGCAGCAGGGACCAGGGGGAGATGATGAAGCCCAGGGCCGAGGGGTCTGCTGAGGCAAAAATGCGAAAAACGTGGCAAAGGAGCTGGCAGGGCAACGTGGCGTCACAGGAGTGAAATGTCCATTTGCAAATGCTTGTTTTCCAAAATAACAAGGAGAGACTCATTATACAGTTCAGTTGTTTTGCTACCATTAAATGCAACAGCTAATGTATTAAAAACATGTTACTCTTTATTATGTGTATACCTGCAGCTACATTATCAATTTTCCTCCATAATGCAACATCCGTCTCTATAAGATGAATGCTCAGATTATTTCTGAATAATTAATATAAATAACAAAATGAAGTATTGACACTGTGCAGCAAAATGAAAGACAGAGAACCTACTAAGATTACCGATTGTTCTGTGTACACACACAGCTTTGGCGTTACGAGTTCTACTTTGTACTACAGTTCTCCTTTATACACCCAACACATGTTGCTGGTTTCACGCCCTTGATGGCATGGGTGTGTGTTCAAATCCCTATGGGACAATGCTGCTTCACTCATCTTTATGCTTTCCCTCCTTTAACCCTGTTTTGGCATTGCCACCTGCGTATATTCTCACTGAGCCTGTGTACTCACACAGGAGTGCAGAAGCAGGATGAATGAAATCCTCTCATGCACTGGTGAGAGTCAAATGGCTATTTTCACATTACAAGTTTCACATAGACCCAAAGAACAGTGAAGATAGGTGCTACTCCACAGACATCATCTGAGCAACTTGGAGGCACCTGAAGGACTGCTGCACACCTACAAGCAGTGAGATGAGATGCCCACCTACCTACCCCTATGCCCTGCTGAACACAGCCAATTTGTTCTTCTGTTGCAGGCTCCTGGTCATTGTTGGCATGTGACACGGTCGCTTTCGAACTCGGGTCACACGGCTCAGTCTGCACTAAAGATGAGCACCCTGCCAAATGAGCCACTCGGGAACCATCCAATGTTATTTCACTGTTTATATAACGCTTTTCTACAGAAATTCATCTCCATGCTCCCAAAGTATGTTGTTCAGCCAATTTTCAAAAAAAAAAAAAAAAATTGTGGTATAACCAGGTGTTGAAAAGTGACTGCTACTAAATAATAAAGAATAATAAATCCAGAGAGCACTCCTGCTACAGGAACAGAAATCATCACTACTGTGCTGATGAGAACAACAGCCGCAGCAGACCTACATGACCTACATATATAATAAAGTCAGTGCACATCCTCGCTCTGCTCATAGGTGGGATATCCTTTGCCCACTGATAGTTTACAGCTGGGGTGTGTTAATGCCCCACGCCCTGCTGAATTCCTGGATCTGCCCCATTTCAGACCTTCACTCAGCCTCAGCAAAACAGTTTGCTTCACAATCACATATTTCACTCCTCCAAGGACAACATTTCAAAAGAAAGAAAGCAGCTGAGGTGAAATAACTTGCTACTGAAAAGACAGATGGAAAAAAGTGACAACTTACATATGTAAATGGATGAATTTTAGGCCATTCATCCAATTATTCATTATTGTTCTGTCCTCATTGGGGAAAAAAAGCATTGTCTCTCTATGATCTGAAGCTAAATACCTTTTATAACATTTTCAATTCAAATAACACCATTAAAGATGATTTCTAATATTCATATGAATTACTATTAATTTGGAAAGAGGTCCAATTCAATTTTCCAAAAGAAAGTAACCATAATTAATTCTTCTTTGTATTGCATTACTTCCAAAATCATTGTCTTGGTTTCTCTCTTCAAGCCTGGACTCCAAGGCCGTAAGCAACCATTCAACATAAAACCTGACATTCGAATGAAAGATTTCTCTCTTCCATCGGTAAACCATTTACCGGTGACAAAATCTAAGAACTTAAACAATAAATAAACTAAACTAAATAATAAAAGTGGGAGGTTTAGACTTTTGGGGCATTATGGATAATTCATGTGCATATTTTAATGTTTTTTTGTAAAAAATATTTTGATGCATGTTTTGTGATAGGATAAATGAGTGCCAGTATAAATATAGCCATGAATTGAATAAAATGGCCTTTATTTATGTTCAAGGTAAAACTTATTTGAAAGAAACTATGTGGTTTCAGACTGCATATCAGCACTTGCAGTTGAAATTCCTCCATGGCTTGGTTTCTTCACTGCATTCAGGATTCAAACATTAAATAATTACATTTTTACCACACAAAAGCAATCTTGTTTTTTATCCTGTGCAACTCAGGTACTTAAAATTTGCTATGCTTTTCACAACACCAAACATTTCTGAAGCCATTTTCGTCTCTTGCAAGGAGAAAGCAGGATAACCCTGGAGAAGGTATTTATGATTTTCTGTAAAGGTAATACTTTAATCACACTGATGGGGGCTGAAAGGCTGAAATATTTCTGCCACATATGTTCTTATAACAACGGGAGAAAAAAGGGGGCTTTTAAAGACCAGTGTGGCCCCAAAGAACAGAAAATGAGCTTCAGGGAAAAAAACCCATTCATTCCCACTCACTGGAAAGGCCAAAAGTAGAGGTAATGTTACAGAGAAGGTTTTATAAATATACAATGGAATGTTTAAGCAGCCCTGCAAAATTCCTTTCCGTGAAAATGTGGTTACAGAAGAGAAAGGGAGGAGCTCCTGAGAAACGTGACAGATATGTTCTCAAAGATACGTTTCAGATACATTTCAGATCACACCACTGAATAAGCATTTCCATTTCTGTAAGGGAGGAAGCACAAGTATATACACCCATCAACATCACCCCTAGCAAACTGAAATTGCATATTAACTACCTAGCATGTTGTGACTAAGTGTGAAAATGTTTTGAAATATACTTCTTTCAATGATGTATTAATATAAGAAAATTTAACAATTCAAATTTTATCTGTAAATATAACTAAAAAAATTAGCAGAGAGTAAAAACTCCATGTTGTGTGTATCACAGAATTTTGTTATATTAGGCTCAATCCAAATCATGACTGTGATAAACTTGCTTGGGGAGCTGCAAGTTGGTTTTGCTATACCTTGTTATGTCGTACCCTACTTTCATTCCAATATCAATACATGTGATAGAACAGCCTTGGCCTACACACATTTTAGGGAACAGCTTGCAGCAGTGGTTTGAAGTGTATCCATGACTACCTCTCCAAATCTGGCCCACCTAAAAACATCTAAAAAGCCTCATGTGCTGCTCGGCTTCATTTGAACAATGTGTCTCAGTTGCGTCTAGGAGATCCAGGAGTACGAACAAGAGGAGCCAGGTCATTGCATACTATCAGTTCACTATAATCCACTGGTTTCACTCATCTCCGTGAAATGTACCCTCATCTACATCAAAGAGGAAATAAAACAAGTCATTGCAGGTTTATGCACTATTAATCTGTATGTGAATGAACAACCACCCTTCCCTGTGCACATCCCAGATTGTGGAAATATGTATGGACTTTGCTACAAAGGAAAATACTTACACATAAGCTTGGGATGACATGCTATTTGCTCATGTACACGCAAACCCACAACAACTTTAACGATTTACACTTCCAAATAGTGAAAAGAGAACGCATTAAGGTGTAAAAAAAAAAACATTAAACTAGGCAGGACAAAATGAAGTAAGTGCCAAGCTGTAACTGTCACCATCAGCAAAGAGTCTCTTCTTTCACAAGGCAAAATGTAGATGTAGTCAGCACATATGCTGTGTGTTTTAAGAACACTGTTTTTATAGCAATTTTCATTTGTATTTCTTTATAAAAACCAACTACTACCCCACCCTTTCCTCCAACCCTAACCCCAACTTTAACCCCAATGTCATATCCGCTGGTGACAACTCTTGGCAGGGCCGTTCTGGCCAAAACACCGGAGACTTCATCTGCAAGTGTTGTTAGTAAGGAAAGAGCTCCAAGCTCCTCCCTGCTCCAGCAAAATTTTAAAACTCCCGGATACATTTACTCTGACATCTGTTTCCAATACCATGTACAACATTCAACTTTCCAAACTCATGCGCTCCAGTCTTTGGCCACAATGGAGTTATATGGTTACAATTATCTTGGGAGTACTAGCTGAAACAACAACGGTGCATTCGTTATCAGCAGCCAAAAACCTTCAGAACATTTACTACAGTAAATGAAAGCTTGAACCATCTCTAATAGTATAGTGTTCTGCTTTAATGCATTTTCACTGGGGTACAAAAATTCTACTGGCATGTGAGTCTGCAGTTTCTCGTGACACACATGATAAATTGTTTTAATGGCTACATTTAAGTCAACATGAACCCGACATCCTTTTTTGCTATAACCCTTTCAGATGTTATTCACGGTTGCTCCACACATTTGTTTTCCTCTGTCAGTGCAGCGCCTAATACTGTATTCTTACCTGGGATCCCCATAACTCTTATTTTGGTTAATGTATTAATATGCACTTTGAAATGACTGAAGTGCAACCTGAAGAGCGGAACACACACCAAGTTTGAAGTTCACTGAGGCCAAGGGACTCAGACATGAGTGAAATGGCAGACCTCAGCAAGGACAGACATCCAACTAGCCGTGGAGTTTCGCACTGAAATGTGCAGGATTCCCGTCGCTGTTGAGACAACAGTTCAAGGTCAGACCTTGAGTCACTTCAGACAAGTGATGTTAAGGGCTCAGCAGCTGTGTCCCCGCTGCCACGAAAAGGCACCGAAAGCATGCCAAATCCCAGACCCTGAGGATTCGCTCACCACACAAACAATTAGGCGGGCCTGATGAGGTGCTGCTAGGGGTGACCCTTTCCTGTGAGAAACTGGGGCTCGCCCGCCCGGCCCCTATAGCCCGGAGAGAGGGACAGGCTGCGCTGAGACTCCGGGCTGCCCGACAGCAGACCGCTCACATGAAGTGGTCAAAAGCGCTCTGCATTGATGGCCAATCTGTGGCCAGGGGAGGCTTGGCTCCAGCTCAAACAGAGAAAACAACCTTTTGAACCTCCTCCATGCGAACACAGGCGCTGGATAATAAAGAGGCCATTGTCCATGGAAGCTTGCAACCACAACCCCCCTTACTATCCTTATCTGCTGGGACAATATAGACACTGGGCTCTTCACCAGCAACTATTTGATATGTTTTTACTGTATTCTACACCCTGCCATCTCGCAATTGAAGCTACACATTAACTCAGAAGATTAAAAACAGTGAGGCGGTTTTGGCCATTTGTCATCTATTTCAGAGACCATTTACACTAGCTGGCATTCAGCTATGTCTCTTAATGTGTCCTGGGTTTCTGTCACGCTTGTGTTCTTGCTGTGCACTGGCTTGCATGAAGACCAGTCTCTTTCAGCTCATTATCCAATAGGATCCTGAACATGGCCGAGTGGGAAGCAGGCGTGTCTACTCTCATGTTGTGGAGTGATGTGTTCGCTTGTGCAGGCCTTCCATAAATAAAGCGCAGCAAAGAAAAGGCCTTTGTTTTTCGTTCATTGTGTCACAGCGAGAAATATTACAAAAAGAAAAGCATCCAGTCAAACATTTTGTTTGCCTACGGGGACGGAGGTGATTACTACCCTCATTAATATTCTGCAAAATCATTCCACACAGGTACGTGCAAATAGCATAGCTTGCATGCACCCAAAAAATACAGCACGGCAGAGCACAGAGCAGGTTAAGTGCTGGCACTTAGGGGCTAGATCAGGGACAGTCCGTCCCTCACCAATGTTGCTGGCATGAGTCCAGAGAAATACAAGGAAAATGCAAAACATTATGGTTGACCCAAACCCACTAATCGTTCAGAGGTTTGCTCATGGAAATTTTCTCTGAATACAATTACCTACCTTTGAACACTCGAAAGCCACACCACCCACAAGCTGGGACATAATCTGCACCCACCCCTTCCTCCCCAAATCCCCATGCTCCTCAAGCTGTCTTGCTCATGCACATACTCTGACACCCCCACCCAATCCTTCAATCCAACCGTCAACAGTTTAAAGTTGAGGAAACATCTACCTCACACTATTTTTTTGCAATATTCTCTTAAAAACAGTGATACAGAAAGCGCCTCGATTACAGCATTAATTCAGAGCTGAAACATTTAAAAGCAGTGTCACCGTTCCAAATCAAACTTGGGACACCTCCATAGAACTGAGAGACCACTTAGAAAACATAAATGTATCAGAATGTCCTTCAGCTGTAGATGATGATGTACAAATGGTTCTGGCAGTGCATGTGCTCCCTTACGCCATCCCCCATGAAAAAAACGCCACACTTACTAATTCTAGCTATTCAGTTGCTACCTCAAAATCACTGCAGTGCCTCCATTTGTTCCAACTGTAAGGTTGTACTGAATGTACTGTATTTTCACTTTTACAAAACAAACATGGAAAAATAAGGTTATTTAAGCGAGCTATATTTATTAATCTCCTCGATTAAACTAAAAATGCAACAGTTCATATACTGAATTATTTAAACACATCTTAATATGACTAATGCACTGTGTTTCTACTATGCCGCTCGCATTCTGAGATTGTTACTATTGAATGTTACTACTGAATGCGATGATTGCGTGACAAAAGTTCAGCACAAGTCATTCTAATGGGGAAGTCATAGTCCCTCTCCAGTATGACATCCTTCTCCCAACAGGAATGTGGCCAGTGTGAATGAGGCACAAGCTCATTTTCAAAATCAATGGAAAAGAGCATATCTTACCAACCCAATGTATAAATTACATATTTGACTGTCTTGTGCTAATATCCAGGCCAAAGATCTCTCCTCTGTCCATCTCACTGTGTGAAACTTCTGTAGGTACCTTTACCCTCAAATCACTGAAATCATTCTGACACTAGGGAAGAGCGCCAGACAGTGTCTGTTACAGAATAAAGTTAATCGCTAAGCCATCATATGGAATTGTTTACGCAGTCAGCATGCAGCATGGAGTCATAGATTCCACAGCATACTGTAGACTGAATTATACTGGACCTGGCAATGAATGAGCGTGGTTAGAAAGAAAAGCTATTGCTTTGTATGCTGAAGTGTCATTATGGGCATGAAGTATTTTGTACATGAAACATATTGTTTTTACCCATAAAAGTAGTTTCTTTCAACAGAATTAAAATACTGAAGATGTACCACATGGAGAAAACACCCATGACCTTGATAAATATTACTGGAACATTTTAGAGTTTTATGGGTATTATGGGATATGAATGCAGAATTCACATCACCGTATCTGCAGCATCACACTAGTATACATTTGACTCCACTTGTTACTGCCCTACACTTTCACTACTGCTTTAAAATAAAGACAGGAACAGGAATGCATAAAGAAAAATAAGAAACTGTAGTACAATGCAGTGACAGTGCACTAGATAAAGTGTATCTAGTACATTTCAGGTCTTCTGCAAGAGCTAAAGGAATAACAAAAATAACATTTTACAAAACCTTGACATTGTTTTCCTGTAGACCAGAGATTCGAAGAAAAAAAAAACTCAACATGACTTTGAACACGCTGTATTCATATCATGGGCCGCTGTGAAAGGAGGCGAGAGTGATGGAAAGGTGGTGATGGCTGGGTCTGTCAGAGAGTCAGTTAGAAAAACATGAGGAAGATGAAAGGCGCAGCCCCCCTCCATCAGCCTCCCCAGAGGAATCGGGCCCGCATGACCGCTTTACAGAGAGTCTGACGGAGAACGGTGAAGGTCTAAGCACGGAAAAGTCAGTTAGGACTGAGCGTTCAGCTAACTGAAGTGACAGTGCAGTGGCAGTGTGCCGTGCCGTGCAGTGCAGTGCGTTGGACAGTTAGGGCGTAGCTCAGTAATGGTGGTTACAGCGTGTTATGCAACGATGCCCACTGATGGTGCAGATTTTACACTTCTCATTAGGAGTGGTGACATCGCGCACTGTGCGGGAGGCATGGGATGGGTGTACCTCTTCGGAGGAGCTCCTGGAGACTCTCAGCGCTCTGACTCAGTACAGCCCAGACTTCCTCCTCCTGCAGAGGCCCGCCCCGCACCTCCAGAGCTTCTGCCAAAGACACGTGCATTGTACCTGTCGGAGGGAAGAAACAAGACTTTGAACACATATCTCCAAATTGGCTTTTTTTCCTCTCAGTACCGCACATATTTTCATCCCTCTTTAAGATGAGACGCAACATGAATCATGACACCACACAAGACAGAAAACATGCAATGCAAGGCTTTCCTTGCTGAATATACAGACACTGGCCTGTTTAAACAGTACAGAATAGGATTTAGAATTGTGACATTTAGAAAATCCAGGATGGGATAACCTTGTGAACCTCACCAAGGCCAGTAAGGCTGGTGTCCTGAGCTTGAAGGTCTCAGGAGCTATTGTGTCTTATGTGACCTTGAGGGACAAATGTTAACCTATTTAAACACTTTAGGCAATCACAGATGGATTTCAGCAGATCATTGAGAGAAGGATGTCTTAAAATTATGAGAAGTATGATGAAACATAAGGATATTTGTAATTACAATGTGATAAAGAAAATTACTGAAAATGGGTACCGATATATGTACAGTCAACTGACGCTGAATTTGGTTGTCTTTAATATGCACACATACAATATACAAACATATTTAGGTTTACCGTCAACCATCTACCATTCATGAATTACAAGCATGGCGTGAAGTCAAGTAGCCCTGATGCAGACTTGAAAGCGAAAACAAGAACCTTCAACCCAGTGACTTGAAAATCCAGAAATTTCTGTGGGGCTGCCATGCTGACATTTGTCTATGCATTCTACATTCATGCAAAACCGGCAGAGGTGGAGGCCGGAAAGTGTTTCTGTGATAGGAGGACAGTCTCCATTTTCACCTTGTTCTCAGGGTATGAAAACAGTAACCAAATGACTATGGACAAAAAGTTCAGTGTGTGGTGGGCTCATCTTTATGCATTACATTTCTCTGTGACTTACAATGATTTAAACAGACAGCATCAACAAGATGTGAACTTTTGGAATAGCTTTTAGAAAACCTGAGATACAGGTTGCAATGATGCAACTATAATGAAATAATTATCAACAGTTAAAGGGGACATTGTCCATCACAGTAATCTACATTTTGTAAACACAAAGAAATTACTTTTTTGTATTTCAGTGGAATTTTATGTTTGCATAACACAATAATATGTTTTATGTTTTAATATGAATTTTTCTTTTAAGATAACAGCCACACCAACTGCATGCCCACTACATTACCAATAAGGCACAGAGTTCTAATTATATCAGAGCTCTGTATTATACATGGGAATCTGGGATATTCTGGTCGGTTACAAATGAGTGGAAAATTTTACTTGATTTCAGTCACTTGTCATCAGTGTTCTTCTGCTTATGTTTTATCTATGTTATGTTTTATCTATGCTATAAAAACTATTTTTAAGTATCATTCCTGTTATTTACAGACAGGACCATCACATTTGAGATAAGAGAAATATACCTCCAGGAATCATAGCACAACCATAGTCTAATTAAGAAATACTGCACACAAGTGGGACTGCATTTACAGATTTTTGATTAATTAAAGAATCTTATCTCTGTGTTACTCGGCAACATTCCGGAATATTTGTTGGATTAAACAACAAAACCATTTCTGCACAGTTAAGACAGCCTCTAATCCCACTGCTAAAATCACTCCATGAGATACAATCTCTTAGCTTGTTCTGATTTTCTGATGCACCATACAGCTGTGACCTTGACCACACCCCATCCTTGACCTAACCACCTCCAACTCGCCCCTTCTCACTAAACCCCTGCGTTTTACTTTTCCTATTCCACAGTGCTCTTGCTGCCTTTGTCTGCAGGTCTGCAACAGAAGGGAAAGGCTAACAGAAAACCTGTTTTTTTTTTAGGTATTATGTTATTGGACGGTTCTTCACTGGCTGCTGGCAATCCCTCTCTGCTTGCCAAATTCAACACTTGGACAGGAACTGGACATTTCAGTATTGTTTGACATCCACTCAGCTCCTACAGCATTCAGCAAACCAACTATCACAGGACTCAAAGCTTAAAGCTCGCAGGACACAGCGACAGTCACAATATGATTTCATTGCACAAGCTTTTTCACCAAAATTGTATGAACAATGTGAAAATGGAACAAAGTCAATTAAAGAGTTATACTCCAGGCTAGAATTGTGAAACTTGTGCTATGCGTAAGAAAGGGTGGCAGACTCAAGCACTTACATCTGCAAAAATGTGCACATAACTAGTTAACTTGCCATGACCTGGCTAGTAATGTTAGTATGATGTGGTGTAGATTCTGCATTGAACCACACTTCTCAGCATATAACTGTACAAATATTCAGATTAAGATGCTCACCTCCCTAAAAGTAGGTTAATTATTTTGGCAACAAGCATTTTGGGACCAGCAAAAACTAAAAACAGGGCAACAGGAAGCTAAAATCCTGCTTTGTGCATGCTCCGCTCTTCAATACTGCAAGGTCACATCACGACCCTAAGCCGCCTTACAGCCGATGCTGAATGCGGGTGCTCTTGCCAGCTCTTTCACAAGAAATCCTAACCAATTCTAAATGGATTAGTAATGCATGAAAGGAGAGAAATATTGCTAAATTATTAAATACAGTTTATTCAAGTCAGGTGCCACTGAGAACCTGTACCGCCTCCTGTACTTGTAAAATAGCCCTGATGCTACTGCAGCTATGAGTGTGCAGTGAGATGGCACCAGCCTGATTACCGATCAAAAACACATTTTATATATATAGAAATAAATAATAAATATATATATAAATAAATAAAATATCTGAATTGCGATGCTACAGAGTCAGTTGTTTAGACCATTTAAACCTAAATTTAGAGAACAATTTTTGTCTTGGCCAATACACTAACTGGCTCAGAATTCACAGCTGACACATTGAATCTGAGGAGTTGTTTCCATTCATATTCCCACTATATTCCATATTAAATGCGTACCCCAAATGTGGCTGTGGGAAGTTGGCCTTTGTTGTGTTTGTTTCCCTTACACATTATGAAATCATCATTCCTTATTTTTGAACACAGTTCTACGCCTTTAACCTTTAAACTGTACACATTTCTTCAGAGATGGGTAGGGGTATTTATACTGAAAATGTACCAAGATGTGAAACTGCAAACAGAATGATATCGATGGTCGGACTTTACACCTGAGTGAGAAACATGCGACGGCCGTGACCAAAAAAGGATGCAATCCCACGGCCCCCTCAAATGACTCCAGCGCCCTCTAAGAGCAATATCATGACAAAATAACCCAAACAAAAGGGACGCTTCACATCTGCACTACTCCCCACAAGCAGCCACACTGAGGGCTCTAATTCCCTCTTCCCACTGTCCTCTACAATCCCCTTGACAGAGAGGAAAAAAAAACTTGGGGACACAGAAATGTCATCCCTTTCTAAGTAGCGCGGAATTCGCAGTCCCATTATGGGAAAGCAATCTCGGGGCTTGTCAGAGGGGCTCTTTGGTCGTTTCCAAGAAAATGACGTCCGCTGTGCTCCGGCTCGTGGGGCAGAGCGTGCCTCGATTTCATGCTTTTCAGCTGCAGGGAGGGTCACATGCAGGAGGCCCGAGCAGCAGGTCTGTGATGCGGTGCCGAACGGAGCGGGGGGGGGCTCGGGGATTCGTTTACACGGGGCGGCGGGGCGAGATGCGTCGGGAAACTGATTAACATTCCGCGGGGGCAGGAAAAACAAGACGCGCAGGAAACACGTGGGTGGGAGGGGTGATGGGACGCTGCCACTCAAGGGGGCTGTGCTGTCGCTCACGTTAACGACATCAAAACACTTATTTACGTTGTTCGATTTTAATAAAAGAACACAACGTTGCAGTCTGACTCATCCCCCATTGTTCCGTGCTCCTTAGAAGTTATGATGCAGGTACGCCAGTACTAGGAGTGTATATACCCATGAAAGAGTCGTTGGGCCATTGCACTGAGCTTCATGGTGACGCAAAGAGCTTTCTCTCATCTCTAGACCTGACGTCTTTCTTGATGGACCACAAGTTTGCAGACTGTACACGTTATAATGTATTATCATATTCTCAAGCTGCAATCACAGGTCTCCAGCAAACATGGCCTGTTTTGTCACAATAAAGTATTAACAGGGCCTCAATGGGATACTTCTTCTGATCCATGTGTATTTTATACATCCACACTCCGCAGGCCAACACTAATCTGACACATGGCAATAACCAAAACATGCAGGTAACTGTCAACTTGTCCTGTGCTTCATAAATATCCCTCCAGACGCTTACCACGTAGTTGGTTTAGGATCCAAAACATTCTGTCAATGCCCAAAAACTTTAGGCATTTTGCTGTTGCTTTTCACAGCACCATGTTTTAACACACCAGCATTTTCATTAAAATGTGTTCATAAAAATGAAACGGAGGGAAAACAAAAAGCAAAAAAGTTGCGCCTTGCAACAAGACTTGTCCATTATGTCACCCAACCTGTCATAAAAAACCCCCCAGCTGCTGTGCTGCTGCGACAAAGACGTTTAAATCCTGGAAATCCCGCTGCGACGTGATGCAAGCGAAGTTATAGGAAGCTCGGGGTTTAAGGGATTAAACTGGACTGAGCAAAAACGATCACAACCTAAATAGTTGTGTGTGTCACGTTTCAATTGAAATGTGGAGTCAGACCCTTTGGGCCACTGTGCCGGGAGAAACAACAGGGAGGCAGCTTCTGTTTTTCCACTGGGGTTAATGTGCATGTAGCTGCTGGAGGCTGAAGATTCGTGTCAGCAGATTCAGGCTTAAAAAAAAAAAAAAAAAAACAGTACCCACAAAATGAGCTATGACTAAGGTACTGGGCGGGAGTTGGGAATGGTAGGGCGAGACCTACAGCTTGAAGCCAGCGATTGTAGGTGTGAACACGGGCGGCTGTGTTCTGCTGAGCAAGACATTTACCGGAGCTTACTCCGGAGAAAACGCGGCTGCGAAACGTTTTCAGCATGAAATGATTGATTGACGCATAAAGCAAAGCACGCCACTTCTGCTCGGCGCACTATTCATCCCGCATTCTGTTAGTCAAATTCCAAAAGTGCATTCCAGCCTTTCAGAGGGAACGCCGCTAACCGAGCGGCCCTAGCCTGCATATTTATGCAGATAAGCGTATTAACCGCTGTGGTCAATGGGACGATCAATTTAAGGGAAAGTGGGTTACAAACCCGGCTGGCTCATTAAACACCAGAATGGCCGGGTGAGTGAATACTGTGGGGAAGACCTTCGGGCCGATTGTTTGCGCACCCCTTGTTATTCCAACAGAGACCTACAGTGGAATGTTTTTATCCGCCCAGAGGCTGCTATGGAGGCTAGCGCTGCTCCCATTGGCACATTGTCCCTCACCATTATGCGCAGGCTTAGCAGCAGCCCAGAGCAGGGAGACTCAAGCTCGAGAGTCATTTTCTTTTGCAAAGAAGGGGGGATTTCTGCTCCAAGGGGCTGCCGGGCTGAATTTAAAGGAGAAATATCCAAAAAGAATGCCCATTCAGGCACCAGGAACTGGAAAAACACAGCTGTTCAAAAGCGATAGTTGTCCGGGACAGAGCTCCCCATTTTCACCACCTTTTACACCAGCCATTAATGAGTTAAAAGTTATAAATGCCACTGCCTTGGAAAATTACTTTACAGTGAGCAAAAATGAAAACAGACTTTGATCGTTCAGAGTATTTTGTCCTTTTCAGTTTGCTGCAGTTATCGGTTTGTTGCTTTTCCTTGAAACATTTAAGCCATCACACTATCTTTTTTCTTATCAGTTTCTCCATTCTCAAAAATTTGGCCTGCCAAACTGAAAGCAACTTCAACTCCAGCTGCAATTAAATAATGAAGAAAAAAAAGCTGGTTAATTTTCTCTTAGCATTAAGCTGAGGTTGGGACTGGTAAAACCATTTGGATGGGGGGGGGCATGGGGGAAGGCAGAGGAATGCCAAGTTGAGCTGAAAATGTTTCAATAGATGCGCATGCCAGGAAAACTAGAGCAGCAGCACTCATCACGAACCCCTTTTCCCAGAATCATAACAGGCAAACAATCTCCCCATATACACGACGCTACATTCTGCCGGCGCAGCCCAGACTAGAATCGTTTTAAATGGATAATGCCCGACTCATCTGAGGATTTGTGCACAAAAAAAAGCACACTCCCAAAAATTGTAAAGCAAAACATAACTCTTAGAACAGAACCCCTGTACTGAAGCTCTAGCATTCTCAAATTATGGGTTTCTAAACTCCTGTTCTAAAAACACTGTTTATGTCACTTCTCGCTCAGTTACACTTGACACTGCAACCAGCTCTAGGGTCGAAATTAACTAAATCAGTGAGTGTTTTGAGATGCACACAGGGCCACATGCAGAACATTATGTTTTTTCTTGTTTAACATACAATAAATGTGATTTACCTTCTACATTAGACAAAATTAGCACTCAAGAGAAGAAAAATGTGTCTGCTTATCTACCCTTCCACAGGCATCTTGCTTTTAGACAAAGGTTCCTGTGTGAAAAAATCATGGGACCAAGAGTCTATTCAGACAATCAGCCAAGCAGCACAGGGCCATCATACTCATACTGTGCCAATGTACAGTACTGTATTTTACGATTTTACAGTTTATATAAAATATGCATGCCAACCATCTCTGCTCTCAGCTCTGGCTTGAGACAACTGCTAACTTGCCTTTCGCATTCTCCATTTAAACTCTACGGCTAGAAAAATAAAAAATTGTCACACAGCTTCTGCAGTTTGGCACCCATTTTGCAATCCCAATAAATGATGACAAAAGGTTAGTTCTTGTTTGAGAGCATGACATGGGCACTCCACAGAACACAGTTTTAAATTGAAATCTAGCAATTACATAATTTCAATGAGGTACTGTTCCTGTGGCTGTCTGACGCAGAAACTGTGCAGCTCTGTCAGCTGAAAAGGAAGGAGATGTGGGTGGCAGATACTGGCTATCAGATAATGTCTGCATATTTTACCTACTGAGAAATTAAATTCCTAAATAAAAGGTATTCATTTTAGAAAAAAAAGTATGATCAATTATGCAAAAATGAAAATAACAACACCAAGACAGTAGTGTGATACAGCTGTTTGAACACTGGGCTCTGGATATGCGGGACCTGCTGACCAAGAATATCTGAAAGTTCCCTTTAAAATCTGAAGGAGTGCACTGACAATTGCTTTGATCCAGAATGACTCAGAAAAGGATGAAAAAAAACTCAGCTATAACAAGTGTAGGCCAGCCACCCCGCCAAACCCTCCCCACCCCCACCACCGCCACCACCACCCCGCCCCAGTGCATGTTTTTCAGAATCTCCCTAAAACAGGCCCATCAGCGAGCTCATCGCTCATCTCGCTGCCATGAGATCAGCGCTGAATGGTCTTAACCTCATCCTCCCGTTCCTGCTAATCAGGGAGTTGCCATGGGGACCATGCCATGCACTGCGTGGCTTTACAAAACCGTGGTGATTGTGTGCACTCCCACCCTCCTTCCCCCTTCTCAGATACTGCACTCTTCCCAAACCCAAGGCTTCTTAATGATGCAATCACAAATTGCTCTCTGAAACACGAAAATGTGATATTTGTATTAACCAGGCTGCATGTGGGCTTAATCAGCCTTTTCTGAGCTGTGGCTAAAAGAGGCAACTGTGTTTGCGTTTCACCTTTTTCTTATCTACCTATCCTGCCATCTAGATGCTGTAAGCCTTCAGCTACGCCACCTGCTGCCCCTAGTACATCCTTGACATCCCACTGGCTCCAAGACACATGCTGATGAAGGATGAGGTTAATTACACACTGGTGTGACAGCGCTAATGAACGATCTGACACATTCTACATTTCTCTACATGTTGCATTTCATCAGCTTTAGCTTTTGATGTCTATCAACTTTGATTACAATAACATATCTATAATGCATTATGAATGAATTTTTATCTGCAGGTTTCCATATAACCTATCCTGACCCTACTACTTTAAAGCATTTTAAAGTATGTAGGTTTTTTTTTAACAGAGATGGAAAAAATGCTGGTGGAAGTTAACCTGAATTCCTTTTCCACTGAGCGGTTGGAACTGTGCTAGGATGAGCTGGAATCAGAGCTGGTTGACCTGGTACAGCACAGTTCCTTCAAGCGCATTACCCAAAACCATGTAGCATATGACGTCACAGCGAATGCTGGCACCTGCCCAGATCGAGATGACTGCCTGCACTTCAAATGCAATCCAAGGCTGTGGTTTCCCTGGAAAAAAAGCAGACTTTATACTCCCATCTGACTCTGGCTGCTCGCTGTAAACAGCGATGGTGGCATGCTCCGCTCTCTCTTCCACTTTCACCTCCTCTGGTTTTTAGCACAAACACTGACAGTGCTAACTCTGCCATTGAACATTTCAGACATCACCTGAAAGCAGGCCAGCACCAGCAATGTTAGCTGGGTGAGGCGACACGGGTCAGCGTGACAAAAAACATTCCTCAGCCTAAAATAAGCTAGCTTCCGTTCCTTTCCAACAATGGAAAAAGGAGTATGGTTGACTATATAGCCACGGCAGCCAAATAATTACAACTGGCCAGCAAGGTAACCAAGACAATATTGCTTAGCAGTACTATGATTTTGTTTAATATCTATTTAATGAATAAATGCCATCAAACATTTAAAACTTCATAAGACTGGAATCCAGAAGTAGCACAATCTGTATGACATATACCATTTTAGGTCATAATCTAATTAATACATTAATGTACATATGCATGTGTATATGTATGTATCATACATACATTATATATACAAAAAATATGCAATTTCATCAAGAATGATACTAAGTGTACATCTTTTCAGTACACTACATTAAAGTAAACCAATGGCCAATGTTGCTGGCTAAATAGCCACTTAGGATAAATAAAGTCATTTGAGAGGATAATCACAGAATTTTATAACTGTAAGATAAAGGTAGTACTGTAGCATGGGTTATTATTAGAATTATTATTATTTTTACAAATCTTGTAACAATGTTCATACCTGATGGAAAGATAATTTTACTTGCCTCAGTTTTGTCTTTCCCTTTTCAATTATGAACTCTTTTAGCAAGTGCTCTTTTGCCCTGCCCTGGCCTACCAAGCTAAATAATCCTTGACAGGCCCAAATTCAGCTGCACTCAGATGTGAGTGTGGTATGTGCTAATACAAGCGCTCAGGAAATTTGGCTGGGGTGTCTGTGAAACTCAGGCAAGTAAAAACAAGCGTTAGCAGATCTTAAACCGCAGAAAGATTTCTTCATTGAAAGGTAAGCAAAGCATCCTTAGATCGACAAGCACATATGGAACGCATATATCAATACATATCATCAGCTTATATGCCATTGCTGGAAGCAGTAAAGCTCATTTTCTTGTGCACCATCAGACCTGCATTTATTTGTTCAACGGTGTATAGAATGGGCACAGCAATATTATTCAACGAAGTGCTTCTTTGTTGTAATGGTAGAACACCAAGACAATGAGACATGCCTGTTTACAGCACTAAAATTATGTAAAATGCTAGTAAGTAATATAGTACAGTACTCTGTGAGACTTCAGTAAAATGTACAAGTCGCTATTCGGAGCTACTGCTACACAGCTCTCAGCAGTACTGCCGCGGTAATGGCATTTCCTAAGTGGAAACTGGCCAACATAAAACGTACAAAAAGGGGAAAAATAAGCATCCGTGTTCTGAGACACGAGAAAACTGGGGTTTTAATTCACATTATTTAATCCAGATCCAGATCATCTGGAGTGTCCAGGGACTAATGAACACTTTTTCCAGTACACAGAGGCATTAAAACACATGCTAAAATCAGCAGCTCAATATTTTCTATAGACCTCTTCCAAATAAAACACTACTGTATCTCGCGTAGGCCTAATGCTCTTGAAGCTTTATTAAAATAATGCTGCACCTTTTCCTGTTCCAACTGTGCATGAGTGTAGGAAAATTCCTGTGGTCATTTTGGTTGTAAAGATTTTCAACATTATCTAAGAGTGACAGTCCTTTATTATCACTACCATGTGAAAATGTGTTTGCTAGTATCTATCATACCTATCAAGGCACATTCAAAGAAGTTGCCAAAAATTCAATCCCTGAAACTAGTTTTTCACACCAGTAGATCATCAGTAAGGAGAAGCAGCATACATCAGGATGAATTACACCACTGGGATTGCACCACCCATCCTTTACTGTCACTATAATAAGATAAGGTTGATCAAGCTGTTGTTGGCGAATCAAAATATTCCACTCAGCTACATAGTGTAGACTAGCAAGTACATAACAACTGAAGAAACAAAAAATAGCCTACAGGCATTTGACCGCATCAGGTTGTGACAGGGGCCTAGCATTACCTGCTTTGCTGATGGCGCAAGCAAAACGTAAGACTTAAAACCCAAGCTTTTTTTGTGAACCTTTAAAGGCACAAGGTTAGGGGAATTCCAGGTTGAATTCCAGTATGTGGATATAGATACAGCGAAAGGGGTAAGCAGAATACTGTGCATGCTAATGATTTACAATGGGTATTTAAATAATTATTCTTATCTTTGATATGATTGCCTGAAAATTGTTCATTAAATTTTCACCTGGCCTGTGATTAAATGTGGTGTTATGCCCACATTCCTGCCAGACGGATTTGAATAGAGGATCATTTTCTTCCATATTTATACACCTGTTTATTGCAGTTCTGCCAGAATTTTGGGTATATGTAATATAATGTTACTTTACTGATTGTTATCTAACAGTGTTATCTTCCATTTCAAAAACAAAAAACACAAAAACAAAAAAACTTGCTGAAGGCAAATTTCACTATCTCCAAAAGCAGGAAGTTCACAACGTGGGTGTGTCTAAACAAAATGCATCATCATGTTTGGTTAGTCCTGTAATAGAGCAGCACTGATTTTTTTGGAACATGCATGGACATACTCAAACAGTGGCGGCTATAGCCATTCAGTAAGAAACGGCATTTTGTAGCATCATCCCTATTTAAAAGAACATCTGATTCTGTTTAGACACACCCCCTTCTGCCATTTCCTGCTTTGTGGGAGGGGGATTCATATGATGAAAATATGCCTTCTAGAAGCATTTATTCCAAAGGTTGAAAACAAAATAATAAATGACAATTATATTATAATAAAAGGGTCAAACTGCGATCATTGTCGAACCAGTGCAGCAGCCATTTATGCATGCTGACATGTCTATGGGAAAACAGAATTACATTATATTACATCTTTTTTCCCTAATTAATACTTTACGACTTCTGTAAAAAGAACGTCTGACACAACAGCTGCATCATACACATTTATACAAGGTTGAAGTGTTTAATTTGAGGCTTCAGACACACTAAATTTGAAGAAATCACATTTCCCTTTTAACTAAGCTAAAAAGAAGAAATTAATACGTAGCCTGTGTATTACTGGGCAGCACACAATCTTTTGCATGCAACATCATAATTACTGGTGCTTCAGATTTACGAATTGCGTTCATGTACCAGCACAAATCACTCAGGCGATTGTTGTTCTCTTGTGCTTGCTAGTAAAAAATGCCCTCAGAAAACTTAAGTGCCGTGACAGAGGTTGACGAAGTTTACTTAAACGGCAATGCAAACCGTTCCCAAAGTTTCAGTGAACCAACAGGTAACTTCTGTCCATTCCATTTCCGAATGCAATTAGCTACCAGCTGCCGAGATGTGTTACTATTTTCTCTAGCTCAATGTATTCAGAACTTAAAATAGCTACCAAGAAGGTGCATCTATCACGTCGCTCCTTTTGAGGCACGAAATAAATCGCTAACAAACTAGCTAGCTGGTTATGTTTCAGTTATGTTAACTGTAAAATCTCTATCTTAAAGCATTTTATTCCGTCAGAAGATCCATGAACACACTACATGAGGCACACAATCAACGTGCACTTCAGCCACACACAGGTTTAGAATAATAGTACGAAGATGGGTGAGGTACTGGCTCAATTTTTCAGTTTAAGATTTAAAAATAACCACGATTCGCTACTAAACGAGCACGCAGCAGAAACCATTGCGCTCTCTCGGTTGTCGCAATAACCTTTCCTGCGGAATCTGGCGCTACTGCATTTTTCCTCCGCGAGTGATGCCGACTTGTTAAACTGTTGCAACACTTTATTCGGTTTTCACAAACACATTCCATGTTACTTTGCGCTCGAATATGTCCCTGTACTCTTGTTTCCGGTACTCTTTCAACACCAACGCTAAAATGCATAGCGTTTAACATTTTTGTTAATGAAAGATGAAAAGTGGTAGCGAGCCTAAACCGGCTAGTAATACTTTTCCGTGGAGTTTTTCGCGCAAAAAACTTGGCTGATGTCCCGTAAACATTACTGTTCCGCTGCTTTTTGTCGATCCTGCAGTTGTGCGAGGTAGCCAGCTAGCTTCAACTTTATAGCTGCAGCTATCGAGCTTAATTATTTCGTAGGACTTTCAAAAATATCTAAAGGAAGTATATGAATTAACTTACCTAAGAGTTTACAAAACTCACGAAACTTAGCTCGAGACGTCGCCGAAGCTCCAACTAGAAAAGTGCAAACGAGCGAAACAGTCCAGCATCCCTTCCACAATGGAACATCTTGAAATGGAAGAACGGTGTTGTCGAGATAGGCAACAGGTTTATTTCCTAAGACCAAACTCACTACTAGGCATCCATAAACATATCTACGCGCAATATTCCGCAGCGGGTTAGTTAAACAGATACTCCATCAAATGCCCTTAGTCGGGTGCCTGTTTGTCATGAGATTATGTCGTGGATTGATATTTTCTACACAGTCCCGAGCCGTATGCCTTTCTCCGACAGCCTGGTAACCATTATGCTGGCTTCGAAGCTTTTCCCTCTCTCCTCTTCTTCGCTCGGCAAGCCGGAGCTGGCTGGGAGTAACCAGACACCCAACTCCCACAGTTCATTGGCCCAATGCGGTAAAGCAGGAACCGTCACATAAGCAAGCAAAGAGGCGTTTCTATAGAAACCTCCGACAGGGAGGAAAATAAAAACTTAAGTTATTACATATTGGGCATGCGGCATTGTGCATTTTGTTGGACGAAATAAGAGTTT
Source organism: Megalops atlanticus (assembly GCA_019176425.1). Classification (NCBI taxonomy): domain Eukaryota; kingdom Metazoa; phylum Chordata; class Actinopteri; order Elopiformes; family Megalopidae; genus Megalops; species Megalops atlanticus. The sequence goes on along the minus strand of CM032880.1, from coordinate 30,766,933 downwards.
CGTCTGCGGAAATAAGCTCAGAGTGTCTTACAGTTTGCCGAGGAGTGGATTTCCACAGGATGAAACGTCTTTTCAGTTTATAACGGATTCTGCTGACGATACTTGAGCTCACTCAACGAACGCAATATGGTTATTGGCAAACACCTGAAAGATAAATTTAAAAAAGTTTTCAGATAAAACTCTGACTTTGTGTGAGCTAAGTACGTTTTCAGCCTAACCAACCAAGCTTTGTGTGATACATATTAAAACAAACAAACAAAGGACTTTTTAAAAATAAGAATGTGAAAACCAGCTCACTAATCTAAAATGCTCACTAAATGTTCCAGGCACCTCTTCGTAAACACATGAATAAACTTCACACGCCCCACGAATAGATCTACTCGATCTTATAGGCCTAACGACAAGAAAGCAATGGTGTAGGCTATTTGCATTTCGAGTAATTCAAAACCATGACTATTATAGGTTTTGTAGCACGTTTACGGATTTATCAATATGAAAGCTGGCCTGGTATTATTATGTTTATTTTGCCACAAAAATGCTCCAAAATCAGCCCCCATGTGTAAATGTTTGTGTGCTAATGTCATCTTGATCAGTGTTGTCTAAAATGTAAGGACTGAGATGAGATTTACTCAATCAGAACAATGTGTCATATTGAGCAAATTAACACATAATATATAATCCTACATGGAAACACTGTGTACAACAACCTTGCTCATAAAGCCATGGGACTGCAAAACTCCCCAACATTTGAATAGTCCTCAGACAGTGTCAGTTCCATCATTTAGTCATTGGAATTGCTAATGTCTACCCTTATACGACCCGACAAATCGCTGGGAAATAGATTGCCTCCAGTGATGGCTAAATTGAATTCTCCAGTTTTGAATCACACAGAGGCTCACGGTTGTTTGAGTGCTGTTGTCTCTGAGGCAGGCATACAGGCATGAACATGTTCTGATTCCTCCTCATCTCTCCTGTACCTTTGGTGACCTATGCAGGCCATCTCAGGCCATCATTTACCAGCTGAACATTTCTCCATTATCGGAAACCTGTGTGTAGCATAATACAGATATAGACAAACAAACATGTTTATCCCTGAATCCAGGATAAACAATATCATTGCATGAAATGGGAAATAATTCACCTTCGAAAGTCATTACAACCTGTATAGTGGGGATTTAGCAAATTTAAAAAAGTCTGCTGAAAACATATCCTTGTTCAAAAATGATAACCCAGAAAAATATTTTATAAAGACTCAACAGTGTGATTGTTTATAGAATCTGTTCAACATAAGGAGCCACCCTTTTTGGAGAACTCAAAATGCAATGTGACCTTATGCCCTTGGCAATTAGTATGCATACATTTAACACAAGGACATAAATTCCACATAAAGACACACATTTATTCCTTCTCTGGTAACATCCTGATTACCCGCAGTACAGGTGCTGATTAAACAATGGAGGAATCAAAGAGGTGCAACAAGTTAAACGAGCTGAACTCCCCTCATTTGCGCTTCAATTAATTGGATGATGGCACAGACCAGCTCCAGCCTCTCAAGGAGGCCTGTCATATACCAGCACAATGCAATGTGAGAAACTACATTGACACAACAGTGCCGAATGCTGCTGCTCTGTATTTGCTGTGAACATCAGTTCTGTAGAGCGTAGTACAGTGGCTAATATGAAAATACTTCAAAGATTTAGCAGTTTATATTGACAAAGAGTTTTTTTTTATTATTGTATTACAGTAATTTCTGCCTATGCAATGCAGCTTTTATTTGCTTTTCAGTTTAGTCTCTGCAGTTCACATCTGAGTACATATGCTCTACCAAATTACAGTCTCCTGAATTCACATACTAAACTGTAATCCAGTCATGAGAACAAACTTTGGGCCAGAATCCTTGTCAAAATTATATAGTAACTGTCAAAAGCATACATTCACTGCAGATTTTTCTGTTCTTGTTGTTATTACTGTTTTTAATAACAACCAATTACTGGCTTTAACGCACACTACAGCACACTGTAGTCAGCCTATACTCTTGGAATGGACATCAAATTTCAAATCCCTTTTTCTGGTTGCGTTTCAGGAACACAAGGAACAGCAGATGAAAGAGTCTTCCTTGTGTGAGACTGAACATTGTTTACATCCTCCTGCAGCCAGATACATGCTCCGCTAAACAACCACTCTCTTCACGGAGCGTAACTCCTAACTCTGGCAGAATTCAGGTTGACTGTGCATCTCGAGCACGGCACAACAGCTCTGTGAAAATGATGTCCCCTCTGCATCTCGTTAACCCCACCCTCTCACTCCTTCAAGCTTCAGTAGCTGTGCCTGGAGTTACACACCACAGCCAGTCTGCAGGAGGAATGCATGCACTTCCAGATTACAGGGGCTAACACACAAAGCTGCCCAGCTATTCATCCCATGGCTCCCACCCACACACACATACAGGCTCACACACACATACACATGCACACACACACACACACACACACACCACACACACAGAAAGTATTCTGTGACTCACGCAAAAACACTGTAGTAACACAGCAGCCTGACCCTTCTTACTAGTCCACAATGTAGTGTCCCCAGCCCTGGTAGTAACCCCCCACATTTAACGTCAGGATACAACAGCTCAGCAATAGCCAGAATGCTGTACACAACTGAAAATGACTGTAATCTGCATAAAAAGGAGTCCCCCCCAGTGAATGGATGCATTTCCATCACAATCATGACTAACCGGGCAAAAATGAAGATTCACACCACAAATGGCAGGGTATGGAGGAACAAAATGTCACACAGAGGCTCTTGATTTGCTTGAGCCTGACATTTTCCCTCTCAGAAACATTATCCAGAGAAGCGGAGTGCTGGCTATTTTAAGCCAGGCCACAACAATTTTGTTGTGAACGCTGCTCGTTTTAATTAGCCTTAAAAGAGAAGACGTGGTGTCTGAAGGGGTACCTTCCAGAACAGGAGAAGCAGGCCCTGTTCCTCGAGTTCCATGGTACCAGAGGTTTTAGGTCTTGATCTTTATGAATAATGAATTACTCGGGACCTTAAGCCTATGGTCACTAATGTCAGTTTAGCCCAATAATTGTCCCAATTAACTAATTAAGGGTTAGAATGGAACAAAAACCAAATGTGGAACACATCTCTTGCTCTCCAGGACCAGGGTTGTCTACATCATCCTGCCCTTGAAAACACACAGTTTCACTTGATGAAATGTAGGACTGTTCAGTGTTAAACGACGAGTGCCCCTTTCTGTGGTGACTAACAGAAACAGAACACACCCAAACAGCCGCGTGGGGTTAATTGTCTTTATGTAAGTGGATAAAATGGACTGCATAAATGGAGGTTGTTGGGACCGTGGGGCAGAGTGATGCACATCTGGCCATGGGCCAACATCACTGAGACCCCTACAGAAGTGCTGGAGGGAAAAGGTGTGGATGGAAAACTGGTTTGGCGGCTTTGGTAATTGGTTGCTCAGGATTTGGAAATTTGCTTCCGATGGAACTTGGGTTGCCATGGCATTAAAAATGCCCAAAATGTTTCTTTCCCAACTAAAAACCAACAGTATTTTCGGCAAAAGAACAGACGGCACACATCAGCTCGTGAATCTACAGAGAAAGTAATTTCCACAATTACTTTGAAGGCCTTACAAGAGGTTGTTATGTAACAACAGAAGGAACAAGAAAACATTCAACAGCTTCTGTAAAGTACTAGAGGAGCTCATTTTCTAATCCTAATCTGAATTTCCTTGGTCCAGTTCTAGAAGTTTCTATCTCAGGAGAGAAAACACCAGAAGCATCATGTCCACTACCTTTTCTAGGCCAGACAGGCAGGCATATCGTACCACAATGCACTTGGGTAAGACACTTGATTTCTGTTTTACATTTTTTTTACATCCTTGTGAGACACAAGAGAGGAAACATCCGGAGAAAAATGAAAAGAATCTGCCACTTTGATGTGTGTTTCATAAGGTTAAGGAAATTTGTAAGGAATAACCAAGATCACTAAAAACACCCAGAAATAGAGGTTAGTTGCAGGTAAACACTTAAATGGCTATCATTTCATAAACAGTCAAAGGTTGAATATTGAGAAATGACACATTAGACATATGATAACCAAAGGTCTCATGCCAAGGAATTAGTTCTGTGATTATTTAACATAAATTACTCTTTACTTTTTTCTCACAAATGCAATTTTTGCTCTTGGGCCTACAGTCAGTGATTAAACTTCTTCATATCCTTATTCCTATAACTCCTAATATGGAGCCTGAGCATGATGGAGGCAGTATAAATCAAACCGTTTTCGATGTTTCAATGTCTTCCTTGTTCTGTAACACGGTATATAGGGTTCAGACTGTAAACACGACCCTGATTAATGCCTGTGCCGCACAACACACTCACTCACCAGCTGGCGATGATGCCGTAACAGTTGCCAGCTACAGTATAGCATTATGGTCACAAACTGCTTTTCTTTAGGAGCCGCCAGAGAGGGTCCAGCTCCTGGTCCGACGTCTGCGAACAATTCCTCCAGTGTTTCCTCCGTGGTAGATTAACGGAGGCGGAGAGCCGAAACGTATGGTTTGGTCACAAACCCTGATTAATCACGTGTAATGCAGTTCAGCAGGACCGCAGAAAAACAGTTATTCAGAAAACACACAGTTTAGCCTTAACAGGGAAAGGCTATGGCGGCTTTGGGAATTCTGGGTACAAACAATACAGCCGGGAAACAATTCTCTGATGGGTGTTTTCACACAAGAAGTGTAGTAATAGCATGTAAATGTATCTAAATGTTTGCACATGGGCGATTTATGGGGTCTCAGCTAATCTCCATCCCTGTAGCATGAAACAGCCTCACGTGTGAACTTCAGTTATGAAGAAGGGATCACTGCAAGGCCATTATCTCAGCCAGTGCAAACCAAGCTTGTTTAGATTTGTCACAACACATGGATGCAAGGATGAAGATGAGTAGGATTACTGATTAGCTGATAAGAAAACCTGTGCCCCTGTACCCCATATTTGGGATGGTGGAGGAGGAGCTCTGAGGTGTTGTCAGGGCTTGTCACCGATGTGAGCGATAGAACGTCGCCAAAGACAGCTCAGGACTAGAGAGACCAAACGTTCTGCGTTCCTTTCCGGTTCAGCTAAGCAGTGCTGGTTGTGTTTTCAAATGGTTTTCAAAAGGAGTTCTATTGCTTGAACCTGTGGTTCAACAAAGCAGGTAAGAACCTTCTGATGTAAATTTGATCCCATATTTTACTATAAGGGAGAGTGAATTTTTGACATCTGAATTATTCATGGAGGATTTTTATGAAGAGGTTGTCAACACCGATAAACACATATTAAGGCTATCGACAGACAAGTTGATGCAACTGGATTATTAAGACTGAGTAAATGTTTCTTTTTTCAGAAGGATCCCTCAAGATTGACTGCCTCCACTTCTTCCACACAAACAGGCAGCAACAGCTTCTGGGTAAAACAGTTTCACTGTGGGACAGAGAAACTGGAAAAAAAAGCTTCAACCCAAAATTTAGGTCAGAGGGTTTCAGCGAACAGAATGGAGGCACAATTTTTAAATAGCCTAGTTTTAAAAGGATATCCACTGCATGTTGAACGGCACTTGCCAATTTTATAGCTAAGTAATAATCTACCCGGATTTGTGTACTCTTTATCGAGTTGGTTCCCATTTGAAAAGGTGCAAATTCCCTGCTTCAATTAAACACCCATGTTTTTACGTAAGCATTTGAACCTGTTTCTCCAGCCTCTTGTTTCAGTTGAATTGCTTTAATGTCAACTTACTGCACATAAACATTGCTGTGACAAAATGTAATGAAAAAAGGAAAAACTTCTGATTAACTTGACTGCACATGCAAGTATGCTTGTCCTCACATCTGTTTTATCCAAAACAATATATTTTACAATGGGATTTCTGTACTGGCACATGCCAAAAGATGCCATACAAACAGGAAATGTCCAGAATATAAAACTACTTTTTTGTTGATCTTAGCATGTTGATCAAGTGTAGGTAAGTGTTAGTGTAAAGAAATGTCCAAATAACTGCACTAGCATCTACATTAAATGATTACAACACGTGAGTCAACTTTGGGTCATTTAACACTATGTTTGACCAAAGATGTTTTTTTTTTTTTTTTTTAAATTTTGAGTATTCACCAGACTACAATCAATCTTACAGATGCAGTAATCAAAATGGCAACAAAATATGTTGTTGTGTGGTACTTTGTTTGTTGTACTTGTTTAAAACATGCATTGTAGCCTAATTTTGACAGATAAATGTTACACATGAATGTATATATAGGCATATAACGTCTCTTCAGATTCAGCTTAAAATTATTGGTGATTGTTTCAAGTGTGATTCATACCTCGTACATAAAAAACGATTTAAATGAATCCTCCATCCGATGCACGCAGCATGCTAATACTATTTTATACAAAATACTTTACTTTTCAAAAACATAAATTCCTTAAACTAAAAGACAAGTATAATATAATTCCCGACCATTCCGTTCACGCGCATCGTTTTGTTTGTTTGGAAGTAATCTTTCACTTAGCCAGGAAGTAATTCATTTTCAAGTACTTCCTTCCTCAGAGGCTCTTTTCCGAGAATAACATGCCCCCTAGTGGTTAAAATTATCATTACAACAGTGGCATTTCTGTGAGGCGAGTTTTGTAAATACGAAAAACTAAGTGATCACAAGCCATACAAAAATGAAACACGCAGACTTCAGTGTTGAAAGGTTAGTGTTTTGCCACTAATATCGCTGCTATTAATAATGATACTAATACTAACCGAGCAACTCAAAACTGAATTACGTTAATCGCAACCTGCTGATATATCATGCATTTCATGTCACACAGCCACCCAGTAGCGCCAGATTACAATTCTTTGTAAAATTTAGCTGTATGTGGAATTGAATGTCAGCCTGACATAACTCAAAAACAATATTGCAAGTTCAATCTTTACAAGCAGTCTTAGTGAGATCACAACAAAAATCCACACTTTGTAACCCAGTAACACATGTATGAAAATGTCAAGAACTGATTCATCCATTTTTCTAAAAAAATTCTGACACATATTTAAAATGTATCACTTGCATTCCCATATCCTGTTCAATAAATATTTGAGCAGGTTTTAGGCTATTCCTTTGTAACAGCTACAGTTAAGTGAAGAGGTCTTTGATTTCTATTTTTGGCACAACAGAAAATGATTCATTTACAAGAAAGGCAGCAGCATCCAATCAAAGATCCCCCTGGGACAAAGAAACAAGTTTTTTGTGGACAAAAAAAAAAACTGAACCCCCTATATCTAAAACACAGAAATACTATATGTCTATGTAGGTAAATTCTCCATGGGAAATATAAAGAAGATGGAAAAACAGGGATGTACATATCCCGCATGAACAAGAAGATTATTACAGAATCATGTTACTGTATAAAGAAAGAAAGGCATTGTGACAAATAGCTTGAATTGCTTGATTTGAAGGTATGGTATCCAGGGCATTATCAACAAGTAACAAGAAACATCATCTGTAATTGACAAACCCAGGCCCGGAAGACCTAAAAAGCCTCCCAAGAAGGATGAGCAGTACTTGAAGACAATATCCTTAAGCAATATAAAGGAGGCAAGCATGGAATTAACAACAGAACTGGCTGAAGGCTCAGGTGTCATTGCCCATCCATCAACAGCATAAAGGTCACTCTCGAAATCAGGAGTTAGATGTGTTGCAGCAAGAACTCCTCTCTTAAGAGAGAGAATCACAGCTACAAGACTGAAATATTTATAAAGTTTTAGTTTCTTCATACATCAGAACTTCCAAATGCAAAATGTCTAGGATATACAGACAGGATTTTTGCTTTTTTCACCATTTTACAAGACAACATTAGCTCGATATTTCATGGCTGATCACACATAGTGGTATGATATGCTTGCCATGGGTAGGAAATAATTATCAAAAGTGAATTCTGTCTGTTTTATCTGTTCCAGCAGCGCTAATCCTGTGATTAGGAGTTCATAAATTGGTATCAAATTGATCGCCTGAACCAGACTGAAAGATCTGCATTGTAAAGCAACAGCCCCACTGATGCTGCTGTTCCAATACATTTTGTGCCAGAACAGACAGAGGACACAACTGGGATGTGGGGCCGTGGAGGGAAGGGGACAGCATCCTGAAGTTACAGAGTGACCTGGCTCGTCTGAAGACAGGAGGGAGCCGTCCCTCTCACACACAGTAGGCAAGCATCTTGGAATGAATACGAGGCATTAGGCAGCAAGTGGAGATCAGGAAGGGTGAGATGTAGAAGAATCTTGGGAGATTCAGAACCGAACAATCATCCACATTCTGGATGAACTGCAGGGGTCTAATTGTGATGAAAGGGTGGGTTCCTCTGAAGTTGTGTAGGTTGAATTTGCAGGCCTAACTGACCACTGCTTTATGGTCCATGAATGTTAGTCTGCTCTCAGGTGTTACCTCAAGATTCATGGCAGTCTGCAATGCTGATTCTGTAGTGTTTTCTATTTGTGGTGGAAAGGTCCTGGAAGGAAGAGGACTTCAGGTTCAGGTGATGATCAACAATTAAATTTCATCTTGATATGTGTCATCGGTATGGCAGTAATGTGATCTAGTATATGGTGAGAACAGAAGAGGGCCAAATACAGAGCCCTGAGGGACTGTTGAAAGACATTGAGGTGCTGATGTGGCCCTTCTTCAGGCCACCTGATAAGTAGGTTGAGATCCAACTAAGAACAGTACCCTAGATGTCCATTGCTGCCAGTTGAGACAGAGGACATGATCATTTTCTGTGTTGAAGACCACAGAAAGCTCTAGAAGAATCACAACAGGGGAACGGCAAGGCATCTCTTGCGGAGTGAATCACATCTGTGACGAAGAGAAGAGTCGTTTGGTAGAGTGGCTAGCCCTGATTACTGGTATGCTGAAGCATTGTTTAACATGGGTGTGAACTTATGATTTCAGCCCTAAAGGTCTCCTGGGCTAGGAGAAGCAAGGCCTAATCCCGGACATTTGTACTGACGCTATGTGCTAACCCATATGATACACATCATCTGTCTTTTGCGACTGCTCTACCACTAGCAGTAGCCATGTAGCAATCATGTCAGTTATATTTAAGCAACACAGAGTAATCCAGGCAATCCTGAATTTGCCGAGCACACTCAAGCCCAAATGGAAATGTCCTCATGGTCCGATGGGTGACTGTAAACTAATCTTCTTGGAATCTGACGTTCTTCTTCAAGCATGAATCGTTTGGCAGGTACCTCACAGATTCACAGGAGTGGTGCTTCAAAATATTGTCAGAACACAAAGGCGACCACACATCTTAGTCACCACAATGCGCATCAGTTACAGCACTGAAGTCCTGGGGTGAAACAGTCCACTGCACCCAGAACAAACCAGTTTCACTGCAATATAAAGCAACAAGACTTCAAGACTGCGGGGAACAAGAATATTAACACTGAAAACATAGGCATTAGAATGGATCATAATGATCATGCATAATCAAATGTTTGAATGAATCAGAAACTATGATTGTGCATTAACCATCATGAAATAGTAACGTGTATTTTAAAATATGCATGTATCACAAAATATTTAAATTATTGTCACTTTCTTATATGCCATTTTAGGCTCATATGATATTATTGGGTATGATTGAAATTCATGAATGTGTACTTAATATATCAAAAAATACATGTAGAAAATGAAACATCCAACTGGCAATAATTGATATTAATATATGGGAGATATCTACATATCTATTAAAAGATATACCGTGTAGTTTGGATTTAACACATTACACATTATTGTGAGGGAGGCTGCACTGTAAACAACATTTCCATATAACTATAAAAATGCAGGGAAAATAATTCATTTCAGCATTAATGTTCCATATTGACATATTATCTAGTAACAGCAAGACAAAACAACTGAGCTTCAAACAAAACAAGCCCATCAATGCACTAAGTATGCTACATGTGCACAATGATCCCAAATTTAGACACGCCTGTTGTATACATTATCTGGCAGTTATGTAACACCTGTGCTTTTACACCTGTAAAAGTCACCTCGATATGTGTGTGTCTCTCTCACTTTCTGTGAGGAAGAACATTTAACTAGTTGTACAACAACATCTCTCCTGCATTTCCTGTGGGAAAATCCTCAATATTGTTTTCCCATTCTATCCCTTTTAAAACTGGCACGAGTTATTGTTAGACGCTGTTAGATTCAGCTTCTTTGGTGTGACTCCTGTCATCTGTGGTTAGAAGCCAAATTAAATGCCTCCTAGAAATTCAATAGAAGCTAGTTTTAGGGCACATTTGTCCAGTGATGTAAGACTTTTGACATAAATGTCAGACAACATACAGCCAAAAACAAGTCTGGAGACACATGCCTATAAATAGATATAATCACAGTACAGGGATGTCACAAAACAACCATTCAAGGATCATTTTTGAATGTGCTATATACAAGTACAACAAAGCAACATGCAAAATGCACTTATGAATTATGTTCAGCTGAGATTATCAATGCCTTCCATGGACTGTCAATGAACTCATTTGAACTAAAACTATGAGAATCAAAAAGTCACCAAACTATTTATGATAAATAACACAAGCATTTGACAGCACAAATCCATATTTTAAAATGTGCCATTTAACAATGTAAACGAGTAATACACACACTGAAATGTCAAATATATACTGTCTGATCTATACCCCACCTCTTGTGATAATAGATAGAAATGTGATGTTTTGATAGTTGTGTTACATGCATCCATGTCACATCCATGTCACCTCATCTGTATTGGGAGCAGAAACGTACAAGGCATTTGGCTACCTTGCGGCGTGAGGACCCAGTGGTGGTTTGCTTGCCATGCATCTCTAGGATGGCAATCTGCCAGCGCTCTGTGGACATTAGACTCCCAAATGTGACCTAATTTGACCTACAGTCCACTGAGGCCAGTTGCTGCTGCTCCAAACAGTAACACGCCGGCTTGCACATCAAAATCACGTTCCAGCTGCCATCCCCTGTTCTCCACGGATACCACCAACAGAAAACTGCAGGCGAGTGAGACATTTAAGCACCTGCTGCGTGGGGGGTGGTCTGCCCCCACCTGCCTCTGATTCTGGACCTTCTGTAGCTGGCTGCTCTGTGGAACTCCTGAGCGCACAGACAGATTGCACCTGCATGGACGTGCCGCCCACGGGCCCGGAGCTGAATCCTGGTGCTGTTCCAGCCACCAGGATCATGACAATCGCAGCTGCTCGGATGTCACAGCTATTGCAGGGAGGCACGGTTCATCCACCGTGCACAGAGGTGACAGCAATGGTGGCAAAAGAAGCGTCGAACAGCTGCGTCAACCTTTAGCAGCTTCACACCATGTGACACAGTGCCGGCGCTCTCATTTGCAGAGTGCTTGGATATGGTTTGGACACTTGTGACACCACAATCACTTGCATACCCGTTGCCAGCAGAGTGCCATTCTAGGTCAGGGGTCTCATTAAAGCACCCTACAGCACACAGAGGGGCTGAAGGCATTCCTCCATCCACTGGATGGTGTGCAAATATAAAGCTAGTTAGGAGGAGAGGCAACATGGGCACAAATGAGAGATAAGCCTGCTATAGTATGAAGCAAGGTCAAAAACCATGCTGCTGCCACTGCCTCAGTGGATTCCCAGGTTCAACACAGTTGTCCTCTTTGGCCATACAAGTACCCAATTATGTGACTACATAGCACATTAAGCAACATTTTTATGAGTGCAGTATTAGTCAAGGCTTCTGCTGCTGTAGCACTACCGTGAAGTGGCTAACTCAACAGTCGTGGGAGCACTCTACATTTAGCATCTTTGATGGTGTAATAGCAGGGCCATTATAAAGTACATATTTTTCAAAAATCTGTATTAAGTTATATTTTACACACTGGATTAAGTAAAACTATATATGTATATTTATGAAGAACAGAAAGTAGAGGAGTAAAGTAAAAAAGAAGTTAAAAAAAAACAAAAAGGTGTCAGACTTATTATTGATATTGTACTTGGTATTGATATTGTTAAGGGACCTTTACAGAGTGCATAATACCTGTTAGTTTCCTACAGTCAAGAATCATAAGCAGACATGCTGTTATCACATCATCACCCCTTTTCATTTCTGGAAAACCTATGGTGACAAGGCCAATACCATTGTGACTTCAATGTCCATTATTCCCTACATACAGTTCCTAAATTCTAAAGATCTGATCACAGTAATGTTTTTTTACACTTTCTCCTGTTGTTAATTTTAGTAGCATCCCTGTCTACTACCCTTCTGTGATGTACTATGTTTCCTCACTTCTAAAGAACTCTCTCTTACTCAGACCCCACTCCCCTCTCTCAATATGTATAGCAACATATAGCTCTTCAAATGTTCTGTTGCAGGACTTATTATCTTTGATCCCTTTGTGTTTCAATATTTGAAAAAAATGTCTTTATTTCTTTCATGCTCCTCCATGTAGATGGTTGTTGGAGATATCAGACTTTCAACAGAGCGTAATGAGGTGCCAGGCTGATAGGGACAGAAATGCTTATATGTCACATTGATATGTAGTGACTATAACATCCCCAGGAGCTCCATTGCAACGGGCAGTAATTGAGTTTGGGAAGTAGCACATATGAGAAAATGTGTTAAAGAGAGAAGACTGATATACACTATGCACAGGAAAAGGCCATAACAAGTGACAGAGCAGGGCACTTTTGCATTCACGTGCTAGCAGATTGCCCTTTGACATATCGCCTGAGTGTGATATGATGTGAAATACATTTGTAATGTTTCATGCTGGTAAAAAGTGATTGGTACCCTCAAGGTATGTGACACATTTGGAGGTGTGTCCTGGAGCTCATTCCACCAAGAGTACAGGTGCAATACATGACTGAATAGATCTGACCAAATCCCAAAATTGTTTGATATGTATAATCAGTTTTTAAAGCAATGTTAACATATAAAACATGTTAAAATATGCACTAAACTTGTTTGCTTTGCTTACAGGGATAACTATATTAAAACCTGAGAGTCTTGATCATCTAACTACTATAGCCAAACGTTTGCAATAAATTCAGCTTCTGTGATCTGTATGTTTACTGTTAGCACATCTGTTGTAGTTGGTTTTCACAGAGCTATGACTAATGCAGTGCAGTTTTGTGACTAAATATTTTTTTAGGTTATTTGATGAAAATGCTAACGAGAATATACCAACACGTTTAACGTACTAAAGCATTTTTTGTCTTGGAATTGGTCTCCTCATATTGATCCAAGATTGGACCAATGCAATGGTCAGCTACTGGATGCAAGGCCATCTAGGAAGTGTAACTCAAACCATGGTTTCAAACCACCTTTTCCAGTTTTCTTGCCTGTCAAATATCTCAGCACTCAGGTCTGTAACCACTCACTGAAGATGCTAATAAAGGTAATTAAATATCATACTCAGGTTTATAATAGCAATAATGTTGAGGAAACAGCCACATTGTTTTAGATAATCTACATTTTAAATAATATCTGAGCAATGAGAAGGTCTTCAAAATGAATATACAGTAGTAGCTTGCTAGCTATTGAGATGTAACTTCTGGTATAATACCATGTGTTCTTGTGTTCAAGGGGGGAAATCTTTGTGGTACACTGTTGTGTTGAAACATTAGTTGCTGATTGATATTAATGGAAAATCCATGACAGGTACATACGCTGTACTATGTCAGCATTTTCTGCTACGTGGATGATGCTTCTGATAGCAATGACACCATTAATTTAGTTGAAATGTAAAATTGTTACCATTTTGTTGAATTTAAAGAGTATAATAATATTAAATAGACAATAAAAATGATTCAGTGTTTATGTTTTTTGTTGATTTGGGAAATGTAGGCATTAGTGCAACTATCTATATATCTATTGATATTACTAAGATGAATTGTCAATAACAAGTATACCTAGCCATTTCCTAAACCTAATGATACTGAACTCTCCATGGACTACCTCCTGGCCAGACGGTGCTTTCTACTGAATGCCCAAGGTTCACATAATTAGGTTTTATATTATCCCCTCTGTTTCTAAACTGAGTGCAAACAGAGGCACAGTTTAATACAGTGAGTATATGTTAATATTCTCATTGTGTATCAGACAATTGGCTGCTTGATGCAAGCCTATACTTACTTGGTTTGATTATGACTAGTGTTCTAGGAAGATGTTGAAATGCAGAGCAGTTTGAACTGTGGTGGACATTGCTTGATGCATTGGAATGAATAAACCCATTCAACACCAAATTGCCACATCTTGCCAGGATATTAGAGGCCAAAACCTTGTTCCCAAGTAAACTTTACAGTATCTAAAGATGGCCAAATGCTGTTTTGGAAAATATGCTACATTGAAATGTAGGCTATTAAATTGGGATTTTCAGTTTAGTAATTAGATGAGGGTATTAGGAAGAAGGGATGGGAAGGAAGTTAAATATTAATCTGCAAACCTGTGTCCAGTTTTAATGTGTCCTTTTAGAATGCTTCTGTTATGCTCTGCCATGCGTGTCTTTATCCATGTCAGCCTGTATACCAATTCCACTGTGAAAGAATTAGAGTAAATGAGAGAAGACTGAAAAAAAGTACTGGATAATTTATGGATGAAACATGTGGCCACTTTATACTCCAAACTTCTAATCCACGTCTAAATTGAGGACTAGTGTACACATGCACTTTTACAATTACCGTAAGCCTACAAATGGGTACAGCTTGGTGTATATAAATTAAGTGTACCAAGTAGTTTAAGAATGTTGTTCAAGAATGACACAAGCATCTCCTACCTTTTATTCATACAATTACAAACTAAAAGAGATCAATGTAAAAACTGTAGGTGTATATAATATAAAAATGCAAAGCTGTGTTGTTCTAGCGAGAAAATAATTAGCATTGCCCCAGTTGTGTCATACTAAGACGCAGAAAAGATGCTTCTACGCATGGTTATCAGTACAAGCAATTAACATTGTGACAACCACTGGACATCACTACTAAGACGTTTGGAATCGCCACTCGGCTACAAATAATTTAGGAGGAAAGAACCCCCTAATTGCCCTGATTTTCACAGGCTGATAAGTATCTGAGCAGAAACTCGGATTTCTGCCCGCGGATTGACCAGCGGTGACTGGGAACCAAATGTGCCACCGCCGAGGAACGCGGTGCTGATGGCAGCGCCTCTCGAACCTTTATTAATTTATTATCTATGTGTAACGTCAAGCGCTCTTTGCCGAAAACTATGATGCCGCTCTTCGGCTATGCCGTCCTGCCCGCCTCTGCAGCTTCAGTGGCCATGTCCGAACGAGACGGACTGCTGGATGAGGACGGTGCAGGATCAGACAAGCTTCCCCCCCCTCCAGAGACTGCTCTGGGCTTTGACGTCATGTGTGCTCCTTTCGGTTTCTATAGCAACCCATTTCCCTAACCCCTTTTTCCACCTCTCCTCTGGTAGGTTCCACAATGGTACAGCCAGCATCTTGCAGCACAATGGTTGCAAGACGGTGAGCGGATGGTGATTCAGCATCGCAATCTCTGCTGCTTTTACCCCCCTTTATTTTAATCGGTGGTTCTTTATTTTCCCATTTCCACGTACGTATCTCTGCGATACGAAGGTCTTGAATCTCGCCCGTCGGAATGTTTTGAACAGGACTGTCACCGGACTAGGATTGTCGTCAGCTGGCACGGAATGGTAGGTTGGTGGGTGATGTTGATGCGGGAACCTGCTGAAGGGTGGGGTGATGAATATTGATTGCTGCGAAGGTTAATGAAGTCGACTGATGGCGATGCCATTGTAGAAAAGGACAGGGAGAATAACAAATCTGACTGCATAATCGCGCTGTAAGAATGACTGTGTGAGAAAAACAAACAGCAGCGGTGGTTCTAAAACGAGCTCGGGGTACTTTATGTAGAGCTATAAATTTCTAGTGTGAAATGTAATCGTCCACAGTGCACTGATGTTTTTCCCTCGGAAGTCCAGCCCATGTTTATGCACCGAAATTTCGTAACAGTCCCGCCATCAGCTTGGCGATTTCAGGCATTAATCGAGCTCTCTCCAACCGATGCTCTTGGCTACCAAAAGTAAAACATGTCTTAAACACGGATACCTTTTAAATATGGAAGCAAGCCTATGTGATTAGACCTATTTGTGTGTATTAATTAATCCTCATAACCTTACTGTGGCGATTTGAATTATATGATTGTCGTAAAATACCCTTAATATTACAGTTTTCACCACCTATTCTGAACCAGTTACATGCACACTTACACAGCACCGCACCTATCTAACAAAAGTAGCTACCAATTTGTGCTTGTCGTGTGAGCGTATGACGGCCTGTGTTAGAGAATATTTCTGCCCTTATGCAATCTTACATTTTTCATGTTGTGCATGTATTTATGGCTGGGTATCATGCGAGGCACCCGTACCCAGTTATACACAGTGCATACCTGCCAGTTGATGAGCTTCACTGTATTTGTCTTATATGTATTCGGGACATACATTTTCCCCGTTATTATCACGGTGTTCCATTTTGGTCTCTCGCTTGATGTCTTTCAGTTATCCTTCATGTTTCTCTACTTTCAGCTGCCAATCTTATCCATCAACCGCACAAAATATTATATTATAAAAAACTCCTTAGTAATTAAAACAAAAGAGTTTCCAGTTAAGCTAGGTAGTCTTATACAGTACAGGATTTGATTGTCTGGAAAAATGTTTATATAATTAGGTTTAAAGTTAGCCATGAATGTCCCATTCATTTGATCAAACATTGTAAGTGATATAATTGGTGGTGATAATATTAGATACTAATCATAATAGTGAAAAGGATTTACCTCAAATGGCCATGTAAAGATAAATAGCAATCATTCAAAATCCATTCCATAACTGGCATTTACAATGCTTATTGCACTGCCTGCATTGTTGTAATGCCCCCATAATATTTTATTCTCTAAGGAAGGTCAGTAATTTCTAAATGGTAAGAAGTCCAATTGAAATGTCTGCTGACGATGCCATTATCAGGGCAATTTCCAGTTTTTCAGCTACACTGGAAAAGTAATACATAGATGCACAGCTGGGATGTTTGTATGAGATCTGTGTTACCAGGGACCCAGAAATGGCAACCAGTTTAGAGGATTATGAATAGCCCCTGTATAACAATATAAAATACTGGTACAGGTTGTGCCTTTGCTCAGGTGGTGCTGCTGAGGGTCTGTAATTAGCATTTTAAGTGTATGATAGCCTAGCTGATGCCCTAACAAAGAAACCAGGGCAAGCTAATGCAGGACATGAGGTATTTCCGTCCTCAGCTTTCTTAATCGTTCAAGATTTCATAATGAGACAGTACTTTTTAGACTAGGGCAGCAAGCTAGAACACTGTAGTCTTTTGAGCGAGGTACCTGAGCGGAAAGCATTATGAAGGAAACCAATTCAATAATGTTGACCTAAAGAGCAACAGGGCTTAAGATTGCTTAGCAACACTTCTTTACCACTTCGTAGCGAACTGTAACACCAGCATATTTGTCCTCTGTCAGTTATGCTGCAGAACCTCCATTCGAGACTGAAACAGCCATGGTTATGAAAAAATTAATATCGTGATTACAAGAAACTTTCCATAACCTAAGGATTAATTATAATTCACAATGAAACTTTATTTTACATGCTTTACTATATCAGTGCTAGCTTATAGTCTTGCTAGGAACCTAGCTTGTTGCGTTGTGACTCACATTCACTTAACACCACAGGAAAATATTAAGCAAGCGTATAACTGCAAGTTCTGTCTAGTCTGTTCTTCACGATTAGCTAAAGGCTGTAGGAGCTATGCTGCTGGGATGGAGGCAAATCAGATTGATGGGGGACAAATAGAAGGAAACGGTTTTGCAGCAGAATGTATCAGAGAACACAAAGTAGTTCATTTTTCAGCTAGAGGACACTAACATCACAATAAATGATGTTGCTTGTTCTGTGTGCTATTGAGTTCTATTAGTACCATCACATTGCTCATTTTATGCAGGCTATATCAGACAATGTGCACTTTTTGTGATTAGCTATAAGTTTCCTATGAACCGAGACCTTACTTCAGGCAGCTGTAGTAGCAGCAGCGGTGCTGTTCACAAGTGACCAAACTATGGTTACATTTTTTGATGTGTAAAGAGATGTAGATGTGATAACTCTAATTTGGTTGATCACATGCTGATGTGGAAAAAATTAACACCTATCAAAGTAAACAATGACTGAACTCAAATATGAAACATGATTTCCAAACAGATTAGGTGTCAAATGAAAGATGTATGCAAGAATCCTTCAAATGCTGTTCTAGTGATTTTTAAAATCTTTAAAAATTATTTACCTCAAAAATTACCTCAAAAATTATTTACCTCATCTAAGCTCATGTAGGACAGTATTCTCACAACTCTTTTTAGAGCCTAAATGTTAATTAATTAATTGCATGTGGAGAAGGCAGGTATATGGGAATGTCCACATGTGACCTTTTCTACATTTCAGAGACAAAATCTATTCTATATATACCTTTGATTTAGTCATCATGAAATACTTGTAAGGCTAGGAGTTTCACAGACATATGAAAGTAATAGCAGCTTGAAAGCAATAAATTATGGAAATGTAACACAATGAAAGTTTTAGCATCTTGCAGAGTGTTCAGTAATGTAAACCATGATAAAAACTGAAGGGTCTCTCAGCTGAAAACCCATTGTAAATGATAGCCATAAAGGTCCTTGGTTTACCAGTGGAATTGTTAGCAGTTGGAAATTACAGAATAGCTAGGATAGCTAGCTAGAACATTTGTCAGGATGAATTAATGATACAGCTCTGTTTTATTTTAAAGAAGCATATTTTAATGTCTCATAGAATACGAATATCTTCTTTCTTCATGTTATACTAGTGCATTGAAGAAATTAGAATAATTGGGTCTTTTCAAAATGTATGAAAACACACCTGTGTTGCTGAGCAACTGAAGACAAAACATTTTGTTTGTGGTAGAACTGAAGTAAAAGCAAGGGTTCATCAATTACTTACATAAGAGAAAGTTAGATGGTCTCTCCTAATGTAGGGTAGGCTTTATGCACATTGTTACAAATGTTTTGGCCCCTCTAGCAAATCTATATCAGACTTGGCTAACATCCTGGTTTCAGTTCCTGTTAATCGACTACAAATTCCAAGTTATTGTTACATGTGTTTTATGAATACATTTATGCACCAGAACAGGGTTATTTTTAAGTCTGGCTCAGCAGCTTAGTTAGGTTGATGCTAAACATTATAAACAATAGTTTAGTTCACTGATAATACGATTAAACACATCAAACACATTTTTGGGACCAGAAATCACACACACTCACTGTTTTGTGTCAAGTTTGCCATTGAAACTTAGATGCAGTTCTTCTTTTCTCTCAAGCTTTCTTTTAATTCAGCGACCGACAGGACTTCTTCTGGCTTCATTTACACATACCTGCAGAATCTGAATAGCACTGAAAATTGACTTCAAGTCTGTAAATAACGCCATCAGCAGTTGCATTCAATGAAAAAAACATTGACTCAAATGTAGTGCTTTGTGGGCCATAATTTCACTCCAGTGAGGTCAGAGGAATCCTCTTTAACCTACACAGGTTTAAATCTGTCTGTTAATTATTATCTAAACCAGGAGTCTGCCATTCTGCCCTGCCCAAACTATATTTTCAGTGTGATTTATTAGGATGTTGACATCCAAGTGGGTCAAATGTAACATTCAAATCAAGGACCACGAGGGTAGAGACACAGTCCAGGTCACAGGAGAGACGGATTTAATTTATGACTTTGACAGGTGCTATGTCCATGCACATTCATGCACACATTTAATGAAACTCATGGGCAGGTCCTGATTTAAACCTGTCTCTGGGAGGGTATCCCAAAATGCTTTCATGGGAGGGGTGGTCTGCTCCACCTCTAAGCTGTCATAATTAGGTGTAAGGAACTCTGTCTCTGTTTCTCTTTGCAACTAAATAGTTAGGCATTCCTGTTTATCACTTTTTTGTGCAATACTACCTATTCTGTCAGAGCTATTAGCTATTACCTATTAGCCCTGTATTCCATGTATTTTTATTTCACTTAATTAGCCATTAGCCATTTGCCATCTATTTTCATTTTGTATCAAAATTACAAGTACACACACTACAGCACCATTTTGAAAAGCCTTGTGGAGAAAAGGAATGCCATGAAGTAGGTCAGGAGTGTCGTGGCACTGACTTGAATTTCTGTAATTTTTTGGTATGGGCAGCTCTTAAAGTCACAGCTCTTACAGGAACATTTTTATGTCTGTGTTAAGAGAAATATAAAGAAGAACCTAAGTAGGAAGACCAGCAAAAAGAGAATTACGAGGCAAGAAATGACCGAAGCCTGGGCCAGGAAGTTACATAGAATACGTTGATGGAGTGGGAGGAAATCTATGAATTTTGCATAAGAAAAGAAAGAGGAAATATGTTGAAAGCAGGAAAAGGAGTCAGGAGAGGCCTGTAAGATTTTAGCAGAGTGTGGTGGGAAGAGTACATAGGGGTGTTACCAGAATGGATGATGGGAAATGACTTAAGAAGATCATGTTTGAAATTTTACATTTAAAACGATGGAAACCAATAGTTAAAAGTAGTAACAGTTATAACTTGATAGATTGAGTTGGAGGGGGATCAGAAAATCAGAATCAGAAAAGTTTGATCCATCAGTTGCTTGGTAAATATAGTTATATATGCCAACTACTAAGGAAATGGGAATATTTATATTTAAAATCCAGAAAATGTTCCTTAAATATTGGTCCTGTTAATGCGTAATGCAAAACTCTAAATGGTTACGTGGTTGTGTTTAGACAATGGCCAGAATTCGTTTGCTGCCAGTGCTCACTGGGAATGATTTGTGGAAGGAGTGGCACTTAGCTACCAGATGGCCAAGGGACACAGAGGAACAGTCCCATTGATGGGTCCCCTGGGGACCATCTCTGGATCCCAGGCGAACTGGTTCCTCTGAATCACCATTTCTAATTCCCTCCAGACAGCACTTTTTACACTGACCACTGAAAGCACCATCCAGCTCACTGCTGCTGAGATACACTTCCCATCAGAGCAAGCATGTAATACCAACACACTACACAATATGCTATCCTTTTCTTGTGTAGTCACCATGAGTCATAAAATAGCTTCACCACCATTTTGAAATGTTAATCAAAATTCAATACAACCACTAGTGTGCTCTGTTTACTGATCTGATTAATGCCTGTATGATGACTTTGAGTGTATTATGTTGTTGACAGATCTCATCTTATTTAGATAGGGATGAGATTAGAGATCAAAACCACAGAAATACACAACAAAACATACATTTAATGACAGCACTGAAAACTTTTATTGCATTACGCCACACCTTTTTACCTGCTGTGATTGCATTAACCCCCCAGATTATCTAAATTCAGCACAGGATTAACAAAATGCAACATGCTCAAATCCGCTTTCAAAAAAAGATTAATATTGTCTGCAATTTTATTAGCCTTTTCAGGAATTTAGCCCTCTATTCGACCCAAATGATGAGTTGGATTAGAGAAATTGTGGCTAGTTCTGGCTGGTGTAATCTGGTTTCTTGTGGAATATTTGGTTTCCACAAATTATTCATGATTTACAGCATGTAGCCTATAAATTACTCTGTTCAATTATTTTCTGCAAACAGCAAGGGGCTGCATGAAGTGACAGAACTTAATTTGGTTTACACTGAAGAGTGTTTTTATTGAAAAACAAAGGACCCCAGTGCAAACTTCCCTCTGGAGGTTTCTCTGTGTTATTTTTGAGCTAAAAATATTCTGATTCATTTAAAGTAAGGAATTGGTAGAATGTGATTTAATTTGGGATTAGAGAGAGTGTGTGAACATTTTATGATTTTTGCAAATGAAAAATATTCCAGTTTTAAAGGTGGATGTGTGGTCATTTTTGCCCATATAGTACACTTATGGTGCAGTGCTCAGTAGTACTTGAATAGTACTTAATCAAAACACATGGTGGATTCTTATTAAAAAGGAATGACATAGCTTTGGTGGATGCTTCGTCAACCAGGACGACGATACAACTCCAGCTAAAAATAACAATCAAATATGCCCAATGGTATTGTCTACTTGTGGCCAATCTCACGAATCAAATCAGAAAATGTCAGTTTGCAAATGCAAATAGACTTACTATAACTTGCTCTGATGTCCATCATTTAAAAAACCCCTGGTCCTCTCATACTGAGCCTTGTTATGTTCCTCTGGGGATTGATTAGTGTATTATTTGTTAAACTGTTGTAGTATTGTCGGCTAGACAGGTATTACTGTTTAATTAAACACTTGGATGATCCTAAATATCTGTAACATGGAGACCATTTTTTGGTGACCACTATACTGCCATGATGAGTAAATAGACACTACCCTCCAAGCAAGATTACTTTCAACATTTACATAGATTTGAAAATATAATGTAACAAACTGTGTAAAATGTGCAAGCTGTGCAAATGTGTAAGGATTAACAGAAAGCAAATATGCTTTAAATGAAAATTCATTACGTGGGTATTATGGATATCCCGAAGCCTGCCACAAATTGGTGTGGACCTGCTGAAAATACAGAGATGTCACTGAAGACCAGCTGAAATGTGAGTCATTTGGTGGGTCATTAGTGGAACTAATCATCATGAGTGGAACAGACAGTGTGGGAGAGAGAATAACAAGGTGCTAATCATCATACTGTATATCATTTTAAAGCAATTTTAAAAATGAAAATCTATTTGAATAAAATATCTCACAAAAACTGGACAGAGAACAAAGATTTTAAGCTTCAGACCTTCACAAAAGGCTTTGGGTTGGCCCTAACAGATCTTGACAATTTGGTCCTCGAAGTGAAGGATCATAATTTTGGAGATTAGTTAGTCAGGTGCTGTGGTCAATCATCAGTCTGTAAAGTGTGAAGTTGGAGCTAAAAAATGAGTGCTAGATTGAATATGTAAATGTATTTCATCTAAACTAGTACACGTGCAAACTTCTTCCCTCACACCTTTTAAAGACTGTGGAAAAAACTTTTTATTGTCCTCTGTTTATCTCTACAGGCATTTTGTACATAAATATGCCAGCTTGTGACACCTACAGTTCATTACTGAAGTTAACAAGACGCTTCATAAACATTAAAGCTAAGGGTGAATATTGAATGAGAAACGGAAACCACACAAGTCAGCAGTTTATAGATAGCTGGTAGCAGTACTATTTAAGATAGAGATATACCGGAATAGTAGTATGTTATGTATTATTGCTTGATGTATATTGATGTGCCTTTCATCCCCACTTGATTGCAAAGCAAATTGATCACAATCAAGGACTAGAGATGCCTGTAAACAAAAGGCAATAATCATAGTATGTGCACGAACAGTGGATGGCTTTACGGGCTTACAGAAATTTAGTATGTGTGCCCCATCTTAGAAATATTTTCTTGCCCGCCATCTTATTTTTGATGTATACCAGAACGGTACCACATTTGACCCGTCTTGGCATATGTCAGAAATAAGACAGTGACCAGCTAAATATTTTTAGGACGCCAACTCCATTAGGGTAATGCTGCATTTAGGAATGCCATTCACAGGGAATGTAAACAGATTGAGTTTTCTTAACCATTGTCTAATTAGCTCTTGTATATTCATTTATTTAAATGGTTTGATGTCTAGGCTCCTGTCTCGCCGCATGATGGATGATGTCATTTGTCCCCAGTTATAGCCATGTGGAACGAGAAGGTGCTCATTATAGAGGTATAATTGCACATCTTGGGAATGGTGAAGCCTGAGGCAATAAGCCTGTCACCCCAGCCAAAAATGTTTTTTTTTTCTTTCACCATGCTTATTGGTGCAAGGATGGTTCACTGTTATTTTAACAGAAATCAGGGATCAGAAGCAAACTCGACTGTAAATGGTGAAAACATACCTAGTGAACAGATTTTTTTTAATGCAAGGGCCACAGTGTTTGACAGTGCTCTCATTATAGAGATACCATTCAAAAACAATCAATCAATGACATTTTGTTTTGTGTAGTGTTCTTTACAATTATCAAAGACTGCAAAACATAGTGGTTTTGGTAATGTGATTATATTATATAGTGAAACAAGTGATGTCTGCATATTATCAAAGATGGAAACAATTGATTGTATAAAGCAAAACAGACATTAGAATGAGCAGATTAGATGAAGACATTACAATGACACAAGCTGGAAGAGAGCAAATAGAATAAGAAAATTGTTAAACAAAATCACAATGACACTTTAATTGGAAAGGAATGTCAGAATGACTCAGAGGTGGAGGAAAGAAAAGGTAAGGTTACAGCAAAAGACTGAAGTGAAATAAGCAGTATGAACTATTTCAATATACTGCAGGAAGTTCTCGACTGAGGTAGTGAATCCATATTATCCACAGCGGTTAGGTGTTCTAGTCTGATGTTCAAAGATAAATGCTCTTAATTGCTGGTTTGTGCCTGGAAAGCTATCTCAGCCCCATTTCAATGTCATATGTTATTTTTTGTGGACCGGAGTGTGAAGCTATTTGGTGATCCATCTGATGTATGAATGTTTGATGGACCTTTTAGTTATAAAAGAGGAGCATGAATAATTGGTGCAAGTCACATTACAATAAAAAGTCACTCTTGGAGAGAGGCCACTCTGGTGCCGGAGCTGTTGAAACGGCATTTGATATTTCAAATACTCACATTTAATCCTGGAGGGTCTGTATTCTGTATATGTCTTGTGGAAAGAAGGCCATTTGAATGGCTTGATGTTTCAACCATTTTGGTCACTGGCCACAGAGTCACCTCTCAAGGGATTACTGTGGCTGCTAAGGCGCATTCTTCTCAGGACATTCCTTCTGGGACAAAAATGAGTGGTTCTGAAATGCACTGTGCATCGCAATCTGTAGTGTTGAGAAATCCAGTTAAAAGTGACGAGAGCGAAGTAACCTCCCTGATCTTCACCCTGGAAACTCTGAACATTATAGACGAAGGACATTGAAGTAACTGCAGTTCTGTTTCTGTCCCTGCGACATTGAAAAAGCATTTTAATAGTTTGCTGCAGCGTGCATTGTACAAATAACAGGCAGCGATGTTTATCTACACCCAGCGGATGCACAGAGGTACTGAAGGTTATTTGATGTTAGGTAAAATAATTTGCCATCCAACTACAGAGCAGATTGATCAGATGCGCACACATGGTGGGACTGCATGGGAAACTGAACACTGTGTAATTTGACAGGGAATCTTCTGTCCGTCAGGGAAGAGTTTTGGCAGTGAGGGCGTCGGAATTCACTACAGGCTCCCCGTCGGTACAGAATGAAAAAATCAAAGTGGGCTAAATTACATTGGTATAGAAGGAATTCTCAAGATGCGCCACAACTAGTTAGAAACTGATGAGTAAAAGATGGCAATGAATTTGAACTCCTTGTTAGGATAATGCAGATGGCTGGAGTTAAATGTCCCATCAGAAACTGTGTTTTTCAGTTCTGAGTCATGCTGACTGCCTTTCCATTTCATCCCTTATCTAACGCCTTTTTAATTTTGTACTTTTATATTGGTACTGTAGAGACACATACCAGATACCAGGTGGCTTTTAATTGTTTCTTTCTGTTTGTTGCAAAGCACAAATGATCCAGACTACTATGAATATTTTATTCACTAAAAGCTGCAAAGAAAAAAAAAAATATTCTCTGCCTCTCATTGTAAGGAAAATCCAAAATCCATTGTTTCATTGTAAGGAAAATCCACAAGGATGCATTCGTTATTTCTGTGCTGGGCAGTTGATGTCACTGATCTAAGCCAATCCTGTAACCAAAAGCACACACTTTATGGACTACAACAGTTCCTTCACTCAGATCACTGGCGGCGGATACCAAGGCGTCGTACAGGTTATTGTGATTCCTTTGAGGGAGGGGACCAAATGGGGTCATTGATAGAATGAAGCCATTAAAAAACTGTGATGTCACCCCCTGGAGCCAGTTGGTAAGTTCTTGCTTGGTCTCCCATCCTAGAGACCCGGGCCTGTTGATATAGTGGCCTGAATGACTGTCGTAGTGAAAATTGATGGGTCATGCTCACCTTGGGGCTGTAATGATCTCTGGCTACATGTGTTGATCTCTGCCGCTGGATAAAGAGGATCAGTGGCATAACATGACATCTGTTACAAGAAAGATAAATAGGCTTGTTCAGATGTCATGCTGTATTGCCACACCATAAGATGACAGAAATTAATTTATATATCTTTGTTTGTTTTGTTCTCTTCCCAAATGCCACCCCAATCCAGCAGGCATATTTAAAGCAAAACACCATTCCTCTAATATGTTAGCACAGAGGTCTGTAATTACTTAAATAGCTTTTTTGTGTTATGTACTGTATATACAGTATGTCTTTGTTTCAGTTGTTGGACTGTTCGGTGATGATGTTTAAGCTATCAAATATCGCAGTACATTGCAATAAAATGAACCACAACCTTTAAAATACACACTAGCATCACTTTAACCCAATTATTGTGTCAGCTATTAATATGTCATTATCTTTCAAGAGGCTATATATAGTGCCACAATGAAGCCGCTAATTCAGTTGTACTATGAATAAAAATATTTCCACACTCCATAAGCAAAATACCATGCCCTAAACCTTCAGACAGGCTCTGTATCTGCCTGACTCACTGGGGTGAGCTGCATTTACTGGAGAATTATCCAGGCAGCATTCATTAACTACTTTTAACTGCTTTTACCAATGTTTGGTTGTCAAAGACTTACATGGAAGCTAGACTTGGGAGCATTAATTAAGTAGCACCTCATTAATGTTTTCTTAAGATGCACGTATACATGTGCTTAACAGGTTTTATGTTAAACGGCAGTGCCTTCATTTACTGAATTTGGAAACTTTATTGAAAAAAAGCCATGTCTTTTGGGCTGCTCAGTGAAATGTTATGTGGATTGCAATTTATTTTTACAAAAAGCCACTGTGCTGCACAGTAATATAACAAGCATTCCTAGGGTGTCTTATTTGCAACCCCACCACCCCCAGCACATCCAAGAAATGTGGCATGCTCAGCAAAGATGTACAGTACAGAACTGCAGTACATACAATGGCTATTGATCATTATTTGGAAAAAGAGACCATGATGAAAATTGCATGAATTTGACTCACTTCTTCTGAGCATTACAAAAAATACACCAAGAAGAAAGACAGGACCATTAAAGATACTATACCTTAACTATCTTAACTTGGTTGTGAACTTAGTTTAACTTAAAAAGTGCATTTTATTCTATTTTTGCATAATTTTGGTAATTTTTGGATAATTTTGTCCTCTTTCTGAAGTTACCCCCATCCAAATGGCATGTTGTAAGATAAACATCATCCCTGGAGTATATTATTATTGAGGCCTATACTTATGTAAATGGATTTTTGCAGCTATTTTTATGTCTGGTTTTTTCATTTGCCAGACTGCTTGAGTGGTGATGTTTAAGCCATTGGCAGGGATCATTTGTAAGTCAAGGAAACTCATTAAGGAATGATGCAATGCAGGGGTCATCACAGGATTTAAAAGAAACTACTAATCCAGACTGAAGCCATGGGAAACCACCCAGCGCTGCACTCGTAAATGATACTTTGTGTGTTTAGATGTCCAGTGCTGGAGGTGAGTCTTAGACTACATTTCACAATTTTCCATTATTGTAACAATAAATGGATTAAACATTATGTTAATAAACATGCACACTACAAAGTACCCCAAAGTTATAATTTGATTGAAGGTCAGCTGTTGATAAATGATTCAACCGATATCAAACTAACAGTCGAGGACCATATTGAGAAAGTATCAACATTTTGCTGCATTGGCATCTAGGCTACAGTTTTGTCATAGATCTTACAAAAAGAAGAGGTACCTGTAAATCTTAAAAGTTATGATTACAAGCATAAAATTTCAAACAGTCTGTGGGAAAAAAAAACACGGGCCTCTCTCAATGAGAAGTGTATTGTTGATTACATAAAGTGAAAAGCACTGCTAGAAGACTTATTCAAAGGAAACAATACAAATAAATGGTGGGCGGATAATTTGCACAGCATATAATGTCAGAAGTAAGTTGCAATATTCTGTGCTTTCCACTAACAAGTGAGCCATCTGTAATAGGTAACATCTGTTTGTCAAGAAAGCTATTAATAAAAAGTACAAATAAAACCCCAATGTGCAGGTTCTGGGAGGGTTTGCTTTCTCTATTGCCAGTTTTTCTGAGGGCCTGCAGAGCTTTTTATCTTAACCAGGCCAAACATGGTGACCTGGCATAATTAAAGTTGTTTGAAGAGAATTTGGCTGCTCATACTCATGAGCTGATTATCAGTGCCTATGAAGAGTTCAGACTGTGCGTTTTTTTTTGGCCTAAAGATGTCTCGATGTCAGATGACAGACATAGAGTGTGTTGCCAAGTTGTCAGATTTTATAGAACAACGTGCTGTTTCAGAACAGGAGAAAACTGGACGGTTCAACAGTGTAACTTGTAATCATGTCATTAGCAAAATTAGCCTTATAAGGATGACGTCCAGTACATGATAAAATCTTTGCACTGCTGTCATAAGTGTAAACATGTGACTCCATGATGGCTTCAGAGTATTCTCAGTCGCAGCAATAACCGTACAAAGCTTACCAAATATTAGTCTGAACAGAAGACTAGTTGGTCTTAATAAAAACAAATCCTTTCAATTTCAAACAGAGCCCTTCAAAAACAGTTAGACAAGCAGTAACAAGAGGCAGTGTAGACTTAATTGGTTGATGTAGCTGTTATTTTGTTTGCTTACACTCTCCTGCACTACTGCCTATGATCTGCGGTGGATCTCGGCAGTAGGCAAAGCAAACGTTTCACATATTTTTTGTACCCAAGCTTTATCCGTCGTCTCTGCAACGGGGGGCTTGTGTATTTACCGTGTTACATAACCACGCCTTTCCTCGGCACATCAAAACAGGGCCGTGTTTTTTCTTCCCGCCTATTAATGATCTTCGAGTCCAACGTTGTTTATCGCCGGTAGGGGAACTCTAGCTGTAGTCAGGTGCCCTAGTTTTCTGCCAGGCCCACAAACGCTGGCCTGAGTCCAGCAGGAGACTGCATCTCGATGCTTGGCACACAGGGCGGGTGGGGGAGGTGGGGGTGCAGGGGGGACTCGCAGTGATGCAGCGGGAGGAGCTGCTGAACGAAGCACTCAGGAGGGTGGGGTGGAGAGGGGGAGGGGAAGGGAGGTGGGAGGAGGGGAGGAGGGAGAAACAAGGAGGGGTCTTTTGTATTCAGAACCACCATGACAGACACATGATAATAAGCTGTGGTCCCCCTGCAATTGTACAGTGCAGGGGAAACCTTTTTTTTTTTTGAGATGCAGCTTTGAATCGTCAGCTGGATGCAGATGCTGATGGGAGGTGTAGGCTGTAAACACAGCAGAGCTGGTGCTTCTCATTGATTTAAAGGCCAGGATTGGAATTGATTCCATTTTCAGAGACTTTGATTCAGTATTGAAACACCTGGGGTCAGCCTCCATGGCTTTTGTAGGGATTTATTATATGGCTGAGTGCTACTGATTAAACTGATGTAAATGACCTGAAAGTAACTAGTCACTGGGAAGATAAATATTTTATAGCTGTAACAGTAATGGCAATTAGTAAACAATTTCTCATATGAAACAGGTGAATAGATTTTGTACAAAACTGGGTAGTTCCACCAACAAAAGTGCATATGCATACATGTTCATACATAAATGCATACAATACAGAAATGTATTTAGTGTATACATGACTATTATCACTCATTATCATGACATTGTGCAGTGAGACACCCTTTCTGTATCCTGTACTGGTATCTGTATACTTAAAGTATTTTGAAATGGTACAGCAATTTAAACCTGCTGTTGAATAAACAAGACTTGCCGCAATAAAGCTGTGCTACATCAGATAAAAGATCAGTCACATTTAAGCAGCAGGAGGGCAGATTTGTCACTTGGTGGAGAGGGATTTTGACGTCGCTACTTCTGAAAGACATATGAAACACACTGAGCCGGCGGTGGGTTGTAAAGATATGATGAAGGCAATATTTATGACACTGAACTCTTGATTGTCGCCCACCGGGGACCGCAAACTGTCCCATTTTCCTCACGGATATAGTTAGTCAGACATCTGCCACACACACCCCGCACAATCACTCAGGAGGCACGTACCTGGGTGAGGGAGATGCCTTGTAGATTTTCGAAATGTACGGTAATGACGTTCAACAAATTTCATTTCATTTTTGACTTCATTAGTGTGGTATTTATATATTTATTTGTCAAGAGGAGATATCTTAATCATTACAAGCAAGGAATGTGAATGTGTATTACTTTCTTTGCATTACGTAGCTCCTGACTGCTGGCTTTGCATTTCAATTGGACGTGTCTCCTGTCATCTCCAGCAAATGCAAGGACATTTCAATGAATTGCGTAACGCTTTTGATATTTGTGTTAAAAGGAAATGTGTTTAGTGTGTTATAAAACACAGATTTTTAAAGAATGATGATAAAGACACTGATTATAAGGATTTTCTATGCTTATTGTGGGAGTAAATGAACAATTCCTCAGAATTTGAGATGATCCTTGCTAATATAATCTCAGATGACAGCATTGCTGGAAGTAGAACTGTCTTGACAGTGTCTGTAGTGATCCTAAAGACAAGCGCCAGCCATGTGACAAGGTGTTTCACACAGCCCTGATGGAGAATTTTTTTTTCGGCACTCTATCTGGGACAACGGTTATGTAATTTTTTTTTGCTTGTCAACATTCTCTTAGCTGTCAGTACTTAACTTGAACTTCTTGTAGCTTTGCTTGTTGTAATTAAAGAGTTCTTCTACAATCACTTCTGTTAATACTCTCTGGATGTCCAGTCCTTTGAGAGATACCATCATTCTTCCGCTGCATAACCTGAGGGTCTACATACTGCAAGGCAAGAATGCATAGTATATGTAAATTCCTGGTTGTAGCATACATCAGCATGGCAATTTTTTCCTTCCGAGATGTTACTGAATGATAGAATGTACAGAACAGGGTGACTTTGCTTGTACCTGCACCCTCAGACTCGGTCTTCTTCAGGCAACAATTTGGGGAAAGGCGGAAGAGTCTATGTGAACTTGTCCAACTTGAATTCAGGAGTGCTTGTAGTGTCAGTTGACATCAAACAATAGAATCTAGGAAAAGCCAAGAACATAGTTTGTATAGTAAGTGAGAATACATAAATATAAAAATAACAAAAATAAGAAGGAATTGCAACATTTAGTAAATGTACAAGTAAACATTTTCATCCCGGAAATGGGACCATGTGTGAGACAGAGCAAGAGGGCAGTGCGACATAGATGAATGACAATGAAGGCCCATGTCACCCTGCATTATATACTCATGCTCTGTATGAGATTTTTTTTTCAAGTGCCTCACAAGCTATCGTTAGCTTTACGCACGTCAGCGTGTCAGCTGGCCAATGCAAACAGGAACAGCAGCTACCTGCTGAAAACAGCCATTGCAGCCTTGTGTTTGTGTTTTGCTGTGACGAGGCGACTCTCACATTCCCTGTTCCTGCTCTGGTCCAAAAAGATGAGCTATATTGCTGCGTATTGGGCGGCACTGCTGGGGAGCAGCATGGAGATTCACAGATCAGCACATCTGAGTCCTGTTGGAGCAGAGCAGCGTGGGTAAAATATTAAAATTACCTGCTTAAATCAGGCACCAGTAGAGCTATATCAGAAGCAACTTATGATGAGGACATGCCTAAGGGCAAACAGAGAGAGGCCGTCCCTAGTGTATCGTATACATCATCCATTCCCCAGCCTCTCGGCATGTAACACTTGAACTTAATATGTTTTTGCTGTTGCTGTATTTCTTCAGAGAGGAAGTGCGGTGTAAACTTTACAATCATAAAGCAAAGCAACATTCTGCTGAGGCATGCAAAACTGAACTGCAGTTGCAATCAGCCCAATTTTCCTCGCCATATCTATGAATACAACATAAAGGGAACTGTGACAAAAACTGAAACTGTGCAGTGCTTTCTCATACATACAGGTACATGTGATCACAACCAAGCTGCAAAACATACTTTAGAATATGGATAAGTATGTATCATTTTCAGGGAAATATCCTCATCCTTGGTTAAACTACATGTGCGACACGAACACTGTGTAGTGCAATAATAATACTCTCTGTTTTGTTTATTCAGAAAGTATAAAGGTTATTTGGGCATTAGTAACTAGTACAACTAGAGTGTCTCACTTGTTAGGATGGACTCTCAAAGGTGTAAGATGTGTAACTTTATTTTAGCATAGATTTACCAGTTAGCACTAGCGCCAGCCCATTTAAAGAAGTCGTCTCAGACACAAAGAGCCTGGGAGGCTCTATATGTGGCAGGCCCTCAGACACAAAGAGCCGAGGAAGTCCGTCTATTGTTGTCCCCCAGACACAAAGAACCATGGAGTTTGTCTGTTGGAGAGCTAAGTAAGATGTCTGTTTGGAAGTGTTTCTGGTATGTTTTGATGTTTGGATGTTTTTGCCATTGTGCAGATATTTTTAACACACCAAATATTACCATTTGGAATGTTACCAGAACCTTGTACTATATGTATGTTCAATTATATATCACATGGTATATGTCATTCTGGATAAGGGACCAAATTATAGATAATGGTAACTTCACAGAGATTTTTTCAGTCACATCTCTTGAGCGTCTGTGTGGATGACCTCTTCTTACACCGATGCACTTGGCAACAGAGGAGCTTATAGCACTGTGGAGGAAATGAAATTAATCCTTAATTTGAGCATAAAGAGCAGGAGACAAAAAGCAGATCCAGAAATTGGATTCCCTCAACCTCTTATGGGCTCCCCTTCACAGCCAGCCAATTGTCAAAATCCGAATCAAATATTTCGTACCTCTGATTATTGATGTTGGTCACCTGCTGTGTGCTCTGAATGCCAATTTTGGTCTGACACAATCATTTAAGTAAACATATTCCATGATTGATCTTAGCCTGTCCTTTGAGCAGTTGAATTTAAAGCAGAAAAAATTTAGAGCAGAAAAATCGGCTTCTGAAGATTTGTCTCCTGCATTGTAGTTCTTCCAGTATTGTACCCAACCACCACCTGCCTATACTGTGATTGGTGTGTGTAATACATAAATACATGTTTATTGTAACTAAATCATGAAATAATCATACCTGGATCTGAGATTCTTGGGCTGCAGTGGGGGGAGGGGTTCAGTGGTCACTTAGATCCCCTAATTAGGCAATTTCTACAGTATGTCATTCAATACTGTTGTATGAAATGACACTGGGCTTCAAATGCACATATTGTTCTGATATTATAGAGTGACAAGAGCAGAAAATGTGTTTTTTCTTTTAAACTGAAACATCAAAGGCCTGTTTGAATCTGAGGCATTTGTCAGACAAACTGAATAGGGAAAAATGTATTGCCATCCTTTAAAAAACATGGCATGATCAAATTTCAAACATTAATTATGCCCCAGAAGCACAAGATTTCAGTATGGCATGCTTTGCATAATTCTGGAACTAGGCACTGATGTTCCCTAGCTGTTTGAAAGCCCTTCAGGGTACGCGAGTGTTAAAAAAAATGCACCGGCTCGATTTTCGGCTAGGGAGAACAGCTGGCAGTCGACAGGGGCGATATATTGCGTAGTTCCGGGCAAAACTAATAAAAGAGGGGATACAGATGTATGGAATTGAAGAGAAGTAGCACCCGGTTCGATTCCTGCAGTTGAAAAAAATGCCAATCATAAGGTTAGCCCTCTGCCCGGCCGGTGGCTGCAAACGATGCCAAGCACTGCCCGGTTGAGCAGCCGCAGCGTAACGTTCTGTTCCGTCTCTCAAGGTTCCTCACGAAGGAACCCGCTCCGAATGTAAATGGCGTGGAGAGCGCACTTCCCCGCTGATCCGCAGAAGCCGAGCTACCGCCGGTGCCCGGAGAGATTAATGGGACTCTTTATTTTAAAGCACAGGAGATTCAATAACATCGAAAGGGCCCCTTTCTTCTCTCCCTTCGAGCTCTCTTGCCAGATGGGTTAAGATGCATAAACGAGTCGTGCGTCATGATCGCCATTTATATTTTTCCGTTTGCGTAGGTTGTGTAAAGAATTTATTGAGGCATAATATGCAATGAGATTGGATTTATGTCTGGTGCTTACCTGTGAGGCTGTGAAATTGTCCGAGGTCAAGCCAATGGTTTGTCATGAGGGAGAAGACAATCCCCTCACTGTATTAAGTTGTTCCGCACTTCCTTTTGGACATGACTTTAATTTTTCAAGTTTTTATTTATTTATGCAATGTATTTATTTTTGTGCTTATTGCTGTCAAGTTGTAA
Source organism: Megalops atlanticus (assembly GCA_019176425.1). Lineage (NCBI taxonomy): Eukaryota > Metazoa > Chordata > Actinopteri > Elopiformes > Megalopidae > Megalops > Megalops atlanticus. Next base: position 30,732,479 of record CM032880.1, on the reverse strand, counting down.
AAGATAATGACAGTTTATTGACTGTTGCCTACATTCCACGCCAATCCACCCAGCACTTGGCTCCGTGCTGTGCTGTGCGGTTATTTCACATCAAAGTAAAACCCCATGCAGTTCCCGCTGTGCGATTGCACAGTGCCTGTCATGCACTCCCCTTCCACACCCTCCATGGCATCCTTTTTAATTGATTCGTTTTTATTTATTTATTTTTTTTGTTTTATCTATGATACTAATATCCCATCATATCAGGATGGGTTTAACAATGCAAAAGACCGTTGGTTGCAGATTAATGATGATGTCATGTTAAAACCCCACTTTAATCCGCTCTCTGAGGGATTCCCCTGGGATTATATTCCCAGAGATTTTACTACCTGCAGAGGACAAAAGCGCTCCTGGAAATCCAGGCCCACTGAAGGATATACCTGTGATAAACACATGTTTTGGCTGTTCTTTTGCTAGGTACAGAAACCAACTCCCATAAAACATTGCTGTGTTTTCAATAAGGACTTGTTCCTTGGCTTGAAGCCATCTTCTGGAAGACGGCAACATCTTTACTGTTTGAAAAGAGGTCAGTGGGCCTATAGGGGGGTTACTCTTCTCTATAGATGGTATGATTAAACCCAGGGCATGGAGTGATGGGGACACTGAACTACAGGAGGTGCTTTCTTTGAGGAATTGCTGTTTCTTTCCCATAATTAATGCAGCTGACCTTACCACTGGGTCCTGCCCACCATGGTTACTGTTGCTAGGTGAGACAAGTTGTGCCTGGCAAGCAGTGGATGCAGACTGCAAAATGTTGGATCTCAGGCCATTTTGCCTAGATTTTCTCCAATTCCTCTCATGACAAATGTCATTTTTTAACATTTTGAAATGTGCCTGAATATGCTGAATGGGGTTACAGAGAATGAGGTGATAGACAAGAGAGGGAGTTACTGAAAATTTTTACTCATTAATTTAAAAGAATGGGTGCAAACAATACTGACACTAAATCTTGCATTAATCATAGCTCTTGCCAATCTGTGTGTCTGCTGTATTTGTCAATTCTAGCAATGTGACACAGACAAATGTATAGACCGTTTTGCCCTCAGAGTATTTTCTGACAATTAGGATGTGTAAAAGAGATGTTAGAAAAGTATGGACACCTTCCTTCTTCACTGCAGCTTGAAGCGCTTTGAGGGCTTGAAGACAATATTCCGATTGATCTTCATTCATGGTGTGACCCTTCAGGCTCTGTGTGAAGTTGCTGTGGGTTTCCTCACGTTGCTACACTGGCAGTGAGGCTGCCCTTGTCCAGCTCTCTGCAGCGAGGTGGCTGGAGCCCTCCTGAATGAGCGCCATGTGACTCTGTGTGAAGCCTGTCAATTTCTATCACGCTAACAAGGGAAGCAGTTAACGTGGACTCCGTGTCTTCCTTTGAACACAGAAAAGGCAGAGGTCTCTGTGAAAGAAATTAAAATTTATTCTACAGCTTCTGTAATTACATTGTCAAGTTATGTAAAATACATTTTGGAGGTCGGGAGGGAGGTCATATTTTGCTATGCAGACTCAAGGGAATATTGTGGACCATCTTGGAGCATCACATGTTTGTAATACTTTATTGCGTGTTGATACTGTATAATGTTGTGTGTAACCTTTCTGTTGATGGATTACCCATAAAAGTACACAGAGAATGTTTAGATAAAGGCAGATAGAGACAGCCATAAGGGTAGGGCTTATTCGTAGTGATAAACAAGTTGACTTTAAAATACTTCAGATGGAATCTAGGACATTGTACTTCAGGGCTGACTTTGATCCTTAACCCAGATCACTCTCTCATAACACGTTCAGACACAGAGATTCAGCCCCAGACATAGAAACCCACTTTTCCACAGCACTAGCTGCTAAGCTTTTTATCAGATTCTAGATTTAGTATGGAAGATATTAAATATTGAATCTGCAGAGGATATAATGCAGCTGCTAGGAGTTTTTCCAGCGATTCATAATTAGTGACCGATGCGCGGCATTGATTGAGGGGGGAAGACAAAACGCATTATTAAGCTTCATAAACTTTTATTAAGTACAGTGAAGTATTGTCAAAACAGACAGTACACTCTTGCATGATTTAGGGGACTTGGTTTGTCTTGGGGACCCTCTTTTTTTCTTTGTTTCTTTTTCATAATTTATTAAAGGAGAGAATGGAAGTCTTTTTGCATTTAATTTAAAAGTCAATCAGTCTTGAAGTAGCGTCAGCCACAAACATGAGTTGATTAAACACAGTGCTTAAGTGTGCAGAACGATAAATAGCCATTCTAACGCGGCAGACAGGCAGCGAGAAGGTAGCGGTTTCCATTTTTCCCTATTGTCAGCAGGTTTTGATAGCAGGTAATGCAGAGAAATGTTTTTCAAGGCAGTTTGCACGCCGGTGTCCAAGTTGAGACGTGCTGAATAAGCTTACTCGGACAGAGGGAACCTCTCCAATATGTCAAGATCTGAGGTGTGAAATCAAGTGTCAGCGCTGAAACACAAGAGCGGCTCCCATTTAGATTTTTACCTCACATTCGGGAGCGTTGACAAACGGCCGCTTACGCTCAGGCGATTTCTCTAATTCTGTGATTTTCCTGGCAAGCGCCCCATACACTCCGGCCTTGCTGCTGGATCAGTGATGTGGATTTCGGTGTGTGTATGTTTTGGGAGGCTAGTGTTCCGGACTTTTCAAACACAGCACTGGACCAGATTGGACATGCCTCAGATAGTCATTGTACAGTAAGATGTTACATCTTGTTCTGTTTCTTAACCCCCATTCATATCCGGAGCATGTTTCTCCATAATGTCCCTCAGCAAACCTCCATGAGCCTTGCCTGAAGAATATATAGGGACAATATATTATATTATAAGGATATATTGCAACTCCAAGCTCTCTTTCTGTCTCCATTATTCCACCTATGCTTTTCCTTGCAAAGCAGACAGTTCAGCCAGTGTCCAGCAGGGGGCAGACATCATGCCACTGGATCCTGATGAGGATCAGGGATGCTTCATGGGCTGAGGGCCTGCAGACTCCGCTCAGCCCCACCCAGTCCTGACAACTCACAGTCGCTCGCAGCCTCCGGCAGGAAGGGAAAGGGATCCTTTGCCATTCACGATGTACCACAGATGCGAGGAACAGGCTGACATTTTCTTCTGCACATGCACCGTGCTGCTGCGCTCAGGTGCGTTGTGTCAGGCTGTTCCCTTCGTGCGCGCGGTGTCACTGTGGGGGCAGCGCAGTGGCCATTGGCTGGCCACAGCCCGCCCACCATGTCTGAGGAGTGACTCAGCTACCTCTTGGCTCTCTCTGATCCCCGATGTCAGAGATTAAACTGGGTCAGACTCCCTACAGCGGGCGAAGACACGTCACCGCTGTTCCATTTGGGAGATGCACGGCCCCATTACTGACAGACCAAAAAAAAACTGTGTACAAACAAAAATAAAATGGAGGGCGGCCATGTCTGAAACACCAAGTCCCATTTTTCAAAGAAGAAAAATAGTGTTGGTATAATTTCTGATGGATGCATATGTTCATCTGTTAACATCTTTGTGCTCAGGTAAAACTGGAAGTGGTTTTTGGTCATTTTAAACTGTTTTTGGCCAAAAATCAGTCTCTTTCCATTGGAAATGATGATTTTTAACATTTTGAAATGTGATTGATGATTCACATGAAGATTCTTTCTGTTTCTGTTGTCAGTCGGATTTTGTATTTTCCAGTTTAAAAAAGCTTAAATTGTATAAATTTCTATCAGGTTTATGCTAAAGTTATGATTTTACGCAATCATTTGATTATGATATTGTACAGTTGCACTTACATTTTTTGAACGATATGGGATACAAGACTGAACTGGTATTTTGCATTCTTACAAATATTGCATTAAAGTGAAAGAATTTTAGATAGATTTTAGAATAACCTCAGTGTGATGAAAAGTGATGGAGAGAGAACTGTGTGATGTTATTAAAACTGCACAAAAACATCTAAATAAATAAATGAGCATATACAGATTTATGTAGTGTAGTACAAGCAGATGTATTGTTGTACAAGCAATAACAATGATTTCTTGGTATACTTTCTAATAAAAAGTAAACACAGCTCTGATTAAATAGCCTGCACTGAAAATATGTCAATTTAATAGTAATTATATTATATTATATTATATTATATTATATTATATTATATTATATTATATTATAAAAATATTATAAAAAAGAGGGCTAAATGCTATAGATTAGTCTTGATGAAATATATGCATTTCTAACACCAACAGGCACTCTGTCAGACACACACACACATACACACAGTGCTGTACAAATGAGTTACAGATTGTGTGAGGAAAAACATCATAAATTGCCCTTCATAAGGGCATTCGCTAAACAAATAATAATGTACGATGATTCATGCTTTGAGTGGGTGCAGCATTTATTTGATAGTGGGCTTATAACTGCATTGAAGCAGGGGCCCTCTGGCACACAAAGAGCACCCATCAGATGTTTGGTTTCCAAGATATGACTGACAGGAAGCTTGAAGCCTTTGATTAGAATTGGGGCCCCAGACATATAAACCAGACATGGCATTTCAGAGATCCGAGGATGCCACAGTGGCTGCGTACTCAATTATTTCAACCGTCATTCTTTTCATGTTTTTTTTTCCCTCCATTTTCTCTGGTCATTACATTTGAATATTCATGACTAGAACACAGTGCATCCCAGCGTAATGGAATCTGATACCTGCAAATGAGCGGCAGTAATTGGCCGGGTTGGAACATCAAGTTTGTGTTTAAACAGACACTGTTGAGTGACATCAGGGATGTTCCAGTAGGGGCAGGTGGACTCAGGAGTCTCTTTCTGAATGTCCGGGATGATAATAATGTTTGACTTATGTATTAGAGTGACTGTAAAAGCTCCCTGAAGTGAAGTCAGGAGAGCTGACCTTTTCCGGGGGACCCTGAGTAGCCTGCATTTTGGCACAGATGGGAGGGATTTGCTGGGAAAGCAGGGTGCTAAAGCCTGCAGTGAATACACGAGCCAGTGCTTTCAAATTGAGATTCAGGAGATGAATTCTGGAAGCCTTAGTGTACCCATTAACTTTGAGTAGTGAATTTAAGCTAGAGTTGCATTTTTTTTTTTTTTTTTGCATGCAACATTTTTCATTCTGTTCATTGAACTCATGATGTAGTGCAGGTCACACAAATTTTGATTAAATTTGTTACCCAGAATTAAGGATAGAGCACATTTTGGTTGCCTTGAATCAAGGAGTCACAGGGTCCAATTTGAGAAATATACACCTTCACTATATACAGCAATGAACACTACAGAGCAGCTAGAGTGGAGATGATTGTTTTGCATTTATTTTATACATTCTAGATGCCATTTTATGTCCTTAAAGCCTCAGTTTGTTTGAAAATTTGCAAACTCCTATCCACCAACAGGGTTATACCAATTTAAAAGTCTTACAGATTGACCTTTAATGGCCTTGAAGACCCATTTCCCACTAAGACTGAATGAAATCTAAATCTAGCCTCATGAAGTTTCCTGAGTTTTTAATGCCCTGACATTGAATCGAGCTGTATTTCAATATGAATCTTTTCTGTCTCGTCAGCCCTGTGTGTTCCTTAAGTATCCTTACCTGCAGCTATCTTTTTGATAACGATTGCTTTGAATTTCAGGGCAATCAAGTCCCAGCCTGCAGTAAGACCACACATGAGACCAGCTGCTCTCCCTGAAGCACTATTGATGTAGACCAATTCAAATAAACTGTTGGCTCTAGAACAAGATCTTGGCCCATTATCTACCACCTTATTGTCTATAACTTGCAAATTGCTGGTAGGCAATCACCATTACAGCCCACAATGCGACATTACCCTACTGCCTTTTGACTGTCTAGGGCCTTTGTAAATGACTAACTCCCCATTTTTAACCATATAACATATAGCCTATGACACAGTGCAACAGAAGCCTGTAGCACAATCAGGAATGACTAGCATATGCAAAACCTTTGCATGCAAAACAATTCAGAGTGCTATATCCTGTCAGACACCACTAAGTAGTCCTGCTTTGTTGGTGCATGTTAGCCATTTTGTGTAAGAATACTGACCACACATCAGTTGTGATGGAAAGGCAGATGACCATTTTATTCCATTAGGTTTTGTGATAATTAGATAGCTATGCTGAGAAAGGTCCAACTGGAATATGGCCAGATCATTCCCTCTTTTCTTCTCTTTTGTGAAATGTGACATTTTAACATCTCATCTGAAAAACTTTACTTCCTACAATACAGCATCTGTATCTGTGTGTTTATTTGGGTTTGTTTGGAGCAGTGGAAAGAATCCCCCATATTGTTTCACCAACCTTTAATGGCTGGTATAGTATGATGTCATGTTCCCCAGCAACCATATTCATCCTTATGATCCATTCTAAATGTTAAATTATATTGTACAGAATTGTGTTCAGTTATTGCTTATAGTGTGACCTTACTTCATTTATTTAAGAAGGTGGTAGCCAGAGTTATACAGAGTGAGCTACTTCCAGCTCAGAGTCACAGTTGGTGGTCTAAGTCAGACAGGGTACTTCAGTGATAAAACTGGCCTATTTTTAGCTTCATTAGTATGTATGTTTGAATTGCTATTGTCTTCAGAAAAAAGCTCAATAACTAATATATAAACATCCTAGAAATGTTCTGCTTGTAAAAAGAATGTTGGCATAGTTTTCAAATACCATATATTTGTACTGAACACTCTGGAGTTCATGCATTTTCACATTTTATATCTTTTACACTATACTGACTACTGCATGACCAATGAATCTTAATGGTCAAATGAATATCTCTCAAAATATGCAGTATTCAAAATTTTCTTTCTACTTGTGTTTAATTTGTACTTAACTATGCTATGCCTTCTGCAAGGACAGTGATGAGAGCACATTTTCAGCATGTGAACTCTGAGCTGCTGTAACCTTTTTTATTCAGAATGTGTGTATCTGCACATGCTTATGTGTGTACATGCATTGTATGCATGCATGCACATTGCGTGCGTGCATGTATGTGTGTCAACGGGGGGCTCAGGCAGGGACTCAGGCGCAGACAGCGGAGAATGGCAACCGATGGTTTTAATGCCGAAAAAGGGAAATCCAGAAGACAGAGTCGAAAAAACGCGATATCAAAAACCAGGTAGACACAGCAAAGGTACAAAGACGAAATCCAAAGACGAGGTCGAGAAAAAACAGGCAAGATCAAAACGGGCAGGCAGAATAACAAAACAGAGAAAAAACGCTGGTACGAAACAGATAAACTGAGACGAACTGGCAAAGGGCTAAGAAACAGACGGGAATATAATGGGAACACGCTAACAAGAAAACGAGATACAGGTGAACAAGTGGGCAGGTGAAGCAGATGAGCAACTGGGCAGGGAAACAAGGGGCGGGGCAGGCAAGGGAGAGAAACGAACACAAAAGCACATGGCAGGGAAAAACAAACAACCAGCTACGTTGCGCAAGCACTGACAATGTGTGTGCGTGTGCATGTCTGTATATGTGCTGGGTGATGGACGTCTTTCACTTGCTACGTCACTCAAATATAGGCGGCTAATTGGCCTAACAGTGTTATCTGTCTGAAATGTTTTAATGGCTGGAGGCGCGGGGTGAAGAGCATGCTTTACCGATGAGAATCGTGTGTATGATAGCAAGTGGTTTTTTTACCAGCCTTAGAATTCAACCAGCGTAAGCACATCACTTGACTTAAGCCGCCCTATGGGCAGGGTAGTGTGCGTGCGCATTATTAAAGATGAATCTGTGCATTCAGCCGCTATTGACAGCTCTGTGGGCCCTCGTCACGCCCACAAGCGGCCGCCACGGAGGATTGCTTCCCCGCCCATCCATCTCTCTCCAGCACTTACTGATAGTGTGGAGCGGGGCCCCTCTCCCGGCTCTGAGGAAGCTTTAGTGGTCTTCCCCGCCCATCCATCTCTCTCCAGCACTTATCTGCGCCATCTGACCTCCTCAGGAGTTGTAGTGGAGTCCATATGTACTCATACCTTCATGAACTGTAACAAAACAATGATTTAACAGAAGAAGTGTGAGTTAATTTTTCTGCTGCCTCTCTCTCTTCTGGGCGGAGGTCCTTAATCCTTCGCATAGATTCAACAAGGTACTGGAAACATTCCTCAGAGAGTTTGGTCCATATTGACATGATAGCATCACGCAGTTGCTGCAGATTTGTCGGCTGCACATCCATGATGCGAATCTCCCGTCTGACTGTGTATAGGCCATTTGTACAGTGTCATGTTCAAGAAACCAGTCTGAGATGATTCTTTATGACAGATATTTACACTGTCTAATGGTCATTTATCAGGCGCTTATCGATGCTCAATTGGTACCCACCATCTCTGGTTACAAGGCAGGATGGATTGTTGTTGAGCTTTTATTAGCCTGAAGTTCAGCCTCTTTCGTTCTTAGCTGACAGGATCACCGGCCTTTGGTGTCCAGTGCTTGGCTGAGAGGTCATTCTGCACACGTAAATAACACATGGTGTATTTGTGAATGGATGGTTATGTCTACAGTTTCCCACATAGTCTCGTCAGGAAATTGGTTGTAGTGGAGTCCATATGTACTCATACCTTCATGAACTGTAACAAAACAATGATTTAACAGAAGAAGTGTGAGTTAATTTTTTCTGCTTAAATAATGGAAAATATATAACTATTTAGTATACTTACCTACAGTATAAAGCCCCGTCATCTGTAGGTTTTGACAAATCAAATGAACTTTCTTTTTTGTGAAAATCCAATGCAAAGGAAGCTTCTGGATCATCATAGAAGCTTCCAGAGGTCATCCGATGTCACTGGGTATAAAAGGAGGTTACATAATAGTGTTAAACAGTAGCGTTCATAATACCAGTCAAAGTTAGAGAGCTGTCCAATAGTAGAGACCCACATGTATAGGGTGATTAAAAAAAGAAAAACACAAAAAGCTGAAACTACCATTTTCCATGGCAGTGTCCATCTTGAAAAGATTTATGGTTACTGTGACAGTCATTACCCCCAGGGAGGGGTTGTAATAAAACAGAATCACTACATACTGTGAGAGAAGTGGTTCTGCTGGCAAACATATACCCAGCAGTGGAAGGATATCTCTAAGAAAGTGTAGCACCATCAGGATGCAATGTCTAAAAACATCAGTGAACATTGAGGACTCTGCTATTTATGGCAGAGTTGCAAAGAAGGAGCTTCACCAGAAGTCACTACACATGGAGTGGTGAGTTCCCAAACCTGGGACCATGGTAACACTTTGGGACTGTTTTGTTTATGGTCAGATTAAACACAATTTCAGCTTTTCATTAGCAGTTGGCAACAAATCGGCAATGCTTATGAGGATAGTCCAATACCAGGGCCTAATACTGGCTGCTGTACAGTGAAAGGCTCTGTAGTGATGCTTAAAAGGTCAAGCTTGGTCAAAAATGTATATTCCAGCCTCACAAGGCTCTAAGCATCCAAGCAATGCATCAAAGTCCCTGAATAAATGTTTAAGTGAACAGAAAATCAATGTTCTGTACTGACTATTGCAATTCACAGACTTGACTTTGACAGAGCATTTGTGGTTTGAACTGAGGTTAGCAGTTCACAAGCAAAACCCAAGAAATCTGTAGGAGGTGGATATCTTCAAGAAGAAGAAATCTTCAAGACCCCACTTCTTACAGGCGCCAGAACTATATAGAAGACTACAGGAAACTTCTGGGTATCATGGAAGACAATGGACGGAGCACAGGGACGTTAATAAATTTGATCATTTTGTTCTGAACAGCCTGCTGTTATTGATATACGATGTCACTTTACGCAGTAGTGTTAGAGTTCACATTTCACACACACCCTCAGCATTTGTGGATTGGCCATTCATGGGTTTCAATGCCAGCCGGAACTCCCTATTCACTGCTGCACTCTGTTCCCAGGCCGCAGAACACTGCACCAGCACCAATGCTCTGAGATTAGTTTCATGGATATTACACACATTTACTGCGTTGTTACATAAGTACTTATATGATCCACTTGTTTATTACATCAATGCATTATATTTAATGTGTCCTTGTCTTGTATGGAGAACAAATCCCTCTATGAGTCTAAGTTTTTCATTATTTGTACAGTATAGGATTTTCCCATTTATCGGTTTCTCAAGAACATCTCCCTTATGAATGGTGAGGGTCTGCTGTATGTTCCTTTATTTGAGCAAAAATAAAGAAAACATCTGATTGCTTTCATGTATTTCCTACGCTCCTGTTAAATTCTCTCTGTTACATTTTATCAAAGGTATGAATAACTTTAGAGGCCATTGTGTGGGCCTTGAATGAACAACAGAAACCAAGCATTTGGCCTTTTTTTCATCAGTGTATGAGGACTACTTTTATGCAGGAATGGGCACAGCGATGGCGCTAAATTCTGCTTTCTGGTGCCGTGTGTCTCGGGGTATTGCGTGGTATGTGCTGGGTTCCCTTCTGCATCCCGATGAATGACACACCATCTGAATATTGAGCGCGCATTCCAGGCAGCTGGGACAAAGGCACACAAAGAGCTTTTTTTCCCACCCTCTTCTTTAAAATGAGACCACCGGTGAGGCCAGCCAATCCGAAAAGGCTCCGGATTCGAAATCCAACACTGACACCTCTGTTAGCGTGACCCCGAGAGATCTGTGGAGTTTTAATGAGCATACCTTCCTCCAGCAGGACTGTTTGCTCAGTCTCTGCTTCTGCCACTCCTGTGCCGCCGGATTGCTCCCCAAACAGCATCGGAACGTTGCTTTGATGTTGATCTGGCGTTGTTTAAACTATAGGGAGCTTAAATAACTTTGGCTAATATTCTAGGACGACAAACATTTACCTAAAGTGACTTCCCGCCACCCACACTCACCGTTAGAATTTTTAATACGATATGTCCACAGACAAGCTCAAAATCAATGTTGACCTTTGAGATTAATTCGAGACACTGTTCTATGCTGATGCAAGGTAATGTGGGTTAGCAGTTCTGTTGCTGAAATTGGTCTCATTGAGGGCTATTTCTCCCGTCTCTTTGTCAGTATAAATTGTAGCAGTTATTTCTGCGGCAGCTTGTTGTGTCAGACTTCAGGACTCAGAAAACATCAAAACTGCCCAACACTCCAGCAATGCACTTTGTAGTAAACAAAGCAATGGAGCCACTTATTTTTCCTTTATTCACCCTCCACCCCAGGCAGAGTACATGATGGGTTCACTAAGATACAGATCATGGTACTAGGAGGGCCATTGAAGCCTAATGCAATGGGAGCTGAAGTGGTCTCTTCACCACAAACCCAGAGGGCAGATGGTGCCTGGGAGGCAACATATATACAGTAAACCTGTCGTACAACGTCCTCTGCTGTTTTTATTGACATCCATTACAGATATTTACAATGTAAGCAAATAAATGAACAGATATTTACGTTCATCTCACAGTTATCATTAGCACGTGTACAAACCTTTGAAAATTTACCCCAGGGAAAGAATTTAGTTTTGGAATTAGATATATAGTTTTGGGTTAGCTACACCAAGCACACCCCGAGTAAATGGCCTTTACAAAGCAGGTGTATAAATGCTTGGTGCGCCCAGCCAAACACTCCCCCTGTGTTTAATTTCTGTTTTCACACAGAACATGCCTTTTAAGGTCGAAAGATGACAGTAGTACCCGCCATAGTAGGAATGTGGTTGGACAGTCATAGGTAAATGAGGATGCTGTTAGGATAAGGGGGCGGAGTCTTGATGCAGTGTCTTTCCCTGGTCTGCTCTAGCTGCCTTACCCTCTCAGCTGCACTGAGTGTGTTTAGGTATGCTGCCAAATCAGTCTTTATGTGCTGCACTGTGGAACAATCAACCATGACACAGTCACAGAGAGCTTGCTACTGTTTTTGCTTACCGTGGGTGGTGGAGAGCTTGAGTGCTCAGGCTGGGTACCAGGGACCAGGGTACGGAGAGCTATTGAGAAGGCTTCAGAATGGCGGACCTGTCCAAAAAGGCGATTGTGTCTCTGTATGTGACATCCCTAACCCTAACCCTAACTCTAGCTGAATTTCCTGTGACAAGCAAGGAGGATGTCATATTCTTGTACAAGATCACTCAGACAGGTTTAATTTTCTGGACAGATCTGCCTCTGGCATCTGCAGCCAGCAACAACATTTTAGCTGTAAATGATGCATGCAAGCATCTCTGCATTCTGTGTGCCATTTTGTTTCTGCCACCCGTGCAATTGCCACACGTTTAGATGTTTTACTTTGATAAGGACTATATTTGTATCATATTTAACAGAGAGAAGAACATACTACTATTGTTTAGAAATAATAATACATACAATATCATTACTAACAGCAACGTATTTTTGTACTATTTAAGAGTAGGTAGTTAAGAGGGTAGCAAACAGCTGAACCACTGAGACATGTAAGACAGCCTGTGTGAATCATATTAGTGCCTGTGAAGTCTATGTGGACTTCCTGCTTAATTCTATTGACGCGAGATGGAGATACATTAGTCACACTCTGAAAAAGTCCTGAATTAATTTGTTTTATTTAAATCAAACAGTTGGCTTTTTGAGATTAGACTTTCCTCTGAAGTATCATAAGGGAATTAAATCAAACTATAGGCTATATTTTGGCATGGCTCTTTTTGTGAACCAAAAATGTTTGAATCATAAAGGGGGTTTTTATCTTCTTGTGCATGGAGTAAAACTTACTGGCAAATTTGATACTGATTTTGGCAGCTGTACTGAATGCTCTTCCACTTGGCTGTAGGCATTAAAGTTTAGCATCTGTCCATGAATAGGGAGTGTTGACGGCTTGTCTTTAGTCCAGCCCTTTTCTCCTACATAACCACACTTAGCAACACAAAATATTTTTAACCTAAAAATCGTGTGGACAAGGGTAACATTGATTATGTTAGTCTTTGTTTTTTTAGTTATGATGAATAAACTTCTTGCAATAATTGTACTTGTAATGTGTAACTGGTATTACAATAAACAAAAAATAAAAAGAGAATATTCTTCTGTATTAAAATATATATGTACAGTGTGTAGCTTTGTGATACCTTTTTGGGACAGAATGTTGGAATGCTGTATGATGCCTTAATTCCAGAGTTAGGAGAAGCAACTTTAAACCTCAAACATTATGGGAAATGATCTGCTGAATAAAGAAACTGCTTAGAACAGATGTAAAAAGTAATGCCTATCACCGGTTTTAGACATATTGAATTAGTCTTTCTCATAGTGTAGCTAGCCACAATGGTGGATAATCCTACACGTTGTGGATGTTACTGATGTTACTGATGTCTCTCTGGAACCTAAATGTCATGAACAGTTTTTGAGGACGTCCTTTAGAACACTGGGGATTCCTACATTTTATTCTAGTAATGTGGTCAGTGTATTATAAGATTGCATTAAACCCAAAATGTGTGAAAACCTTGTAATGTATTCAGGACTTGCTTAGTGTTGTTCATGTTACTGCTGTTACTCAAGGTTATAGGTCTTAATTAAATATTGTAGCTTACTGTCAGGTCCTTTCAGCATAATTAGGATGGCCTGTTTAAAAACATCAAGAGGCTCCTGTGTGGAAAATATTGGGAAACATATTGAGAGGAGAATGATAAATTATCTACATAAATTTGCATTTCATCTCTGACTTTTGGGTGGCACCAGCTATTCCTAGAATACCTCTGAGCCAACAAAGAGTGTATCCTTCAGCCCCACACATATTCAGCTCCCCGCTCTCCGCTGTGCTGGGGTGTCCAGATGGTGGGGAAGATTTTCTTGGAGTAAGGAATTAATTATTCACCATTTGTGGACACACATCACGGATGGCCTTTATGCACCATTTGTGACAGACTGTTGTTTTCCTTCTGGTTTTGAGGAATTGTCAAACTTGTACGTCTCCCCAGTGTCTCTTTAAGTAGTAGGGCGGATCACTGTCAAACTGTTGCAGTCTGTACAGGAATGCACTATCATTTCTGAAAAAAAAAAACAAAAAGAGCTTACTATGAGAAATGTAGTAACATTTTGATCAGCAGTGTGCTGTTACCTTTTTTTACCTTGGCAAGACATTGAATGTATTTATACCTTATATTATACTATAAAAACGCCCTGTTCCCATTACCAAGAGTGGACATATCAAATTTAAAATGAGGAAATTGATATAATCTACCTGTATTGTTCCATTTTAAATGCATTTTTTTGTGTCTTGCTTTTTCTTTCAGTTCAAAATGTAGGTGGTTATGTAAAGGGAACAATGCACCGTTCCTCTTCACTCACAATGTGCTGGTTGATTCCACTTAATAATAGACTAATCTGTACAACGGCAAAGCAAAGATTGCTCTGTGATCCTGTTCACAATCATCTCATCAACAGAAGGACCCAGCAACGCTGCTTAAACAGAGGAGAGTTTTGATCTTAAGAGCTGAAGTAACTATTCATGACAGTTTTGAATAGTGTTATAAATAAACTGACCTGTTGTTACAGTGGAAACCACCTACTAAACTATGCAACAGCATGCCTTGGACTTAAAAGGACAGTTTTTCCTGGGATTAAAAAAGTCACATTCCGTTGTGGTCAATTGTGTTTTTCACATCTTTCCAGTTGTTGCACAGCATCCTCTCTGCTGCACAGTTGCCCAGCTTGGTTTGATATCTGTTGAAATTGCCAGCCTACCATGTTATACATCCATTCAGAACTCATCCACATCCACAGACTCACCCCAATGCTGCTTGAGGGTAAGCTACCTGATTCTGGTACACATACACAGTGGGCCAGCAGTGGCTGCTGTGAATGAATTGCCACAGGCAAAGTTTCGTTGGGAAGCCATACTGAGCTGCCTGGTCCAGGCATCTCGACCTTTATGTGGTGAAGTATTTGGTTTGCCAGCCATGCACGATATACAGGGATTCTGTGAAATCTCTGGGGTGTAATTTCAGAGCCTTTTTGCTAAACTTGTGCTCTCTTGTCCTCTTGCCTCGCAGGTATTTATGAGCCGACATTTCTTATATTACTGCAGTGAACCGATCCTGGATGTGAAGATTGCCTTTTGTCAGGTGTGTGTTCCTTACAGGTAAAAAAGGTACAGTATTCATTCACTCATTTCCCCTTCATTGTTGTGAATCTGTTTGTGTCTGAGATGACCCCATTGGTGCTGGTGATTTTTATCTGAGTGGGAAAGGGACAACACTACTGCACTGGAGATCATGAGTATTGTTCCCAGTTCAGTACAGTGAACACGTACCTCATGGATATTGCATTAGCTGTAAAGACTAGAGATGGCTTAATTCTGAGCAAATGGATCCACAAATTATTTTTAGAAATTTTAAGAAACAAACATAACAAACAAAATGGATTGGAATTGTCAATAGATGTGATAATTTTTGAAAAATAATGTACATCATGCCACTCGCACCAATGGAGTCATATCATAAATAGCATTAAACGATGTAAATATACATTTTGAGTGTCTTGGTTTGTAATTCCTTGCTTTGCTAGTTGTAATAAACACACTGACTGTTTCCACACATTTTGTAAGCAATTCACGACTTACCACGTAATAATTAACTCAGGCTCTTTTGAATCTTGAAGGATGTGAAAACTGTTGAGAAAATGAGTGAGAAAAGAAAACACACGGACGGCGTGGTCCGACATTCTGAACATTGTAACTGTTCGTCAGTCTAGTCATGGCCAGTAGTCCAGCTAAACACTTTTTCTGAGGTTTGTTTTTTGAATACTCCCTGACATTTCGAAGAAAACTTAGCCTTTTTCCCTATATTGCCTCAGGGACATGAGCTATGGTTGTAACTGTGGTTCTGTGAACCCAGTATGACCGTTAGCCTCGGTGTTGCTGTGAGAAGATAACTGGCTGCTGTGTAGGCAGATTCTAGCATACAGGAGCACACAGTACAGCCAGCACAGTTGTGGAAGCATGCAGTATGTAACTACACAGGCGTCTATACCTTGGTCTGGATCTGGTTACAATCTTATCAGTCACATGCTTTCATCTGAATTTATAGTATCTTTTGGATTTGCTACCCTTAGTTGTGAACTCCTTAGTAGCCTTACAGATCAGGCACTGATCCAGGAAATCCACTTGAATCAAGTTACATTGCTTATTTGTCTAACTTATATAGATAGCATTTTTAGATATTTTCTGTTTATACAGCTGGATTACTGAAGCAACTGAGATTAAGTTCCTTTTCTAAATAGCACAACAGCATCACTCCACTTGCTGATTTGAACCTGTGACAATAGGCAATAGGAATAGGCTCAACTCCTTAACTCCTTTCTAGTTACATTATAGTAACATTAGAATTTTTAGACCTCATCTTTCTTAACACATTGATTATGCCTTTTTTGTAATGCACTCTCTGAATGTATGCCTGAATGTTGTTTTGTATATGCACCTGCTTTTAACTTACAGGCTTAAATAAGAGTGCAGTCAATTTCTACAGAAAAGTAAAGTGCTGAAGCATGTAGGCTAGAGTACACTGGACTATGAGTAAATCAGTCATAGTCAAACTGCAGAGCACTGCGGCTTATTATCAGTCAGCCTCTGACACCCTAGGGCATTTGATGGAGGTGAAGGATTAACTGGAAGCTAATTAAGGGATGCAGCGGTCAAATGATATAGGAAACGTATGGGATAGTTTTTCTAATAATTCAGAACTGAAGGAAGAAAAGGGGGCTTTTGACTCATGGTGGAGAGCTCCTTTGTTTCAATCATTGCACGTCTCTGCACATCACATCGAATATGTATTCAAGAAGTTACAACAACAATGAAGCTGACAGAAAGTCGGGAACAGCAAGATGACATCACCCACAGACACAGTTCTTTTGAGAGGAGGTGTGCGCGATAAGCTAAGGCTAATAAAAGATGGCTGCGGCGCCCCCCCCACCATTTCAATAACAGATAGCAATTACGGCAAATCCTTGTTAATCGGGATCAAATTAGCCCTGTCAGTTTAATTGGCAACCGTTCTTGTGAAAAATGGGCCCCTTGTTGGAAATTGATTTTTGAACTGTGAACGCCTCCGTCAGTTCTGTGCCTGGAGGAAGAGTTTTTTTCTTGGGGTTCCGGTTAGAATGACCTTGCAGGAATGTGCAGGGCCCCTGCCGCTATAGACTCGGGCCCAGATTCAATCTAACTGCAGTGTGCTTTGTCTTTGTCTTTGTGCAAAGTCAAAAGGGAAAAGTCTTTCTCTTCTTATGTGATGTTCTCCATGGAGCTGAGTGACAGCCGAAATTCGATTTTTTTTTTTTTTTTTTGCCTCTTGTGCAAGTAACAAATAAGGTTCTATCCGCCGAAATTCTTTTTCCGTAATTGAGGACAGAATACTCTCCTTCAAACTTATGAATCCATGCATGAATACGCCTGGGTATGAGTTTGAGAGTTAAAGATCCAAAGCCTGAAGACACGTCTCCTCCGAGCGACCCTGGTCTGAGAGAACAGTAAATCTGCAAGTCTGCCTGGTCCAGACAGATGGGCCGGGGTGGGCATTGCAGCCCTTGCTCAGAAGAAATAGCCTCTGGGATTTTTGACAGCAGTAGTGTTGCTCACAGGCACCGACATGTCAAAGTGTCTGTTAGGGTTGCTCTGTGGCGGGAGATGCCTTGGTCACTAACGAGTGAGAACGCAGTCGGTTTCATAACAGGGTGGGCTGGAACATCTGATTCAACAGGTCCAGTCACATTCTGGGCTCATGCGAATGCAGTTAAAAGGACGTCTGCTTAGTTTAGCAGGTGTTGTGTCAAGTCCTGCCAGTTCAAGCCAATATTAATTTTGTAAAAAAAAATCCTGATTTTTTGCAGTCAGCTGTCCTGTTTTACAAGGTTACTGTATTTTGAAGTGAACAGGAACTGTAGCCCGTCAGGGTTTTACTTTTGAATAATCACATGTGATTGCTGATATTTTAACACCTTGTTCGCATTGACCTTCGATAATCTTTGAGCTTTAAAAGGTCACTGGTGAAGTTCCGCTCTGCCAAATGAATAAATGTAAATGTATATGTAAGTTCCACTTGCCAGAACTACCTGATGAAATTCACTGGAGCACCGTTCAATGTGGCAGGGCAGAGGAAATGATGTCAGGTAGTGAGGCATAACAAAAACAGAACCATAGGTATGCGCGCTAAATATGCAGGACATGCACACTGGTAAATGTGCAGTGAAATTATTGAAGCTTACTTGTGTAAGTTAGGTTAACATTCTTTAACTGTGTATTGAAAAAACAGAGATTTGATTGTTAAAATTTTCAAACCATGCTTTTACAAATAATTTAATCGATACTAATGTATTTTAAGTGTAACTGCTCTTCTGACAGTCCCTGGCTGTTAAAGGTGTGTGTAAAACTTTGACAGCTCTAGTGCTGAGTCTCCCAGTGTCAGAAAACCTACATCCTGTGGTTTTGCCTGTAGTCACAGCGGTATATGATAGAGAGTTCTGCAGACCTTCGGTCCTCATAGAGACCCACAGAACAGCCTGTCTACACAGCATAGATAATTGACCATACCTTCACGAGTACGCACTGTAAACAAGGGACCAATTGCGGCAAACTCATCACTGTCTAAACCCACTTCTTTTTGCTCTTATTTTTTCCTCTGTGGTTTTTGTGCCTGAGTTTCCAAAATAAAGAATCCTTTTATCTTCTTGTTTGTGACTTTACATGTGCTAGTCCCATGTATCCTGCATTTCTGTGAGTGGTGTGTCATTGCTTTGCAAGACAGCAGCAGTGAAGTACCCATTCACTAATTGGACTTTCTTCTTCTGGAGTTGCTGCTGTTTGTTTTGGATGTGGTTACACTGAGGGAAAGGCCAGAAAAAATGAGATTTGGGCAAGGACGGCAAGGACGGAATACATGCATGAAATATCTGTGTCGTGATATTGTCATTACCCCAAGCAACAGGAGCCAAAAACAATTTTAATTGAATACCCAGGAGAATGAGAAACAGTCAAAAACAAGGGTACAACAGACCCATCTTTTTAAGAATGGCACTTGCTCATACAGTAGTAATTTGTACCTGTAACGCTTAGAGTACTAATTTCAGTGTGTGAGTAAATTAATTGCCTGCAAACCTCTGAATAATGTCATCAGCAGCAGGTGAGGTCTGTATCTTTTTCTAATAGGATAAAGCTTTAATTGGTTTGTTTATGACCTGACACGGTTTAAGGTCAGACATGGCTGGACAATTTCTTAACAGCCCTCTTTAATTTTTTTTTTGTCCATGACTTGTTTAAGGTTGAATGTAGTTGTTAATTCACAACTTCCTCAAAAGGTTAGGTGAGGAGGTTTGTTAGTGTCTGCTATAACTTAACCTGTTTCTGAAAGATCACAAAGATGCAAAAAGGTGGAAAGATCATTGATATTAATTGGAGAAAAGGAAGAAAAAAAGATTGGTGACATGTCAGGGAGGTATGGTGGAAATCAAGAGACAAAGTTGTAATGGCAAGAAAAAAGTCAGTGGAGAACAAAAGTAAGTCTTCTGACAGAGACCTCCTGTATCTAAGTGGAAGTATTGCAATTCATTGAGCTTCTTGATAGATTCAAGACCTGCATTTGTAACAACATCACAGAGAATAATATGTAACAGTGTACAAACAAGAAAAATTAATACCTTATGTTCAATGATTAAGAAGCTCAAAGGACCACACTGTAAAGGGATAACCCACGTCATCCCTAACCAGTTTGCAGCACCCACCTGAATAATGTGTGGCAGCCATTTTGTGTCTTTTGTCCACTACACACTGGTTGATATGGGAGATGACAAGATGGCCAGACAGATCTCAGTAGGAAATTTGGCCAGGACAAAAAGGGTGATATCTTAGCCCCTTGAAATCAAAATGCCATCAGATCCCCAAAGGCCTTTGGGAGTCAGGACCTTGGTTGTGATGGGGCATTTGTTTCTGCTGGGATCAGTTTGAAGTATGTCCCTTCCTGACCCACCAACAGCAGATTAGCCATCTTCTCCAGAAGGTCCCCACTCCAGTTCTAGCCAAGGCCAACTGTGCCTACTGTCAGCCATTTGGGAAGAGGAGGCTACAAGGTGCTTTGACTGCTGGTCGCTGCCTTTGATGGCCATGAAATGTCAAAGAAGAACTTGCATATCTTACTGACACTGTTGCTTGTATTTGACCCAAAAAGAGCTTTTCCTGGGCTGATGATGGCCCATATGATGTGGAGACCCTGCTTTTATGTACAGTATATCGCCTTTTATAGTTCAGAATTGATGTCATTCTAATTCTACTGCTACTTTTTATTGCTGTCTGTGCAGCATGACAGCTTTTTTTTACTGTGCACTCACAATGCTAATGCTAGGTATCAAGTGTAAGCAAGGAAGCTCTGAGCAGAAAAGCTTATCAATATGAATGTTGTTGTTGATCTATATTAAAGCCTCTGCTTGTATGCAAACACAAGCTCCCAGTTTGTGTTCTAGTCTATTGTCAGATTTTAGTTCCCCGTTTTAGTTTAGGTTCTTGGTTTATGTGGTCTACTCACTGGCTCAAAATGACCTTCACACTTTCTCAGTGTTAGGGTTGAGGGAGTGTCGGTCTATGCAGTATTAAACAGGAAAGGCAATGGTATCGCTCTGCTTTTGCATGTCTGTTAGAAAAATATAATAGACAGTTTTTGGATGTTGATTAAATGCTTTTGGTGTCAGTTTGACCTATGGATAAATTGTGCCTGACCGTTATACTCTCAAGATGTGCTTTGATTGGCTCACAAGCATTACATCATGCCACAGGTTAGGGATGTCAAACCTGATACTCTAATGAAAAAAGAAGTAAGAAAAGTAAGTAAAGCACAGACAGGAGTAAGAAAAGCACAGAAAGAAACCCATATGCTATTCTTCTTCATTCAAGAGAGCACTACTCTGTCTTATGTTGGGGACTCGACAAAGGCCCCAAATTCATTCAACATTTACTGGACTTTGACTCATAACTAAAGGCAAAGTTCGCTTTGGAAAGTTCAGTGATGAAAATTGTTTGCATTGAAAAAAAGGAACACTTGTGTTCATTTGTCAGTCAAGGTTAAGGGAAAATGTTGATTTAATTCAGAGGTAAGTCGCTGCCAGTCACCAAATCAAGTCACAAGTCACATCATCTAATCTGGTAGGACTAGTTACTGTCCATCCATGATAGAGCACAGTCTGGGAGATGCCTATGTTCACCTCACCCTACTCAGTAAGTAAGTGTGGGCTGCTCCATCATGGCTGGTGGAGACTGGCTGGAGTTTTACTAGAGTGGGCATACTTCAGGCAGCCCAGCAAATCAGTGTTAGTGTGGGGCATTAATTGTATGGGGGTATCTCAACAGTAAGACTGGATAAAACAAATATGGGAGCACCACCAGCAACCAGCCCAGGATGGAAATTGACAGTTATGTGGAAAGACACATGAGAAGGTGTCCAGTGTCTGAGAAAGTATCAGCGAGTTTCAGAAAGTGGTCATTAAATCGAATGCTACCTGCACTGAACCATTGTAAATTTGTGCTGGAAAGAATATAACAAGCATACCCATCAAAGGGTATTGTGCACCGGGAACAATGAGATTCCACTGGTGCTAACAAGGGTATGTGGTGGTGGTAATGATATATATAGCTCTGTACCTTTTGTAGACCCTCATACTCTAACCAATGAGGCTATGTACTGCTTATGCAGTGGTCAAAGTAACTCAAGGATAGTGTGACTGATTGAAAACATCCATAGATTTTATATTGTAAACTGTTTTTTTTACATACAAAAAACTGAATATAATTAACAGAACAGAATATAATAGAACAGAATAGAATAGAATTTGTTGGAGGCCAGTATAGACTACACCATACATTTGCTCAGTTCAGTTTAGGAGTCCCAACGAGAATCACATCTTTGTGTCCTGGATTACATAAACTGGCTTTTAGGTTTAACTTGCCATCTGTTGAACCAAGATTATTATATAATGTTTAAGATTGAATTAATGTTGTTCATTTTATACAAAATCACACTTTACAAGTTTCTACTTACAAGTGTCAAATATTTTAACCGTTCTCAGAGATATTCAGAGTGAAGACCACAAAATGTATTCTTCCATAGTTTGTTATCATTGTATTAGTAATCTGTCATTTATTTATGTTCACAATCAGCGATATAGGGCTTTTTAGGTGAGTGAGCTTTTGTGTCACACACTAGGTCATAGTAATGGTCTTTAGTGTACCACTGTGTATGGATATGTTTGTGCATTTGTGTGTAGTATTATAGTTCCTCAGATGCTTGTTGGTTTGTAAAACAATTTTAAGCCCTACCTTCACCACCTACTACCACCCATTAAAAGGAATCTTCTGTATTTATGTTTATTAATAATAAATAGTTGTACATTGTCCTGCATGTAACATGTAAAAATGCATAGTGTTCAGCAGCTAATACAGCAGTTACTTTCTAGTGTTAATCACAGGTTTAGTAATAAATCTTTGAGATAAATCAATTAATTTCTACAGCCGAACTGTGGCAGCTGACCTGCCTGAGGAGAACTAATGGCCAGCAGTGTTTCTCACTGTATTAAAAAATTGTTTACAGGTCTCAGAACAGAACAGAACAGACTTTGTGTAGGTTAGGAGCATGAACTTGGCATTTTTTCCAGCAATAATTGGGTAGAATTGTGTTCTTAAGCCTTAGTCCCAGAATAAAAACACTGTCAGCAAGCAAAAGAATGACCTTTACTGAGCTTTATCTTGCTTGGTAGGATGATAATCTCCTCAAAATCTCTAAACAAAGTCAGGACATGCTATTTTCTCACTATGGCAAAAATGATGAGTTTAGAAATAATCTTGCCAGTCTTTTCTTCAGTGGCTTCCACTAGTATTGAACATGTCACAATGTTCACATACCACAGAAGATATTTTAGTCAGATTTAGATAAAGGAAGCTAAACCATTCTACAGTTTAGTTGTTAGTATAGTTATGTGAAAAGTCAAAATGATGTAGGGTGGTCTAATACCTTCTTCTACTTGTCTCCACAGGGGTTTGGTAAACAAGTGGATGTGTCGTACATTGCCAAGCATTACAATATGAGCAAAAGCAAAGTGGACAACCAGTTCTACAGTGTGGAAGTTGGAGATTCTACCTTCACAGTTCTCAAACGGTACCAGAATCTAAAACCGATTGGATCTGGGGCTCAGGGAATAGTCTGGTGAGTATTAACAATCCTCCCGGATGAATATTAAAAACTTTGTTTGATGCACTGAGTACAAGATGCTTGCATACTTTTTACCCTCTGTGATTTTTCTTGTAAATTTACAGTAAGGTGCAGAAAGAGATGTGTGCTATTTTTAAACTTATGACATAGGAGTATAACCCTAATAATTCATTAAACCATTGATGAGATGGGTCAACAATGTGGGTTAGGACTGCAAAGAAATGGCTGATGAAGGAAGAGTTTGGGTGGCTAGACAGAGAGAAAAATGCTGTGAATTTAGGTGGAACATGGGTGAACATTCCTAGTCTTTCAGTATGTTCCGTAGGATCTTAGAAGGCCACAGTGAAACTGGATCTTGGTTTAATATCTTCTCCGAAAGAAAATCTGATACTAGCATATTAGTTTTTCCTACAGTGCAAATATTTTGACTTCCCATATGTTCAGCAGGTTTAATTTATGTAAAGGTTTATTATTTAAGAGTTTCATGCTTTGAAATGAGGTTGGTAGTTTTGTGTTTACCAGCTGTCACCCCATGAGGGTCAGTTTTTGGGGGCTCCTGAGTTTTGACAGAAACTTTAGGTATAATTTTTTCTGCATATTTGTAGTGGTAACATTTCTTATGTGATTACTGTAACCAAGCATAAAATGTACATGACCACATGAAAAAAACATGAAGAAAGGCACTTTTATGATACATTGAAAATGTGAACACATAACACTTGTATTTCAGGGTTGTTCACCGAATATGTTAGAGATGTCATATTACAGCAGTTACAATGGCTGGTTCTCTGTAGTTTAGCAGATGAAAGCAAAGAGCAGTCTCTCTCTGCTAGTCTCTGAAAGAAAGGAGGGCATATAAAATAGCACATTTTAAACGGGAGGGTTTGACAGCCTTCATTTGGAACGAGATAATTGTGACAAGCAAACAGGACTGAGCATAGCTACTTCATGGGCATTGTGATTAAATTTTTCGAGCTTATTCGACTCTAAAGAATCAACAACAGTTCACCTTCAGAGAGCTTAGTCACACACCCTGGAACAATAGGCCAGCCTTCACTGTAAAGGATGTGCTCGTCCCGGCAAAATGCCAAAGAGATCTGCGGAACATCTTTCTGACACGTTGTCAATGCCGCTGTCACGTCAGCCCCCAGTCCTCGGCAAATAATCGGAGACCGTGGGCTTCTTCAAAAATTATTCACACTTCCAGAAGTGAAATATGACAGGGGTTAGCTCCCCCCCCTCCTTCCCTGCGCCCCTGTCCAAACATGATTGGTTACATTTGCAAACAGGCCGGATAGGAGGGGCCAGTTAATGTGTGGGGAGAGGGCGTGTTCACAAGGGGCAGTAATTCTGGCTGTCAGATGGACAGCGCTGATCTAATTTGCTTCTCATTCTCAGTTGCAGGGTCAGGAGGATTCCACACAGCAAACTCTGTTGTAGCGGGGAAAAAATCTAAAGCGCTTGAGGAAAAAAAAAAATGTAATGTCATTTACTGCTGAATGCAACTTGTCTTTTTTGAAGGCATCACAACATTGGCGGTTGGCCAGAAATACACCGGCCCTCGTTGCCTCGCAGTGTAAGATAACTGTTTTATATTGCCTATGAGTACCCATTTCTGGCAGTGACACCTTTCTCTGCATTATTCTACTGTTGTGCTAAAAATATCCAGTATTTTAGAAATACACTGCACAGGAGTGCATTGGTCAAACTGGAGGGGTAAAACGCAAACGGATAACACCACTGCTGCGGCTGCTTTTTAACTGAAGAAACTGCGTAGAATTACACAGCTAATGATCTTCTGTTGCTGTAGTGTAGAATCGCAAATACACAAACATATCCATACACAGTGGTACACTAAAGACCATTTCTATGACCTAGTGTGTGACACAAAAGCTCACCCACCTATAAAGCCTTGTATCGCTGATTGTGAACATAAATAAACGACAGATTACTAATACAATGATAACAAACTAATCGCAGAGACCCACGACTGCAGCATGGTTTCTATAACTCATTTTCAGGGAGCATTCGGCTGACTCGGGGCAGGGAGAACACAGCCAATTCAGAGTGCCTGGGGCTGACTCAAAGCGATATCCTGAGAAATCAACATCATTATGCAATCCGTTATGTAACGCAGTGATATTTGCCCGAAAAAAAAAAAAAGAACAACAACAGGATGTTGATAGAGACCTGGGATAAACAGCACAAATACAGTAAGAGGATCAGAGGGGACATGGACGCGGCACTATCTCTGCATAGCGCTTAAGTCTGCTCAGGCTGTAAAAAATACTTGTTATTTTGTGTGAAAATAAATTGCAGGCATAAAACTGTGAAAAAGATGCACTGCAGCAGTCTTCATTGCCTCAGTACTGAAACATAAATGGGATGGAACTCATTGTTCAGTTAATTACAAGCGGCTGTATTTAAATTCATCCCGGTTGCGATGGCATTTTTGCATTTGTGAGGGCTTTTTGTTATGCCCGGCACACCTCATCTCAGGTGTCTGGGTCTGCCAGTCATATGGCACAGTAGCCACTGCCCCCTGGATTTAACACGCCGCTGGGTATGCATACTTGGTCCTGTCAGCGTTGTATTTGTGGGTGGAGCTCCTTCCATTTACCCAATAACAGAGTTTTATATGTAGCAAAAGGTTGTTGCTGAAAAAGTATTCCAATGCAGTAATGTGTCAGTTAGGGAAATCTGTGGCATCCATCTTAGATATACTCCATATGTGCCTTGTGCGTGGCTGAGTTGTCTCAAATGACATCATCATCCACACAGCTCTTATAATCACTGTGGTTACCGTAAAAATGCCTCTATTGGCTGTAAGCTTTGCCTGAACATTCCTCTTTATCCATGCTCACACCTGCAAAATGCAACTTTATCACCCAGTTGTCTCCACCTTAGAGTGCAACTAAGCGGTGCATGGGCTAGAATGAATGTCCCCCCGCCCCCTCACATCTGAGTTCACAGTGAGGGTGCCTGTCAAAACACACTTAAGGTCCATTATTACATTTGTGGCTCAATATCAAATTTAAGAAAATAGGATATAAAGCGCTATGGGATTGCAAATGTTTTTTTCTCCATAGACTCAGCTGAGTCATCACTGCTGTTGGTGTGCGCTGTAATGACCCCATAGAAGATATTTTACAGGGATACTTCTTACTCCTTGAACTTTATCCCAGATTTTAGGCTTAGACTTGGATTTTCAAAGTAATGGGTCTAATTGGTTATCATTGTATTTCATCATACCCAACCCATTGAATGATCAGCTGTGTTTATGCACATTTGCTATTGGCTGTTATTATAGTGTTATCATTCGGCAATGTAATACCTGTTGTGTAGTGATCACTGTAGTTACAAGCTTAGTTACAAGTTACAGGTATTCAGTACTTCAGTCAGTGTATTTAAATTAGGACCAATTATGAATGTAAATCCAGCTTTTTGGTTACCTATTGTGCTAGTTACCTCTATGTATAGCATAGCTCTTAGGACACTTTTAGCTGAATGGATGAAGATCCATTTATGTAATTTCAGATGTACAGTACTACTTTTATGTAAAACAATGCCTGATAATGACAAGGCTGGGGCAAGGACTCAGCCGCAGACCAACGAATGCCGGCAGATTTATTAAAAGTCCGACAGGCAGGAATCGTATCCGCAAAAAACCAGGCAGGGGTCAAAAACCAGAAAGACAGTCCGAAGGGCTAAATCCAGAAGGCGGGTAACGGGGCAGGCAGGGTCAGACAACGGGCAGGCAGAGGTACAGGCAACGGGGCAGAAACGGCAGGCAAAAAACAGGTCAAAAACAGGCAGGTCAGAAATGGGAAAAACAACGAGAAAAGCACGAAGCAAATGCGGGAACGAAACGGGCAGAGGCAACCGAGACGAACTGGCAACAGAACAGGGATGAACAGGGCAGATATAGGGCAGGGCTGATAACGGGAATGGGAAACAGATGCGCAGGCAGGCAGGTGAAGATATTGAGGGAAACAGGCGGGCGGAGACCGGGCGGGGAGCGGGGCAGGGCAGGAACACAGAGAAACAAAAGCACATGGACAGAAAAAGAAACAAAAACACAACGGCTAGCGGGCAGGAGTACTGACAGATAAAGAGTCAGCATTTTGATAATGGAGGGTTATCATTTCAAAATACCAGACATTTGGTGGTACATCAGTGCTTGAAAGGGGCCAAACCTGCAGAAAACTGAAATATGCTGATGGGGGAACAGTGCAGGCAACAGTTGATAAGCCCGCTTCAGCGAAATTGTTCACGCCAGACCATTAGATCATTTGCACCACTGAAACATATGGTACCCTGGCATGTGCATTTTTAGAACTTAACCATTTCTGCTTAAGCTGTGCCCATCTGGTAGTTAAGGCTATTTTTCATCTACAGCACTCTACACTTTTCACTGTGGCCTGTTTCTGTGGTCCTTATGTACATTTTGTTAATCAGTGGTAGCTAGCCAGATGAGGAGTGGAGGGAATGCAGTCACTGTGAGATTGTAGGCACATTTTAACACCATCTTAATCTGTATAGATAACACATTTACCATTGGACTGCTTTTGCGTATTACTCATTCATTTAATTTAGTGGTCATTATCTCTCGCACTAGTATTAATGTTTAGTTTTGCTGTCAGGTTTCTAGTGAGAATGATGTTGTAGAATATATTTGCAGAGCCTTCCTTGTTTTAGAATAGAAGTTTCAGAATATTTTAAGATATCCACTAAAGGTTTATTGATGAAGGGCAGCACGATTTTGATACCTCTTTGAAAAAATTCTGATTATTTTCCTCAGAGGTGAAGGCAACATGACCTTGTGCTGTTAAATGCCAGATTTTTGGATTAATACATCTTCTCTGGATCCCTTTTTTTTTTTTTTTCTGGTGAATTGGTGTTCAATGTACTTCCAGAGCAAGCAAGCATAAATTCAAATCCTTGTACCTCTTTGCTCACTGTTCAGAAAATGATTATGCTATTGTTTTGCCAGTGCAATCAGAGAAACAGTGCTGCACACGGTGCTGCAGTGCTTCAGTGCATGATGCGCTATGCCCCCCCCCCAGCAGATTTCCCATCGGCATTCTTCGCCGTGTTGACCTCATCAGCGATTGCAGCGGAACGATCTCTATCTCCACCGTCCCTCACAGAGAGTTCTGATGGTTTTCCGCAGCCAGCTCGAGGGATTGGTCTGAAAGAGGGACAATTTTTGATTCCAGTAAAAATGAAGCCTCTCTTCAAAAGCCAATTCTTCTCCCCCGGCTTTAAATTATTATTATTTGTTCTTTTTCAAGAGCAGAAGCTGTTCCATTATCAATTACTATTTTAATAAGTGGGAAAATGACGCAAAGAAGGAATTGTGGGAAGTAGGTATGCACCAAGTTTAAGTCACCATGGTTCACTCGTGCTGTCAGTTGGTCATGGCAAACGTCACTCTGTCCCCCAGATGTCACAGCGGGACCTGTGTGTGTTACACGCTTGCAGTGGCAGTGCTTGTGGCCACTCCTAGAGTAACCCCTTCAGAATTTGAACAGCAACTGTGACCTTTAACCTATGAATGGGGTGGCAGTGTAGAATAGTGGCAATGAGCAGGACTTGTAACCAAAAGGTGGCTGGTTCACTTCCCCACAGGGGCACTGCTGTTGTACCCTTGGGCAAGGTACTTAACCCAGAATTGCCTCAGTAACTATCCAGCTGTATAAATGGGTAACCTATAAAAAATTGTAACCTGGATAAGAAAGTCAGATAAATGCCAATAATGTAATGTAATGACTTTAATCAGCGGTCGCTTTGTTCATTTGCCTTCAATCTGACTTAGGGGTCCTCTTTTCCATGAAACTTTTACCTCTGTTGTCAACTCCAGGCTCCAAACCCATACCTGATGCTTTCTTTCAACTCCACCACTTTTACAACTCCACCACACAGGAAAGAATGAAACTTTAATGAGCCTGTCTTGAATAAACATGTCCTACCCCATTTTTACAATGTTTGTCTGCCAGTGGGACATCACAGGTGAGCCACAGTGTTCATCAGGAAAGACTGGGAGGCCAGGTGCAGGATCTCACAACAGACCCATTACAGTGTCTTCTCTCCATTATTCTCCCTCTAGACTCTCGGATGGCCTCTATTTTGTGGAGGTCCTCATTTTTCACCTCCTGTAGTCCTGTGAGTGGAACGTACACAACAAAGCGAGGGCAATACAAGGAGTTCTTTTTCATTGCATCACATATCTGTTTTGTGTCACCTTTTTGGAAAAGACTCATCCCATGCCAGAATATAAATGTCTGTAATAAGTGTGCATCACTGCACACAGCGCTGCTTGGAAAGCAACTAGCAGTGCTGGTTAGCAGAAAAGTGAGGGTGCAACTTTTCCTCACACTGGGGAAAACAAACTGGGAGTGATATGATGGCTACAGCAGCATACTGTAGATCAGCGAGGGCTGTTGTGTCTTTTGCTTTGCTGTTTGAATTGCCATGCTATAGTTGGACACAGACTAAGGTTGCCCATATCAGCATCATGCAGATATATGTGTGCGTGATGTTACTTCTTAATCATGCAGTACACTGCTATCTATTGCTATCAGGGTGGTAGCTTGTCCTGGTATTAAGTGAGCCATTTGAAATAACCTTAACAGGCAGCTAAACCTCCAGCTTAGACCAACATGTCACTGAACTCTGTGGATGCGGGATAGCTTTTTCTACTGTGCAAGACTAGGACACTGCTGTACAGTGTACAGGTATATCAGTATATCAGATGAAACTCATGTGTAGCCTACATTTTCTTTTCCAGTGTAAAAGATTTGAGACAACCTCACCTTATACAACAGTTACTTAGTAAGTCAACAAGTTGTACTTGGACAGGGCCAGGAAACATATTGTAGCTAGCTAATTAATGAATGCTTGCTAGATATAGATCTAGCAATCAGTCAACAAAATTGACTATACATTTAAAAATGATTCCATGTATTAATTTAGTGTAGATTAAATTAGCACATTCTTGGCACATGCTGTTTTTGACATGTCTGTCGCAAAATGCTCTCTGCATGTTTCCCCACACCCCAGTGATCGCCCGCCCTGATGAGATCGGTGGAAAGTGCTGGTCCAAGATTAATTAGATCACTGCTTTCACATTGGATAGGGTTAGGATTAGCGGTGGGACTTAGATCAGTGCTTACAGGCACTCTCCTCTGAAAGCATTTGTGCACAGCCTGAAGCCAAAAACACTATTTGAGTGACCTTGACTTTGAGAGAAAGGACAAGTTTTTGCTCTTCTCTGTTATTATTGCTGCGAGACATGGCTTCACAGCACTTAGAGGCCTTTCACAGATAGCCTACTATCAGGAGTCAAATGTGCTAACATGACACCAACGTGAATTGGAGGCTTTCAAATTGTTGCTATCCTGGAGAGATGGATTGGCAAATGAACACATTCTGGTCATTATATCCATCAGAAAACGATGTAGCCAATATTCATGTATTACTGCTAAAATATGAAGCAGCAGAAAAAATAGCCACTTGATTGGAATCCAGGCACTCAGCTAAATTGCACAATTTTCTCTCTGTGTTTTGTACGTGCTCCAGCAGTATTGCTAGAGTCTTAAAAGAAGAATACTAACACCAAGTAGTAAAAGTGGTATACTAACACCATTAGTCCTGGAATGTTATTGTCCCAGTGTTTTTGATCACATAGTTGCTGAAAATATTCATAGACATATATGCATTGCTTTTTTCTCAGTTCAGTTAATATACAGGTATTATTGATGTTGTTGATTGTTCCTCTAGCACTGAAAACAGGTCTCCATGTCTGGATAGAGGCTTTGGAGTTTTGCGATTCTGAGACATTACACAATCCCCGGCAAATCCCGTATTTTCCAGAGAGGAGCAGACGGCCGGACGGATTGTTAATGAGTGCAGAAATGTTATGTGAAGCCGAGGAGCAAGGAACGCGCGGTCTTCTCGCCCTCGACAGATGTTTTCAAAGAGAAGCTTGAATTTAATCTGAGTACAGCTTCATACACAACTGGAGGATGAGTCAGATTCCCGAGCTCCTCCACTCTGGTCCAGTCACAGTGTTGGAACGACTGAAGGAATGCTGTCATTACTCAAGAATAAGCACACTATATTTTCAAATGTATTGTGTTTTTGTTGTTGAAGAAAACTATAAAAATCAATACTGAGCAGGAACAGACAAGGACAAATTCTTCAGCTGTATTCTGTGCAGGTGGTATTTCTTTTGGAATGGTTTATTTTCATTTATTGCATTGCAGCAGAAAACACAATAGTGGAATAACCATCTCAGTCTTACTTTATTTGGAGAAAGGCAGTCATTTATTTTCATCACTTGTTACTGCTGTTTGGATCAATGTTTGTCAGCAATATTGTGTATGAGCCTCAGTTCTAGACTAACAAATGAAGAAATAAATAATACATGTAAAATATTGCACATTTGCTTGCTTTTGACAAAATGTATTGATTTTACTTGGGATTTCACTCATGATGATAAGCTCAGCCCCTCAACACCCCCCACGCCCTCCAAACACCACCAACCACCACTACCACCTCCATTTGTTGCAATATGTTACATTTGACGTCCAATCAGTTAACTTGGTTTGGATCAACGAGTCCACTGAAAAATGTGCGCCCGCTCCAGTTGCTACCCAATACTAATGAAATACCAAGTAGGAGATATTCCAAATGCTGGATGTTTGCGTGGGTTTTGACTTTTATTGATTTCGCTTTGAGCCATTTCAGTGACCATTACCTGAATTACCTCAGGCTGCCCACCCTTGCCCTCAAAATCGTTTCCTTTGCTGTCCAATCACTACATGGCCTTCGAAGGCTGCGTCGTACCTCATTGCCTTTGATGGTGCGCGTACTTTGCCCCTGTCATGGTTGACATTACTCCTTGTTCATGTGTGTTCTCTCCGCAGTGCTGGGTATGATGCCGTCCTTGACAGAAATGTGGCCATTAAGAAGCTGAGCAGACCCTTTCAGAACCAGACCCACGCCAAACGGGCTTACCGGGAGTTGGTGCTTATGAAATGTGTCAATCACAAAAATGTAAGTACCTGTCAGCAGCGGGACTACTAAGAGGCAACAAGGGTTCTGTAATCAAATGAAGCTGTACTTCGGTTGGAATTACCAAGCATTGATAAACTTGCCTTACTGATTTGGTGTGTATAAGGTGTTTCCAAATTCTTAGAGAACAGGCCTTTAAGACTTCCAGAGAGGCAACTTGGGGTCAATGGGCGGTTTTTTTGCATTATCGAGTACAATTTTGACAATATCGGTGTACAGTACAATGTCACAAATGTCTTGGTAGGATTTTTGTAGGGATCAGTGACTCATTACCATGCAAGACCCCGCCAGCATACAGAGGATTGCATCTTACCTGGTGTTCTTCAGTCAACACTCAGTTATGTGAATGATCTCTTTCGGTCCTCAAAATGGGCGCATCAGCAAAATAAACACCATATGAACAGAACTGGCCTGCATCCATAATGGGTGCTCAGCACATGTGTGAGCACCATTTGGAGAGTTCTCTTCTAAGCTGCATATGTTTCCCAAGGCTGATGTAGGAAACTCAATAGTAAAATATCGATCGGTTAGAAAAAGCTATTTAAATGTAATTTAGAGGAGTATTCCGTGTGAGGGTGAACACTTGTCCTCATAACTTAGCTCTCATTTGTCACACGTCTGCTCAAACTGCTGATATGTTCATCATATTTTATACAGTATGAAGCTGGATATTTGAAACTCTGGCATTTTCTGAATACACTGTAAATGTTCACAGTTAAATAGAGCGAATATGATGAAAGAGATTACTATGATGATACTGTGACATCCAGATTAATTTTTTAAGGTGGAAGTTACCTATTCATAAAAAAGTCTGAAAAGAACATGGGAAGATCATCCTATCTCATTACAGTGCTATGATTGAGTTCATTCTGCATGCAAATAAAAATCTTATTTTTTCAGTGGCTCTTTTTATTTTCCATATCGATGCATTTGAGAATGAGCTTGCGTATATACATTTCAGACAACATATTGGGTCGCTTTTTTAATATTGTGTGATATGAATGTGGAAGTCTGGAAATCTGGTCTGTATCGGATATTGAGGAATGCCTTACAGGTACACAATCAAGTGTTTGGACCTCTCTTCAAAGCTTAATTTAGGAGCCCCTTAAATAATCAGTGCTTTCGTGTTTGCGAAAATAGACAGTGAAATTGATTTAAAAATCGGAGGTAATTACCGTGCCGTGGTAGCAGACAGGCACATCCCCGCAGCCCTGTTTTCCAGGCCCCAGGATATGTAAAGGATGGAAAACGAAGCACTGTGACAGCAAGATGAGGCAACAGCGCTGGGTTTTCCATGGATCCTAATTTTCACTCTACTGCAGCTCCCCTGTCCCCCGGCTGCAGTCCCTCTCTCTCTCTCTCTCTCTCTCTCTCTCTCACTCACTCCTTCTCTCTCACTCTCTCCCTCCCTCCCGCCCTCTCTCTCTCCCCCCATCTCCCTCTCCCCCTCTTGCTCTCTCTCTCTCTCCATCAGCAGTGTCCTTGAGCAGGGTCATTCCCAGCCCAGTGCCGTATCCCCGAATTGTGCTGCATCCCCCTCCCGGCCCCCAATTCCATCACTTGCAGAAGGGAATCATGTTATTGCATTTGTGCCTGTAGTTACGTAGTTATCAGGCAGCATGCATGCTGAATGACGGCTTTTTTTCGTTCTTCAGTTCAACGTCTATGGCCGAATTACCGCGAAAGCCCCTCAGCTTCTGTTCGCCCCGTTTTCAGGCTCTGCGTGGTGCTTTTTAAGTGGGAGATTTGTTTTATTTAAGCGTGAACACCAGCTGCAGCTTCAGGTTCTGCTGATTTCCACTGGCACTCATCTGCAGCTTCTCCTAGGGCTGTAGACAGTCTTTGATATTGTTTCCTTTTTGATTCTGTGATGTGCAAATGATGAACATTTTAGGGGAGTCATTATGCATAGCATAAAATTTACACACATTCTCAAGTGAGACAAAACATTTTACAACAAACTGCAGTGGTCTCATAGTATGGTTACAATGTATTTTATTTATTTTTTTAAATAAGGCATTCTGAAATTAATATTAGATTACAGTGGCCCAACAGTTAGGAAACTGGGCTTTTTACCAGAAGGTTGAAGGTTTGATTGCAAGTTTAGGTGCTGCTGTTGTGTCCTTGAGGGAGGTACTCAGGGTGCAAAATAGGGGGGTCTGGGGGGGTCCGAGACCCCTTGATTGACACTTGAGACCCCCCTGAAAGCCTCAACAGCAAAATTTTTGGGGGTCTCTAGAAGAATCTTTAAAAAATTATTTGTCACATGCAATTGTCACTAAAAATGTCTTTTAACCCTTAAAGCCCGACAGACGAAGCCTGCGTCCAAATTCACATCCCTTCTTCTCAGTTGAATTGCTCACGAAGTATTCATCGCTAACGATGCTAGTTGCTTGTCTATGCGATGATGTGTTGGCAAGAAAAATAAATTTGAATTTACAATCTGCGTACAGCACTGCGTCCATCTCCACACCCATTACTCTTGATTGAATTACTCATGAACTCGTCATTGCATAGATATGGTACACACATCACAAGAAAGAGCGGAACCGGTGCTTTGTAATGATGCTAGTCACATATTTGTACATACCGAAGTAATCACGTTATGACAGATCAAACATTTGCTAAGTAATATCTTTACTAATTTCTTCACCCATTTTAACACTCCTGCTTCTCGATTGAATAAGTCACGAAGTCCCTATCACTTCGTATATTAAATAAGTTCAAAATAAACAGCAGAACTTAATCTTTCCAATGATACTAGTTGTTTCTCTGTGCGACAAAGCATTGACGAGTTATCCGGTTTTGAAATCTATGGGGCGCCAAATGTAACAGACCTCTTTTCGTTGACAGAGTGCCTCCTGTGCTACGAAACGGATGCTTCTGTGCTATGAAACGCATAAATTCATTAGAAACCATATTCCGTCCACAAAAGCCTACAGGAATGCCTTCTGTAACTGCGGAGTCACGGAATATATTGTGCTGAATCCCTTTCGTGCACATCATAGATTCAGTAATATAGCAAAACAGTTAAGCGGACAAAATGAACATTCGATGGCACAGAATGATGATAGTATAGGGCATTCTGCATTTCGTGCCACAAAAGCATAAATACTGGCCTAGGACATCTATTACGTGGACAGAATTACTTTTGTCTACAAAATGAATTTCTTTTATCCACATAGTGCGAAGTGCATTCCGCCTTTTGTCCACAAAATGAAAAGCACAACGGTCAATTCAGTGCACGAAAGGAATTATCCATTTTGTTTTCTGTGCACGAAAGTATGTCCTCTCTTCAATATTTCGTGGACACAATGCTAACGAGTTTGTGTTTTTTGTGGACAAAAGGCGTTATGGTGTTATATGGTTTCGTAATGAATTTATGCGTTTCGTAGCATAGAAGCATCCGTTTCGTAGCACAGGAGGCATTCTGTCCACGAAAAAAGGTCTGTTACATTTGGCGCCCCATAGATTTCAAAACCGGATAACTCGCCAACGCTTTGTCGCACAGAGAAACAGCTAGTTATTAAACTAACTCATATTTGAAAACTCATGACACTATTAAAAACCGCTTCTTTATAATGTTGCTAATGTTGATCCATATGTGAATAAGTGACTCTGTGGAGTAGTGTGTAAGGTACTGAGCTTGCAATCAGAAGTTTTACAGGTTTTGCTGCCAGACCCAATACACTAAGCCTGAATTGTTTCTGTAAACGTATACTTCTATAAATGGATAATATGCGATATATACATAATCCTGGATAGCATGAATTTATAATGTGCTATAATGTAGCTACATTAGTAATCGTTGGCAGATCCACAGTTAATGACATCAGAGCAGCTTTTTCTCAATGGCAACCTTTACAAAAGCATCTTGCTTTGGAAATACAGTCACAATGTATTTTTGTTTTGTGATTATGGGTCACAAATCACTGACATTACCTGCATTGGTGATTGATGCTGTCATTTTAAATTTCTTATGATGGAATCACAAGAACTGCTGCTGAATAAAGTAAATCTTCCTTTACGCCCTTTTTATGCTCCTTTATAGATACAAACTCATTACATATTTTTTCGTAATCTAACTGTGATAAATATGTCTTGTCCATTTTAATGTGCTGCTTGAGTTTGATTTAATGATGTGTGTGTATGGGGAGCAATAAAATACAGTATTTTGGATGATGCATGTTTTATTGTTACACTAAACTGTATTTCAGGCTGACACCTAACCGAAACTTCTCTCATTTTCTTCATTTCAGATAATCAGCTTATTAAATGTTTTTACGCCACAGAAATCTTTAGAGGAATTCCAGGATGTGTAAGTACCACACTGCTATGCAGACCCATGCACAGTTTGGAGATAAAATAATGATAAAGAATGAGCATGCTCAGATATGCCTCTGAAGTGACTAAGTCTGTTGATACACTATACAGCAAACCAAGGTCATATTACATTACCATAAGCCTGCAGCGTATGAAAACAAATGATCCCTTCTTATTTATTTATGACATTAAAATTAGCATTTGATGCAACATAATGGCTTGCCGCTTTTATTAAAACTTATAAGCAATCGTGTGTATTGTAAGTAATCGTTATGTAATATCAAATGGTTGCATTCAACATCTGAGATATGAATTTGATCCTGCACTTACTGTTATTTTAAACTCAACTAACTACACTATGGATATGGGACTGATTCTGGATTATTTGCTTTAGTGTTTTGCTAACAAATGAACACTGTGCCCCAGGGCCATGAATCAATGTCTGACGCCTGACACTGCTTTTATCAACATCATATACAGGGTTCATTCAAAAGTTACATGCTGCACAGTTTACTTGTTCCAAAATATCTCCATGAGGATGATGTCAAATAGTATTATGCCTCATTCGAGAAACACCGGGTAGTTTGTGCAAGTGACAGCGCCCTGCTGTGAAACCCTGGGGTAACTCAAAGGCACAGACATGTGGTCCCTTACTACGCCTTTACTACGCCCGTCTAAAGCTGTTAGAGTTGACAACAGGAAGCCGCAAATGGGGCAATCATAGCAAATTATTTTT
Organism: Megalops atlanticus; assembly: GCA_019176425.1. NCBI lineage: Eukaryota > Metazoa > Chordata > Actinopteri > Elopiformes > Megalopidae > Megalops > Megalops atlanticus. The sequence continues at coordinate 30,695,169 of CM032880.1, read as the reverse complement.
AAGGGCGCCAGCACTGGTTTTCAGTAATTTAATACACACCGTGAACCAAGCAGTTGTATTTATTTCAGTGTACATCAAAAAGCCATAGACAATTAATCAAGGAAGTACGTTTAAATATAGGTAAATGACTTCATTAACTTGCACTCCCAATTTCGGCAGTGTAGGAAGACAGTTACGAAGTTACAGGAAGTCATCTACAAGAAGTGTGCAGCTGATTCGCTTCCCCTGACTCTCATAACAGCATGACCGTGTCCTACATTACTCACTATGCTTACTATCTAAGTGATAGCCATGGCGGCATCAATCAGAACTAATGACAAAATCCACATCATCTATTTGCGCAAAGCAGGAAATGGTTTATTCCTTTAATATGCCCTTGGAGCAATCCAAGACCATCCAATCTTCAATTGCCATAAATGATAATCGCTCAGATGGTCGGCTGCACGGGTCTGTTTATTAGAACATTTTTTTCTAAAAGTACTGGCAAGAATATTGCAATAATTCATCTAGGGAACGTGAGCTAAGCACTTTTCCATTGTTGTTAATGCTACATCATGACCAAGCCCTGCGTGTGCAAAATAATGTCTAATCACATAAGGACATGAGGCCATTTGCTTTTTTTCCAAAACCCTATGCTCCTGGTATAGCAACTAAAGCAGTACAATCAGAACATTGCTGGAGTGATTTACTTTCCACACAAATTAATTATTCATTTAATTTATTTAAAATTAAATCATCAAATTTTTGTAAAGCCTGATGGTAACAAACCCATATCACACTAAACCCTGCTGTAGAAGGCATGGTGGTGCTTGTCTAACTTACAGCATCAAAAGAAATTAACTGAGGAGAATCAGAGTAAATTAATAAGCTTTTTGGCTACATTGCCATCCTATTAAAATACACACAATGGATTTGATTTGGCATTTGACCCCATGTGGGCTTGAGAATTTAATAAATAAGCTCATTTAAAATGTTAAAGTTGTTCGTTTCCATCGGCCATTTGATTTTTAGCCATGTCTTTCCTGTTGTTCCCCTGTAATTAGGCACTATGATGACATTGGCCTAATTCATTCCTTGCAGGCATAGATGTAATCAAGTGAAAAATCAATATGTCAGTAATAAAAATGCATCTAATGCAGAAGCAGATTTTGCATCAAGCATTGGCTGGATTGTGCTCAAAGTGCATTACGCATTATATGTTGAATTGTTGAATGTTGCTTTATTTGAACTAAACAAATTTTATTTTTTTCTTTCACATTTCCAGCGAGTTACCTTTCAGGTCAGAGATTACAAAGGAATCATGAATTAAATTATGGGAGATATTCAGTGATCAGAAAGCTGTTAACGGACTTTGTTTTGTTTACGGTGACATGAATAATTTGAATTTAACCGTTTCAGTCATTAAAAATAGAATGCGTTTCATTGCATTGCTCCTACATTCATTGCCAGGTTTAGCTACTTTATACAGAATCTCCTTTAAACATCATGTCAAAGAGGAAGGTCAGGGATTGATATAAACTGTTTCACCACATAAAGTGTGGTTTCACATAGATGCCCAGCGGGTGGCGTGTAATGAAGGGAATTTTTCACCTCGCTGTTTGCTATTTATATCCAGGAGCTTAGGAGTGAAGTTAAACTCCCAGTAAAATGCAATAAGCCTCTCAAAAGTAAACCAAGTGAAAGTATTTTTCTGAATATACCAGGTTTTGCAAAGGAAATTATTATAACAAGTGGATTTAACACATTCTTGGTATGCGTAATTAAACACTTTTCCTCAGCTTGTTAAGGTTACTATTGTTAGTGCCATTTAACAAACTGAATTGTGGAGATATTTGATTTTCCATGTCTCCAGGGCCATGGGGGGGAAATTGCCTTCTTCCCCCTTAGGTTTCAATTTTATAGATAGCCACAACATTTGCTTATGCAGCCCCTAATTATAAGGAGACTTCAAATTAATGTCAGTTTATAAAATCTAGACCCCTCTGGATAGAACATGTCCTATGCCCTAGGTGACGCATTCCCCGTGACTGCCTTAAGTGCTCTTTGATAGCATTATCTGTTCTCTGGCAGTGTCTTTGGCAGTGCATTTGATGGATGGAATATGTGGTTTGGAAGGATCTGTGAATTCAAGTGCTCTCTCTGTCTCTCTCATACAGGTACCTGGTTATGGAGTTGATGGATGCCAACCTGTGCCAGGTGATTCAGATGGAGCTGGACCATGAGCGAATGTCTTACCTACTCTACCAGATGCTGTGTGGTATCAAGCACCTGCACTCTGCTGGCATCATTCACAGGGTAAGGCAGACACTGGCTGGGCTGGGTGGGCCGGGCGCTCAGCCATCAGGCGTAGTATTGACACCGGCACTGTAGTGATAAGTGTTAGCAATTTTGCTAATGATATTCTCATTAATATATAATGGAAATTAACTAAACTTAGTGCCATCCAAGACTAAGAATCTCACATAACACTTTCTTTCCATGTCAGATGTTCATGGCATCCCTCCTCCATTTCCTTTTTTCCCCTGTTTATGATGTCCACACAGGGGGTCAGCAACCTTGGACCATGGCCAAGTGTGACCCCTTTGTCAGACTCCAAGCCAAATGAAATACTGCCAGATCAAACACAACCTTCATGCTTTGATTGTGTGGAAATTCATATCTGCTGAACCAAAATTTAATATTATTGCTTCACTCCCTTACATGTACATGTTCTCATAATACTGCATGCACCAGGCAAACTGGGCTTCAATATCATTGTAAAATATATCTTCCTGGGTTATTTTGTGTTTAGGAAAGGATAAAGAATTCTGTGACAGCAGAACTTACCATGTACAATCTACTGTAGTGTGGTTGTAATCGGGTTTACTCCCAGTACAGTGCCAGCTACAAAATGTCCTCCTCTGTTGTCTCCCAAAGGACCTGAAACCTAGCAATATAGTGGTCAAGTCTGATTGTACCCTTAAAATCCTGGACTTTGGGCTGGCCAGGACCGCAGGCACAAGCTTCATGATGACACCCTATGTGGTGACGCGGTACTACAGGGCCCCAGAGGTTATCCTGGGGATGGGCTACAAAGAGAACGGTAAGACTGCATTCACTTCTTTCACACTACTGAACTGTACGGTCAGGATTCAGCCCTGTAGTAACACGAATTGCCCTAAACTTAAATAAACTAAACTAAACTAAACTTAGTCGACTGTTATTTTTCATTACTGGCACAGTATACTGTATTATCTTCCATTAGCTATAAATGTCTGCTTCAGTCAAAACTCATGATGTTGTGAATGTAATAGAAATACAAATACATATATCTTTCTTTGTCGTGGAAAAAAAATGCAATGCAGTAGGATCGAATCCAGGCCCAATTTCACTCTTTGGCTTATGTCGTGTTTAATTTTTTTGTAAATCACCATAAAAATGGCATAAAACAGACACCCATCCAATACCCATCCATTTGAATATTTCTGTTTTATCACCACATATATAATTCCCCTCTTTGTAATTGAAATGGTTGACACGGAAACTTGTTATGCCCAAATTAATTGACACCTTTATTGTTTTTCAGATTTCCCTTCGGAAATAAAATAGCATTATCTAATGCAGGCAGTTCCTTGCCACAGCGTGGCCTACAGTAAATGTGTAAATAAAGCTAGCATTCGGCTAATGGTCCCCAGTTAATCCCCCCAGAGATGAGTAGCTCCGTTCTCTTAATGGAGTGGAATGGCAGCCTCAGTGACTGCGCTGTGGCCATCTGACTCACAGTAATGTACTATGCACGGGGTCCTTAGGGTCAGAGAGAGGGTATGGATTTTCTGTTACCAGCAATACCCCTCAAGACATGCCACAACCTCTGATTAGAGAAGTAGTACTCACTTGCGCCTTTCGCCTTTTTCACTAATACCGAGTCTGTGTCTGAGTGACTGCTGCAATTCCAAACTTCAAATCACTCTCTCTGTCGCTTCTCTCTCAACAGTGTCTTGTTTATGCTAACCTCTAACCTTTCACCCCCGGCAACTCTTTTCTTCTGTGCCTACAGTGGATATATGGTCAGTTGGATGCATTATGGGAGAAATGGTCCGCCACAAAATCCTGTTCCCGGGAAGGGACTGTATCCTTGATTGACTTATGTCGGTGAATATCAATAAAGGGCACCTAGGTTCATTTATATGGATTCAGTAACAAATATATAAATATAATTACATGCCATGTATATCAGAAAGCCTGACAGAAGATAAGTAAAGCAGATTTCAAGACATTACATTATTAGCATTTAGCAGATGTTTTATTCAGAGCGACTTACATAGGTTACAGTTTTATCCATTGATACAGCTTGGGATTTACTGAGGCAATTGTAGGTTAAGTATCTTACCCAAGGGTACAGCAGCAGTGCCCCAGAGGGGGATCAAACAAGCAACCTTTCGGTTATGAGCCCTGCACCTTTCCACTATGGTACACTGCAACTCTGGAGTTTTTCCATGTTTGTCCATTAACCAGAAATACCAGAATGGGTTTAACAGGAACTAGGGAAAGGTGGCTAGCTACTCTCACTTACCCCGAAAACTACATTTCTTAGATGATGCACGAGAGAAAAATTAAGAACAATCACTCTCACACGCGAAAATAGAATAAACAGCTGGGTAGCGTAGCTGTTTTTAATTTTGAGTTTACATTTAGATAACAGTCTAAACAAATCACTAGATGAATTAGCACATTACCATCTTTACCACTGCCTTTCAAAGTAATTATCATAGGAAGTGTTTAAAAGTAGTTAAGTATCAAATTAATAAGTTATTGAAACAGGGCCGAAGGGGTTTCTATTTGTTTAATTAACACTTTAATTATCCTGATCTCTTTCAATTAGCCTTGTTTGGGTTCTGTTCAGCTGATGCCGTAATCACTTGACCATTTGTATAAAAAGTCCTGAATGTGGGATATACGTACACATAATCCTTCCTTCTAAAAATTACCCATGTTCATTCAAATTTTCAGTATGTTGGTGTAAATTAGAAGCAATGCACATTGTCATTTGACCGAATTTGTGCATCCTCTCATGTTAACACCATTTCATTTTTTGGAGTAAAAACATGGCTTGATTTCTTGGCTTTATTAATGTCTTTTAAAAAAAGCACTCAATCAAAAACTGAGGCCTTATGTGCTGCTTTGTCACTTCCTTAGCAACTGCTTGACAACCACCCTTCAGAAAGTCCCTGGTTATCTATTCTTTTCTGCAATTGCTGTGCGTTATTGTTACGATTGTGAGTAGTCTGAAGGGATTTGATCATTTCTCCGATGGCTTGAGAATATTCTATGTAAGTTTCATGTATTTATTTAGTTTTTACAGAATCATGTTATTGCTACAGTACATAACTCCTTTTTGATTTCAGAAATAAACTCCCTGTGGACATTTTTTTGGACTGTCAAAAATACAGGAAATGCTCTGAAAAAGAAAATCAGGAGCAACAGAAGAATGGAAGTTCAAGCAGTTGCAGTTTAACTGGTGTAGGTGGTTCATGGAAACCATGGGAACCATCTGTGAGGCTTAAAAAATCTGTGAACCAGTTTGAGCCAATCTTTAAAACTAGGTGCAGCCCATAATGTTTGGGAATGCGTTTACTGTTACCAAAAGAACCCACATTTTTACTCAAATGTATATGTATGTGTGTGTATAAACCCATTTTCATTTGCATTCATTCATTTGGCAGATGCTTCCATACGGAAAAATGCACAAAGCAGCACAGGCACACAGTGCTACAATAAACTAAGTGCTTAATGTCAGTGACACAAGTGAAGTGTCAATGTATAAGTCAGTACTGCAATACATATAAAGACCCATACAACAAGATGCAACAAGAATCAAGAATCAAGCACTACAGTCAGTGTGTTCAGGATATTCATTGGAATCAATCCATGGTTTATAAACATTGTTTGAAACAATGGACCCAAACCACAAAACCTTCAAATTAATTTACAGTTAATTTACAAAAGCAAAATAACACTGACATCAGCTGAGTAAAAATGTATGTACAGTTTAACTGTGAACAAGTTACACTTTCGATGAAATAGATTAATGAAACACGCTTTTAACATAGCCATACTTACTTGTGACAAATGACAAAAATTTCTGTCTGTAGCCAAAGGGTAACAGTTAATTTTGGTCAATTATTAAGATTTTGGTTTAGTTTATATAGTACTGCTTAACACATGTCAAACATAAAATGCACTCCAAATGGAATATTTTGGAATAATTAATAATCATAACTGAATCTTGATTGTTTTTTCTTACCTGGTGGACAGTGTAGGTTAATGTTCAGTTTTCTTCCTTAAATTATCAGCGTAATGATACTATTAGTAGCTCCACTTACGGGTTTCTCCTAGGAATTTACTAATGCACAGATGTATACAGACATTACATGAATACTTGAATAGCATGAATCACATTAAATACATAAATAGCACTTGTCATACCTAAAAGCAAAGAGGAGGTTTTGACACTTCTGTTTGAATTGAAATATAGCAGCATGTTGCCAGTGTCATTGGTTCAGCCTTTCAGTGGATCTAACCTTGAGGAATATGAGAGCCTTTTAGTGGAAGTCCCCTCCACTGACTCGGTCAACACAGAGAGGGCAGGCTCGACATCCTGCATACTCAAACAAGCTCTGACCTAACACAACCTCCAGTGAGGGAAGAGAAGCATTACAGACAACGGACAGAATACCACCACTGTTGTCACACAGAGGATTAAGGGTATATCTTCCTTCTAAATGTCCCCTCAGATAATGATGTCTTAGGAAACTTGTGAAACTGCAATTATACCTTATACATTATTATCTTAAAAAGCAGGGGTCATCCCATCCGTTTACAGGAAAGGAGCTCAGTGCCAGCGTCAGCTTGTTAGCTTGATGAGAGCACAGTTCGGTGCAGCACTCATTTTAGCAGAATGGTTTATATTCATTGGTACTCGGTGGCACCACCATTTCTCTCCATATTTATGGAGGTTTCACGAGATTATGCATCCTTACGGCCTTTGTTTGCTAATGAAATTCTTCCCGCCCTGTGTTCATCTGTTAGGTGCGTGTGATAGCCGTAGTGATTCTGAAAGCTTCAGTGCCTGGCTCAGCGCCATAACTTTGCTTAATAACACTCTGCTGCTGCCATTCTGTCCCTATCTGTCACCCCTTAGAGCCGGCCGGGTTTAGGCGCCTTCAAGCCTCCACCGTGACTGCGTTTCGGTCAGCCATGATGTGTGCCTTTCCATCACACAGCGTTGAGGCATAGCGCTCAAGGGTAAAGCTGGTACGTTTGTCGACAAACCCAGAGGACGAAATCACTTTATTTTTCACCTAGCATTGAGGCTCAGTTTAAAGAACTCATAAATATTCCTGAAGGGAGGGAAAAAATCTAAATGTAGACACAGGTTATGAACAGCTCTCATAACAGCTGAATCTGGTTATTTTAGCACATCAGCAGTGTGAAGCGTTCTCCGCCTGGAATATATTTATATTTTTTTCTGAATCGGGGATGTTTTCATAGAGACCTGCCTGGCGCTGCCTGTACACACTCCTGAGTCATGCACCAGGGGCCTCCTGGTGAGATTGCTCTGTGTGGGAGTAATTGCACCCCCGTTGTTAATGGAAGGGCAAATTCTCTTACTTAGCATTCATAAAACGAAAAAAAAAGAGGTTCATGATTTTTGCCATCGTCATTAAAACTCCCTGATTCATTTATTCATATAACTTCATGAATATTTGCACATTTGCATTATTCGCAGTTGAGCAGCGTCTATTCATTATGCCTGCTTGCGCCAAACTCCAGGAGGCACAGTGGGGGGGTGTGGAGGGGGTTATTTTGTCATCATTCTAATGAGAAAGCAAAACCCAATCAAGATGTCAGGGTAAAATCCCAAAAGGCAGGAACGGTGTTTAGAAGCATTTATCTCACATTTACAGGCATTTGGATGGAGATTATTGCTGGGAGTGATTTAACGATGGCACACTTAAACCTCTTAAAAGTCCCATCTGGCATAGCCATTTTGAAAGGAAAAATATGATGGCAGGTATCCCGTATTATCTTTCAAAACAAATAATCTATGTTGTCGAGGTAACCAACTCCCAGAGGACTCAAGATATAGTTTCGGTTGACTACAAATCTTTTCTGGTGGAATACCTTTCCGGAATGAATTTACGAGCTGTTGTAAGTCGCCTGTATTGTAATTCAGCCTACCTGCCTAAAAACAAACTCCGCCATTAAGAGAAAAGACATTATTTAGAAAAAGTTAGTAACTTTGTATTGTGAAATATAAGTACTGCAATTTACAAGCATGTTTGGCACACTGCACAGAGTCCTAGTTAGCGAGTCCTGTACTCTAAAAACAATATCTCTTGCCCGTTTATCATATACATTAACCATTGCATCTGAATATATAAATATATAACAACAATGACCTTATATAGAAGTATCTGTCCTTCCCTACATTTTTGAATTAAGGAAATTGGAAGGCTTGTTTTCACACCAGTTAAGATATGTAGTGTTAGGAATGAGGTAATGAAATATTATTAATGGTAAGTGTTATGAATGAAACCATTAATGCACCGATCAAAGTACTATACTGCATATGTATTCTCTAAATACAGCTCACCCTACTATTGGTACTCAGCGCCCTCTTTAAAATGTCTCCAGGCAGAGTGGGAATCGTTTATCTGTTCCCTGGCTCCCTCATATGAAGTCATAACCCTGAATTATTTCAGAGGGAAACCTTTGCTGAACTGTCATAGGTCACGCCTAAGATCTCGTGGTGAGGGAAGCGGGTACAATATTGAAAAATGAAGACGATATTGGAAACCGCAGGCTTATCTGTGATTCCAAGCGGAAGAGCATCACAGTACTAACATAATACTAAAATAACTCCACACTGGCCTTACACACACAGCCAGAGGGTTTAATACACAAACCTAAGGTCCTCTGGACTGAGAGAACCAGACTCGGTAATTAGGCATAGAAATACAGAAGAGCATTTGGTAAAGGAATTACATTGCCTCTCCAAGAGGGAATCAGTTAAATATCACATGTAACACTGTTATTTTCCTCCCATTAAGGAGGTAGACATTTTTTCTTTCTTTCAGTCTGAGTTCTGTGAAGAAAGCTCCAAACTAGGGTTGAAAGCCATCTCCATTTCCACTCATGCATTTTCCATTATTCTCACTGTTCATATTCAAGGGCAGCTGTATTCATATACAATATTATGAAGGATGAGCTGAGGACAGAGGTGTGCTTGTGTAGATATTTGTATACTGCACTTAGCTTCAGTGGTCTGTTCCCCGATGATGTGGAGGGAAACAGTGTAACGTCTGTGCTGTGTGTGTGTGTGTGTGTGTGTGTGTGTGTGTGTGTGTCTCTCCATGCCATGTGACTGTGGTTGCAGTGGACATGTGGTCCGTGGGCTGTATCTTTGGTGAAGTGATTAGAGGAACAGTGCTGTTTCCAGGCAGCGATCGTATCCTTCCTGCTGAGCTACTGCCAGTGGATGTCATCTCCACTTCTTTATGATGTCATATATGACGGCTTACCCTTCTAGCAAATTTTATATTTATAACTGATTCACTAAAAGCAGAGGAAAATAAATTAACCAAAAAAACAGATTAGAATCAGTTGAATCAGTTCTCCATGACAGAAAGGGCCGTACCTCTCTGATGTGTGTCAGAAAAAATATGTATGTCACACAAAACTGACTATATTTAGTTCTCAATTTTTTTCCATGACAGTGAAAAAGCATCACTTCAGAGCATGCAGTGGTTTAGAAAGCAGGCTTTCAGGACCGTGTGGTGGATTTTAATGCAGCCAGTTACATGACAGTATACAACAGCGCGAGCCCATTGACACCCTATTGGGCTTTTCCTCGTGCCACGGGGAGACCCCCCCCGGCGTGTGACAGGGGGGAGAGGAAGGGACCTGGCATGCCGAGGGGGTGAGGTAATGAGAGCCGGGCCGCCCTGGCTCCTGTTTTGAGCTGGCACCGCCGTTCGTGAGAAATGCTGTTGGACAAAACAGCGCCGCCTGATTCCTCGAGTGCCCACGTCACCTTTCTCACATCCCTCGCAGATCCTCTATTTACTCTCTGTTGCTAAGGGTTTGTGAGAGCCAATGGCAGCCGGCTATGCGGCGAGCTTGCACAAAGACCGGAGGGGTAGTTCTCTGTGAGGCGTGTCATTAAGTGCTGGCCACGAGAGAGTGAGAGAGAGAGAGAGAGAGAGAGGAGAAAGAGAAAGAGAGAGGACAGAGTGAGAGCCCCTGAGAAAAATAAAATATTCGTGCTGGGGCGAGGTGAAGTGCTGTAGATTTTTCAGGGTGGAAATTACTCATGTGTCCCTTATCGGAGGAGCAGCTTCCTTTGTCCTATTAAGCTTATTAATATTTTAGCGCTCGGTAGCTGGGAAAACCCTGTCCCGCTCACCTCTACCGGAGCGTCATGTTCCACACCTGGAATTTGCCAAATCATCGAGCGCTTGCCTAATGGTATTGAAAAATACAAAGCCTAGAACCCAGTAACAAATGCAGTTTCAGAAAGCCATCTCTGAAGGTGCCATTCTTTGAAGAAGTTTAAACAGCCAGGCAGACTCTGATTAAGCTCTGAATTTACAGTCCCGCAGCAGCTGAGGCAAGGGGTTTTTGCCTGTGTTAAGAGAGCATGCCAGAGAAATTCAATTCTCTCACACACACAGCAGATGGAGAACTACGCCAGTGTGAGCCTATTAATAAAGAAAACTAATAAGGCTAATTGCTCCTTTGTGTCACCTGGGCCAGGTGATGTTTTCACTGAGTTCGCAGAGATGTGAAGAGAGCAGACTGATTGGAGCAAATAGGGAAGGATTAGCTGTCAGTGATAGCCTAGCCCCACAGAGACGTAACTTGAATCTCGGCACTGCTGGCCTGTTGGCATTTCAGCCAGTGCCATGCTGCATGCTATTAACAGTTCTCTGTGAAGTGAAGTAATCATTTTATAAGTCCCAGTCATCTGTAGCACGTCCTGTGACACAGGTTTTACAAATCAAATCATCTGACGCAGCGTGTTGACAGTAAACACTGTGCAGCCCAGTCATTATTCATTTGTTTAACCCATCTATCAGCTCCTGGACAGGCGTTCATGGTGGTTACGAAGGCAGTGTTTGACATGATAAAAATTTCATCAAAAGCAGCAGTTCTATGAGGTTGAAATTGAGCCAGATAAAATAATTGGTTTTGGGATGGAGTTGATTAAATATGAAAGACATGACTCACTTGTCAGTGGCATTATTTTCCTCCTCCTGTTAGCCTTGTTCACTCCTTGTGTTTCACACACGTTTTTTTGGTATTTCCTCATTTCACCTCCGATTCCTCAACATTAAAACATCAAATATCTGACAGGCTAGTCATGTAAACTATCCTTTGTATGAAGTATTAAACACATTTTTCCAGTTACACCCGGTAGGTTTATATAGGTCTGTGCCATGGGAAAAATTGGCTGGTGTAAGACTGGGGTTGGCCATTTCAACTTTCTTTTGTGTGGCAGAAACAACAGTAAGAATGCCTTAAATTTATGTTTATGAGATTTTTTAAACATTTTTTTACACACTCACGCTTCCTAATTGGGATTATAGTCAGAGTTGACTATTCTGCATGTCTTTGCAAGAAATACAAGGGTGCATCCATCCAAGTTGCATCTGAACTAAGAGAACAGAAATGGAAAATGAGGCTTCAGCTATGGATGAGTATTCCGTATGAAGATAAAAAAAGTGGCTATGAATCTATCACAATAATTTTTTAATCAAATATTTTTCGAAATCATTGCTGACTGCTCTATTTTTTAATTTATTGTTTTCTAGTTTCAAAGTAAAATGTTCTCATTCGCTTATGACTGTTGCATGGCGAGGAGCTCCTCATCTGACGTTACGATGCAAATTGGGCGCTTTTGAGTGCACGTTGCGCTCTGTTGCCTACTTTTGATCCCGGCCATGTCATCAGCCGGTGATGACCGAGAATCCATGGTGGCGGAATAAATTCCTCTCTGCCTCTTGGCGGATTCATTCCATTGGGCATAGGGGTGGGTAGGTTGCCACAGTCCCTTCGTCTCACCGCTCTCAGGCACCTCATAACTTGTCAGGTGCCTGCGAGCTGCTAGGATGACATCAGAGGAGTAGTGCCTATCATCCAATGAGTGTCCACTACACTGTAGTGCGCTGTGTGACTCACAGTGCAAACACTAACTGCTGGCTGTGTGCGAGTCTATCAGAGGCTTGAATTCATCTTGCCTCAGCGCTCCCCAGGTTTTCTTGGCAAGCCAAGCCTAATATGCAGTTGGTGATTCTGAAGCAGGGCCGCATTAAGAAGAAGAAGCATTACAAAAACAATAAAACGGGCACCTTTCCTCAGAAGGCCCTCATTACTGAGCCTCTAGCTTTCTGCTCCCCTCTGCTCGGCATAAATAATGGGATTTAGCGTTGCCCTTAAAGCAAACAGAGTGGTAAATGGACGTCAGAGAGACAGGCCTTGTTTAAAGGTAGGTTTTAACCAGCCATTATATGGCCCATGTCATATTTTCACCCTCTTAAGTGCACTGATGTGAATAATCAAGTCTTAATGGGCTGGGACCCGGAGGAATAGCTCGCGCGCTAATGTAGCCGTTTGAGCCCGGGCGACTGTGGCTCCCTCCAAAACAATGCAAATTAAGGCTGTGACACCAGTTACCGCTGTGACACGCTTGTGTAAAGGCCCCATAAATGCTGGTCACAGCAAGCAGAAGTGCCCCAGGCTGTGCGTATTCACATATCTGAGACACAAAGATCTGAGAGGCTGAAGTCGTCTTAGTTGAGCTAGCTTTATGTAGAAAAATAAAACGACTATATGACTGCTAACAGTGCTAGGGTTTTCTCAGAAACCATTTTGAAATTTGTGTTCTGAAAACATGACCGGAGCCAAGGAATTCATTTCAAGTGACTGATTCAGTCTGCCTTGGTTATTTTTTCACTAATCCATACCAGCCCTTACTGCTGAAGATCACCTCTCTGATATTTGTGCAAAGGATGGCTGTTCTTATTGATTTTTCCATTAATAATTTATCATTAGTAGTATAACCCTATGGTAGCGCAGAACATCATGTAAAGTGCCCATACGTCCTGCATTTTGTATCACGTTGAAAAGCATAAATTTTTAATGAACATTTATTGAAGTTAGTTACTCATATTTTTTGCTCCAGCCGAGAGGAAACCCTTGCAGGTCCTTTTCTGTGGGCCAGCATATGTGTAAGTTCCTCTGGTTCTGGAGGTCCACAATTCCTCCATCATCTTTGTACAGTTAAATCAAAATTCTTAACTACCCACAGTCAGAATAAGCAGTCTTTTTCAGAGGAGTATGGTAGCTGAGTGGTGTATGCCTCCCTGCAGTAGGGGCATCCCTGACACCCCCCCCGACTTGATAATGTTAGTATGCGCAGCGACTGCTGCGGCGCACCCAGGCGTGTTGCCGGTGGCAGGCGCGCGATGTGTGTGGCAGGTTTTTCCTCGACCGTGCCTCTCCCAGACATCGACCAGTGGAACAAGGTGATCGAGCAGCTGGGCACGCCCTCGCCGGAGTTCATGAAGAAGCTGCAGCCCACGGTGCGCAACTACGTGGAGAACCGACCCAAGTACGCCGGCCTGACCTTCCCCAAGCTCTTCCCCGACTGCCTCTTCCCCGCAGACTCGGAGCACAACAAACTCAAAGGTGAGGCGCCCTCTCGTGTGCATGTGTGTGTGTGTGTGTGTGTGTGTGTGTGTGTGTGTGTGTGTGTGTGTGTGTCCTGTGATTATTAATCTCAGTGCTGCTGTGTCCAAGCAGCAAAAGACACAGTTTTGACAGGTGATTGTGTCCAATGGAGATCCTAGAGGGCCCGGAACCCTGTAGGTTTTTTGCTCTGCTCACCCAGCCCAAGTGTTGTCTCACCCCAACCAACATTATTCATTTGCTGTTGGGTAGCAATCGGGAGCAGTGGCGAAAACACTGAGCACTGCGCCAGAGGGTCTGGGGTTCACAGCCCGGGTGATATTTGAACTGGTGTTAGCGAACATTTCGCTAACATATACAAGCATTTGAGATCAAGAATATTAAATGTGTCTGTATAGTAGTTGCAGGTTGTTGTGTAGTACGCTGCCAATACAAACTGGAAAGATACTCGATTCAATGTTAACCTTTTCGCACGTAAGTTCTAAAATATTTCCAACTGCCCCCCAGCGTGACTTATTTCAGCTCCTGCACACTTGCTGTTCTAGAATTTGGTTATGATATTTCAGACATAATATGATATAAATTGCATATAGCAAATATTTGTATACTTTATTTTTACTAATGTTAGCTAGAATTTACCTGATTTGGGTGTCAGAACTGTGTTATGCTGCTTATGTTGCAACTTATGCGAATCTGCATTGAAAAATAAAGAATCATATTGCATTTGTGGAACATTTTTAAGTGAAAAAGCAGTGGGTTTAGAATGAATGTTGCTTTGTTGCATCATTTGTAAATAGCCATTCTCAGTGTTTTAATCACACTGGTTTGACCGTATGCTGTAGGGGCCACTCTAGAATGATCACACCTGTTTGAAGGTATGTGCGAAAGGGTTAATTTCCTGGATGCATGGCTTAATGTGTTGGGCCTCTTAGAATCGTCTACCTTCCTTTCAACAGCATCTTGCTCTTATGATAATAAGATAAAGGACACTGAGCTGAAATGTGTCCAACAGGCGATCCACTTATCATCTGGAGAGTCTTACTGGCATTGTTCAGCTACAGTAAAGCGCTTTTGTGTGAGGATTTGCTCTGTGTTCATCCAAGGTCAGCTGAACACTCCTTTGTGTGTGTGAGCGTGTGAGTGCCTGCTTGTGTGCGTGGAGCCTCAGAAGACACGCCACTGGCATGCTGCTAATTGCCTCCCAGTTTATTATATTGAAATTCATCCTCTTAAACTCAAATGGAGAGTTTCATGGAAAGGTCCCTTCCTGTAAACCTGAACTCAGTGCACATGTTTGAAAATGACTCAATCCATGAACCGCATGAAAGGAGGTGAAAGAAAGTATCATTCATTACATTTCCATGGGTGTCCGGCGTGATGCCTGTATGATGCCGAATTACCATAGAGCATTTTAAATGCAGTAGAGGCAATTAAAAGTGGTTGGCAGCTGTGTTGCCTCGGCAACCGAGCCCAGCTGTAGAGTTTATGCGAGAATCTCATTGTGTTTCGCTCACGCTTCCAGCGAGGGCCTGGCCGTTGGGAAACACACCCACAGAGCCGGAGCCGTAATGGGGGGGGGGCCGCACACGCACGCACGTCAATACCCAGGGAGCTGTCTCCAATGGCAGGGAGGAGTCCTGCGGTTACAGGAGGGAGGGGACGTGGCGTGCTTTGGCGGCAGTTTCGGAGCGTGTTTGCCCCCCACTGCAAGTGCCATTATGATTAGAGCCCACTTGTTATGGATGTGCTATATGTAACGAGCCAGAAGGACCCTTACCACAGTCAGAGTGGGTCTGTGAGGGAGAGGAGGGGAGAGGCAGGGCCGAGGGTGAGGGTGGGCGGGGGCTATTTCTCAGGCCTATGACAGCGTGAACGTAAGGATTGCGGGACACAGGTTGATGCTGCTTGTGCTTATTTTCACAGTGGTTCACGGAGAGGCATGATTGTGCTCTCCGCAGTTTATTAATGTATACACCAGTGGGGGTCAAAGTGTCTATTTCCTTCAGATAAATGCAGACCTCCTGCTTCACTTCACTAGTGGGATTAAGGGAAGAATCAGTTGTATTGGGTTCTAAGCGTCACACCCAACGTTGACCCGGGTGAGGTTGTAGAACCCGCCCACTCATGGTAAAAGACCACGAGTTTGACTTCCAATATCTTCTGTCGCAGAATCGCATTATTGCTCATTTGATAGATTTGTTGGAGGTAAGAGGCCATAATGCCTACATTATGCTGTAAGTAAACCTGGGAGACTCGCTGGTCTGTTACTGCTGAATCATATGCAAGAGTCTAAAATGCCTGGTTTTGCATAAAGCCTGGCTTCAAGGTGTCTGCATTTAGCGTCAGCAGGATTTATATAGAGCGCGCCATTGTTAAATATAGGCTGCCTTTCACATGACCAAAAAAAAATGACACTTGTTCTTTTTATGGTATTACTGTGCGAAATGATTTGAAAAAATGTTCCTCTCTCTTACTTGGTAAAAGCAGTCTTTGTTGGTGATGCTTTTTCTGTGAATGCATGCCACTGAAAAAAAAGGGTGCGAACGTTGTAATCCTGATACCACACAACCAATGAGAATGGTCTGTAAGGCAGCAGGGCCAGTCATGTCGACGATTAGAGGCGCAGACCAGAGGCTAAACATTTTCCAAAACTTGAAGGATGCCACGATGTGGCACTCTGGTTTTTGTGGCAGCCCTGTTGTGAAAAATAGTAAGGGTTCTTATGAAATACTGTATGGGATTTATTATGCAGGGTTTTTTCCCCTCACCATTTTAAAACAGACAGTAACCCTTGTGTGGAATGTGATATGTGTCTCTGCAGCCAGCCAGGCCCGAGATCTGTTGTCCAAGATGTTGATTATCGATCCTGCCAAGCGGATATCAGTGGACGAAGCCTTACAGCACCCCTACATCAACGTGTGGTACGATCCAGCCGAAGTGGAGGCGGTGAGTAGGACTGCGGAGGATCCGCAGTAATTGTCCTGACAGCGCATCCCCCCAGCTCGGCCATCGTTTAGTGCGGCCTAGATATCCACAGGACTGCGCAAATCAGACAGTGCAAATCAAATGGACAGTGGCCCTTTTAGTGCGTTACGATGCCGCCTCCCTTGTGACGGTTATGGAAACCACCCGCGCATTGTGTCCTTATGTCGCTCACATCATGTTAATTTCTCCCTCTCATTCGTCTTCACCCCCCTTTCATCACTCGCCACCCATAAAGATTTTAATAGAAAAAAAAAAAACAGGAAATGTGTTGATGTATGTTGATGATTCAGAAGTTAATTATGCATTCATAATGATTACACACACGGCTGCTCCAACAGCGGTTAAACTTTGAGGACTTGAGTGAAGGCGCTCCTAGTCTGATTGCACGGGAGATTGGATCTTCCGCCTGGAGCAGTTCGCAGTGCTTTCAGGTGTACAGCACGGTCCCATGCTGTCAGTAAACGCACAGGCATTTCTTTAGGCAAAATGTATGTGTGTCACATTTCTGTCTGGAGACCTTCATCAGCGTCAGATGGCAGCAGGAGTGGGTGGAAAGCCATTTACACCGCCTCTCGCTTGATGAAGATTTCTTTATCAGATACATCATCTCTGAGGATGTATACTCTGTAAAAATGATTGCCTGCCAATGGCGCATAAAAAAGACACACTGCTGTCTTTATTATTTCATATCCAGGAAACTAAATGAGACCCCTGAGTGGCTTTGTGAGGTATTTGTATTTACCACAGGTTCAGTGACAAATGACGTATCTCTGTTTTCATGGTCTGTGATTGTTTCAACCATACCCCTTCATCACAGTAACGATCAATATTCCGACTGATGTAATGCAAATCTGCTGTAAAGTATTTGATATAGGGCCGTGTAAACCTGTATTTTTCATTTGTGGATGTCCCAGTTTTAAAGAAAGCATAACTCCTAGTTTGTTTAACCAAGACGAACAAAAAACCTTAGACGCTAAGGTGCATGTAGGTGTGTATTCTGTAGTGGTGAGAGAGTGAGGCTGTGTGAACTGCATAGTGGGTGGTGCTGCCAGGTGCTCTCAATCAGTGACCCCTATGAACCAGTCAAAAAGCTTTGCACTCCATGACTAAACACTACAATTGGTGCAATTCTGTCAGTCATGGGCGGCGCGAGACACTGTAGCTCCGCCCACTTTGGGGTTCATGAAACCTCGCTCTCTCATCTGTTAAACAACTTTGGCTTTGCAACCTCCCTCAACATTTCTACTGTTTTTCCCCCCTTCTCTATTGTCATTTTCACGCTGATGAAGGCCAGAGATCTCGTCCAAATATCAATGGTAAATAATAACATTTTACCTTGAGGAAATGTATCATTTTAACGCATTACAAATGTGTGACCAAAACTCCACTCTGACCTGTTGAGTGACCGCAGAACTGTTGACCTTAAGTACAGTCGAGAATTTGGCCTAATGATTGTGCTGCATGTCTGTGTGTCTTTTCTCACTAACCGGAAACAATGTTATGGGGTTGCATTCATGCAAAGGGCAGTCATTTGTTAAGTATTTGTTAAGTCATTTGTTAAGTAGGAAGGCATTGAAGAGAAAGCACTGAGGCTTTGACACTTAACTCTCCAGACCCCATGGTGAGCTTGTTTGAAGAAATGGGTTTTTGTTAACCTCTCAGAAGGAGTATATGATATTTAAACAACTGTGTGGGTGAATCATCCAACAGTTTTGTGACATAAAATCTCTTCCTGTATTTATTCTTTAGCAATTTCATGATGATTCTGACGATTTCATGATTTCATCTGAGTATGATTTCATCAGAATTACTGCCTGCCTACGACTCACATTGTTAACAGTGAGACATTTTGGACCATTCAGTGCATGCAAGGCTACTTGAATGAACTCCGCTGTATGAAGACCAGGCCAGGCCCACTGTACCAAGGCCAAGCCCACGTGGACACAGATTGGCTCTTTTGACATAAAAAGAAAATGATTGGGTCACTCCAAAGGGCTGACCACATTAGCCAGCAAGGTGGCACACTATGCAGAAAAATCACTGAGGAGTGACAGGTGGCAATCGATATACGTCTGCACCGTCTCATCAGTGCCACCCTCATGAAAATAAGTGACCGTTGCTGAGTTTTGACATTCCTCAGAGCCAGTCGGAGGCAGTCGTGGGGTGTTGCCCGCCCCCTCAGGAGAGTTTACAGATCTGTCACTCTGTCACTCAGTAAATCCCCTGACTGGGTGAAATGGGCTTTTGGGCAATGTGAATGACTTGATAGACATCCATACTCACTGACAGGTCTCTGTGGATTGTGAGAAAGAGGCATCACTGTGTTGTAAAGGTGCCAGACATTGATGTCTGTCCATATTTGGCTGGGACAGGTCCCCTTTTCAAAGCCCAATTCTGCTTTGTTACAGAGGTAGTGGCCCTCTGCCAACGCTCCTCTACCTACTGGAACGTCCACTGTACCCAGCCCGAGCTGTCCACATCCCACCTCTGTTAAACTAGGTGGTTACTTTAGATTCCTTAAAGACAAAAAACAAATAAAAAACAATAAAATTATCAGAAGAAGACTGAGCCCTGAACCCAGTAACCTCTGTAGGTGTCGTGGTTTCACACAGTATCGGTTAAGGGCAAAATCAAATGGGTCAACTCAGACATAACACCATTGGCTTCGTCCAGCAGGTTGAGTCATGAACTGTCTGTAGGGCTCTCAGTTGTTTTGGTATCTGAAATCTTCGTCACCATTTAGGCACCATGTCCTTTCACGTAAACTAGAATGTAATATAAACGCAAACTCTCTATTGCAAGCCCTGATCCATAGACAAGAATGTGCAAAACCATATTGGAATGTGTGTAAGGCCATGTTGTAAAGTTAACTGACAATAACTCAAAAATTGAGCTCCACAAAAAATTGCTGTTTGCTTAAATGTCAGCACATTGAAATTTTCTAATGGACATGTTTGAATGCTAAACATTTCATTCTGGAACAGTCTCTTTCAGGACACTAACGTGCTTGTTTTCTTCTCTCATTGACTCTAGACTCAGCCCTGGTTCTTTTCTCTGTAGTTTGATTCTATATTCATTTAGCAGTACAAGGACAATTAAACTGGAAGTGAATTAGTAAACAACATTACGTACATTTTTCTGCATTTCAGTCGTAAACATAAGCTATTTGTCTTTCAGTCACTACGCCTACAGTAAGCACTTCACTGTTCATTCTGTTCCCTTCCCTCCCCTGTTCCTGCCCACTCTTTTGTTACATAGTCATGCTCTCCTCTGCTTGCTTGTGCCCCTCTGTGCATAGGACCTATTTTTCTTGTTTTATCTGTCGTATTTGCATTGTATTACACAGAATGCATAGGCCTCACGGCTGAACATAAGCATGATTACATCATTCTCTAAGTTTACAGTGGTGTGAATATCTCAACAGAGTTAACAATCTTCAGATAATTCATTTATTTGTGTTAAAGACTGAAATATGTTATAGCAATGCTCTACAGCATAGGTGCCGCTGGCATCTGCTGTGTGGAGTTACAGTGTGTTTTCATTGATGTAGTATTCTGTCTGTTTTGAATTGGTACGCACGGAAAGCAATCGCACAGCTGTGTGCAGGGAGATTGTGATCATTGATGCTGGCGGCTTGAGGACCACCAGTGTTGTAGAGATAGAGGTGAAATGAAAGGAAACACGACCAGTCGCTCTTAGCGGGAGCGAAATGGAGAACGGAACGATGACGCGCGCGCTGGTCTTCTCTTGTTTCGCCCCCCCAGCCCCCTCCGCAGATCTATGACAAGCAGCTGGACGAGAGGGAACACTCTATCGACGAGTGGAAAGGTAACGCCACCGCGCCCCGCTGTTCGGAGAGGGCCGCGGGCCGACATCGCTCAACACTTACGCACGTCACGCCACGTTGTTTGAGCACTGGCGCTAATGTGCAGAGCTGCCAGATGAGTCAGGCCTCACATCTGTGTTAAAGGGCACCCGTGAAAAGGCCAATACATCCAGGCAAAGAGTTTGAGCACTAACTACAAGCATTTATTGAACATACCAGTAAAAACCATTCACACTGGTGCATGCTTGATACATTTTCCTTTGGGTTGATTTTTAAAGGCTAAGTATCTGCTTATGTAGAGATTAAAATGTTCCTGTTTACTATGCATGTTAAAATCATGACAGGGACGTGATGTATTGACTCTATCAGGCGAGCACTCTAGGTGCCCTTTACACACATAATAGAAGACTAAGTGAAACATGCTGCTTAATCAGGACTTCTTAATGGCAGCAATAAAGATCTCGGTGGAAAAAAAAGGGAAAACATTTTTAGCACACTGCTGCCATTTTGGGAACTGAGCCATGAGTGAAAAATAAATTCTGTTACCCTGTTTGTCAGCTAATGTGATTGTCAAGTCTGATTATGATTTAATCATTGTGTTACTTAGGGAAAGGAGACAAAGTCTGAAATGTATTGTCCCTCCACATGTGTGTTGTATATTGCTCATGAGGACGTTGTGCAGTTAATCCACAATCCTCAGTGTGCTGTTTGTAGGAAGATCATGTACTTTCTGAATATTATCAGAATATTATCAGAAATGGCAGTGAATGTGAATGTTTTGGAAAGAAAGGTAACGTATTGATTTGAACATGAACCCCAGTGTACTTGCTCTTTGCTTTCTCTCACCAGAGCTATAGCTTTTACCATTGTAATTGTTTACCATTATCTTTACTGAGAGCTTTGTATGGGTATGACAGGGTTTACACCGTGTGACATCTTTTTGACAGACTATGTAAATGTATTATTATTACCAAACAAAACATATTATTGTCAGCACTAGCACAAATTACAGCACAGTATGTAGGAAATGTTGTATTTCATTCACCGACATTACATTTTGTGGTAATAAGAAATTGTAGCACACAAAACCTACACATTAACTTACTGACTGACTTTCCATTTGGTAGAAAGACATTACAGTAGAGAGACTCAGTGTCCTCTAAATATGGCCTTTAAATGTTGTTCTTGGGCATTGAATCTGCACTCCTGTATTCTTTTCACACACTGGTCAACATAAAACTTTATTCCATTAAAGTGTGGCCTAAGTTTTCCAATTAGTTTGAAGCATTTCGCAGATAATTAGAACAAACACGGTGGAACAGGCCTGCATCGATTTTTGCGCAAACTTTCCCTCTCTCTCCCTTTCAGAGCTAATCTACAAAGAAGTGATGAACTTCGAGGAGAAAACGAAAAATGGCGTGGTGAAGGGACAGCCTTCTCCTTCAGGTACTCTCAGTGCATAACCTAATCCCTCTGTAAGTGAATTTAAACACTAATTGGGTCCACGTGTAACTAAGAAATCCATTGTGCGTAATCCATTCGTCCTTGTATCCCATTGTGTTTCTGGAAACTCTTAGTCTGAGGCAAATGAAATTGTAAGCTCAC
Organism: Megalops atlanticus; assembly: GCA_019176425.1. Classification (NCBI taxonomy): domain Eukaryota; kingdom Metazoa; phylum Chordata; class Actinopteri; order Elopiformes; family Megalopidae; genus Megalops; species Megalops atlanticus. The sequence goes on along the minus strand of CM032880.1, from coordinate 30,673,022 downwards.
AGTGGCCTCCAAATGTATTCATATCCTTGAAGTGGTCAAAAGTAGACAATTTAACAGAAGATTGTGCAAGCACACAATTATTTTTTTTTATTTCTCAAATGAAATATTGCACAATTTTAACACTACTTAACCTGTGCAGAGCAATAAGATGTTTCAACACCAGGATCACCACAGGATCACAGGATTTTGAACTTCCCTCTTTGACTTTGATTGTACTAAGAGGGCACTTCCTGTAGTCCTTTATAGTGTATTATAGTGTGTGTGTGTTATATATATATATGTTTGCACCATTCCGGTAGGTGGATTTTCTCCACGTTCTTCAAATTTCCAGGTATTTGCTTGCAAGCTGCTTGCTTGAGGTGGACCAGAGCATTCTGTCAGGCTGATGTCTGGAGGTTTCAGTGGGCAGTTGAGAACATTGATTTTCTCTTCTCCTTGCCACTTACTTGCATACTCTAATGGATCATTTGTTATTATGCTGAAATGTCATCATTTCAGTCTAGCCTGAGCTTCTTAACAGGGGGAACTGTGGTTTCTGCCAAAATGGCCTCCCATACATGTAAATCCATCTTAGCTTCAGTTCTGACAGCGCAACAGGAACAGAAGGTGAAAATCATTCCCAGTGCACAACAGATCAGCCTTCAGATGTACGTCTCAATGCAGGTGTTTCTGCACCAAGCATACCACAGACAAAGGTGTCTGTAAATCTGGATTTTTCACATTATTGTAATCAGGCAAAACTTGGTCCCAAGTATCTTAATAATGCAGTGTGGTAAAGCTGATTATGTTGGTGCCGTGGTTTCCAAAGAGGCATCCTCTTCAGAACTCTGCCACAAGCAGCCCATTTACGCAGCCACTCCAAGGAGTGGAAGTAGCTGAAACACTGTTTTCCCGCAATTCAGACTGTCTTAGGCTTTCTGTGTAATCTCTAATTGTTGCCCTGGGCTGTCCTTTGAAATGGCTTTTCTCAACAACGTAATGTCGAAGATTTTTTTCATACATCCGCTTCCTGGCAAAGTAGCAATCATCCCAGCAACTTTAATCTTGTTAATAAGGAATGCTGCTGTGGACACTGGAGGATTCAGCTTTTCATGATGTTTTTATAAGCTACATTTAATTTTGTAGGTTAGTGACCCCAGGGACCACCTCAAACATGCCAGTGAATGCTACTACAATACCACCAATGCATTGCCTGTGCATAACTTCTTTTTTACCCAGTGATCACATGGGTTTTTGGAGCGTTGAAATTCTATAAACTTCTCTTAACTTCTAGCCATGAGAAACCTGAAGGATTACATTTGAGATCACTATAAGGTGTGAACAAATGTACTCATTTTGTTTTTCAAATTATTCTTAAAACATATACTCTTACCTTGCATAGTTGGAGTATTATTTTCATTCATTTTACCACAGTATTTGCACACTTCTGTGAAATTATCTTTTTATACATTATCTTTTTATAAATTATCTTTTAAAATCTTTTATTTATCAAGGGTATGAATTTGGAGGCCATTCTATATCTATATCATTTTTATATCTGTAAGTTAAACTAATATCTCTTGATGTTTACTGAATGATGCTGTGTACAATACGAGAATGAATTTTGGGAGGAAATACATTTTTGTATGTTTGTTTTAATGCAATTTTCAGAAAAGGATCAATGTTACTGTGTGTATGAATCAAGATAGCCTGCTGTACCCAGTACATGGGACAGACGGTATGCACTGCATTGTACTGCCACATCTGTGTATGCATATATCATGGTTTAAGGTTGGGGTCGTTGGTCTGGGTTCCTGTTGGCTTTTCAGAAAAATGTCACCCATTGTTGTACATGAACAGTGATTCACCTACAATGAATGTAGATGGTAAGACATATAAATTGCATTTTATATTTGAATACATTACGTCCAAATATTCTATGTTGTATTTTGTGTTTGAAAAATATTTATTATTAATGTATTCGATAACATTTTCAGGAGTGGAATGTGGAGACTCTGAGAATGCAAAGAGACCCCTGAAACCTCACCGAATTGAACGTAGACTTACTTTTTTCATCAGCTGTTCAACATTGTGTGTTTGGCTGCCACATACGTAAAAGATACCTGTTGCACAAACAAATCAAAGCTACACGCAAACTTCAAAGACAGGAGGGTCATACATTCCCCACAGTTAGGATTCATAGTTCCTATGTCCTTTTACAGAAGAAGAAAAAAAGCCTTCCACATGCAGTGAAACTCCATATGCAGCTGGTCATGTTAACGGGTTTTGCTTCTGGGGATGCTGCCATGGGTAATAGTATTGGTAGGAGCTGGGAAAATATTCATAAAAAATACAATGAAGCCTTTGAAGTTTTGAGGAGAGAGGGAAATAGTGTTACTGTAATATACAGTGTACCAACCTGTAAGTGTTCAATTATTTAATGTAAAACTATTAAAACAAAAGTTAAAAGGCACCTGTAGTATTGCAGTTCTACTGAGAAGGAAAACACCAGTGAAAGCATTTGGCCTGTACCTTTGTAAACCAACTGTTGTCGTTTCCTCAGTATGGCCACCTAAACACTTCTTGCCATTAATTTTCAGACTTTTATCAAATTTCTTCAGAGAACATAATAGAAAAGCCAATTCCCTGCTTCAGACCCTTTTAAAATAGTAATGGTAAGGGACACCCTTGATCCTATTTGAGCCTCAGACATGCCCTTTTAAAATTCTTCCATTGAAGCTGCCTGTAATTCCTGCAGATGACCGTTAGAGGGCAGTGTGCAACAACATTAGGAAGTGATATGGATGTATTGCCCTTTTCATGCTACCAGGAATCCAGTATTAGGGATAAATGACTGCCTGCTTCATGGGCTGTTTCTTGACTGTTTTTGGCAGCTGTTACTAAAATTTTAAATCCTGGCAGTTTTATGTGAGATTTTTTGTCAACCACAGACAACCCAGCATTTTAGTTCCGAATGATGAGCCTGGACCAATGTTCTACGCTGATTCACAGCGTTTGTGGAGTCGTGCAACCTTGCAGTTGGATAAAAATCAATGCCAACTATAAATCCCGATTTGCCATCTGTTTAATGGGGGTCAGGCGAATTGCAATTGCTGTCCTTTAACTAGTCAGTTTCTGCAGCAACAGCTATATAAATGGAAGATTTATGGTCTGCTTGGGCGCAATGGATTTTTTTTTCGGGGCGAATTACCAGAGCAGTGGTATTCTGTAGGCTAAAGGGAGTGCTTGAGCGGAATCATCTTTCTGATGTTTCCTATATAGGTCAAACTGTAGTCATCTGTAGGAGCCAGACAATTAAGGAGTTTTCACATTGTCCTGTAAAAACATGATAACCCACAAACTAATATATTAGAGTGTGGTTTATTGTCTTTTCAGTTCTCTTGTAAACAGGCCGGGAGTAGAATGGAATCTATCTCAAGATGAATTTCGCATGTTGCATGATGAAACTACAGTATAATATTTTCATTTAGTTATTGAATAAATATATACATAAATAAAAGATACAAAGAATTAGTTAATGCATTTTTTAGGACAGCCCTCTGTAATTATTATTGTTTCTTCTTTCAGCCTCAATAGAGTGATGAGGAGACATTGAGTAAACAGATATAAACACAGATATGTAACCGAGGAGGGGAGCTCAAGGTTTCACAAGGTTAATCATGAGTCAGTGAACAAAAAACATTGCCTGTTTATGGGAAGGCACTTCATTTTTTTTTTTTTAACCAAATAAGAACAACAAGTAAAAAAGCACAGACAAGTGAATGCATCTCAATGTAATTTGATTGATAGCTGCAGGGAACCCCCTTTCTGCCATCCTGCTGGATAAAATAAATGGAAAATCTAGTATCCCTTGTATGTAGTATTGTTCGCTTCTTATTTTCTTTACACTCCGTTCTGCCTTTTTTCAGGCTTCTGCATTGTGCTTACTGGATGCATTTTGCCTTCAGTTCGAGCGTAAGCTTGACTTTGCAAAATGGCTGCCCCTCGGAGAACCCGGGGAGGTGTGACAGAAACTGTGTTTTCCATAAAAGACCCGTTTTCATTTTCGTTTTCAATTTCAACTGTGAAAGGCACAATTTTTCACCCTCAGATTTTTTTTTTCTCCTCGGAAGGTGAATCAAAGGACAGAGGCCTGATCTGGCCACTTCCTGCTTCTGCTGTTCCTGAAGAGCCATCCTGGAAAATGGAGCCATTTAGACATGTTTTAAGATCAAAAAGGGATCTGCATTGACAAAAGTGACATGAATGAGAACACTTTCAGAGTCCTTACATAAAATGGAGCAGTCACTAAGCAGGAAAGAGATGTATACTCTTGTCAATTATGCAGATTGAAATGAACTTAAATTAACTTAAATTTTCAAAAAACATCTTTTCATTTAAACATTTACTATTCAGGTTTATCTGTAAGTGTGTCATGCATACCGTGTTCTCGCTAATTTCAGAGATATGTGAAATTCTTCTCTCAAAGGAGGGACGTAATTTTTATTCACAACACATTGCTGTTTAGCCCACTCTCTTGATCTGAAATTATTCCAAATGCAATCTTCAAACAAATATTTGGTAATCTCAGGAGAATGACTCCCCCTGTGTATGCTGTGATGAGGTGAAACAGAAATGCCACCATTGTACTGTAGGTATCTGAGACTGCTTGTATTTATAGATCTCAGATGAGAAGTGGTTTGCAGTATTTACAGGAAAACATCTCCACCTAGTGGCACAAATTGGAAGCAGCTGCTTTGCATGCCAGTCTGAGATTTGAATATTTGACTCTTCTGCACCTTCTCCAGTTTACATTCACGCTGCAGAACATTACAATGTACATTACAAAGTACATATTTGCTATATATTTTATATACTTTGATAATATGTAATACCCATTAAAGAGTGGATAAATGTAGCATAATCATTATACCAGTGATTTGTAGAAAAGCTAATTAGGTAAAGTACATTGCTGAAGTCTTTAATGATAATATCTCCTCCGTGATTCAACCCATATGGTAGATGGTCATAACCACTCCTCCTTCTGCAAATGACATTAGCATGCCCTTTTGGTAATTTACTTTAATTTCTGTTTCTGGCGGTCAAATACTGAGGATTCACAATGAGTAAACACAGCTCCTGGATGTTTTTTTTTTCTGTCACACACTCCTTTCCTCTGTGCTTGAAACTGAGAAAACAAAAAAGTATATAATGGTAGTAGTATAATCCTGAGAGATGGAATAGAAAATTGTAAAGGGAATTAATTTTACCTGTTCCAGACAAGAAAAAATGCACAGTAAGGAAGCGTGTATGATTGGCTATGACACGCCCAACTTCCGGTTCAGGCCACGCCCAACCGACAGTTGAAGCCAGCGAGTCCTCGACCACCGACCCCCTCCTTCAGCCCACTCTCCCTCCACGCCCCAACCCACTGTGGCTGTTTTGCCGTCTCTGTGGTTGCGCCGTGCCGTGCCTGCCCGTCGTGCTCTTTTCCATTTTAACCCCCGCTGCTGTTGATTCTCTTAGCACAGGTGCAGCCGTGAACAGCAGCGAGAGCCTCCCTCCTTCCTCCTCCGTCAACGACATCTCCTCCATGTCCACCGACCAGACCCTGGCCTCCGACACCGACAGCAGCCTGGAGACTTCTGCAGGACCCCTCGGGTGTTGCAGGTGACTAGCCGCCTGCCTGCGCAACCCCATGTTCTTCAGAAGGTGAAGTGCAACGGAAAAAAAGGAGAAAAAAACTAAACAAAACGGGAAACAAAATGTTAAAAAAATAATAAAATAAATAAAAAGAGAAAACACAGTTAAAAGAAACCAAGTAAAACTAAATGAATCAAAGCCTGCATTTTCACTCAAAAGAAAAAAAAAATGTGTAAGAAAAAAACAAGAGTAAACAAGCTGAAATGTATATTTATAAACCTCTAGTTGCTTTGCTTATATCTCCCCCCTCATACAGCATTAAAAAAAGCAAAAAAGCAAAAAAAAATGCTTAGACAGGCATCTTTCTGTAAAGTGTAAATTTATTGGCCGATAACCAACACCCTATAAGCTTCTGTGCTGCGGTCTGATGTGGCAAGGTGTGCCATTATGTTCATGCCTATACAAACCTCCCCTCGTTTTCCCCCATGTTCACAGTACTACCAGTTTCTAATGTCACGGATTGGTTCTGAGACAGATTGGCGTGTTTGTGTGTGATTATCCCGGGGGCACGGCTTACGCAGAGCCCCTTTTCTTTTTGTATATATGTAATTCTGTACAGCTGCCGGGCACCTGGAGTGGGACTGATGGCCAGTATTGGAAGTTTGTTGCACGCCTTGCCACATCGCCAGTTTGAGACCTAAGTTGCCCTTGCCTGTAGTCCTGCATGATACAGAAGAAAATGCTAATTATATGATAAATAAGTATAAAGACCTTTGTTTTTAAACCATGTAAGCAATTGAACTTTTTCGACCTGGGTTGTGAAACGCGGGAGTTCTGGCAGTGGATGTGTGCGAGCTGCAGGAAGCAGCTGGTGAATGCTGTCGCTCAGTCCTTGGTTCTGTAGTCATTTGTGTTTTGTAAGACTCCTCTGTGTCACCGCACTGCTAACACTGGTCACACGCACTGTATATTGTTTTGTTTGCATGCCATGACGCCATTACATGTGTGGCGTGTTCACCACAGGGACAGCCACTTTGGTTATAGCGTCACAGAGATCTGAGAAGTGGCGCACGGCCGTGAGGGGTGCCGGGCCGAGTTTAGAAACGAATGCCGCCTTGAAAGCGTTTACCTCATTGAAACGTGCGTTCTTGTGCTTGCCACACATGAAGACAAAACTTTTCCCGTGAGCATTGTTTTCTGTATTGTCTGATGCCATTGTTTGTCACATAGAAAGGGAAACAAATGCTGTATACAGACTACCTAAAATCAGAAGTCCGGAATGGATGATTTCTTTGTAGGTTTTCTTTCTTTATTTCTTTACTTATTATAAATTTAATTTTGGCAAGTGCCTTTGAGATACTGTAATTTTTCCCATCCCAAACAATGAGAAGCAAAAAAACAAACAGCTTGAATCTGAAATGGTGAGTTAAGCATGGCTGACCTCAGTCACCGACAAATCTCCATTACTTACTAAACAGTCTCCATTAGTTTCTGAAAAATCTTCTTTAGTCACGTGTTCATCTCATTCTGCTGGAGGCAACAGGGCCATAGTTTGCTGAGCAGCAGACTCAACCTGTTCCATCATGACTGAACCCCACCTGTCTATTGATATTCTCACCTCCCCTAAATTGATACCTGTGCCATGGTTTAGAAACATAGTACCATCATGTGCAATTTCCATCTTTAAATAATAATAATTTCATAATGTTGACTTGACCCTGAAATAACCTTTTTTTTTTACTTGTAATATATAGTGACAGTTATCATCCAAATGTATTTTAAGTATGTGTTTCAGTTGTTAGTGAGCAAATCATGATATGATATTTTAGTTGCGTGGTTTTGTTTTGTACCTGCTTTTGTCATTCAGTGTGGATATGTACGATGTATGTTATTCAACATTTTCACAAAGGGATGAAGTGCTTTTCTCAAAAAAGTTATTTTCATGTATTTTCAGCAGTATGTCTATAATTGTTTGGCTCATTCCAGATAGTTTACAGTACATTGCTGTTAAAAACAATTCAACTGGGGAAGCATCTTGTGTAGGAATTTTGACTGACAGAAATTTTTCAGAATTGCCTTCACAAAACATTGATTCTGGTTTGGCTACGAAACATAGCCAACATTGTAATTTTAATTGTAAATGTAATGCTGATACGTTTCATTTAAAAGAAAGACAGTTGTTCCCACTCTGCTTTTAAATCTCTGTTTATTCAACATTTGGTTTATAGTCAGTGCTTCAAAGCATTTTCATTTTGAATTTATTGAGTCCTTGGACAGTGCCGTGATGCACACCTAGTAATCAAACTCATTTTCTCTTCTCCGTATGCAAGATTATTTCTGCACTCTGGTGGTAGAACCTGATCTAGTGTTGTATGCTTATGTGAAGGTTCGCACTTATTTGATCATTTTGCATTAAATTTGAGTACTTACTGGTCCCAGGGTTCAAGGTCATCCAACATTTGATTATTGTGGAATGAGTTTAACTGAAGTTGAACCATTTCTACATTTCTTCCGGGTTTGTCATAAAAAAGTAATATTAGGACTTGACGGCTGAATTTTAGTGGTTTTTAAAGCCCTTAACTTTGGTGGTATTTTGACAATATTCCCCACATTGCAGTGCTAATCGGTTTGATGTTTGGTGCATCTCCTTCACCGCATTGTGCCGTTAATGAGAGCCACAGCGGCAATGCATCACCCGAAATGAACTCTGTTCAATTAATTGCATGTTTAGCTGTGGGGCGGCAATGGTGATAGTGATCCGAATGTCAATGCGGAACTTAATGAGAGCTCAGATCCGTCGGACAGATGCAGAATTGAAAAAGAGGTGCCCTTAGCTATAATCTCTACAAGCATAACAGACACGGTTTTAATCATTGACGGGGGTTCAGTCGAAGCACAGCCATATTCTTTTTTCAAGCTTTTCATTGGCGTTAGTCAATAATCAAATCAGACGATGGTCCAGAAGCAATAGATTCACGGGACGTGTTTCACACACAAAGAAGCAAGACAATGAAGCGTTAAAATGAACAATATTAACAGTGAAAAAGTCAATATAATCCTGTGATCTTGGGCAGTGATATTTTATTCATGATATTAAATGCAGAGTGTGCCTCTGAAGTCAGTCTTCTAACAAGAATTTAACAAACAAGCTCATTTTCATTACTTTTTTTCCACCCTAGGAAATCACAGCAAAAAACCTGTGAGAAATCTGAGCATAGTATATGCAGCTTGGACACATTAGATGAAAGCAATCAGTTTGAATCATTTAATTGTACATAGAAAAATTGTATGTTGCACTTACTGGTTTGCAACAATACAGGCATTTTTCCACCAGTGCACACAGTTTTGATTATTTTGTGGCTGTATTTTCTCAAGATCTGGACAGGGGTAGGAGAGTCCTCTCCAGAGTGCTTTGCTTATGGTACAGAAGTTCAGAAAACATTTTGAACTGAAATACTGCATGATTAATATACCCCAGTAAAGTTAAAAAAAGGATTCCTCTGCCACCCCCATGCAGTGACTGAATTTTTCATTTTCATCTGTTTCATATGCGTAGTTATGTATCACCAAATGGATATAAAGTGCACCAGAAATAAAAGTATGAGGCCAGGGAAATATTGTATATGATTGTGTGATTATATGGGCACATTCTTTAAAATTTTGGTTTTTGTTTCTCACAACCTTTCTTTAGATATAAGTTTAGTAAGTTTAGTAAGAGATCAGTGGTCTTAGCTGAACACATCTGGTATAATATGCTCCAGTTTTGTTGTTTCCTAAAAGCCAAAATACAGCAATTTCAAATTTCATGATAACAAAATGTGTCTTTTTCACTAAGTTGCAGTTGTTATCAGAGGGAACATAATTTGTCACTTTTTACTTAAAATGAGATACAATCTGTTGAACTCATGTAGTAAACATCAGAGATAAAGCTCTTTGCAGTATGTGTCACAATTCAGGTTATTTCGGCTTTATTGTGTTGGTTATGCAGACTATCAGAAAGCTGTTTGAACTAAGCTTTGGGGGGGGGTGTCCATGAAACAATTGTAAAGATGGGATAAAGATCACAGAACTGCTCAGGTAGATGTTTCTTTGTCTGTATTCATCAGTTCCTCAGCTGCATTCTCTGTTTAAGCAAACCAATCACCAGACTTGCAAATCTGTGAGCTCAAAACAGGATAAGCCAAGCCATTGTTTTTGCATGGACTCTAGCTGAAGCATAACTGTAGATAGTATTTTCATAACTCAGAAGAGATATAATCATAACAGTAACGTAACATAGGGAACGCATTTCAGTGATGCCTACCTTATGCCTATTTGCCAACCACTTTGAGGAAAATTTTGTCACATGCATACAATACTGAATGGTCAGTGTAACTCACAGGACAAACGGGTCATTCAGAAGTTCCCTAGAGCTGTCAGGCCTTTTCTGTGTAGGGACAGGAAGAGATTCCAAAATCTGGGAAACGCGTCGCTATTGATTATTAATTAACTGAATGCTGATTATTAAAAGTGTCTATCTTTGATCTACGTCGGAAAATAGCTTCCACATCAAAACAAATAGGGGCCTCTCATCCAGTCTGCTGGTGATTATGATGTGCTGTGGTACATTTTATATAGGATGTTTTTAACTGGTGGAACCCATTTGTCTTTAGGTCCTTGAAGGCACACAGGGGTTCATTCTGAATTAATTTGTGACATTTGTGTCTCTCAACAACAAAACTACAGTCATACAGAGATAATCTGACAATGCAGTAGCTGTAAGGTTTTTTAAAACTTTTCTAAGAATCCTAGACCATCAGTAAAACAAACAATATTTCCAATTTTACTTTCTTCCAAACATTAATTAAGGTGCTTTGGGCTTGTTTTATTAAAATTTTGTGTACAGTCTTGATTCTCTCCAAGAAAATGCACAGCAAGCACATCATTGTTTATATTGCGGGGGGGCTCAGCAGTGAATGTAGACCATTGTAGTTTAAAATACTACAATATTTTTTGCTGCTTTGCTTTTTCTTCAATATGTGACCTTAGGGAAACCAGCATTCTCCATAACTGACATTCTAAGAAGCTAAACTTGATTTGATGTGGCGTGATAACCAGATAACTCTAAGGTAATTCGTAAACTCTTTGCTATTTTCATTTGATTGTTTTTAGTGTGCATTGAAGAGCAAACAAAGCAAACCGGAATCTTTTTGTTTCATTATTTCAAGGAGTCAATTTGGGAAAAAAATGTTTTCTGGAGTTAACATGTACTGTTGTCTAATCTTGATGTGTAATTGTCTACAACAGTATGATATGGCTACAGTATGTGAACTGGAATTAAAAAAGATGTGCATCGATGTAGCTTTTAAAACTAGATTTAGAAACATATATCTTTGTGTCATTTCCAATCCGCTGACAAAAATAAAACACTTTAAGCAGGAATCATTATGGAGCCTTATTTTAATAATAGGAACACTTCTCAGTGTCTTCAGTGTCTTTTACCATGTCAGTAAATCAATTACAGACAAGTGTAATTAGATTGTGAAGAACATCAAAAATTCATCAAATGAGTGGCTTTCCTTTGTTTCTGTCATGCCTACCCACTCTTGTGCTATATGAGATACATCTTCCTCAAGTCAGATTCGGCCATTGTGTTTGTACACAAAAACTGTCACTGAAAACAGTCACACAAAATCACATTAGATGTCCCTTGGCGAGCATTTGATTAAATGCGAAGGAGGCAGTTCTCTCCCAACACACAGCAATACCAGCAGTGCAAGAAGTTCAGTTATTAAAAAGGTTCTTTCTCTTGCTCTCTTTCTATCTCTCCTATTCTCTCTTTTATTCTTTCTTTTTCTCCCTCTTCTCTCTCACTCTCTCTCCAAAAAAACATGATGACGCAATAAAACTCATTTTGGATTGCTTGGAAGATGGGCTTGCTGTTCCCTACAGATGAAATAAAAAGTGAAAAAAAAATTGTGAAGTTGAATTATAAAGGCAAGAGGGTTTTTCTTCTTTTGTTTGATTTTAATCAGGTGTTTTTTTATTTCTTTCATACCTTTTTTGTACTGTCAGTGAACCATTTTGTTAAAGACGTGAGACTGAAAGGTCTGTATCTGGTTCATACGGCAGTGCTTTGTAAAGTCTGACAGTTTATCCCATCTCCAGCTCCAGGTTAGTGTTTGAATCAAGTGAATAAACAGAATAAAAGAAATGGTTAAAAAAACAACAGAAAACTGTTAAGCACTCAACATTTTAAAGGTACTGTGTATGTAAAAATAAATATATGTATGTGACTGAAAATAAAAAAAAAACTTTGACCTTGGGAATGGGTGCGTCTTTCGTTTCTAATGGCTAAATGTATGGCTTTCACTGACACCAGCACTTTACATTTCAAGGGTCATGCTCACTTTTCCCCTTACTTGGTGCTTTGGTTCCTTTTGTGCCTTGTGGACCTACACTTCCACTTTATTGTTAACCTTTTGGAAATGTTGTTTGCACTGCAATGAACAAAATGTGTGCATTTGCCTACAAGTGTACTGTCACCAACACAAGTATATAAAACTGAAAAATCAAACTTTCTAGTGTACATACACATACCGAAAAAGAAAGTCTTTTCCCACAGACTGCTTGTTGAAAAGACATTTCAGCAGGCTATGGCAATATATATTAAGCAAATAACTTAAGGTTTGTGATACCAAAAAAGAAAACTCACAACTAAACTCAACCGCTATCCATGAACCCTATCACTACATAAAGTTGACTAAAACAATAACAACAACAGCAAAGAAAAACAATGTATGACCCACTGAAAAAATGTGTTAATGTCACTTTTCTGTATCAGGGGACTAATAAAATCTTGGTCCTGGAGGCCCAGAGTGATGTTTGGATTTGGTTCCAATTTAACTTGTTACATACAGTAGATAGATACATTAATGCTGAATCAATTTCTAAAGTCATTGCCAAATTAATTCAGAATGCTGAGTACCTTGAGCTTACCGTCAGCTGCATTAATTCAGCACAATATTTCATCCAATCCCATTTTAGAGCTTGGAGGTCTAAAAGCACCAGTAGGCTTATACCTGCATGGTCACAGAGCCCCGTGCATTGCTCTGACCACCAAAGAAACTCGCTATTACTGGTGTCTGCTGTATAGCGAAATGCTTGCTGGTACAAAACAATTTTTGACATCCAAGAATGCAGGGCTGGATTTGTGTTACATCTTGAATCGCCTTCTTAAAAATTCTTACATGCTATTTCATATTGTTATACAATTAATTTTATAGACACTTATGACGGAGCCTAGAAAAACACCCATTTAAAAGATAAATTGGTGTACTTGACCTACCAGCAATGACCTTAAAGATGATGTAGTCTAATTCAGTGCATCACTACTCAACCCCACAGCCAAGCAATGTTCTTTTCTGGAGTGGCAAAGTCCTGCATATTTTCCAGGTCTCTGTATGGAGAGACATACTAAGTACCAAGAAGATATGGTGATCTGCAAGTTTGCCTTATAACAATAATCTTAGTACATTAAGGAATGCAACCAACAAACTGAGGATGGCTTAGTTTAGAAAAGAACAAATTTTGAACGGTTGGCTTGATCAATTAAAAGAGATTTTGTTGCTCTTGTATATAAAGAAAGTGTTAAAAACAAGGTTCCCAAAACAACACAAAGAGGACTTTTGCGTCTGTAATATGGTCTATCTAGTGGCAAACAATCAAAACCTACCAACCAGTGCCTTGGACCTCAGGGGTGAGCAGTTTTCCAACTTTCAGTTTTGTTCTTTTACAACAGTAAGCAGTCTGATGTTTGTTAGTCGGCTGCCTAGACCCTTAGATTTCCTGTTTCCTGTTACATAATTAATGGTTCGGATGGATGTGAAACCAGAAGTGTCAATCCAGCACCACGTTTACCTGCCACTGTTCAATAGATCATCTCACCCAGAGAGATTTACCTGCAGTAGGATACAATTTTATCCATTTATACAGCTGCATATTTACTGAGGCAACTGCGGGTTGAGTACCTCGCCCAAGGGTACAACAGCAGAGCCCTAGTGGGGAGTTGAACCGGCAACGCTTTGGTTACGAGCCCCGCTCCTTACCACTACACCACACTGCTGCCCAGTGCCATTAGACAGGCAGACTTTAGCATGGCTGTCTGGCAGTCCAACCCAGAGGAGCACGTCTGTCTTGCAATAGCCCTGCAGGCTTCGTTCCTTGGCTCTTTGTCACCCCGCAGGGCCACTCTCGGCCCATTAGCAAGCTGTCAGAGGAAATGAGGTGAGAATCTATGCGGTGGCATTAAACAGGGCGGCAGATTCATCTTCCTGGCAGCATCGAATCCAACATCTGAGTTCCATATCTGACAATTTCATATGTGGGGTCCTTGAGTTTCCTGTACTGTACATAAACTCTCAAAGGGAATCTATAGCTATTCTCTGGTAATTATCAGTGGTATACATTACAGTTATCATTTAATATACTTAGTCATCCCAAGCACAAAGCAGACTTTGCAAGGTGATTGACATGTCCTTCCAACCATTTTCAGTTTTTCTTTCTCAATAGGACTGTTAAACCTGCATTTTCAGAATGAGCATTTCATTCTATTGTATACCATAACTATTCACAGATCTAAAACGGCTCTTGTCCATTTACTTTTAAGTCTCACATTGTTTCTGAATTTGTCCTTGAAATAAGTCTTGACCATATAATTTTATACCTATCACGATATGGTGCTTTCCACAAAACACTCTCAGGTACAGTACAGCTCACGGTTACCTTGTTAAACCCTATGTAAGGACTTGACTGGTTACAGACTGCATATAAACTAGACCTTACAATTTAGATCTGGTCTTTTCAAAAGCAGTGTTTTTTTGTGACAATATTTGCATTTGTTTCAGTGTTCACTGTAAAATTTAAGATGAGAAGAAATACCATTCCCCTCTGAATATGTTTCTTCCCAAGGAAATGGAATGATTTACAAATGTGCGATCGGTTTACAACTGATGGGAATCCCTGTGCGTGCCCGCGCGTTAAAAATTAATTTCGTTTCTTTTTCAAACAACTTTGAAGTCTTTTTTGTCATTTGCTACAGCCTGACAATATTCCCCTCCCCGAGCCTCTCAAATCTACACTCCAGCCTGGAATTCACAGCTCCAGCTCACATTGTCAGTTCGAGTTAAGCCTATTATCTTGCGCTGAAAGGTGTGGAATGGGAACGCGAGGCTCCCCTCCTCCGCGGCTCTTGTTCGGGGGCCTCATGTCCGCGCATTCCCCGGGAGCCTGACGGAGGGATCACGCCGGGCAATCTCAGGGGGCCCTTTTATGGCGACCTCTCCGAACGCCGGGCGGTGGCACCGGCCTCCCCGAGCCGAAATCTCCATGACAGCGATTGAAACGTCCAGCCGCGGATTCCGACTTAAAGAGTCGCTGCTATTTCCCCCACGTACCCGTCACCTTGAAACAATCGCCGTGCCATTCACCGAGACGCCGCCCCCTCGAATCCCGCGCCTTTGGACGCACCCGCCCATCATCAGCTCTCTCGCCGCGGGCCCGATTGTGACAAAGATGTACCCCCACGTTTACAGCCGCGGTCCTTAGCGCTCCCCTCTGACAACTCACCGTGGGCGTCTGGAGCTGCTGTTACGTTCCAGAGCAGTGCCCCTTATAGCTCTCAGCGCACACACGCGTTCGTGGACACGCCAGTGTATATGAGACAGACATGTGAGGGGAAAAGTGAGAAAGCCCGCGTTTAACGTCCCACAAAGCACACACAGTCTAGGTGCGTGCTGGTGTAATTTCACATTAGGAAAACGTGAGTTTTTCATTAGCATAAAACCGTAAGTAACACAGAGGATGCTAAAACAGTGATATGAATGTCAATATCAATACCACACTTACCCTCCCCCACCACTGCCCACCCCCACCCATCACTCATGCCTACCTATACACACAAACACTTGTCCCATCATCCCCATCTAATGTGCATACAAACACACAGAGACTGTCTAGTCTGATGCATTGGACACTCAAAGCACCAGGCACTATCTGTTCATGCATGAAAATATTTCACTGCCTCTGCAATAATCAGTTTTGCTTTGGCTATGGAGTTTAAAGCATGACAGCCATCTGGGCTTTTCAGCTTTCCCACAAAACTAAGCGGGAGGTGCTTCTGCAACAGTTCTCAGTAAATAGCAGCTCCATTTCAAAGGTTCATGTGAATATTAATTGCTCAGTGATGATGTCATACTATTGCACTCTTTATACACATACCCTAAAACAGTGTTTCCCAACCCTCTCCTGAAGGACCCCTTGTCCTGCATGTTTTCGATCTCTCCCTGCTCCAACATAGCTGATTCAAATGATCAACTCGTTATGAACTCCTGAAGCTGCTTAACAACAAAGCGATCATTTAAATCAGCTGTGTTGGAGCATGGAGAGATCTAAAACATGCAGGACAAGGGGTCCTCCAGGAGAGAGTTGGGAAACGCTGCCCTAAAATGCTCCATCTGGCAGTCCAGTGTTATTAGCAGTTATTAGGAGTTTCTCCCTTTGGTTAAAACTCTAGTTCATTCCCTATGCTGATTTTTCTGCGCTCCAAATTTTGAGCGGGCTCGTTACAGCAATGGCAAAACATGGGATGCTGCAGAGAAGATTTCTGCTCTCTGAAAATGATCAGTTCTGCACTTTGCAGATACCATTTAATATTGAACTGGCAACCTTTTTTGGTTAGGAGTCCTGCTCCTTAACCACTATGTACCAATATGTTTATGTAAGTGGAGTTTGAAATCTGCTTTTACGTTTATGCATCTGAAAATGAGTGATTAGTTAGACATACCAAGCACAATAAAGTCAATTGCTCTTGTAAGGCAGACTTGTATTTGATTGACATGTCCAGCCAAACGTTTACTAAGCTGTATTTTCGATAGGGCTTCTGAGGATGCCTTTTAAGAACCAATGTTTCATTCTATCGCAAGGCTGTTCGCTGATCTAAAAGGGCTCTCGCGTCTATTAAATGTCTTTGAATGTGTGGAGCTCTCACTCATTCTCAAACTAGGTCATAAAGTTTGAACAGACTTGTTACATCCACCTCACAAAACAGAAGATGTTGCAGTGAAGAGGCAAAACAACCTGACACTCTCAAGTCTCCCTCCCACCAAGCTTAATGAGATCTGGCTTGTGCTCAAATCTCCGGGACTAAGCACCGCTTTTACCCTGGTAACATTCTGTTAAAGGTGCACCGGGGAATGCAAAGGTAAGGACTGCTATACACCTTAACATCAACCACAGCATAAAATAAATTATGGGTGTTGGCCTCAATGTGCTCAATTAAGAGACTTATGCTAAAATACACCTGGAGGGACTCTTCAAGGGAAAAAAACAGTTGCAAAAAGTGTAACCATGCGATCTTTTGGGAATTTTTAGGTAGCATGACTCAGTTCTTTTGGTTTCCTCTAGCTAGTATTAAGCCAAAGCAAGGGTGTTTGTTCTCAGATTAGGCAAAAAGAAGGGTAGGTTTCTCTTTGCAGAATGCATGTGGGGGAACTGTGTGCAACAACAAAGATAAAATTTACACAGGAATCCAATTACATCAAGTGCTAGCAGTGGTGTTTATAATGTTTGACATGGCTTGGTGTTGCTAACGACCTAGAGGAATGACAAGCAGTTTGCACAGTTGCTACAGTCCTATGGTTTATGCTTGACAAATGTGCCAAATGTGACACTTCACTATGAAAACCTTTTCACACAAACTTCCCTGACCTATCCCTGCTCTCCTCCACTCATTTACATCATCTGGTTTTAATTAGGAGGTGTGGCTAGTCAAAACTATTAACCAAGTATCCAATGGCTGAGCAGACAGACAGACACACCGCCCTGGTATTTCACATGTGCTCAGGATGCAGTCATGCTGACATGGGAAGGCAGTGACCACGCAGAAACCGCACCCGCAAACGCCCACCCTCACACACACACACACACACACACACACACACACACACACACACACACACACACACACACACACACACACACACACACACACAGAGACGTTCTCAAGCACACAAATCCTGACAGGTGAAACTAATAAAAAGGTTTGGAAAAAACTACAGGGGCCTTCAAAACACACACATGCCTACTAAATTGAAATAGTGAAAAATTTGTCCATATTAGTGATGACCATCACCTGAACAACTGTCAGACGTTATTGAGCGAGAAGATATGTGCATAAAGAAGCAATGCAGGTGTTAAAGGTGGGTTGAATGAGTGACTCAGCTCAAAACCTGATGTTAAAAACACCCACTGGCCACACTGTGTGGCTGTAGACCAGTGTTTTTACATTTCTAGACTTTGACCAATAAGCGTTTGAAATAAACTTTGTGTAATGGCGCCAAGATGGGAGAGGGGGAAAAGAGGAAGAGAAGAGGAAATACAGACAGGCCCAAAACAATAGAATCTAATAAATCCCTCAACAATATCACATTGCATTTTTCATGCACCCCCACTAAAATTTACAACGTGTGACACTGGTGTGAGTAGTGCTTTCTTCCTTTAGTCAACTGTTCCATTTCTTCCTGATCCTTCTTTTTTGTAGCCAAAAGGTATCAACCGACTCATTACACCAACTACAAAACAGAAGATGTTCCAGTGAACAAGAAGGAGCAACCCCTCTCCCAGTGTAACATGACCTAGCAAGCACTCAAATCTTCAAGGCAAGGCATTGATTCCTCTTTTAATGGTCTCATTGCACCCATGAACAGAAGGTGCTTGGTATTCACAGACATGTTATCCTAAATGCAAAATAGATTATGGGAGGGATTTCCTCCCAGTGTCCTTATTGAAAGGGGAGAATAATATGCCAGGGCACAGCTGGATGCAGCTTTTGTCTAACAGCTTATTTGCAAAAGAAGGTTGCTCAAAGTGTAACTGCTCAATTTTGGGGAAAGTTCCCTGACCCAATTTTTGTTCGCCCCCAGCTGGCGATAAGCCCAGGCGAGATTTGTTCCCAGGTCATCCAGTCGGTAGTGTGCAATTCTCCCTCACTGAGCCTGTATACTATGTGCACTGTGACTGCCTTGGTCAGCCATGAGTGCAATTTCCTCTAATCTATCCTCTCAGAATTCCACTGTGTAAGTCCTAATTAAGCTACAGCAGAGTAATGTTACATTTACTTTACACATTATGTACGGTATATTCAATGTTTGCATGGACGAAATTAAGGCGAAAACAAGTGTTAAATTGTTTCATTCCTTTCCCAACATTTCTTGTTACTTTCAGCAAGCCCTGGAACCAGCGTATTTAAGGTATCGAAAAAGTTCCACTTACTGTGACAAATTATCAGTTGCCCTGAATATATGTATGTATGTGTATGCTACATTATGAGTGCCTCCAAATGAACCATTTAAGGCCTACAAGACCCCTTTCAAGCAGGAAGCAATTGCTGTTGCATTAAAAACTGGTGCTTTTTGGAAAAAAAAAAATGTTTGAATAATTTATTCAAAGTACCTCGCACACAGAAACTGTACTGAACCGTGTTCATCAATGCCTGCTATTACGCTGCTCCACTGAACGTAATTATTCAATCATTAACCATGCTCAGCAGGGCTGCTCGAAGATTACAACTTGTAAAACACTCTACACCCAACTCACACCTTTAATGGCTGAAAATACTTAGAGCCACTGAAGGTGGATAATTGCGCATTCAATATATTACACCTCTGTTTTACAATATATACTTACTCTTAATATATACTGAGTAAGGCTGGGTGTGTCTGGGTTTCTCAAATGTCCGCACAGACAACAAAGAGATAGGCATAGTGTCTAACATATTTTATAAAATATTTATATTTTCTGTCTCTTTTTGGTCATGGAATGAGTCAAATGGCACATATAGCATAGCCACAAGTTATTCATTTAAATTAAAAAGGAGACAGAGGAACACAGAGGAAAAAAAAAATCAGCATACACAAATTCATTCAGTACCACATTGAAAAAAATAAGTGCAAGGAAAAGCCTTGATATAAAATTTAAATGCAACACATTGATAACTCTGTTTAAATACCAGACTTGCATTAAAATATTACTTTAGTTAAATTTTTTTTACATACATATTTTTCTTGAAGTTGTCGACATTGCTTTCCTCTATATACACAACCAGATACAGGATAACACTTAACAGTAACATAGTTAGATTATATATTTGGTAGGACCACATAAAGAGAAATGGCAAGAACTGTTCCTTTGTCTTCAGGAGTCCATAACGTAAGAGTGCCAGTCCTTTCTCAGGCAGGTCACCAGCTGCCTGATGGCCTTACCCACAATGCAACAGTCAGCTTGTTTTTTTGGCTCAGATGGTCCCTCCTTCACTGGATCCAGATGGTGTTCCCCCTCTCCGGCCGGCGCGGGTCGGCCGTCAGCTCCCCGAACGTGGAGAAGAACTGCTCCATCTCCTTCTGCAGCATCTCGTTCCTCTTCTCCGCGTCCTCCTTGGCCCGCTCGGCATTCCTCAGCTTGATCTCCACCATGGTGTACTTCTTCCTCTCCTGATCCAGCTCCTCGTGGAGGTTCACCATCTCTGTCTCCAGCTCCAGGTTCCGGTGCTCCAGGCTGGGGGAAGAGGAGGAGGAAGAGGAAGAGGAATGAGGGGTGAGGAGGGAGGAAGGCGGGCATGGCTGTCAGGGCTGACAGAATCCAATCTGCGGGAGGACTCTCCTGACTCTATCGGGCCGACACAAACAGTCACATCCACACCCACGCCTGGCCACTCCATCCATCACAATGTCTCACACCACTGCACAATTTCATCAGGCATTCCTCACAGCAAAAATAGATTCCCTCTGTCTTCATACACTTTGTAGCAGTTTTGCAATTCACATTCAGATTTTTAGACAAAAAAAAAACTAAAGCAGACACATTTCACACTAATTTAAAGCGCTGCGGACAGATTTTGGGTCTTTCACTTTGACTCTTATTGGATTTTCACCATTTAAAACCAACTGAAACCATCTTAAGTTTTCTTGAGGAAAACAGTGTTACAGCCACAGATTTAATGCTTCTGACAGAAAATTCTACACAGAAGAGTTAATTCTGTGGTTGTTACCACCATGTCAACACTGAGAAAGAAGTACGAGAAAGAAGTAAGTTATATAACAAGTCAGAGTACATGACTTGAAATAACACACAAATCAAACTTTAAATAAATGAAATGCTCTCTGATATATGACAATTATACTTAACTATAGTATTTTACTGGATGTCACAAAGCTTGTACATGAAGTGACTCATGCTTGTTTATATGAACTGAAGGTGTGAGCTAAAAATGGAAGCTGTCAGGATGCCTCACCTCTTTATCCTGGCCTCGTACTCAGTCTTCTGCTTCAGCATCTCCTGCTTCAGGCTGGCCACCAGGCTGTGGAGGGCGCTGTGGCTGCTGGTGCCGTTGTTCACCGCGAACGTCTCGCTGTTGTCGCTGCTGCTGGTGCCCCGGCTGCCGCGGCCCCCTCCGTTCCGCCGCTCCAGCTCCCCCTGCTGGCCGGGCTCCTCGTGTGCCGGCGCGTCCAACACGGGGTCCTCGTAGTTGCCGCCGAAGAAGTCCTGCTCGGGGCAGGTGGTGGTGGAGGAGCGGCAGGACGTGGAGTTATCCGGCAGCGAGATCTCGCAGGACGAGGTGGACCAGGTGGCGCTGTCCACGCTCTGCTTGTCCTCGCAGCCGCCGCCGCCACCGCCGCCCACGACGCCGGGGAAGTGCTGCTGCTGCACGTTGTCGTAGGTGGAGAGCCGGTTCTGTTGGGCCGCCTGCTCCGCAGCGCAGTCCTTGGGCTTGCTGTCGCGCAGGGTGACGTAGCCGTTGGGCAGCCACGCCCCATTGCGCCCGCCCAGCGTCCCGTTGGCCGCCGCGTCCGTGCTGGAGACGCCCATGCGCACGCCGCCGTTGGGCACGCCGCCCGTGCCCATCTTGGTGCCGGGCCCCTTGAGCGAGGCACCCCGGCGGGCCTGGGCGCTGGCGCTCGGCAGCGTCTGGCTCTTCTCCTGGTGGCCGTCGACCGGCGAGCTGCTGAAGGAGCCGTTGGTGACGATGCCGCTGCCCTTGCTGAAGGCCGGGTTCTTCTTCACGGTGAGCGGCGGGCTCCGGGTCACGTCGAACTTGCCGGCGGCGAGGCCATTGCGCGGGCTGCCGGAGCGGTGGCCGCCGAGCAGCGTGGGCGAGCCGTTGTCCACCGGCGCCCGGTGGGGCGACTCAGGCGCCTCCCAGGAGCACTGCCGCACGCCCGCCGTGTTGTTGTTCTCCCGGTTCTGGAGCTGGCCCGCCGTGGGCTTCCTCTGGACCTCGTTGTTGTTGTTGCACAACTCCAGCACCGTCGGGCTGTCCTCGCCTTTGGGGAAGAGCACGTCGTGCCTCCCGATCAGGACCGACATCAGCTGCTGCACCAGCACCGTACCTGCCAAATCCAAACCCCTTTCAGCCTGAGCTATCAGCTCAACACTCACAGAGACAGCATCACAGCATGCGTGTTAGCAGCCAAGGCAGTGACTGCATAGAGATACCACCGCTCTGATATCAGATTGATGTGACCTTTGCCTATTCATAAAGCAGAAGGCATTCATAAATCCTCAGACATGAGGGTGTTTTCAGCAAGACAGATAAAAATAGCCGCTTATACAAAGGGGCACGGCCTACCTTCCATAATAGCAACGGGATCCTCTATCTTTGGCCTCAGGATATTGGGCCCAAAGACAGTCGCCAGGTTCTGCACGCTCATTTTATTCACACCGGAGTAGGACTGAACTTCATCGAGAAACCTGTGAAACGGAATCGGCAAAGTCAGCTCAGGGAAAAACAACTCAGTCATTGATGGATTTTTTAATGATTTTGAGAGGTTTCGGTGATTAAAATGTCTCACTCAGTCACCAGCACTCAGTAAGAAAGCATACCTGCATATATACTTCAGCAGGTTGTAGTTGACTGGAGGTAGGCTTTCCACTTGTTTTCGCAATTCCTTCATTCCCTTTGAAAAAAAAAAACAGAAATATTTTTACAGCATTGCAGCAGCAGTGTGGCATAGTGGTAAGGAGCAGCACTCATAAACGAGAGGTTGCTGGTTTGATTCCCTGCTGTACTTGGTACTACTTTGCTTATTAGATGTTTTTTATTCAATTATTGAGTTTTGGATATGCATTACAAAGTCATATTGCAGCTTAATAAGGCAGCGGTGAGACATTATCTGCTAAGTGCACATCATTTTAACAATCTTTAACAAGCTTCATTTTAATGAGATTTTAATCATCTGAAATCTGTTTAAGCCCTTACTGTAATCAATACTCATCTTCCCAGAAATTGTACAGTTATTTAAACCGCTATGACCTCAGAGGACTCCTTGTGAGTGCCATTATTCAAGGTCTGAGATATTCTCTACGGTCCTTTGTTCTGTCTGACATTGCATTGTTCTTTCAGGCAAATCAATTTCAGAGGATATATTGGATACATGGAAAACATCTGAGAGATAAAACCGCCAAGTCTATGGTGTCATTTCTTCAATGCAATCTTTTGCCAATTCGCAAAGATGTGATTGTATTTACTGTCAGCCAGGTGGACGTCACTGCGCTGCCTTTCACTTTTATGACTCTGCCTTTCAGAATGCTTGTTTGAAGTGATACTGTAGGTATTTGCACTCCAAACCCCCCCAGTACCCCCTGTCTCCCCTCCTCCTGCAAATAAAATCATCTTTGTGGCTTTAACTCGTAAGATACACAGGGGCGGTTAGAGCGAGATGAAAGCAGTTACTGGGGCGGCTTTTGCGATTTTTGCCTTGTGGTGTAAACGAAACCCAATTTTCACGGTTGAAGTGCAGACATGTTCAGAAAGTCACATTGAGAAGAGGACTGGTGGCTAGGAGCAGAGTTTGGGAGCTGAGAGCGGGATATCAGCAAGGTGATGAAGTGAAAAAAGAGGTAAGCTTAAGAGGAGTGAGGGAAAGTTGAGATAAATGAGGGGTGCCCCCGAAAATGGCATTTTCTTCTTTCTACTTCACCGAGGGCTCACATCATAGGCTGCGTTACAATCACCTTCAGATGATATTGTTCCATGTGTGACCTTTTGCAGAGGACAGAACTGGAAATACAGTAACTGCTCTTCACAGTTAGTCTTTCACACACATCCAAAATTTCCAAAACTCTGCAGTGTACATGTCAGTTGTGATTTTGGATTGGTCAGTTCAGTGTTGCGTAATCATGTGTGTACAATTGCACTGTACCATAAAACCTTTTACCTCAGTGCTGAACAACACCCTTTCTGTGAGACAATATTCACTATTCACCATGGCCTCTCACGCCTTGTTGATTTAACGCTCTGCTTTGGCAAACACTTACGGCTTCTTCGTCCTTGCTGAGGAGTTTAGTGCAGGAGAGGAACTCCTCGTACTTGGCGAAGGGGATGACGGGCTCCGGCAGCTCTCTCAGGTAGAGCTTGAGCAGGGAGGCCACCGTGTGCACGTCCGTATTACTGCAAAGGCGCCATGGGGGAGACAAGTGAGACAACCGTGAGCAATGCATGAGAGGCGTGTGTAGAACAGAGCGGAGTGTGTAGTGCGTAGGGGGGAAGGAGGAGGTGGGGGAGGCGCAGTTGCACCCCGTAAATCTTTACCACCAATAAGGAAAGTGCGAGCGGAACCTGAGCTTAAATCACTGCCGGTAAATGCGTTCACATGTCGCGGGCACTTGCGCGCACATGCACCACCTGTCGCCCGCCTACCGTGCGGAAGCGTGATATACCGCCGGGACCCGACACCCCCAAGCAGACAAGATTTACAGCCCTCTGCAGGGGCGGGAGGGCCGGGGGAGGGGCCCCGTCCTATCCTTCATGCATGACGGTGTCACCGCTCTGCCGCGGCTCTGCCAGGTGGCTCCTCTTAGCTCCAGTCAGCTCCTCTCTGTGACACGCGTCGATCACAACGCGCAGTCTCAATTATCACCTCAGTGCACGCCCTGTCGAAGGCTCGTAAAAATGTCCCATTCTACATTCTCTGCGCTCACAGTCAAACGTTTTTTTATATTTAGCGACAGAACGGTAGCTCTCACCCTAGGTGATACTTGTGTGATTAATGCGATAATTCATTTGCATTTTCAGCTGGCGAAACTCATTAATGCGCAGCAATAAACCTCAAACAGGAGCTCCAGCAGACACTTAAGCGCATTTATATGAGGGTCTTTCTTCCAGTGCCTGAGATAAATCAATGCTTCCTGCTAAGGTGACTATTTCAGCTCCTTGTGTTGCATAATTATCTGGACTTGGTAGATGACCTTGTAAATGTTCCTCTAATTAATATATTTGGTCTTTAATAATACCACAACCCTAAAAGGGAGTATGTATTTACAACATTTTCCATTAAACAAGTATGTAAGCCAACATACTATTCAGTACCTTTCACTGCCAGTAAGATGTTAATAACAGGTAACTCCCCCTTTAGCCATGCTGACTCAGGAAAGTGCAGGAGGGGCATGGTATGGTACTGGGCAAGGGCCGTGCTTTCTCACTAAACCTGTGCTGTCACAGCCAGGTAAGTAATGCACAGATCTGAGGGAGGGAGCTTTCATAAGCCCACAGATGGCCGATGTGGCCTGCTCGGCCCTCGGCCAGACGCATACATCAACACTCCCCAATCCAAGCCAGCCCTGCTCAGCCCCGAATCCTGAGCGACAGCCACATCAGCAGGTGACTGTGGGTCATTTGAGCCGTCCAGCTCACTCAACCGGTGGCAATTCTCCATTTTCAAGGCTTAGGTACACATTCCTCAGCAGCCACCCTTTCACTCTGGGCGACTGCCGACTGAAATACTGGACTGAAGTATATGAGGACTAAAGGACTAAAGGACTTAGTCTGTCCTGACTGGGCACTGTAATAAATTCTGGCCTGACTGGATTACTAGACAGGATTTGATTTGGAGGGCAGGTGTGAGATTTCCAGTGAGCGAGGAAAAAGAAAAGACGTTCTGCGGTTGGGGGAGGATGTTACCGTACCAGTCGAAGGCAGGCTTCTCTCCGCAGTCGAAGGCGTCCTGCAGCTCCTTGACCAGGTTGGCCTGCCCGGGCAGCCGGAACAGCCCCTCCTCCCGCAGCCCCCACTGGCGGATGAAGTCCACACACTGCTCCACCAGCATGGGGGCCAGCTTGTTCCCGAACCGCCGCTCATAGCGTACCGTCTCCTCCAGCTTCTGACCAAAGATACCTGGGACAGGTAGAGAAACATGAACGTTGGCAATATTTCTGGCAGCTTTGTTAAATTATAAACATTACTTTGGGAATTCCATGAAACAAGGAATGGAACAATTAATTAATTTAATGGTTACACACTTCTGAGAACATTTTGTACTAAAGCATGATGAAGGAACATCATAATGGGCAAATAATTACATCAGTAATGCCATAGCATGACATTCATCTTATTTCAGTTTCCAGTGTTCACGTTCAGTGCCCATTTTCAGATAAAAATGGAATGGAAACCATAAGGACCTGGTTGGTCCTTATGGTTTCCATTTTGATGCAAAGTGTTGTAAGGGAAATACTGATGATGGAAACAGTTGAGATTTATAAAAAGCTGATGCTTACAGATCTTCAGATCAGACAGGAGTGTCCCAATCGCTTTGAATCTACAAAACCTTTAACCACATGAGCAGATTTCTTAAGCTCTCTCCCATTTGGAAAAACATTTTACTTAACAAAAAACAGGTGACTCTAACCAGTAAATCCATGTAAAAGTATTGAAGACAATCACAGACTTACACAGATGAATAAATCAGATCATATTGTCAACAATCATTTACATCTGTCAGTCATTCCTCTCATTTTTTCCTGCATTTAACAACCTATTTTCTTTCGTTTTATCACAAAATATTAAAGGGAAAATCGAAAAGCCCTCAGTCAAAAGCCCTTTCACAGATGATCCAGAAAAGTTCAGCACAGAGTGAAATCATGCGAAAAAGCCATTGAAGAAACTAAAATTTCCTTCAACAGGCATTTGGAAAAGAAAAAAAAACACCATGGAGCAACATCAAAGGAAACTGAGCAAGGTTAAAAAGACCTGATTTTTAGATTTAATCCAACAGCTACTCTTTTCCCCTTTTCCTGCAATGATTCATTGCACCGCGCTCAAGAATATGTATTCTCACAAAGCTCCTAACAATCGGTTCAAGTAAAGAAAACCTATTAAATCTCCGACTTCCTGTTTCCCCTCTCTGCCCTTTTGTCTGTGTCACTCAGTGAAAAAAAGCGTGATTCAAATTCAAGGGATCTCATGTGGCCGGCGTACAAGAGGGGATTAAGCTGGCCTTCCTGGAAGCTTACTTTCCGGCCTCTGCACACAGAACAACCTCATACACACTGTGCTATCAACAGGTTCATAAAAGTGCTCTCTGGCACAGACATACAATGCTTACATGCTCAAATTCTAGTTCTGGTTTTTACTTTATTATTTTTTCTAAAGCTTTGACCAGACATAACACAATACAGACAACTGACTTAAATAAACATTTATACCACTGTATTAAAAATGTACACTTCTTACTAGTTTTCAAAGTGAATACTTTCTAAAGTTTTTCACAGGTGGAATGAATTACTGTCAGTGTGAAGCAGTTCTGCCTAGGATGATAGATGACCAGCAACAAGAGCCTGTAATCCATCTACAACCTGAATATAAAGCTTTCCTATGAGCTGTATTTTGGGTATTATGTAGCAGATTATCACTAAAGACACTCATCATCAATTGCATTCAGCTTCTGTGGTTAGTGGCACAAAATATCACATCAAAACAACCTGAACACTGACAAGCATGATCCTAGATTTGAGGAAGTAACAGTATTCATGTACATAAGGATCACCCATCTCTACTGTATGCATGCGATTTAAAAAATTACCGTTATGGCATTTTAAACTCACCCCTCTTGAAGCTGACACAGCTTCTAATTTTCCGGTAGATGCTTTTATTAATAAAACTGTGGTAAGTCAGTGCACCTGAGGTGGTCAATTTGAAATCCCTGCGTTCCAGCATATTGGACAGCGAGGTTCAATAACCAGCATAGTCGATGTCACAGGCGGCCGTGGTACCAGATAACACATGTAGAGAGATAAGGCACCCTGCTCCCGTGGGATTTAGGCCTGCTGTGTGAATTCCGTTTTCATTACGATCTTGCTCTTATTATTGATTGGCATCCGCAAAAAAAAAAAAAAATCAAAGCTCTGGTTACGGTTTTCAAGGGAACTGTCCTCTCAGGCATCCCCTAAACAGGAGCAGCCATTCCCCGTTGACATTTTCAATGTTATTTCCTCCCTGTGAACTACTGACATTTTTTCCATTCTTTTGTCTTCGCCTGTTCCACAGAGCACTCGCATTCCTTCCTGAGACTGCTGTGGCGTGTAATTACGGAGGCGCTTACGAGTTCCGAAATATTTCGCCCTTCCAAACTTCGGCTTCAGGGTTTGTCTTGCATTTTCACTCTCCGTGGAGGTGCTGCAGAGTATAGCTAGTTGGAATTAAGCCAGTCGGCAAATCCTTATCAGCAGGGTTAAGTTCATTACAGTAAAGAACGCCAAACTGTCTAATACTTTTGTCCCAAGGAGGAATTAGCCCAGGTTTCCCATAAAGGCAGGGAGGAGAGATCAGAGTCAGATCCTGAGATAAAAAACTACTTTTGCAGTGTTGATTGAGAGAGATCTGTGTCCGGGTTTTGCATCTTCCCCAACTGTGTGTTTTTCCCCAACTCTGAGCAGATCCTGCCGCTCAAAATCCCCTTGGCTCGGAGCAGAGAAAGTCTGCTCTGACTTTTAGTCCACTTTCCGCATCTGTCCAGAGCGGGAGCTTTACAGCAGCCAATTAACAGCCTCCCCCAGCCTGCGCAGGTGCAGCTGGCAGCAGGCCTCCCCGGCATCTCTTGTGTCCAAAGGGTTTTCCAGACAGTTTTCCATGACTGTTGTGCCTCATAAACCCCTACCTACACGGTCCAGCTCCCTGTGTTAAAATGCGCATCAGACCTCAGAGAAAGACCCCTTCCCTCTCTCAAGATGGAGCCAGGCGGGGTTGTACAGTTCACCTTCTTGCGCCTCCTGGTGACTCCTGTGCCACCAGACTACTCTCACGATGGCAGAAACCTCACCGAGCTCTCCTGCCCCCCCGCACTTCCGAGTTGTCAAACACTTTAATCCGAGTGGGGAAACAATTAGGGGAAAAAAAAGACCTGCTGGATGAGATGGGCCTTCCAGACGCAGGAGCAGACGTGCTTGTGGAAAGTACTCTCTCCGGCAACCTGAGGAGTTCTTTGCCTTCAAGCCTTTTCTGCCCGGTGGGAGGGGCGAGGCAACTCTGTCTAGCCAACGCTCAACAGGAGGACCTGACCTGTTGCATTGTGTAAAGGTTATGGCTGCCCTGCCTGCTTCTTTCAGGGACCCCTGCCAAATTTCCAAACCCCTGCGGCGAGAATATCTGATGTAACAACCCCCAAGCTGGACATAACTCCTTTTGCACATTGGAACGATTTGTTAAAGTGTCTCCCGCGTAGCCGCGGCGCTCCCTCTCGCCTCTCCTCAGCTAGAGAGCCAAATGCACGCTAACTTGCTGAGTTCTTCTCCAGCCGTGTTGCGTGCGCATAGGAGCCGGTGTGAGAGATGTTTAAATGCACTGCGGGGACACTAATTTGCCTTGGCGAATGAAACAGTCATGAGCCGCTGAAAACCTCTGAATTGCCAATTTGAGAAATTAAATGGAAAAGTGAACACATTCTGCTCTCATTATTACTGTCAGACGCTCAGCACATCAGACAAAACAAATAAACAGCCATGTAAAAGGAAATAAATGGAATCAATTATTCCACAAAGAAACTGCTTAAAGTCACCATAAAGAAGGAACAAGCAAGGCTATTTCCAGGCATATATGTGTTTCCAGGAAACACTACAGAAAGGAAGGAAGGAAGAACTAAATGATACAGGTACAGGACTGACAAATGCCACAGAAATATATTAATAAGCAGGCATGAACAGAGAACCGACACAGGTGCTTAAGGAGGGCAGCACCTGTGACAACGCTGAAACTCAATACTACTCTTTCTGGTTCTGACATTGTATGCTGTTGACTCAGTGACCTTTAACCTCAGGGCAGTTCACCCAACCAAGCGAGGGTAATTTGATTAACCAAAGCCTGGGCACACCCCAGCTTTGGAACTCCACTGCCTTGAGACAGTATCCCAAGTATACTCAAGACCTCCCTGTGAAAGACTTTTTCAGGATTACCCATGAACACATTGGAGAAGAGGAAACCCAAAGCTGTTGGGAGCACTCTTCTCACCCCCGTGCACCTGCCCCAAGACCGAACACTGCTGTTAGTCAGGACAGACATGATTTTTTTGGATGAGACTCCATCACGTGCTCATGATGTCAAGATGTACAGAAAATGGGTGTAGGCATTTAAGAATGTATGTTTCAAAGGGGAAGGAGAAACAATAAGTCAATATTTTTACCATGCCGGGAAAAACATAAATCAGCCGCTCAGGATCTCACATGTGGCTCTAAATTTATTTAGTTTTATAATAAATTGCATACCATTTGTCAAAAGTATAGGGCAGTAGAAGGTTTAAGGACTTATGAAAATGTATTAACAACTGATTTACGGGATGTGGGTCTGTTTCACAATTGCTGCATGAAGCTATGAATTACACTCGCATTCAGATGTTCCCGTTTTATGGCAACCTCATGACAAAAATATGTGTACATTGTATGTACCCTCTGCTGACTGATATTTGTGTGCAGAACTGCGTAATCCAAATCTCATCACAGATTGCGGCTGAAAAAATTAGGCAGCCTCGACCGCCTCCATAATTACTGATGATTCACAACACCTACCGCACACTACTAGACAGAAAGTGTGCTTCCCAGTGTGGGACAGTCGCGGTTTTGGGTCGGCGGCTGACTCTAAGAACTCAGTGGGAAATGGCAAAGGGCTAAGAAGACAAATGGTTCAGGCTATACTCTCGCACAGATGCAGAGCTTAATTACTGGAGGTCTTCCCACAGAACGCTGTCCGTGATTTTAATCAGATCCCCAGAGCACTGGCTGTCCTGCGGTTCCTGTCTCTGGCACCCTGATGTGACAATGGGCCGCAGAAGCCAGGCTGTGTGCGAGTGGGGGAGAGTGGAGAACGGCACTCTGCCTTTTGAAGAGCAGTCAGCTGCGATGGACATCAAACTCCCTGCGCTGAAAACAAGCGCGGCCCAAGCGATCTATTCACGTCTCATCGACTGCGGCTCCAAGCGGACCGGGACCTCCGCCGTTCCTCTCGCGGGAGGCGGTGAGCGGGGCGGCCGCGATCGATAACCCTCCGGGTGTCTGCGGAACGGTCGAAACGCGCCGCCATCCCGGGGTCGGACGCCGGAGCCGCCAACGTGCGGGGATCAAAAACCCAACCAAACTGCAGACCCCGAGCGCAGGAATTGATCCTCGATCAAAGCGGAGACACCCTACCGTGGCGAACGCCTGTGTGCTGTAAACTGCAAACTCAACACTATTTACAGATGAATATCATTAGCTTCTCTTTTTGCACATCTGCGAGTGAAATGTGTTTATCGTGGTCTGAGGAAATAGGAGGGGCATGAGCTGCATGCGTAAAAGGAGGGCCAATTAAACAAAACCAAAACAATGTCGTTATACATTTAAAAAAATACCACATAACGACATGAACATGTTTAGAATACACACTTATATCCCGCAGACTGTGGACTGGTGGTGTTGGCGCATTCTTGGACGTAAAGAGGAAAGAGACCCTCAATTAACTTGAAAGCTCTGTAATGAGTGTCTGGGTTTTGAGGGGAGGGGGTGGTCTCTTGTGACTGACATCTGCTAGAGAGGTATATTACCATTGGGTTTTGCTCCATTTTCGCCAGTAACTTTCAGGGGTGGAACTGCAGGGTCAATCTGGCCCTGCCAAATATTGTGGATTGCAACATTTCAAATGTTTTATATGTTTTATTGCTTGAGCTTCATTCCAGCTCTGTTCAATAGCTTTTTTGTTGGTTTACTCCTCCTTGTGAAGGCATGTAGATATTTACATTCTTACTTCATTTGAATAAAAGAGTTTGGTTGAGAGATTCAGGTTCAGAAATGTTCAATCAACATCGGCAATCTCCTCTGTGACTACTTTTTTCTTTTCTTTCTTTCCACTCAATCCTTTTTTTTCTCAGAACACTAATCTCTTGTCCTCCTGTATTCCATTCTCTTGTTTCCCACTTGTTCCACATCTTGTATTGCATTGCAAAGTGAATTCCCTCCCCAAGTTGATAGTTGGGCAATTGTCTTTCTCAAGTAGCCAGAAGGGTTAGAGCTATGCTCCCGTGCTGGCCTTAAATCAACAGAAAATACAGCATCCCGATTTATTCTGGATGGGACTGATCCACATTCAGTCAAGAGTGAGTGAATTAGGATATGCTGTGACAGGACAGAAGAATAAATTCATTTCATCAGTTTACTGACCTCCACCAAAGGGTGCCCATATGACTCTTCGAATGGTCTTCACCCAATCCTCCATGTCATTCTGGGTGCTGGCCATAAGAAGGTATGTCTCATGATTGGCTGTCATTCGCTCCCGATCTCCCCCTGTGGAAAGGACAGAAGGACCATGAGTCAACATTCCAAGCAACTTTCTCACACACGGGCGTGACCCATAAGTTGATCGATATGCACACATCTGTGTGTGTGTGTCCTGTAATAAGAAACAGTGTAAGATTTCACACTGTGAGGAGTAGGCAAGCCATCTCTGCCCACTCTATCATTGGACTTTGTTTAAATCACAACTTTGATCCACTACTTAATAGTAAATGAATCCAAACTTCAACTTCAATCCAGGATAGTTTTCATCACAAAAGCTGCTAAAATATTTTGAAAAACTGACTAATAAAAGTGGACCTTCCTGCTGCCAGTGGATTTGTACTCTGCAACTGCAGACTGGGTTAAAGTTTTCATTTAAACTTGCCCAAAGTCAATCAAGGTGAAGACTGCACGCAAAGGAGATTCAGAGGATATCCAGCTTTTCAATTCAAATGAAGCAGATTTAGTTTCTCAGCTATGTGTATTCCCTTTCTTACCGGGATTACAATGTTATAAAAATTGACTGCAATGAAAGCTTAAGGTGCCGGAGCCCTTATCTGCTGTGTGAGGCAGGCTGAAGTGCTAAGACTGCCTGGGTATCCTGAATAATGCTGGGCAAATCCTACGGGAATGATTCCTTTCTGATTGTGAGGGGTACTGGGGAGCTGACATCAACACTGTTAGTTCAAATCCCAGGAGGACGCATGCCTTTAGCATCTGACCTGAACTGCTTCAGGAAAGTCTCATCTCTCTCTGTAGTCTGTAAATGGCATTCAGCATAATGGTACCAACTCAGCAAATAATTCATGTTAAATATAGATTGGGTAATGATTAAGCTGCTCGGACCGGCTCTTTGAGGAATGTGGAGATGTAACAGTTAAATAGGGAAATGATTAGGCACGTAGATTAAATTATTCAAGGGGAAAATGTAATGCACTCTCGATTTCTGCTGCATCTCCAGGGAGAGTGCTCTCTTTTCTCCATTGATTTTGTCTGGAACGAGATAACCATGTCAGCTAAAAATGTATATATTTATAACCTTGTATGATACAAAACAGATTAATTAAATTCAGCTGGTGCAAGAGTACAAACGATGTACTTCCCGTATTGTGGTGGCTTCTTTTAATGAGCATAAATAACCCGTCTTTCACAATGTTCCGAACGTGATAAGCCTCCAGCTACTTTTAAAAGTTTCATTCGCTCTGTGAAACACAGTATCTGAGTGAGGATGAGGGGACTCTGCAGAGATGATTCATATTTGCAATGCAGTTCTTCTGTATGCTGAAAGTCCACATTTAGATGAACCAAATCAAATACAACCCCCTTTAAAGGGCACCAAAGAAAACCAACCGACAACCTACTTTGAACTTATCTTTTAATGTGTATCTTTTAGCCTGTATCTGATTGGAGCTTTAAACATGTTTTGGGTTTTCTGAGTAAAAAAGTGGGTCTGAATTAGTGTTTGAAAATGAACCACCATGAAAATCTTTTGCTGGATCTGCTGGGCACACACCAGCTCAATGGCTCCAAGTCGAAGCTGAACCATAAATGGTATATTCAGCAAAAGACTTTCTCAGGTTTTTATTTTCTCCTAGAATTACCACGAGTCACTGTCAGGTTGGCTGTCACTGAACCCCCAGGCTGACGTGAGTGGGCCGTCTGAGCTTAGCGTCCGGACTGATGTGAATATGGACTGGAGCAGTGTTTATAAACCATCTGCTGTAGGATTGTCCCATCCCGGTCACCCACAGAGATCTATGAGCCTGCCACATCCAGCGAGAACATGGGAGAGAAAAAAAAAACAAATTGCACATCTAAATGCATGCCTTTCCTCCAGCTTTCAAAGCCAAATGTGTTCTAAATATCACCAGAGCGCCAGCAAAGACATATGGGTCCGCGTGTCTTCTGGGCCTGCATTCCACAAAACTGAGTCCTGTGAAAATGTTTGCAGTTCTGGTGTGTTGTCAGAGAGGCAGGGACTGTAAGACTGAAATAACACAGCAGCTTGCAAACCATATTTTAGAAAGGGGGGGGGGTAATTTACAAGAAAAGAAATCTGTAAATTAAAGTTTTGGAGGAGCAGATGTTTGTCTCTTGATATCAAATCAGTGACTATTCTTGAAACCGACAGAGTGAATAGATAAAACTCTTAAAATGACAAGCAAATAGAATAGTTTGAAATAAATGCTTATATGAGTAGGCTAGTTCAAATAATGAATTTTGTGCTCAAAAGTTACAGCGTGCACAGAACTTGCAAAATAAAATTACACTGCTGGCTGTTGTCAAGGGACCAGAGTGCAATCAAACAAACAAATAAGAAAAACTCAAGCAGCAATGGTATGCTGTCTATGCAATTCCAGATAAACAACACATATGCAAAATGCAAGCAAAATCAGCAAACTTGTCTTCTGCACAACATGTTAATGCAATGACAATGGGCAACCTTCTGACTGAGGGGTGAGAGACATTCTGCGAGTGAATTCAACCATCCGATGCAAAAAAAAACTCCCTATCTGAGTCATATAGCAACAAAGCAGTTCCAAAACAACCACTGGCTCCTCTCCTGAAACTGGCCTTGCACTTCAATCTTCAGGAATTATTTGACTGCAGTTACAGCTGTGCAGGTCTGATGCTTTTAAATATCAGTAGCTATGTACAGTACTGAATATAGTTTACATCTGAAAATATTTACATTCACAATGTACTCAAGTGGTTTTAATGAAACATATCAAACAAGATTAGCCTTTGCAGTCTACCAGGTGAGCGGTGGCCAAATCCTTGGATCCTTGTAAACTCTCTCCTGTCAAATGCTTGCAGGTGTTTTTATTTTTAATACCATACCTTTTTCTTGTCAAAAGGAATGTCACTTAAACACGATGAGCTTGAGAACTGCTGTCAACAGATGCTCATTAGGCTCTCTTTCATTAGCCTGGCTGTCTGAGGGGGTGGTGGTTTGGCGGGTTGGGGGGGGTGTGGGGTGGGGGTGGGGGTTCCCTGGCGACAGGGTCTTTGATACGCTGGAGGGCCGTTGAGCCGGCTCAGAAGTCTAGACGGTATTTTGACTGCGCGGTCCCCGGATCACAGCCGCGCGTCTTCGGCCCATAACAAACAACCGTGATTGCAAGGCTCAGCGCTGCTGAGTCAAGGGCAACAATTGGTTTTCCTGTTTAACACAATATTTCTATTTATACCCTCAGGTTCAGGCATTGTGTTTTACTAGCAAACAACAGGATACAGGGTGGGCTGACTCGGACAGCGCAACACCTGGTCACCCATGCCTCAACGAAAGGTATTGTTTTATGTTCAGAAACTATTACTCCCTTTAGCACAAAAATTCATTATATTCAGGTTCAGTGCTGCTTTCCCCCCCAGGTAAAAGCTCCACTGTTTTTATTCATTCTTAATATGAAAATAATATATCTAATATAACCTGCATAACACAAATTACATACCAGCAAAACATCGCTAAAGCAATTTCATCATAATTACTTCAAGGAGTCAAAAGTATGACAAATTTACAGTATGTTTTGGATTTCACCATTATTAAGTGACTTAACTACAAGACTGACATATTGAAACCGCATAGCTATCACAGTCCTGTTCTTTCTACCTGTACCTGTCTGTGCCTTCTGTGAGTATCTTTTGCTGGGCCTAAAGTCTGTCCCCTCTGCCCTTGATATCAGCAGGCGAGCCGGTGCCCTCACAGGGACATCCATCTTCCCCCAGAATCATTAGCCCTCTTTGATAACACCATGATTGGCCGCTGCCCCCAGAGTCCCATTGACTACCTCTCAAACGGCAGCACATAAATTATGGTCTTCGTGGACTCCCATGATTGATAATTTTGCCAATTGAGAGGCTGGAGCAGGTAACAAGTGCCGTCCTTATTAGGCCAATTGAAGTATCTCCTCGGCGGCTGAGGGTTTTGCTACATCTCCTGTATCAAAACACTAGTAATAACAATAGACTTCCGGCTGTTTCTGTGTGCTGAAGCCATTTGCCACCATTTGCATGTGTGAAGCATGTCAAGAACGTTGTTAATGGCTCAACAAGTAATGGCTCACACTTTACTTTGGGGCGGATTTTAAATGCACATCTGATTTACTCTTGGACTTTACTCACATTTCATCTGGCAAAACCTCAAGGCATCTTTGTTGTTTACTTTTTAGTGAACATGGCTTTGTACAGACTTTCTTATGAAATAAATTGTAACGTGGACATTTTTTGTTGCAAGGATACTGTAAAGATAGGAATGTTTGAAGGAAATAAAATCTACCAGGGAACATACATTTATGTATGATTTTTCTGGATAGCATGTTTTTTGGTCCTGCACTCATAGTTAAAAAGCATAACTTTAAGTTAGTGTAGTGAACTGACATCATGTATCTATTTGTTTGTCTCAGAATAACAACTAGTATAGGCCTTTGGTTACAATGGAAAACAGTTCTACAATGCAACAATAAGACAAATGCTTAATTCTGCACTTCATGACTTTGAAGCTCATGCTAATATGCAATATTACCATTACTGCACTGCTATGAGATAATTGCTCTTGTAATCTGAACAGTAAATTCCCCCTGTAAGTTGCCATGATCTTGCCATCATTGCTTTGATTCTGTTTCAGAAGCCATCCTACAACACAAAGTAGTATCACCATCAAAGACAGGAAAAATACTTTTTAAAAGAGCATTCTAGAAACGTTCAGATGATACAGCACTCACTACCATTGTTTACTGCAAGCAGAGCCTCATCTGCATGAGTCTGTTTACAAACATGATGCATTTGTTGCATCTTGTGAAAAGGGGGCTCGTTCTGACACATCTGGACATGTTACTGTTTTCCTTATAATATGATAAGTATCCATTAACAGATGTGCATTGATTCAATTCTAATTCAATTCTGATTTAACTGAGTCAATTTGTCTTACCACACAGACTCCAGCGTCCTGTATCAAGAACAGCAAATGAAAACTATGCATTGCATAAGATCATGTTTATATAAACATTAACACATAAGCTTATTGAAACCTACGTCAGCACTGTCAGCAAATTCTGTTTTGTTTCCCTAGCATCTCATACAACAAAATTACTGGTCCGTCACAAATTATGATACAACAACTTGCATGCGCGCAAACGATTGTTTTTGTTCATTGTTTTGATCTGCAGCGAACACCTCTATCTAATCCTGTATTTGAACTGAGTTTCAAGAAACACCATATTTGAATATCTTATGAAAATCGTCTGCAATTCTTAAAATTCAACTGCGTTATCTCCATTATGAAAATTCAACAAAACGCATATCACTGTAACCAGAGTACCACGATTAAACACGTTAACCGAACGAATCTTTAACAGACCGGGACGTCTCTAAGCTTTGACATCATATACAGTGCAACGTTTGTGCGACATACTCCGAACACCTGGACGAAATACCTTTCCGAAATTCAGAGTACAATCAGTGCATATGCTACCTATTCTGTGACTTTTTGCCGGCAAAATAAACACACTCACACAAAAAACACAGCTTCCGAGTGCGCTGTACCTACTGACCCTTCTGCTGGCAGTCCAGATGCAGTCACATGAGGCAGGTTACCAGCCGAAAAAAGCACAAGAAGTCCGTCTACCACGGGTTTGCGCTCACTCCGATACATCCAACACTAAACGCTTTCGGTCGGCTCAGCCAGCCTTGCGCACCGGCTGCTAGACAATGGGATTAAGCGTTCCGGCCCCTCCCCTCCCGCGCCGAGCCCTTTGAGAGCAGGGAAGAGAGAGAATTTTGGAAGTGTCGCACCGTGAAGCGCAAACCGACAGCGGCCGTTTGGCGCGACTGCCCCATGCGCTCCCCGCGAAGTTGAGCAGCGCAGGTAACAATTAACAATTAGCTTGTGCGCATGCTACACGCCATGAATCCGTGTTTTGATGTTGGTTGCATTTAGAGAGATAAATTTCTTAGTCTGAGTGTCAGCCCTCAAAGTACTTCGCTGAGCTTTATGTAAATATTTGACCCGCCATGAGCTTGTTAATTGAGGTGTCTGATTAAGGGCATAATTTGAAAGATAGAGCGAACTAATTTCCTGATATGACTCTGTCAGGGCACCAACCAAATGTAACACTCCTCACAGTTACTGTCCTTAATTCTTGTTTCGTCATTGACACATGGCAGACAGGTAATTAAACATTTTCCCTTTTTGTCTTTTTTTCTGTTTTAACAGAATATGGACAGTGATATGTGACATAATTGCTTGGCATTTTGTCATTTTCTCAACCGGAACGTTTGCAACACGTGAGCTGGTCTCTGTCTTCCCTAAAAGCACATCCCCAGATTTATGAAAACTGAGGGGAGAGGTCCAGTTTGGAAAACATAACGGCGTCAGACTGGCTGTGGTATCCCTGGTCATGAAGTGATCTATTGTTGCGGGGCAGCTGATCCTGACCTGGATTACTCACGCAGTGACCCTCAATGAATCACAGCAGTGTTGGGCTTCCCTGACGTCCGTTCATCCGCAGCTGTCTGGTCCACGAGAGATTCCTAACGCTCGCTTTCCCCAGGATGTCCTGAACGACTGAATTTTCTGGCAGCTCACGTCGACTCTTCACGAAGGCAGACAATGGAGTCGGATATTGTTTTGTTTTTTTTTCTGCGCCGTGTCCTGCCTTGACATTTGTAATATCGCTCAGGTGCTGCACATATCTGTGGGCCGACACGCAGGGCACGGGGCGAGCCGGTGGAAGTGTCTGACTCACAGGCTCGCACCTCATTACATTATGAAGGGGATATTGAAGACAGCTCTGTGAGCAATAACAGAAACTTCAGTTTGTCACAGTAGATTCTTACTGAGTAATTGTTTCTAGTTAACTAGATACAAATCGACATTGCAGCCTGAGTCATCCTATCAACAAAGTAATATAAAAGCTTTAACAAACTGGCTATGCAAGAAGAGCTTGTGCTTTCCGTTGCTGACTGATTGTCATTCAAACATGCTCCGGTTGAGACTCTTTTCTGTTACTGAAATCAAGTTGCCTACAGCACACTCAGATGCAGAGTGCATTTGGGCTACGTCTCCTCACAATCTTGCCATGACACAAAATTGGAGGCACCATCAAACTAATCCTGATGATTATTTTTTAGTTTTCAGTATAATTGCTGGTAATCCAAACAGTGTTCATTGGTCAGTAGTAATCACAAAAGAAGAGCACAACTGCTGCGTTGCCAGGGTCCTCAGGAGATTTGGTTAAAAGCCCTCCTTGCCCTAACAGTTCTGGGCTGAGCCTTGCAGAATGATTACAATAATCCATGAATGGTACTTTTTTATAGCACACATGCACTGTGCATCATTTTAAGAAATGTCCAGACAAATGTGCCTCTTAAGAAACTAAATTCCACCCACACCCAGGCCACAATACTCCAGGATCCTCTTCTGAAGTCAAGATAACCATGGACAGAGTGGAACAGTAAACGAGCTAAGCCTTTCAGAGGACGCAGAGACAACCCCTCCAGGCGCTCTGACGTGATTACCGATTAAAGTCTCAGCTGAGCAGACCCGCTGAATGCCCCATTGGTGGTGCTCAAGAATATTCAGTGAGAGGCAAAGGGCATCTCGGGAAACATAGCTTACATCTGTACATATTAGCAGTTTATACAGCTGGACGGTCACTGAAGTAATTTAGGTTAAGTACCCAGCTCAAAGGTGCGACGGCAGTGCGCCACCTAGAATTTGTGCCAGAAAAGCTGTTTTTATAAGGCCAACTGCTAAACCATTATACCATGTAGCTATAGTTTCATTGTAGAAAAAAAGGTAATGTGGCATTTATGATTGATGGAGTTAGAAAAAAACCCGAGGGACAGGTAAATGAAAGCATAATGATGGTTTGAGGAAGACAGGCCACATCAGATGGTTCTTCAAGTTTGCAAATGAACAGAGCTGGTTTCCTGGTCGAATTGTTACTGAGAATCTCCTAATGCCGTTTGGGATTTCATGGCTCTGTTTAGAATTCATTTGTAATGTCAAAAACAATGCATTGTAACTGGCTGTTTGTTGCTG
Source organism: Megalops atlanticus (assembly GCA_019176425.1). Classification (NCBI taxonomy): domain Eukaryota; kingdom Metazoa; phylum Chordata; class Actinopteri; order Elopiformes; family Megalopidae; genus Megalops; species Megalops atlanticus. The sequence continues at coordinate 30,632,761 of CM032880.1, read as the reverse complement.
ACTAAATACAAAAGGGTAAGGTTTCATTTGAACATTTGATTGAGACCAAATTTGAAAATACAATTAGATAGCCAGCTGGGAAATGATTCTTTTCAGGGGAGCAGTGGTATTTTTCATTTATCTCGATGGCATGTGTTGAGACCAATGAATCATTTTAGAAGAGTAGCTGCATGCGGCTGTAAGGACAGACAGAAAGAAGGAAAGAGAGAAAGGTGAGGAAGAAGAGAATACACCTACGTCCACAACCTGTGTAGCACCGTCTGAGAGGCTAGAATTTGTAGCATAGCAGAATGCATGGCCAAAGAATGAATGAATGAATAAATAAAAAAATAAATAAATAAAAATAAAATGAAATAGCGCCTCATCTGGACATGTATACCTATGCTAAGACATGTGCATTTTTTTTAATGCACAGTGTGCAAATTTTGGAAACATAGGATAACAGGAAATCCCTTTTGTGTCATTGTACTGGAAATTTGAGGGGAATAGTCTGAGGAGGATAGAGTTGAGTTGGCTATCACAGTTAACCTAACTTAAGGCCTAATTGGTACCTTAGGGACCAAACTGCAACTGAGGTCCATGAGCAGAACTTCTGGAACCCGTCAGAGCTCTGGACTGATGTGAATGATGCGTGGGACGTGCTGTTGTACCACAGTAATGTCTCCAGTCCTTGTTCAACAGCCTGCTAAGAAGGTTTTAAGCTGCCATTAAAGCTAGAAGGGGATCTCGGGATACTGGGATCTGTACACTAGCAATATATTTTACCAGAGGAGTCAACTGGCTAGCTGCTTTCAGGTAAAGTCATTTCCATTTAGGTAAATGGTATATGATGCAAGGCTGTTCATGCATGAAACCCATCCATCCATGAAACCCATACATCCTTAAACCCACCAATGAGAGATATGTCGTACAGGAATCTCTTACAAATGTAGCATGTCATGCATCACCTGTAGGGGAGGTTTGGGAAATGATTGTTGAACTCTGATGCACAAGTTTTCTGTTTCTTTACAGTGAATTTGCATAGATTAGCATAGCAGAAAGTGTCCAAATCACGATTCAGACTGAGATAAAAACTTTAAAAAGTGGCATGGAGATATTAAACTAACGATTTATTGCAAGCATGATAATATATATATGTTAATACTCATCAGTTATCACATGATCTAGTAATAATCTCTCAGGCAGGTTATTGATTTTGATTGCTAGCATAATTGCTTAATGAGTGTTGCACCTTGACATCCACCATTGGAAAGCCTGGAATCACTACTCTGCCTGTGTTAGAGACCTCTCTGATCTCACAGTGCAAACCTTCTTTATCACATAGCCCACAAAGAGAATTACAGTTGACACAAATGTATCACCTTGAGGTACAATGTTTACACTGATTAACCATTTATACCCTACGTGTAATCATCTTGAGACCTGCGTATTATGAAGATTAAAAAAAACTATAGGAAACATTTACATAAACATTTACAGGGGAGAAATAACAGGAATGTCTCCCTGGTGATGAATGCTCTATAGGTCTGACAGAGACAGCTTTCCAGAATTGATGGAGTGCCCCCAAGCAGCAACAAGCATTCTAAACCATATTAATAATGCAGTGGGTAGAGGACCACTTAGTTACAGTTACAGCATGTGCAGAAGGCAGTGACTACCTCCACTGACAGCCAAAGTGACTGAGTGATGTTATGAGTGATGGCAAAAAGCGAAAGATAAATGTATGTCAAAGCAGTCCAGCAACCATGGCGTGCTGTCAAACAGCTCTGCGACAGAGGTACTCATTTGTTTGAGGACATTTTGCAATAACTAAATGAACTCTTTTTACAGCGTATTCGAGGACTCCCTCGTCAATGTTCCACTGTGAATTTAATGGCTTGATGCACTATACCGCAAGACACTCCATTTGCGAGATTCACCGTGTGAGTGGCACCCGCAGTGAGGTGCTCTGTACAGCTCTCACCTTTCAGCAGCTAATGCAAAGTGAGGGCTCTGTCTCCACTGGGACCCCAGAACCTCTAAGAGGCATTTGGTGACATCACCCATCGTGGCTAAAACACTCAGGGACTGGCTACTGGCTACCAATCCCACAGTGACAGCCGTAATCCTCCAAATGACTGCGGCAATCAGCTCACGCAGGGGCGAAGGAAATTCCCTCTCCTGTGTCTTCCCGTCAGCCCCTTTAGCTTCTTTGCGGCACCAAGCGGAGAAATGGGACCCGCTTTTATGGCTGCTGGGCACCATAGAGCCTTAGTCATACAATCCATTCATGATATTCAATATTTACATCTGAGAGTTATGGTCTTGGAAAATCCATACATACATTTTCATTAATAACTTGTAACTGGACTGAGATCAAAAACATCTGCATTGTATGTACATGTAGAGATCTTGTGCAAGCTTGTTCTCCCTTTAGCTGATATGGTAATGTTAACTGAAAAAAAAAGTGCTTGAAGATGCAGTTGTTTGGAGCATCGTGGTAACCCAGCAAGCAAGACAGGACATTGCTGGTTGTTGTTTCAGAACCCTGGGCTACAACTCTGGAACAACTTTTTTGCTGTTATACAGTAATTTATTCTCCAAGGTAGTTGCATTACTTAAAAATGAACGAGAAACATGAAATCAGAAAAGTGGTGCACGGTCTGTGCTGCCTGCAAGTTCATCCCCTTGGCACTGCTAAGCTCTGAAGAGCTTTTCCTTCCCCTCGCAGTGTCAAGCGCACTCGACATGGCCGACCGCATTCTTCTGTGTCATCTTTAATAGGCTTCCTGCTCTCTGGGTTCAGAGCAGTTTCCCCTGCCGGCCCACCCAGAGCCATTGAAATACTATGGTAGTGATCCTAGAAATCAAATGTCAGGCCACAAACAACTCTTTAAGGTGAGGACTGGCTTTGGATTGTGAGGTTGCTGCCTTCTTCTCTTGGGTCAATCAATTGATTAGATCAGAGTTCAGGCATTCTGCTCTCTTTAGCTGGTCCTTCATAAACTGTATCTATAGTTACAATCCAATGAATGATATCTCTGCGGGTATAGTCAGGGATCAGGGCTAAAATGGAACTAATTCCAGTTAGAAGACAACAGAAAGCTGCAGACTAATTGCCTGCAAATACAGCATCCAGACTTGGTTCTGTTTTGTGTGGATGTTGCTAACTTAATTGAGCAACCTTTACTTTGCTGGCAGAGATAAAATGGTTGTTTCTTTCATTTTCTGTCTTAGACAGGCTGTCAAGGCAACTGCAACAGATTAAATTGGCCCAGTCTGGTATTGCAGCAGACAGCTTGTATATTATAAAAAGGCAGTCAGAAGATTAAAAGACATTCTGAATTTTTTTTTTATGCCATTTGATATTTTATTAAAGCCCGTGGTCCTTTTGCTTGTATTTCAAGATGTGATTATATTACTTTTGCAGTTCAAAAATGAAAAATATAAAAAGCCCAAACTGTCTTTCATCATCAACCCAGTAATTCAATAGCTAACTAACAGCTTCCGATTCAACACCCACAAGTTAATTTATGGCTCGATGCACAATTTTTGAAACACTGTTTTGACTTCAGGACCTAGAGAGAGAGCATGTGTGAGTTTCTAAAGATCTTTGTCTTTAATAACCAGTAATTACTTGACTTTGAATGTCAAAGAAGTGCACAGCACACATTTCGCATGAAGCAAGAAGCACTGTTGGCAACAGAAGCATTTCTGTCCCAAACTGATTAATCGGGTCAAGACACAACAGCTGCCTGAAATGTAAAGCAAAACATCTTGCCAACTTTGATCCCAGTGCACAGCAAGTACTGAGGAAGTAACTCGTTACTTGCAGGAAACCAGACAATTCAGACATTACTCTGCATTGTTTGTTTAAATGAGCAAAAAACAAGTCCAACTTCCTTGCAAGTCTTGAATATACCATTGGGATCTGGCTTGAACTTGCACTTGCACACACGCATGCACGCATGCATACTATACATATGTTTTATATTTACACGTTACCAGTAATAGTTGTAGAGTACTAAAATAAATTCACCTTCTACATGGATGGATAGCTTCCTGTGCATTTATCATTATCATGTCTAATACTCATCAGGCACGACAGTACACAGGGACATGGCCCAAAAAGAACAGTGACACTTATCTCGACTGAGGAGCAAACGATTTGAGAAGCTAGTAATTATGTCTAAGTGGATATGCATCCTGCTCACCCTTCAGTGGAGAGGTCTCTGCATGCAGGAACAAGCTGGGATTCGATATTGTGTCTAATGACAGTCTGGGAATTTCTCAGAAGTGGGCCCTCATAAATACCTGTTCCAAGTACTGGGAAACAAATGCTGAGGAGATCAATAGGTTGTATACCAAGGCAAACTGCAATATGCAAAGCCTTACAACAAATGTGGGTTGAGAATACAACTTTAACACCATGTTAAATCATCTAGCACTTTTTTTACTTAAAGAGACAATAGAAAAAATCACATTACATTGTTACACATATTCCCTTTGCATCTTTATACTTATTCAGCTGAGTTCGTTCTGGGTCCTCTTTAAAATAACACACATGATCCATTTCAGGTTATTTTTATGAATGCTAGACCATGAATATGTCCTGTCATGTTTCTTTTTTGATACAATCAGTGCAAATCCACACTTAAATTACTACCGTATTTTGTTCATTTTGAACGAAAATGAGTTTACTAAGACAATGCTTGAAACACTGTGACTTCTCAGCAAACAAAGGTTTATCAACTGATAAGTAATACCTGATGTTACAATGTCCTGCCCAGCCCATACAAAAGGAATATAATATTCAATTGTATAACCAGAATAGGAACCAACAGAAGCTACAACAACTGTTGCTGCCTCCCTGAACATTATTTTCTGTGGCAACTTTTGATGGCCATGGACTAGCCTGAACAAAGTAGGCAAATAGCACGTTCAATTGGTGGCGTTACCTTTGAGTGAGGACTGAAAGTCTGTGAATCCGAACTGCGACAAGTCACGAGGAACCTGCGGCACTACCTCCATGTTCCAGGTCGCTCGCTCTGCCACCAATCCCGGACAGGAGCCCCCGGAGGGCTGGACGCAGCTCCCTGTTGGCCGGGCGCTCCAGGAGACAATGGGCCCGGAGCCTCTGCTCATGCTGGCATGGCCCAATCTGAGGGAGCACAGCTGAGCGAGGAGGGGGAGAAGGGCGACACCCACCCGTCTCCCATAATACTACAGGCTGAACAATGGAGAGATCACACAGCCCCAGGCAGACTTTGAAGTGCTGGATTTCACTGAGTGCGGACTTTGCTCCTGACTGGAGCATATGTAAATGCTTTCTTTTTAAAAGCAGGCATCCCCCCAATCCCTCATATTATTAAGATACAGCTTGCGGGACTGAATTATCAATACGCTATATTATGTTGTGTATTTACTGAGGAATCAAAGCCAGAGCAACAAGTCCAGTCTCTTCTTGTCGGTTCCTCGCCTGATTACCCACTTCTGGGTTATTTCCGCCATTAACTGGCAGTAGAGGGGTGTGCAGGTTAAAGCACATTAGCTGTGGCCGTGTCTTCGCCTATGACATTTCTCAGGGAGGAAGTGAGGCGTGAAGCAAATAGGAAAAGAGCGTGGTGGCGACCAGGCTAACTGACTGAGGTGAAGACATCGGATGGCGGTGCTGACTAAAACATTTCGCCGCTGAATGTGAGAACATTGTTACGCGGTTACTTCTGCACGAGTGGCTTTATGACACTCGCACACTGACAGAGTGACTTTCAACAGAGAGGAAGTCAGGATCAGCACATCGCCGCAGTGATGTTTTCATTACCGCGTTAACTGAATTTAGGGACTGTGAGAACTATAAACATAAGCATTATTAGATAGAGTACTTTAACGGACCTGTCGGTCACTTTATCGACTGAAAGCGGGGAGCCTGGATGTCTAAATGCAAAAACAATGAGGTTGGGAAGCTCCTGCAGCTGCTCGATTTGTGTGACAAAAAATATTGGATTGCAATTACATGATGTGCAAACTGTGCAGTTTTCCTAGTACAACCCAACAAGTGATTTTAAAGATCATAAGTAAAAGTTACCTGAGCTTGTTTCCAAGAGCTGTGTCTTCAAGCATCACCCTACAATGCCTAAACTGTGTGTTTATGTGGTAGACTCCTGTTCATAATGTATGATAAATTAATTGCTTTTGCTTTGTCACTTCATTTATAATGGTTAAACACATGGTACTTCTGTGCTGTTTATGCATTTTCATTTTCATTTTCATTGTTAGTGTCATTGTTAATTCAGTCACTGATGCCACACTATATATTTTGCCAATGCTACTCTTTATCGACAAACGCTGCAAAAGACACAAAAGTAAATCATGTTTATCGCAGAGGCGTTTATCGCAGAGGTTCAGATCACACATGCGGAGTGACTCTGAATCTTTAAAAAAGAATTCATGGAATGGGGAACATGCCACTTGTATCAGACTTAGGTTTTTTTTTCCCTCAGTGTTTAACAAGACCAAATAAATGGCGCATTCCTTCCCACGTATCTTCGATGTGCTCCCTCTCCGCGCCTCCCGCTGGGAACGGGTCCGCGGGACAGCTCAGGTTTATCAGGAGGACAATCGGCGAGGAGGCGCATGTCAACAGACACTGGCGCATATCAAAACCTCAGAGCTCTCTCTCCAAACGGCCCTCCCAGCCCCTATTGTACTGCGTCCCTTACCTCAGATACGGAGGAGTCAGAATGCCCATTCAAACCCCAGCTGAGGCAGAATTAGAAACCAGGGGTCGTGTCAAAGGTCACACAAGCTGTTTAGCCCTCTCTTCCCTCCGGGGCCCACAGTTCCATTTGAGAGAATCATTACACCCGCGGAGAACAATGGCGAGTACTGTATCACCAGATAGGGTGCTGACAGAAAAACATGACACCACTTACCCAACTACATTGTGCTGCTCTGACACAGAGTATATGCTTTGTGGGTACAGGGTGTACAATTACACCACCTTTAAAGATCTGGGGGTTCATGAATGTAAATCACAGGCAAGGTGAACCCACTACACAGACCTTGTTCAGCTGGGCTAATTGCTGCGAAATACCATGAATATTTTAGCACCAAGTCATTTCGCACCACCTCAAAAAGGTAACCTTGCAGTACGGACGGCATTGTTTCAGGCAGTATTCAAGTTTTTTGATACACAAGTAATTTGATGATTCTATCAAACAGCCCACCTGACCTGTTTTTTAAAATCATTTCAATAAGTATCTGACTGCTGACAAGGACTTTGGTTCACCACTAACACTGAATGTTGTGTAGTGGTCACCCTTGCAGTGGTGTCTGGCAGCAGCTGCAAGACAATTTTAATCTTGTAGCAATTCCTAACTATCCTGAAGCAGAGGGCACCACTAGGCCTCATTACTCTCTCTCAATCCTATGAGTCCCAGAGATACTTTCAAACACTCCGAGACTTTATTACATTAAGACTTAGAGATGACTGTAAGCTATTTTTTTATTTTATTGTTTACAAAAGCCCCAGATCCAAGACTAGAAAGTAAACATTGTCAGTGTTTAATATAAATTTGCCTTTTCTTCTTTTATGTTTTGTTTTTTATCATTATTTTAAGACTCTCATGATGGTTATTTATTGTGAGAAAAGGAATGTGAAAGAGACACCATGATGTTGATATTTATACTAAGATGGGGAGGGAGTCTGGGAGATCCCGCAGTTTAACGACTTTGGGCACATGGTCAAATTCATCAATGCAAATGTTTACTTTTTAAGGAAACATTCAGAGTGGGTGGTATCATCCACATAAATCAATAATATAAGTATATTTACCTTTTCATATCTTTAGAACTCCACAATTAAGACTTTCATGTTCAAAGCATTTCTCTATGTGTCAGTAAAATCACCTGCACGTATGGGTCTGCCATTAAATTAGCTAATGTCAAAATGAAGTCAAGTTACAATAAACACTGTGGGCAAAAGGACCCCACACAAGTTTAACACTATTCCAGAGCAATTCCATTCAATGTTTTCAATTTTTTTTTTCATCGTGCCATCTGAAGAGAATGTAACATTTCAAACATCATTAGTCACATCCAAATTTCAACCGTATTAGCTAACTAGTGTGGGGGTAACTGTCTTGGTAGTTTCACACCTTCCAAGCCATCATAATATAGACAAGATTAATGACTGTTGGTATACTTGTAGCTAGCAAATAGTAAACTACCTTAGGTTGGGTATGTTAAGACCTATTGTTTGAACCTTGCTAGCTGTCAACAGTTAAGATACAACACATTGCTGTTTATAAATAGAAAATGACAGGAAATTAATTTCAGACATGTATTTTTGCTTCAACTGAGATACATTTCTATTTTAGTGATAGTAGCTAAGTAGCTAGCTTTCAAGCATAAAGAGAGTACACATGATTTTTTTGTCTTATTGGTTGAGAAAGCATGAAGTGTACATTCTCATTGGTTGTACACTTTGAGGCATAGTATCATAGTATCAATGTTGTCTTATGATTTGCAGTTGGCTATCAAGACCAGATGTATCTATTGGGTTAACAAAGAAGATAGCTTTGGTGAGTAATGTTATCTGGACTATTGGAGGATCTGTGTCATGTAATGTGGCAGCAGAATTAAGCCATCTTAAGAAGAAAACAAGAAGAAGACATGATAAGGAGCAAAGTTCAAATTGTCCAAGTTTAGTCATTTATTCTGTAGCTGTATCATGTTGTATGTGAGTACTGTGTTTAAATTAGGTTAGATAGTGCAAGAGCAAATGTTTTAAGGAGTCAGACCTCAGGGTTACTGTGCTTTTTATTTTGGAAACCCGAAAACTCCCAAAACTCTCTGTGCAGTATAGTTATGTAGCTGGCCCTAACAATCTGCTGTCTCAATAATACTCTAAACACAAATGCTGAATGTGTACTTCTCCATCTTTTATAAATCTATAATATCAACTTCTATGCATTCTCACATTTATTTTCAAGTTCTGATGAATAATTTGATGTGTTTCTTGCATTACTTTTTAAGCATCAGAAAACTAACACATGTTTTGCCATGTTGCCCTTTTTCCCCCCACAAAACCTGCATTAACAATGCTGCATTAGCAATTTATACTTGCTGATTTGCATAGTATACTTGCTTAACACATACTCTTATCAGGATTCAAACCCACAATCACCTTGTGTACACTCATCACAATGCTACACTGTGACCCTGCATTCCTGATATTACACTGACATTAGATACCAGCTTAACCAGTAATTGTTTTGAAGGCAGTGTCTCAAGGTAGCCTTCAGCAGCAGTGAGGGGTGAAGCAGTCACCATGCTCGGAGGAGCGATCTCTATTGTGAAATCAAAGAGAAACTCTTGGCTGCTTAGCTTAGCTCAGCTCAGGGTGAAGGACTTTGAACTGTGAAAACACGCGGCTCCAAACCGCCCGTCCCCAGCGACCCAGTGGAAAACTTCGCTTTCACTAGAGGGCCCTGAACAAATTGGACTAATGCAGATCAGCTACTCTTTGTGAAAGCTGTGAACAGCACAGACAGTGGCTTCTGCCTCGGAGTCCTGGCGCAACGTGACTGAAATTGAGGATTGGAGCGATAATCGCTGCGGCTGCCATCGATATTAACGTCCACGATATTCATGAGCTGGCGATCATTATAATCGTCAGCATACACTTGTAATGTTCAGGAGACGGTCCGCGCATTTCTGAGAATAGGAGGATATTTATGTCCTCTCTTTTAGTCGTTAACAGTAAAATGTGATGCAGTAATAAGGAATGGACAGCTTCATACAAGGCTGTGGGTTCAATTTCCAAGACAAATTATACCAATAACTTTAAATAAAGTGCCCAGGGTGCCCTTGGAGGGCTTCCAGCATTACAGCAATGAATTTAGCATGCCAGCAGGCATTCTTGTTGAGCTTCATTACATTTTTAGAACTGAGATAACCTTTGACCTTTGAGGTGGCCAAACTCAAACATAACTTCCTTCAATATCCAAACCAAAACCCCATAATTCTTTCCCCTACCTAAAAGGATGCTTTTAATATGCTTTTATATGTTAATATCTGAAAGAGAATAGAACAGGCAAGGATAAGCTATTATCATTCGGAACACAGGACCTTGTTTATGCTCCCTTGTCTGTTTACTGTGGGAACAGATCCAAGCATTGCGTCCCTGAGAAACTTTTCACTTTGCAAAGAGGGAATGTTAATTTCGATATGAAGTTGGCTCCTTTTTCTTTCCCTGAGACAAATGAAAATTAAACAGTTTTTCTAAATGTCTGCTTAATGAGGATTTAAAGAGTGTGAGCAAGCGAAAATGACTTTGCACCAAGCTCTTCCCTTCTCGTCACATTTAAAATAAACTGCTCCCCTTTGTTCCGACCGTTCCCTAGTAGATGTGAAATTATATAAGTGGAACACAATCGGGGTTTTGGCAGGCAGGAGCCTTGCTGAAATGGTGCAGAGATTGCAGTGCTCTGAATCCAGGCTCCCAGGCTGTGGTGGATTGTAAAGAGAGTTAGCGATTGGTGATCATCAATTTTTCACATACCGGTCACAATATTACCACAGCACTCTCAGTGTTGTGATGTGAAATTGGTGCTTAAGTGTCTGGGATGATGTCACTTTATGCTGAAGGCCACTGAACAGACTGACTGTAATTTGGGTGTACCTGACAAAGGAACTATTGCATTACATTACATTATTGTCATTTAGCAGACGCTCTTATCCAGATCAAATTACATAGGTTACAATTTTACATGTTATGCATTTATACAGCTGGATATTTGCTGAGGCAATTGTGGGTTAAGTACTTTACGCAAGGGTACAGCAGCAGTGCCCCAGTGGGGAATGGAACCTGCAAAGTTTCGGTTACAAGCCCTGCTCCTTACCACTATGCCACACTGCTGCCCTTGCCTGTTGCAAAACATTACTACAGTTTCCACGGCCTCTAAATACCTGCAACAAAATGCAATTTTGCCTTGTACTGTCTGGAACTGTTGCTGCATCAATTCTAGGACAGCGTGGTAAAGCTCATTCCCATCTGCCCAGCATTCCTTTATGAGATGCAGCTGGAAATACACAAGGTCATATCCTGCCAGTGCAGCACATTCTGACATGGAGAACTCATGCCTCTGCATTAATTTCATTTGACTGCAGTTTCTTTTGTTTCCTCCTCAAAGAATAAGAACGGTTTTTTAATACACCTTGAGGGGAGATTATTGAAACTGGCATGACATCACCAGGCAACAGGAGACCACAGAGACCTACAGAGTCCGTGAAATTTCAGTATCTGTATGAAAGATGTCATGATTGCTATGGATCATAATAGTGTTTAATAACAGCCATTCACCCTGTATAGGTGGCACACTGAAATCCTGAGATTATATTCTTAAAGTATGAAAGTGAGCTCCCATTTAAGGTATTTAATAGTATTTAACAAGTACTTTTCTTTTGTAGTTAAGAGCAAAGGAGATGTATATCTTGTGATTGCAGTACCTTTGGACAAACTTATATCCAATCGACAGCATTAAGCATGTCTATTCAGGGGCAAATAGCCAAGCTAGTTTTGCCTGTCAGTACTTGAACTCACAACAACACAACCCACTAGGAGGACCACCAGTTGGCATCCAAATGACATTGCACAACTGTGGTCTTTGTTGTATTACACATGCACATATTTTTGTTTGACAGTATTACAAGCAAAACATCCCATAACTATATTGATTGTTTCACCAAGGCAAATCTAAATCATATGTAACTTTTTTTTTTAATGTGGTGAAGGAGACATCACCTGTGACATCACTTTTCCTTCCACAGCTCCTCATTGGCTGAATGATCTGCTTGTCAATAGCAAAACTGCAGCCTTCTAACCAGCCTCCTGAGAAATGATCTATGACTTCCTGTTAGAAATCATTCATAAACTTTATAAAGGAGACGTGTTAGGCACAGTTTATCTTTTTTTCCTGTCAGCTTTACTGAGGCAATCTCCCAAATCTAATTCGATTTTACTGCAACAGCCCCCCAGCAGTGGGAATAATACTTCCTTCTAAGGCCTGATAATGAATACTACTTGTTTGAAAGATTGAATTTAGAGACACTTGGGGAAGAATTAAACTGATTTGAGCATAGCCCAGAATTTTCTGCAGCGAGGAGCTCCCTGTTTAGAGTGTTTTGTGTATGTTGATTTTCTACAAAGTCACTGAATCTCATTTATCTACATCAAATTGTGTGGCAGTCACAGGGGCTATTATTAAACAGTAGCTGGTACTGAAAACATCATTCTCAGAGGGAATGATGCAGGTCAGACAGTGGCTCCAATGTATCCCATCCACCTCCCCCGCCCCCAAAAATATCACCTGAGGAAAAGTGCAATGACCAGCCATGATATATATAAAGTGCATAAATAATGATTAAGAGACATATTATTGCACTAAGATCCATTCAATTCCAGAACAGCTTTCAGACCGAACATAAAAAACACTCCAAGCCACCTATAACCTATTCCTCTATAACTGATCTATTCTAGGCCATTGCCTGACGCAGCAATTATGTAGCTGAATGCTTTCCTGCAATTGCAGTCACACAAATTTAGTAAATATTCCCAATGGAAAACCATAATATGATGCTATTGTACAGAAAAAAAAGTTAAATGCTATTTCAAATATACAAATCTTTCAATGTCAAAATGTGAAGCACAAAACACTAGCAATAAATAACAATGTAATCACACAGACTGCCAGCCATCAATTAGGGTTGTGTACATTCCCTAAGGATGATGTCATGTTGCTCTCAATCAGATTGCAGGTCCCTTGAACACAGGCAATTAAACCAAACTTGCAGTCAGACTCAGCTGGCAAACTCAAGCTCTGCTCATACAAGGAGATCAAATCATATTGCAGTCAGTCAGTCAACAAGGTCAGTTTTTTTGTTAGAACACTTGCACTAGCTGCATATGCTTCATTTATGCTGGAGAATTGCCTCTTGAGCAACACTGCAGGATTTCATCAAACGTAATCTTTGCCCAGAACTGTTCTTATGGATTTACATGTTCAAATTTAGATATGTGCTCATCCCAAAACTACTCTCCCATGAGGAGACGAGGGAAGAGCAATAACATCACAGTCCAACAGAAGCTGATATTTGCATGTAGCAATAGGCCGATGAGGGATGTGAACCAATGCCTTCGTAACCAGTGTGATGACCGGGAACAGATGCTCACTGGACTATTCTCTGCCAAAGAAGGAAGTCTGGTATTTGAGTCTAAAGCGACCGTAACCTTTTAACTGCAAACATGTATGTCTTTTCCTATAAAGGGCACTGTTGCCCATGCCATGCTTATAACTTCTCTATAACTTCTAACATTAGGTAGTTCAAATTGGTGTGTTACCTGACCATTACTTGATCTTTACAAAAATGAATATAGTTTGCATGAGACACTGTTCTAGATGTACTAGTGTTGTACAAAAAATTGTTTCAGAAATAAGGCAAAGGCACATTATTCGTGTCCCGTTGAAAAAAGGTTAGGTTTTTGGCCTTGTGTTTCGGTGATTGAGACTCGCCGGAAGTCGTCTGACAAACGACGCCCGCGGAGCGCCCAGCTGTGCGGAGCAGTCCCGCGGCTTGCCTCCGCCGGTGGCACGGTACCATGACAGACGACAGGAGAAATGCGCACTGTCACTGTAAATCGCACCGCCGGCTCCGCACAGGTAATTGAACGCAATCTGTGAACCAAATAATAAATCCCCCAGCTGCTGGGGCTCGCGCTCTCGAGACGTATTAAATTCCAGGAAGACGTGTCGACGCGCAGGGCGCTGTCTTGTTGTGCCGTGGCAACGAAGGCCTACACCAGAACCAATTTCCCATGGACCAACGTGTGCAATCTGGCATCTTGATCATGATAAGAGCTGAGATGTGTGCTACTGAAAATGGATATATAGTTTCCACTCTGCAGGTCTTGTTGAAGTATTGACTGTTGACGAACAGTATTAGGATCTCCATGGGATATTGCCTTCTGTGACAGTAGCAAGAGATTTACAGTGTGTAGTGCATTTGCAGCTTGATAACATCCTTGCATTTTTTTTACACCAAATATCCTGAAATTGCATTGCTATACATTTTCAATAGGATTGTGTTCTATGGCTTCATGTCTGTGTGTATTCCAGTTTTGTAATGCTTGCCTTTTCATGTCTGTGTGTATCCCTGTCTTAAAATGCTTAGAAAAGGCCTTGTGTCAAAGTGCCTGCTTTGCTCTGTTGGATGGCTGATTCAGAGAACAAAGCATTGCAGTCGTACTTGAAACAGCAGAAGAAATAGCTGTTCACGTTTCGAACATATTGCGAATGGATTGAATTTGAAGACAAATAGGGCTTCAAAATACGGCAAAATCGGTTACGGTCTGAAATACCCAGCTGAGCCTTTTCTGCTCTGCAAATGCGAAACATGATTTGATGTGAATATGGAATGTGTCTGTTCTTAGTGTGTTAGTAAAATGTTAAATGGTCTTATGTCGACAGCCTGGCACTGGATCCCCTAAATGCTGATTTCTTTGCAAAGCCAGCTAGGCTGATTGGGACCCAAAACATCCGATCCACCATCCTTATCAAATTTACTTAATGAAAGAAGAAAATATTGCATAAGATAAGCACTGAAGAGCGCACCATCTACAAGCTGTGTATATAATCTATCCTAATGTAGGTAAGGACATGATTCTGACTGTGATGAGGGTGGTTTTTAGAAGTGTGTGTTTAAGACTTGGAAAACCAAAATTAAACCATACCTTCTTGCCACGGTTATTCATCATAAACAAAGCTATTATTTTTCACCTTCAGTTGGGATGACTTTTTTTTGCTTTAACCAGTAGGCCTATCTATGAGAAACACCTACTTTTGGCGTCAGACTGCTGTTAGAACATTCTAATGTTACTGCACATACAGAATTGTGTTGTAGCAATCAGTGGTATTAGATGACAGCTTTCTGAAGGTCAAGTTCAGTTATAAACACTCCAGCTTGTCACTGCTACTGTCCATACTGGCTGTAATTCCTTACCTTCTCCAGCACATCACATTCACAAAGCAGTCCAGCCAATACACCTGTTAAACTGCACTCAGCATCAGTCAAAATCACATTTCCAGGCCAACAGCATTCATGAGAGGTGCCTACAGTTTTTAACTGAATAAGGGTTTTGAACACCCCTAAAACATTTTGGGACATTTAATGACACTGAAAAAAAAGTGAACGAGTTTGAAATATGTGAATTCCTGTGCTTCTACTGGAAGTCATGCCAATCTTCAAAGAAAAATTAATGAAAATATGCTTGCTTTGATTGTGGTGAAAAGCACAGTGTTCCCAACTCAAAATGCTTGTTCGAACAAAATTGTACAGCATTGCAAAATGAAAACAGGCATAAACTGGAGGCATAGACTTTATCCCAATACTACTCGTCAGTCTGTCACCTAATATGTCCTGCGCATTTAGTAATTCAATATCACATTATCACATTTTGAATGGCGGGGGAAGGGGGGGCATATGGGGGTGGGGTTGTGGATGGCCTGATCCAGAACTAATCAGGGAAAACACATTTTCCAACCATCACGCTCCAGGACAGAGAGAAGTCACACCTTATTTGGATAATTATTCAATACAATTAAAAAGATGTTCGACAACATAAACTTCACTTCTAACAGCTTGAACTTTGTATCAAATGAGCACCAGTGTTAAGAGATATTGCAACTGTCTGAAGCCTGCAGAGCGAGAAACACATGCTCACAAGTGAGACGGCAGAGGTAACACTGTAATTCAGAAGAGACATGTGAGATATGCTTGCCATCACTACATACGTAAGTGCCATGACCTGACAGTACTCACACTGGAGCTGTGAGAGGAAGGCTGTCTGCTGAAACAGTTCTGTCTCATTCTGGACCGTAGCTGATGATAACATACCTTAGATGAGCCCTACTAATTAAAGGGACAAGCTCTATTATTTTTCAAAGAATCACAATTACCATTCACTTCATTTGATAATAGTGTACTGCATTCTGGGACCGCTGATTGGTGTGTAATTACAAGGTGAACGCTGGCATTGTCGAGATGATGTCCTCGTTGTTATTGTGATAACGTGCTGCTCTGCTTCTACTTCTGCCCCGCGATAACGGGTGAGCTGAACTATTAATGCGCGCAGTGTGTCTGTGTGAATGACCAGACAATTGAGAGCCGTGCTTGATAACCTCTTCCTCCTGACTGACCGAGTCCGTTTTGGCAGCCCTCTCGCCCGTGTCTGACGGCGTGGGCCGTCCCACTCTCTGATAAGACAGATAAACAGAGTTTCGCTCCCCGCTCCGCCTTGCCGCCTCTCATCGCTGTTGTTTTCTCTGTCAAAGCTGCTGTCCGAAGCACTACCTGACACTCCCCGCTCGGGGCCTTGTGGGATGTGTCAGTGAAAGGCGGGCTGCGGGGAATCCGATCGGGAGGGGGGCCGTGAAAGCGCTGACGCCGGAGCCACGGCTGACGCCAGGACGGTCCCCATGATGTCACCCTTAATTCTCTGAAAGCCCCCTCATGTGGGGATTCATCTCCTGTGTGTGTGTGTGTGTGTGCGTGTGTGTGTGTGTGTTGTGGTTTGTTTTGGGGCGGGGGTGCGCAGTTTCCGCTTGGCTCCTGCCCTCCCATGTCCGCACACCGCGGCGTCCCCAGCACATGACACCAGTGCGGTTTAGAGAGAGGGGGGATTACACGTTACAATTGTGTTGTTCTACCGGTCGGCCGGGGATGATATTCGCCACCATTCATTATTCATTCATTGCTTTCTTCCTGTCGATTTGAGGCAAACAGAAAAATGTCACGCTCCTTTAGCGTGAATGGATTTGCCATGTGCGTCACTGCCAGGGCTGCGGATTACAATGAAAAACACAGAAACATGATAAATAATGCAGAATGTTGTTTCATTCAGGCTCTTTGTGAAAATGGTTTTAAAAGATCTGTCCCCACGTGATCTAAACTATTTGAACTGCTATCAGACTCCAGTTTGATGATGCGGTATATAGCCTACAGATGTGTCTGGCATCGGGGAGAAGTACATTTACATAGAAATCAAATGCTCGTGTGTTACCGTTGATCTCATGACATGTATCGTGTCAGCAGAGGATTCCTGAAAAACAGTACATTTGCCAGACCACAGTCGAGATGTAAGGGGAGCTTTTGCACTCTCAGACGCAGGCAACCTGGCCTGACCTCTACACCCTCACGCCGATTTGCAGCGCCGCTCCTGGTGCGAAGTTCATCGCTCGGTGACACTGAGCAATGGGCTCCAACTGGGATTTGTCCTCGGCGGGGCCCTGCAGTCCTCCGGGAGAGGCACTGATACGGATGCACAGACATAATGAGCCCGCAGGCTGTGGGAAATTGCATTGCGGAAATCGTTAGTTACAAAGTCACAAATCTGAGTCATTCCTTTTCTGTTTCATGTGAACTGAGAAGGAAGCATTCCTTTTTTGGGAGTTCAGGAAGTTGTCGTATACTCTAGGGTTTGTTTAGCGCTGCATTTCCTGTAATGTTCAAAGATGAGACTTCATTTAATTATGTACAGTAATGATAGAAAAAGAGATCATATTTAGGTGTTTGACCATTCTTTCAATCTTGCTTAGGAACATTTTTAGAAGATAGCAGCGGAAAGGACACTAATCTCCTCTTTAGCTGAGTAAATGAGATTTAAAACTCAAACTGCAAGGGATCCTCATATTCTCTCTGTATTTATAATAGCTCAAGGGTTATAGTAATAACTTATAGCTGAATGGCTATAACTACAGACAGTAGCTATCAAAGGCCAGCTATCAAAGGTTAGATTGCAGAATATAATGTGCCATTCTGACAACAGTATATTGTCCAGGACCTCATCTAAATGATGGAAGTGCTGAACCCCACAAGTGATTTTGTTGTGTTTGAGTTATTATTATTGTTTGCATTGTATCTAAGTGGTTGTTGCATGTGCATTCCATGTATTGTATCAGCTATATTATATCAGAGCCATGTTTAAATATTGTAATTCATATTAAAATGTCACTGTTTAGATTAGAACACAAACACATCCTCTTTTTTATTTTTCAGTGTTTTGAATAACCTTCGGCTGTTCATGAGGTGACCCATGATTCCAGACAGAGAATAAAGAAAAGAATATGAGATCTGCCTGTCATGTGCTGTGTGCAGAGCAGCAATCATCATACTCAAGACCCAGTAATTTTACACAGTTCACCAAAGCACTGTGTAAAATTTAATAATTCACTTATTTAATCAATAAGTCTTGATTCAAAATCATACTTTACCATATTAGAATAATAATGGCTAAGGCTGTCATAAACACTGGAATTTGCCAAATAAATAAATATATAACAATCCTTTTATATAATAATCCACCCAATGGGCATTTCTGCAATGGATGCCACATCAGCAAATAAATGCTAAATTCAAATAACTCAAATGCAAGACTTCAAATATTTTGCCCAAGGTTTGCATTCGCATGATAGCAGTTGCTAAGTCAGTCCTTTCAGACAGAACTTATGTAAGACTTTATATAATAAAGGTTATTTTTTGTGACACTTAAGCTTATTTTATGGTTACCTGTCAATGTTTTTTTCACTTTACTTTGAATAAGATATCTTAAAGAGTGCAGTAGGACTGGCACATATGTTAACATGTTACCATTTCCTCTTTCCATTGAAAGTGAAAGGCACCTATCCCAAGTCTGAATAACACACAACACGGGTACATTTCATGTATTTAAACATATTGAGGCATGCAAGGAGAAACTGACATAAAAGTATTCCAGAGGATTTGTGATGGCATATGTATGCTGTATGACATGACAGGGGAAACAACAAGGATATGTTAGAAGATTGTGGTTAGAAGAGCAACTCTAAGTGATCCCCTTGGATACTCTGTAGTTTTAACATTAACTACAATAAATATTATTGCACGCATATTAAGGTCCTTTATGAAACACTGGAGCAGTTTTTGCTCCATGTTGCAAACATTTGATATACCACAAAGGTTATTTTAATTCACTGACTTTGATTGTCCATAGCTCTGATTTAACTTTTTAATGTAATTCATGCATTTCTACTTTTTGAAACCAGTGTAGCACAAAACATTCTATTTGGCCACAATAACATGAGAGCCCTTCAATTCTAGCAGTCTACTCAATTTTACAAATGTTGTTTAACACAGGAATAAACAAAGTGTTTTCACTACCATTTTCCATTAAAATTCAAACTAATTAACACACAAAGCTTTATGCAAACAGCCACAAACATGATATTATTTGTACCTTGTAGTGGGCTGTAATTGGACCTTATCAAACCTTCTCCAAGCATCTAAACAGCATGAGGTGACATCAAAAAATCCCTTTGATGTTCGAACTGCAACGAATGCGAAAGGACTGAAGAAGTGCTTTCAAGCACACAGAATAACTCTCTGAAAACAAACATTTTTCAAGATTTAGTTTGAAGCAACCAGTCATAATGGAACAGTTGGTTGAGGTGGCAAAAGGAACCTCAAAGTTTTCCATCAAGCTCCCCGATGACAAGAAAAGAGTCCACTAATGACCTGCCAGTTTTAGGAAGGATTCAAGCTGTCTTCTCTCTTCTCCCTCAGATACTTCAGACATAGAGATTTTTTCCCCCACCTTATACCAGCTGCCAAAGCAGAAACATTACTGACTCAGATCTTCCAAAGGAACAATTCACTGGTTATGATTTCACGGCTGCTTCATGACTGAGTCATGTTCATCAGATCTGGGCATATGGATGTGCACTGAGGAAAGATTAGCCCAGACAAACAGAAAAGAATTTGGTGATATATTATTCTGTGCATTCCTCACCTCTGAACTCTTAAAAACTCCCCTAAACCAAGCCACGTTGCAGCTATCGATTCCTTTGGTAGAAAAATGTGAATTGTGTTGATATAATTAAATTAGGCCTACACCGTCATCTGCCTGAGAACAAACAAGTTCAGCGTGGTTGCAGTCTATTGAAGAGCCAGACTCATTATATTCCTAAACTGACAGTAAAAATGACTATGCATGAGATGAATGGTTCAAAAAGAGACACCTGAAATAGCCTCAGCTGTCAATATGTAAGTGAAAACAGACACAGAAATACACGTAATAGAGGTTTTATATGCAAAGCAGCCCGAAAATGTGAGCTGAGAGAACAGCACAGGAGGGTTTTCATTTTTCACAGGTGTCCACATTAGTGCAGTTCGACAAAATTACCTCCTGCTGTTATCCTCAAAGGTCTGAAAGAGTTCCACAACAAGCAAAGCAGTGTAACACTGAACCCCGCATCGCATGATGAAATAGTAACATATAATTTCATGTCCCATGTACTTCAGTTAACAATGGCATATAAAATATACTTCCGATGAGCAAGACTTGAAAATGTCTGAACGCTAGTTGGATCCGATGAATTACAACAGCCCTTTGAAATCACTAAGAACCACATGATCAAGCCTGCACGTGTGACACAAATGACATCTCTCACAGCTGACCCAAACAGACCGCTGAAAGCAAGCAAACACTCAACAAAAGTGACAGGAGTGCATCTAGGAGATGGCCTGAACTGCGAGAAATCACAGACATTCAGAGAGGAGGACGCAACCGTTTTGTGTAAATAGAGGAAGCAGGTATGGGAAGTTCCAGGCATGATGGCATGCTGACTCAAGCTCAGACTAGCAAACACGATTTCCCTCGACTCTAAACCCATACCAAAGGTCCTTCCCTCCTCCTGCCAGCACACAGAGGACTAACAAATGAAACCAGACCCGCACGACAACACCCACCTTCATTGGAGTTATAATCCATTAAGGACACCAGAGAGGGCGTTCTGCTTGGCTGTGGTGCAGCAGGAGACGGTGTGCAGCGGACAGCGTGAGCTTCTCATCTGTCTCTATTCGCCCGCTGCCTCTTCCCACAGTCCCTGCCCCAGAGGCGGACGGAACCCCGGCGAGCTCTCCTCAGCCGGCTGCGGACTCGCTCACTCGTGGTGCCACCCCCGCGCCCGGGACAGGTACGGGAGTGACGGCCCGCCGCAAGGTCGAGGCAAGGTCAGCCCACACGCCCACCCCCAACCCAACGGCCCCGGGTCTCTCGGTCCGCCCTGCGAGGGCGGGCGGATGCGCAAGGCGGAGCAGACGAGAGGAAGCGATTGACAGGGCTGGGCGAGGGGACAGTGTGTAGGAAGTGTCAGTGAGTCTCTGTAAATCACTCCCCGAGCCCCCCCCCTTTGGGAGGTGTGGGGGGGGCCCAGAGGGCCAGTAAATCTGACGATCGAAGTGTGGGCACTCCGCCAAATTACTCACCCGCAAAGCCCTATAAATACAGCCAGCCACCGGCGTCCACAGTCCAGTTCGGCTGTGGGTAAATCCATGTGACTGAGCAAGAAGGTTTTTGGTAATCTCCCCTTTATTCTGTAATCTCATTGCTTTTAATAGGATGACCTGTAGCACCAGTGTCATTAGGGGCTATTGAGAGGCACAAAAAGGTGATGTTACATTGTGCGATAACAGTTGTATTTGTTCTTGTTTGGTATGTTATACAAGGAAGGATGCAAATTCAATGTAGTCCGCATACGTCACTGGCTACACACAGCTGTAAAAGTCATCAAAATGTCTCTCTCGCAGGAATCAGCACAAGTGGTCAAGGGTCTAGAAAGTTCTTATATACAGATACACCGCAGTGCCGAACAACAAAATCTAAATTCGTATCTGCAAAAGATCAAGCAAACTCGATACTCGTTGGGGGTGGGGGCACAGGAGGGGTGACATGTCAAATACCAGCCCCCTCTGTCAGACCGTTATGTAAGTGTCTGAGTTTCCTGTCTCTGGCTTTGGCTTCGCCTGCAACTGCTTCTGGTCTCTCTGCAATTCATTGATCATTGTACCAGACTTAATGCTACGGAGATCCACTCTGCCTCTCCTTCTGTTGTAAAAATATTTGACTTAAATCAAGATCTGTATCCTACTGGAAAAAGGCAGGGTATTTCCATTAATCCTATGGGCATTAGTACAGTAGGATTCTAAATGGTGAAACATATTTTCAGCCTTAAAAAATGAGTCAGAAATACAACTGGTGAATGGTCACGGTCGCCTTGTTTAACACACTCTGATGGAGTTTATCAGAAGAGTAAACTGCCCTTTGTTTGTGAATCTCCATGATAAGCACTCACTTAAGCGGATAAGCCAAAGTCAATGCTCTGCTTGACTTTGATGAGGGAGAAATCCATGGCTATGTCAGTTGAACAGCTAATCATTTCTCCCTATGGTATTGTTCAAGCTAAATCTGTCTATAGAGTTCATTCCTCCGTTGTGGTTAGCGCAATACAGCACTGTAAAGTTATATATAGTCTGGATTAGTTATCATTTCTGCTGCTACTATTTGTATGAATGAGAAATGCTATATTTATGGCCATTATTATAATCCTTACAGCCTCAAGTGATTCCCTGAGCAAATCGTCCATGGGAATTGTTTGCAATCCAGTGCCAGCAGATTAAATCAGCAATAGACAATGAGTAATTTTACAGGCGTGCTAAACATTAGCTCATATACCAATACAATTATAATCATCTGGTCAAACTGCTTGTGTTGTAACTGCTGCGCTGGTATGTATAGTCACATAATTACTAATATAACATGTACAGCAATTGTGTATGGGGTGAGGGTCAGGTTAAGTTTAAGGCTGTGGTTATTATTAAGTTTGGAGATGGCATTAGGGGCTAAGCAGTAAGGTTAGAGTTAATGAGATTATGTAGGTAACAATATGTGCTTGGAAGATAGCAGCATGGTGCTTATCATCTGATAACAATGAAAATCCTCAAGCACTGGCAAGACACAATGTAAAGTGTGGGGCTCCTTTGCTTACAAACCTTTCATAGAGCACTTGAATATGCCTTAATGAATTTAATCACAAAATTGTTCATGGATTGCTGTTCATTTGTAGCTATGAAAACTTAAATCAGTTAGAGAGAAATCTACACCATACACTCTCAAACTCCTTGAAGGCAAAAAATCAAATCTGGGGATACTGCTCAAAAAACAGTATAATCATCAAAAATTATTCTGTAAGAATATCCCGTTTGCAAAGCTCATTTGATATTGATGAGTATTAATAGATGGACCTGCTGCTATTTTAGCTTTTCAATTATAAAAAGAGCTCAGCCTTGCACACTTCTTTTTACCAAACATAAATAATTAATTGAGGAAGTCAGTGCAGAATTCAGAGAGTTGCTTTAACTCAACGCATAATGGCCCAGAGAACAAAGAACTTCATCCTCTGGAAATGACAAGGAGCACGGAGGAAAGTCGGAGTTCACACGCCCCTTGTGGAAAATGTATCGTCTTGACACTTAAGACACCTGACTTATGAGACAGTCCAGGGTTGCCAGTGGCTTGGTAGTGCAATTTGTCTCTAGGGTTGTGTTTGTCTCTTAGCATTGTTAGCGGGTTGATGGACATTTTCTAGCTCAGCCACAGAGAAATGGTACAAACGAGCAGCTCACAAAAAGAATACCAACTAAATGTCTGGGAGAGGAAAATAGACAACTCCTCTTGGTACCTCCAAAGAAGTCCAGTTGAAAGTATCTTCCTCATATGTATTAAAATATATATATATAAAATTCAAGCACAATGCACACCCTAGTACTGGGTGAAAATCACAGCATTGGCTCGAATGATAATGTAGCTACAACTAGAAATAGTGAAAAGGAAAATAGACATTTGAATGGTAGGCTGATTGCCCGAGCACAACCATCGGAATAATTCAGACACCTACCTTAAAATAATGGAAAAAAACAGAGACCCTCATCTAATGGTGTTTGCACCTGCACAATGCTAAATGAACTCATTTGAGTCATTTTCATTATGCCAAGACAAACAGTACAATTACAGCCCAGACTAGGTGGAAGACTGCCGGTGATTTATAATAACAAAAAGGTTTTCTAGGCTTTTTTTCCTCAGCACCAGGTGGCAGAATGTCTTATCATAAATTAGTCAGTTAACAACACAGGCCCATTTGGAGTCTATTCAAGACCAGGCATAAAGGAGTAGATACAAACAATGTGCTCCTAACTCAGGGCTGACTCCAGATCAGTCATTAAGTTATGAAGAGGGGGTATAAATCAAGCCAGGTGGCTCAGGTCTTTCAGTATAAATTCCAAAGCAGTGAGCAGTAGACCAACAGAAGGAAAGCTGAGTCAATGGAACTCCTCAGAAGGGGGGGGGAGATATTAGGCTCAGCAGCCTATGGACCCTGAAGCTGTTTTTCATTTTCCTTTGTGGACACTTTTCATACTAGTGCCTCCTACTGTTTATCTGATGATTTGCCATCAGGATCTAACAGTCCTGATCACTTTACTCTGGTCCTTTGTTATGTGTTGTGTATTAATTCTGTACAATATTCTGTATGAATATTGTAAGTCTTGATGTATGTCTTAACTCTGCAATGAGTCTCTCTGCCATTGGACAAATGGAGTGTCAATCACACCTGTAATACTAATCACCCCTCCCTTTGATGTCAGATGTCACAAACTGCACCATTGGATGGCCTTCAGACTGTTTGTTAAAATGAATTACATGCATTTCTGTAGAATGTACAAATATAGTAATATTTACTCCTTCAGATATGCTTGCTGGAAATTCATCTTTCCCTAAAGCTCTGCTCAGAGGAGACATAATGTCAGACTATGTCAGACTTTTCAGACTGTGGCCTGAGATCAACTGTGAAGACCCCTTGTATTATCAAGACAACTCTTCATCTGCACCGTCCCTGTCACCTGTCCTCACATATGTAGACTATTGGGTGCTTTATTTTGCTGTTGTTATGGCTGCTGCCTTTTTCTTCGATTTCACTGGAAATCAATCACGTCATATGACAAATGGGCTTCATCAACTATTGTGGAAGGCATTAGTCAGAACCCTTAGGCTCCCTTACCTACTGACGTCAAACCGTTACACAAAATGAAGTCCTGAGAGAAACAAGCAAACCAGGCCTCAATAGACAGGACTATTCAAGTGGGTGGTTATGATGAATCCTCTGTATAAAAGCAGTGTTCTTCTATATAGCAGACTGAATAAAATACCATAATTACAGATTCAGTTAGTATGGTTTCATGGATTTACAGCAGTTGCAATTACCTGCACTGCAATTATAGTTGGTAAACTGTCTGTTTTATCAACTTGTTTGGTGGACACTGTGCTGAACTTCTATTAAATGTTTCATTTCAACCTTTCAACCCCAGCATCTGGAAAATTCTTTAGCAGTGCACGAGAAAGACAAAAAGAGAGAACTAAGCTTGAAATAAAATAACAGTAACAATTCTATTGTTTTTTACTGGTCTCTTCTTAAGAAATGGTGCAATTACAAACGTGTGGCTCTTTATCGGCTAAATTGTAATTGCTACTCCCATTAGCTCCACAAGACCCATAAACAACCATATGACAGGTGTGCAATAGTGTCCCGGGAAAGCCGGCGAAATGAAAAACCAACCCTTCATTGCGGTAAGCCGAAGTAATGGCTTTTGTTTCAAGGCAGTCCATATGTGGCCGGTGAAGCAAGATTCAATTTCAAAAAAGTTCAATCAAACAAGTCATCTGCACCCCCCTGCGTTCTCTGTTCAAAGCAACTTTGCAACAACAAAGCCCACCAGGGAAAGGAAAAAAAAAGGCAAACCACCATGGCCAAGGTCCATAATAATGGAGGGAATTAATTGAGGGCAAGAGACACCTTTTGAGCAAAAACCTTTTTTCGGTAGCCATTGATTTTTTTTTTTTTTTTTTGACGGTCATGCGAGGTGAGGTGGCGCTTCGGCCTCCTCCTACTTTGTTCCTTCTGTTTGCGGCACATTCGGTCCTGATGAGAGCGTTTAATCTGATACAGCTCTCTACTCTCAGGCCGGCGCAGCCCGGCTACAAAAGGAATCACAGAGCAGCCGTACTGTATGTGAATGGGGGTTACGTAAGCGTTAATTAAGGAAACACTCCTCAGCCAAAATGGAATTCATGCAGCTGCGTGGATCGATGTGCAATTTTTTCCCCTGATGTTTTTGGAAGTAATAAAGTCAAGGGTATAATACAGAAAGAAAGAAATTGCTTGTGCATGTTGTGTGGTTCTATTTTCTGATATTGTATGCATGCAATCTACCCTCATGGTAGGCCATACACAATGACAGAGATACATATTATTGCAGATAAGAGACTGTTCCAGTCTGCATTTAACCAACTGTTGACACGATCAGGCTTTATTAATAAGATAAATTTGAATGTGTTCTGTAATTTGTGTACTGCAGTAAGTGACTTTTATACTGACTAAACATGTTTTGTGCTGCATGGTACAGGGAATCATGTTACAGAGACATTTAGGGGATGTTCATTGCACTTTTGGAAGTGGTGTAGGCCAGTGTAGCATAGTGGAAGGAGCCAGAGGTTTGAACCCTCTGTATGATACTGTTGAGCCCTTGAGCAAAGTACTGAACCAGAGCTGCTTCAGTAGGCATCCAGTTGTATAAACAGATCATAATTGAAATGCAAGCTGTGTAAGTAGTAAAGTAAGGGTCCTACAGAATGCTACACTTATCAAGGTCTTGAGTCTTAATAAATGCTTATGACTGTTATATGTGACAATGGTACACTTAAGGCGCTTGTAAAAACGCTTCCTTTCAGTGGAGTGAAATTGCTGGAGCTGTCATGTTGGCTCTGTTTCAAAACAAATGAGAAGTCGAAAATTCCTTGCTTATCACTAGAACAGCACACCATAACAATGTAAGTGTATTTATTGGTAAGAAGTAGCATCAATTACAATGTTTATTTTGCTTTTCCATGGAAAGTGTCTTGCGTTACTATGGACAGAGTTGTGTACATTACAAGAATGTAATCATGTGTTACAGTAAGTACACAAAAGAGGACGAGAGTGATAGATAGATAGATAGATAGGTAGATAGAGAAAGAGAGAGATGCATACAGTTTGCATACAGATGTTACAGCAGTCTAACAGTGGTGTCCAACTGAAGTTTGGCCAGGGCCAAAGATGAGACATGAGACTACATTCAGTTGATGTTTTACACGAATCAGCTAAACAGAGTTGTTTTCTTGCTACCATGGTGATGTTGTGAGTCTAGAACTCACCATTTTCTGAGGCAAGTAGTTTACACAAGACAAGTTGTTTATCCTGTCAACACATACATGTGTGACCACACACAGAGCCGAGGTGAGTGAAAAGTGAGTTTGCAGAAATGTTTGACCTTAAAGTTCTGCATACAGAGCCAAGGACACGCAACAACCAGTATCTTCAAACTTTCCACACAGTGCTGGACACAAAACAGGTTGATTTAATTCACATTTGCAATGTTATTTTTCCAGTTAATAACTTTGGTGCCAGACTCCTGTTTTGCCTGTATCGCCCACACTTTTAAACTGAGCCAAAGACTATTAGCACTCTCAAGTTTCGGTGCGCCCTTGTAGTTCCTGTTACATCCTGATTAAAATGCTCATCTGTAGCATAAATCCTCTTAACTCAGTCGAACTATCCATTGAGGAAGTGAGACGTTTCATTTAGTCCCCAGTCCAGTGTTTCTGCTCTCACTTATCACACAGTGAGGCGGAATGGGCCTAAGGCAGATTCCTGAATTCTTACAGTTTTTTATCATGAAAAAAGGCTTTTTTTGCCAAGACTGAAATACTGCCACTGAGGGAGCTGGGGAGAGATGTGCAAGTGATGGGTCCCGCTGCTGTCCAGTAAATACATCTGAGGACTCACTGCCGCCGAGAAACTTGTTCAAATGAATGCAACAGTGGGACCTCGCCAGCCCTGGCCCCAAGACTCATATAGGAGTACAAAAGGCACTTACCCCATGGGGCTACACTCATTGGACTCATTTATACAGATGAGAGATGCTGCTGAGATGCTGGACAGGCTTTGCGAGGAGACAAAACAACGTACATTTAAACAGATGAATGCGCTGCTGTGATTCTGGACAGAGGCTCCGCAATTTGAGAAGACAAAACACCTCGGCTCTGGTCATCTTTTTTTTTCAGCAAGCCATTGCTTTTTCCTGCGAATCCACTTTTGTGGTAAGACGTGCTCAGTTCACTCAAGGTGTCAGCTGGAACACTTATCAGACAGGCGCAATTCACGCCGTCGGTAATCGTCTGCACTTACCTTTATCAGAAAGTGTCTGAGAGAGACAATGCGCCACCTGTCAACCACAACATACAAATAACCCATTTTCCCCTTGGAGGAGTCAGAATCAGATTATACATGGGAATTTAGAACTCTTGTCTCTAGACGAGAGCACCGCATGTTCTGAAACTTCTCATAAAAAACGGGTAACATAAAGTCCGAGGAATGACTCACCACCGCCGCTAAGATAAAGATGAAAGCAATGTTCTCGCTGCAAAAAAAAAAAGACTCCACGCTAAAATTTAAATTCCTTCAAGATGGAACAAGGCTGGCAACCAATTAATTTAATCTCTGGTGACATTTCATCAAGGCAGGCTTCTGACGAGGCTGATGAATGGCAGTGCTAACTCATTCATATGTAGCCATGTTCCACTGCTCTACACTGCCCTCAGGGATAGCACAGGCAGGGAGGGGAACAACCAGACCAGAGCTGCTTTCCATTGGGAGGCGATTATGCAGAAAATAAGATACAATATACTGTATGCTATGGTGATATTAGGCTAAACTATGGAACATTGTTTTGGGGCAATGGGCTGTGCTTATCAATAGAACAGAAAGGAGAGAGAATGCAACGAATGCAACAATCGGAACTCTTACTGTTGTGATTTCCAGCTTTTGGGACAATTACCACATTTATTGAAAGATACTACATGCTTTGTTGCATGTAGTTTATCATATAAATGCATTCCAGTGACTGTTTTCAGACGTATTTGCCTCATCAATAAGTTTGACCAGAGGTCTTATGAGCTGCTCTCTCACCCACACAAATCAAGCTCCATGACGCAAACCGTGACGCTTTTAACAGCATACAAGCAGAGGACTCACTCCTGGTTCCCCGTGCCGATCTGCACTCAACAAAATGAGAGCTGTTATCTGGACAGCAATAGTCAGAATAAATCTGAAGTGGATTATATGAAAAATATAAATATAATAAACAGCCAAACCAGCCATCCCTCAGGAAATCACGTGGAGTTATTCCTGAGATACAATCATATTGACCATGCACAAAACGCACAGATGAGCATGTACCACACACACACACACACACACACATGCATACAGCTCCTCCCCTGACCTTTCAGCAAATGTCACAATATTCCCAAATGAGAAAATAACGGTGCCCTAACAACATACTCAGACATTTCTGCACAGGAACATTTGAAGAACAATAAACAACATAATGAAGTCCTGAAAACTGGAACCCCTCCCCCCTGAAATGAAATTTATATGGCTTGTTCACTTTCAATTTCATTTGTTTCCCTTGGCATTACACTTCATCTCATATTTTCATAAATATTTATTGTTGCTCATACAGACTATTGAACTGTACTTCAGCACCACTTTTATTAGATAAAGTGAATAATACATAATTGTCTTTGTGTACATAATTCAGCTTGGCTTGACACTAGGATGGGGAACACAAAACAAATTAAATGAACAGGAAGTATATATACCAAGAAAAGAGTTTGCAGCCACAGCCTAACATTGTAATCCACAAATAATGGATATGCTTGGAAAGTGATTAAGACTCCTCACTCTTTTGTGCAAAGCGGTGATAAGACTGACTGCAAGTTACAGGGTAACTTTTCCATAAATTTAGAATTGAATATGCTGTTCCTTACCTTTATTATATGATCTACCCAGTTGTTTCAGTAGCAAAAAACACAGGCTACTTTCAAATTTGTTTCTGGTTGCCTAACTCTCTTCAGGCTATCTGATCTTCACACAAAGTCCCGAGTGCATTACTCTCTCAAGGGATTGTGGAATTTCAGCAAATTGTTTCTCATCTGTAAAAAATAGCCTTTTCTCATTCAAACAAAAAAGAAAAACAAGTGCACATGTCCAAAAAAACATTCTTGATCATTTCAATAGACTTGATGATATATATGCTTTGTATGCTATGTTAAAACAGAAATTTCACTTTGTACACTTTTAACTGTAAATCCTCCTGATGCTAATAATCACTGTTATGTCTCCTGTCTTCTTTTCTGCCAGAGCAAACTGTCAGAGCAATTGTCAGCAGCTATCTGGGGTAGCAGTGTGCACTAATTCTTAGCACCCTGGGCTCATAATTAAATAACTGTTGGTTCCGACCTCTGCGGGGAACAGCTTTTTGTAATCAAGCAACAAGCTGTACCTTAATATTTTCTGCTAAATGGCGATACAAAAAGAAACAGTTGGGGGTTCAACGAAGAGGCCAGACAAATCAAGATAACGCTCACCTAACCAATGACACGGAGCCATTCCGCAGCTAGCAAGCGAAAAGCTGGGAACCCTGAAGAACCGGGGACAGAGGTGAAGCAAACGTCAAAACCGCGAGTCTCGAAACCATCTGGGTGTAGTACGGAACAGTAAAAGGCCATGAACTCATTTATGTTTCTCTCTCCCCCGCCCATGATTTATTACACCGACATGGAGAGCGCTGCCTAGCAAACTGTGCCCAGTGGCTGGACCTGTGAAATTGTACAGTGGATGCAGCAGTGATTCATTGCGTGATGTACGTGAGACGCCTTCGGTGGGATTAAATAAACTCCAGGCCTTTTGGGTCCACATAAAACCCGACGATGTTACTCGAGTGCCATGACCTGCCTCGAGGAACCGAAGGGCTTCTAATCCTCCGGTGAAAATTACACGCCCAGTTAATTCAGAGCTGTCTTTTTGAAACAAGATAAATTCATTATTTGACAAACTGAATGCACATTTCTCTGAGAATGTTTCAGAAAGTCCTTTACCACACGTTCGTACAAAAGCACAGTTAATTCAAAAAAGGAACCTCAGAGTGTACAGCTGAGTCTTTTTTAATCTGTTCAACCTTCATTATTGTGTGAAATACTTACAAGCACACAATAATGAAAGCTGGACAGATTGCAAAGGTATTATGTTTGATGGTATTATCAAACCACATCTAATTAGAGACCGATACAGAGACAGATTTCTGTGCCACCTGACTGTGCCCTGGCAAACTGCTGCTCTCATAATATTAATGGTGTTTGGTTGATGAATAAGAATCCGCTGATTTATCTGTAATGCGCTGTCAGCGTATTGTTTGATGTTTTCTGTATTACCATCTCACCCACATGGAAACCACACATTATTGTTATGTGTCAGCTGGAACGCATATCTCCGGGAGACAGATTGCTGAAAACCTACAAAAATATGTATTCAGCAAAGCAGGCCTAACCTAATATAGCCTTGCATGTTGTAACAGGTAATCAGACTCTTCTTGGCCAGGAGCACACAACTGTACAACTACGCAATCCAAGTCTAATGCTGAATGGAAATTAAGCAATAAATAAATAAATAAATAAATAAATAAATAAATAAATAAATAAATAAATACAAGATGCTACAGAACATCATGAATGCAAATGAGCCTCAATGAAAAAACGACTGATATGGAAAAAAAAACTCTTCTTTGATGATTTTCTGAAAGCTTCAAGAATTAAAATATTTAAAGTAATTTAAGCTTTTCCTGTGTGGGTGGCATTCAATCTAACTGCAATGATAAAAGCCATATGAAAACGAAAAAAGGGCACCATGCCATATGTGCTCAGTGTCATCGATTCATTCCTCATTTAAGGTCAACATGCTTCCTTCCTCAATACAGAAAACAAACATCTGAGTCACATCTGAAATAGTTTCCCATGGTGGTTTTATCCTGTTACCCACTTGGAAGATGAAAATTGATTTGTACGACACCAGCAGTGCATCAGAACTATAAAAAAAACAATCAAAATTTACC
Organism: Megalops atlanticus; assembly: GCA_019176425.1. Lineage (NCBI taxonomy): Eukaryota > Metazoa > Chordata > Actinopteri > Elopiformes > Megalopidae > Megalops > Megalops atlanticus. Next base: position 30,600,811 of record CM032880.1, on the reverse strand, counting down.
ATAGGTGAAGAGATTTAAAGCTACATGGAGGCAAGGTTCTATACATCCTTTAGGGTTACAAATGGGAAAACCTGTTTGCCACATTTTTCGGTTAGTGTTAGTTCTGTTAGGGTTAGTCTCTCTTGCATGAGAAGTCAGGTGTCCAAGGAAGACAGTGTGGAAAAAACTCCCACATCAGTGGGGACTTCCGCCTCATAGGGGCAATTCAGGCCTTGTGTTTCCCACTTATGGTTTCATCCTTCGACAGCCTCTGCACCAGGCACAAACAGAGGAATTGGAAGTCTTGAATCTTCATTATCATGCAGCTCCAGGGGCGCTGTAAGGGGGGGGAATTTAGGACGATTCCAAGGGCCCAGCACTGACAGGGGGCCCTCATAGAACACTAATATTATTATAGGTTTGGGGGGCCCAATATTATATTCTGTGCAGCTCACAGCAAGTCTGGCCTTTAGGGCTTTGCCCCCCCCCCCTCCCCAACCACCCCACCAACCTCATCTCCCCATGCACAATATGTTATAGCTCTGGTTCAATTCTTACAGCACTGTGGGTCATGGAGGCAGAAAAAACAATATGTGAAGGAATTTGATTTCTGTGAGTTGAGAAGCTGCAATACTTGAATACAAGACTTTCTTACATACATGGTCTATGAGGCCCTGTACAGAACAGAACTGCGTCATTGTCCATGGCACAGTTTCCATGTACTGTCAACCACTTTCCATGGTCAGCTGCACCTTGTTTGCATGTATCTCATCCCTCTCCACTGTTGCAGCATTGCTTTTGTATGTCATAGCAGCAGAGGGAAAACACTGCAGGACAGTCTGGTCCCACATTGCTTGCTCATAGCTTTAACAGATCCAAATAAACTGCACACTATTGCATCCAGACAAGCGATAATCGCCACATTGCACTCTGCATTCTGATCAGGGATGCAGCCTTGCTAATATGAAGTTTGTCCCAGGCATTATTATGACTTTTTTGCTTAACTATTTTATGCACAATCCTGCTTCACAGTATGATTGTTATGCATTTCACATTTCACACCTCTCCTGATCTTGGATTGGTTTGTGAGAGCATTGATGAAGACAAGATTGCCAATTGCCTCATTTTCTTAGTGGGTGCAGGCTTCATTTTGCACCCCACAGACTGTTTTGGAAATTTGTAATCGGGGTGAGTCACCCATCCATTGGAAAAATGTGTATATCTCCACCCAAAACTCTTTACAAAGCTCCATCATTACTGCACATGAATGAAATATACGAAGACTAATTTCAGTAAACCCAGGGCAATCTCGTATTACGAATCTCTTTAAGTAATTCAAGATGTATATCAGCTATACAAGTCTAGTTTGGATACTAAATGTAAGGGCATGATATACTGTAGTTAGCAGTACCTGTTATTCTCAAGTTGTAATAAATACAGTGTCTATTTTATGTTGTTAATGTCCCCATCCTGGGTGGTGCTAACACGTTCCCTAATCATGTGTGTGGATCTCTACACTTTTCTGGTTGTGGATATGCTCCCCTACCGCGGGTTTATTTCCATACTAGCACACTCACAGCCCTGTTCACTGCAGAGCCAGACCCCCTGCAGAACCTCTGTCAAACCCCTGTCCACTGGTACCAGACTGGTCTGCTTACCCTGGTTGGTCTTTGCCGCTTTTTTGTTATACTGACCCGTGTCAGGCTAAGCCTACTAGTGTTACTAGTGCTGACTTACTCACAAGCAAGCTGTAGGCGTGGTCGGTAAAACACATGAGCTTTTTAGTAGATGCTGAAAGGACAATGTTTGAATCAGGAAGGCACTTTGCCATAAGATGAATCTTATGATAAAACATGACATTTTAAAATCATCAGGGACTGTTTGATGCAATGCTGAAACAACAGACATCACAGTTTAACAATCAGACATCGTTTGAAATAGGCTGAGAGAAAATACTCTGTAAAAACAAAGTTTAAAGGCCAAGGAAATCTGATTTTCCCCTGATAAAAAAACAGAAGTGAAACCATGTGTGACCTTTGTGCGTCAAGAATCTCATGTGCTTTCTCTGTGTTGATGTTAGAGAATTAGCACCACAGGTCAGATAATTGACCGCTAACATGTAACTGTTTGAAAACTGCGATGATATGAATAACCATGAAGGTTTTACTGCTGGCCCCGTAAAGCTGCCTACACTGGTAAATAGAAGAGGCCGGACTCCCAAAGAGTAATGTAAACACAATCAATGTCCAGTATCTTAGCTGAACAGATTTGATTTGTAGGCACAATGTTCAATGCATGTTTTCAGAATAATATTTTCAGAATAATTTTCCAATTCATGTCAACATTTTGTTGTTCTTTCTGCGAATTTTGCTGCTGCATGTTTGCTGGCAGCACTCACTCAACCACCAACATCATTTACCACACAAAATAATACATAATACATAATCCCTACCGACATCAGCAATGCTTATAAAGATATGTACTCTATGTATAGACCTACAAAAAGAGAGTATGTTAAAACGGTGTTACAGTGTGGATCAAGGTTTAGCCGTGACAGACACACATTGCCCTTCACAGATGAAAATCACATGGAGAAATAATCCTGAGTGGAACAGGTGCAGTAGGTGCTAGAATCTTTCAGTGAAGTTTCACACTCTTACATCATGTGTTGTTTAAAGAGCCAGCTGAGGGCATTTGTGTTTTTTCCTAGGCTTCAGTAATCTCACACAACACAATATGTTGCCATCTTTGTCGTTGCTGTTGTTTTACTGTGATTGCGGGTGATAAAATTCTTTATTTCTGGTGCGGCTTTGCGGCTCTGCAGTCTTACTTTATCAGCGCAAAGCCAGGCAATGTTGCATAAGCTTGTTTGATATCGGCTGCGTATATTTGATGTAGTCAATTTGGAAAATAACGTTTTCCATGTTCCACATGCAGATGTTGTTTTACAGTTGTTTAGGCTGTAATGAAAAGAACATTGTAAAAAAACAGACATGCTGTTTGGAAGAGCTGTTGACATAATGTGAGGTATCGTTGTATGTATGTTCACACACTCCTGTACTTGGAGAAGAGTAAATCCAGTCCAGAGAATTATGAAGTCAATGCACAGTGTCTGTCATACTGTATTACCATGAGCATTGATAGATGAAAACAAATACAACATTGTTTATAGCAGGTACTGTAATCCTCTAAAATTAAAAATGTATCTATCTTGTATTCAGAGAGTTAAATGCAAACTGGAAGATGTTATGATGCAATACATTTTTTGGGGGGGGGACTGTCTTGTTGAGCAAGAGACAAAAGCATCATTAAGTCAATTTCCTCAGGTCTCTCCTCATTTCACGACTGCTTTGTCTGACTCTAGTGACGATTCCTGTCATTAATGTTAAAATGGCAGAATAAATTCCACTAGTTTGCTATGCGGAGAAAAATGCCTGCCCCTCCATCTTGTGTCTGAGAAAACTGAAGGAGGTATAGACCATTCTGCCATTCAACACCAGCAAAGAACAAGAAAAAAAGATGAGGCTGAGAGCATTTCCCAGCAGCCCAGTCTGCATGACCTTGCTGGTGCCCTTGCCCTTGTCCCATTAAAAGCTTGCAGAAAATAGATGTAAATATCTATTTCAGACAGTCAGTCTCTTCTCAGATACCATTTAGTTGTCATGTCCAGAGGGACACAGTTAATGATCTCAATTGACCCATCATATTTAAAACTCTTAGCTGTGGGGGAGAATTGCTGGATAAACAAACAAACTAACTGCCGCAACTAGCAAACAAATAAAAACTGCCATAATCTTTGATATTTCTCTGTTCATTTTAAAAGCCCATTTATACTGGTGATAAACAGAATATGTATTATTCACTAATGAAGTAAAGTTCACTGACCCCAGAAATAATAATGCAACGAATGCCTTATTTATTGCATTATTTTCTTAACAAGTTAACACGCTTTAGTCTACAAAAAGTTAGGTTATAGTTGAAGAATAAAGTTTGGATATAATATCAGCATTAAAAGGGGTTCATGGCATCACAGCAAAGAACTTAATCCAAGGAGTATATTTCAAATGTGTAACTATTTGCAATCACTGTTAATTGAATAGTTAATTCCTGTTTAATATCTGAAACAGATATTAAAGCAGCCTTTATTGGTAAGTACTGTAGGTGATTTCTACTTTATAAATGGTAGTGATTTGAAGAAATCATCACAATTTCTGTTTCCAGTGGGTGGCTTACATGTGCAAATGTTATTACACAATTCTGTTCAGGGTACTGAAATACTGTAAGTATTTGTTCTTAAAGAAAATTGTGAAAGACAGGGGGTGGGGTGGGGGTGATTAGTCACTTGCATGGTGAATGCCACATGACCATCATTATGTTTGTTTTGATGTACACATTTTTAACTAATGGCTCACCAAAGCCACAGAGATACATGAAAGAACTACATCAGGAGAAATATAAATTACCGTAGGTTGTGAATTGAAAGTTGGGATGATTTCATCAGATTCTTGGAGAAAAGCATCACATTTCCTTTTTTCAGATTCATATGGAATATTTTTCAGCAATGTGTGTACGTTCTTCTCAAGGCCCTGTGTCCATGTCGTAGTTGAACATGCTATCATTATTCACACCACATGATGGCACTACTGCCACTTTTTTTAAAAAAGGGAAATGGGTACTCATTACTTCTCTCCATAGGACGCCTTTTGTCAAAGTACATTTCTGAGATATGCTCAGTTTTGGGAGAATACTTATTTTGATTTGCCTGAATCCTGTTTAGCTTAATATCTTCCTCTGTTTGCAGGACCGGCCTGGACATCTGCAGTGGAAAGCCTACTGCTGGTATGTGTCAATATATATGCCTATTCCCACTTAGTTCAAAAGATTTATAGAAATATGTGACTGTTTTTATTGGTAACAACTTTGATTGATAATGGGTGCTCAAAGTTGAACACAACTCAGCAAACCTTTCTGTAGCTCAGGCAGTAAATATCACGTTCCCTTTGTGAAGTGATAACAGATATTTCAAGCAGCTACAGGAAGGGGGTGAATGAGAAAGACTACAGATATCCTCTGGCAAAGCATAGGTAATGTATCCTCACTGAGGACATCAGGGTGATTTAAAATTGCCTCAGAGCATTCAGTGCAATGTGATATTTACTTTGCAAATTTCTAGAGGTGTCATGCGATATTCTACACAGCAACTTTGAGTGACCTTTCGCCCTCATGTCCCTTTTTTGTTCCTTTGCTCTGTCACAGCTTTGTTTTTGGCCTCTACATCAAGTGAAACATGTAGCCTAGGGAACTCAATATAAACTTAATTGACAAAGGTGACTGGCCATAATTCTAATATTGCTTCATGCATATAAAGTGAAACTAAATCAATTTGCTTCACTGATAACCACATATTTCATTGATAACAAGTCATTTCTTTACAAACCAGCTTCTTCTTATCTCCTTACCATGCGGGACCAACCTCCAAGTGAAAAAGCAGCATACTGTCACCAAAGTCATTCAAAATTGGGGGCAAAAAATATATATGCAAAATAATGTTATCTTGTTTTGTCAATTTCATTAATGCTGCTGAATGAAATTAGAAGCAGATGGCAAAATGTCATCAAATCAGTTTGAAACAACAACAGAACTCATTTATATTATCAGGACAGGGGAATGAGCAGAGCTGTATCACATTTACTAACTGACCAAAGACCTGAAACAATCTACCTCTTAGGGACTCACTCTGGTCTCCTTAAATGTTGGATATTAGATATCTGCTATATACAAATGACTTTCTTGAACAATACTGTCATATCTGGGCTATGGAGCAATTAGAATCAGAAGTCAAGCTGAAGCCACACAGGAATACCAGGAATACTCCTTCAAAACTGACTACAGCATACTGCAACAAGCAGTAGTGCTATATGGGCCCTTTCAAAATGGGTTCTACATACTAGGTGATACAGAAGTTGCATTTTTCTAAAACATCCAATAGATAGCAGGAATAAATATTTGACAGTGAAAATCATGCCCATCCTGCTACATTGTGAATTCTGGGGATCAGCAGTAACTGTATACAAAGAAGTCTTTATCCCAACAAATGGGAACAGAGATCAACAGAAAACAATTCCCAGTGAACGAAAGAGCACAGGCTTTATTTTGTCAGCATGAGGCAATCTCTTACTATTATGACAACCACTGAATGACAGAATGTTATGGCACTGTTAATGAGCACTAATTGCTGTATTCTAGGGTGGCCGTGTTGGACAGGCAGTACACAATTGTTCAGCTCAGTCAATATCAACTTGGCAACTCTGTTGGGTAAATAAGGAAGTAAGTTCTGTAAAGATGCTATAAGATGGCAATTAGACACCATGTCAGAACCTCCGCTGCGTGTGCACACCGACTGACATGTTCTGACATGCGCCCCTCCTCGATGTCATCACAACAATCTCAGACGCAACGCTGTGACCTCTGCAGCCAGGAGTCTGTGCATATTTGAGCAGCACCTCCCCTGGAGAGGACGAAACCCTGCCCCCGCGCTTCTCTACACGCGTGTGAGAACCGAGAGGTGCACTGAACCCACGTGCAGAATCTCAGCGCAGACTAAACTCGGAAACCGGCGCGTCGGGTCTGCCGGGGCGTCAGGGGCCCGTTTGTCAGGGCTCTGATGCTGCAGGAGCTGCGACTGGTCGAGGTTCTACCTGCATGCTGGCGCTTATCGCATCTCTCTCCGACGTGACTGAGCTTGTTTTCAGAGGCCCCTTCACACATAGCACGGAGATGATGCAGGGATCTGTGGGGGCCCTGCAAGACAGAAACCGGCCCCACGGTGCATGCAGACGTGTTTATGTCAAGATGGCACTGATTGGCTGCTCCCTCACACCCAAACAGGCCTCTGACATCTGATAATCAAGCCAATCTGACGCTTAATATCCTCTGATTTTACCATTTCCATGTTAGTGGGTATACACAGCGAGGCAGCGCATTTGAGATTCTGCTTTCTTTATTCGGAGTCGTTCACCATGTAAAACTGTTGAGGGCCCTGGGGAGGGATTTTGGTGCCAGTGTTCTGTACATTCTGTCTGATTGGCCCGGAGCCAGAGCCAAGCGACTGAAAGTCTTATTTAGAATGTTAATTGACGAATGGCAAAATAACCACAGGGAAGTGCTGAATCACATTTCACAGCAGGACACTGAGTCTGTTAGCCCTCTACTCTCCGCCGCACTGAGGACGGTACCATCTGCCTCCCCGTGTCATTGTCTCGTTGGTTTGAACCCAGATTCTACATGCATGTTTGCAATCTTTTTTTTTAATCTTCGCAGACTTCTCTCTCTGTATTGCCTCAGTTCTGTCCCCACCACCACCCCCCCCCCCCCCACCCCCAAGTGTCCCATCCTTCAAGAACAACAGACACGGATAACAAGGCGAATTGCACAGCCAAGTTTCTGAGCATCCTGGAGCACTGTGTGACCTTACTGATGCCGATAACATGTAACATTTCCCACAGCTTAAATCCAGAACATGTTGTGACAGATCTCCCTTTATTCCTGTTCAGGCAACGGGGGAGAATAATGCTCCTCTTTCTCTGTTGTGTCTCCTTTCACACAGAGCCTGGCCAACGAGTGGCCTTTCAGTAACTAAACGACATGGAAGGTGCTGCCAACATGAAAGCACCCCCTGAACCCCATGCTGTGCCCCCCAGCTCGGGATCCCTGGCCGTCCACAGATACCTGGCACGCCTCCAGTGCCCCCCCCCACCCACCATCACCGAGGTGCAGGGACAATGGGCCTCTGTGTGCTTCCGCTCCGGGGCCGGGCCAAGCCTCCCCAGATGGCGCTTCACCCTCCAATCTCATCACGCTGCCTCTGCCATATTTAGCCGGGTGGAATTTGTTTCTTAAAGTGTTTTCCTCTCCCCTCGATCTCTATGGTTTTCTTTAGGCTCTTTATGTTGCCCTTTTTCGGGGCTGATTTATTTTTTTCCGTCGTTACAGAGAGGAACTGGATGCCATGGAAGAGAGAGCTTCGTTGTGGCAGGGAGAGCCGAAGCGAGCGGCCAAAGCCTCGCGTTCTTTTCTGATGATAAGAACTTTGGAGGCCCATGTTAAAAAGGGTCCGTGGAAAACAGCTGTATTAGCAGTAGTCACAGTCTGTTGTCCTAATGCTGCTCATAGTCATATCATGTTGTAAGTGGCCTGAATATGACCTTGCTATTTATGATATATCTATGCTATATGGTACATTGTTAATACGCCTAGAATAACAGGATGTAACTCAACTTTTGTTCAGCAGGTGGTCATCCCACATTCTGCATTCATTCATGGTCTTATGTGTTCTACACCTGTGTTTCAGGAAGTTTACAAAATTTACACACAACTGTGGTTTATCAGATACTGTACATTTGTTGATTTGATGTGATTTTTACAATCACTGTGAGAAAACAAACACTCCATTATGTATAGTGTCATGGCTAAAAAAAAATCAGCGTTCTGCAGTTCAGACATGTTTGTGTATGTTTCTTGACTTTGAGAACAACATTAAAACTACTTATATGCGTTTCCTGTTCTGTGCATTTCAGCATTTCTTTCATACGGCAGAACACCTGGTATAACATCTGTCTGAATCAGAAGGGTCATATGTACAAAAACGGCACCAAAAACGTCATTAATTAAGAACTCCCTCACCAACATTGGAAGATGAGGTGTCTTGTGCTCCAGCCCACGTTAAACCTGCTGACTGACTACAGAGGATCTTTTTGTGAAAGTGTGTCCGTACCAAAGGGCAACCATGCATTACTAGCAGCACCGAAATAACCTGCAGCAGATGGGACCTGTGCTAGAGGCAGGGGGCTTGGGTGGATGCTGATGACAGTGGGTGATCCTTGCTGGACAAGGCTGCATACTGGATTTGGCCTGTGTTTTCATGGCAAACACATGCTGTATGACACTTGAATTCCCGAGTCACTGCAGAATGCCATTGCAGATGATCCAATGCTGAATCAGATGTGTTTGAATAGTATCTTAGTTAAGAATTTGATTGCAGTCTTCAATACTTTAACTGCCAGCATGTTTGCAGTTTGAGTAACAATGGTCACATTCTTAGTGCCAGACAACCAGCTGATGAACATTATTCATTCTAATTATTCAGTCAGATCAATACAGAGAAAAGACCAGAGTATTATTTGTTTTGTACTTTCCAGTGTCAGACAGGTTTTTCAGAGGTGTACGTTCAATGACATTTTTCAAAGCGATATTTCTGCTATTGCAGTAATATGTCATTCATGCACCTGAATTTTAACATAATATTTCTTTTTTCATTCGTGCCATCTTATCTCACTGCCATACCACACCTACCCCAACATACTTACCTGTGTTCTAATTTACCTTTCTCAGCGCATTGTACAAAACCAGAACTCTATTAATCACTTTATCTACAAAACATTGACAAAACTACCGAACGTTTGTTCTCAAACTCTCGGTTTCTTCCCACAGTCCTGTGTCACAGCTGAGATGGCACACTCTGAAACGGGGAACTGAGTCACTCAGATCGGCGAGCTCTCTGCCTCACGCTGGCGTACGGACTTAGACCAGATGCCTCACTCTGATCCGTCATCATTCCTGCAGCAAGTAGCCAGACACACACGGAGGTCACGCAGATGATCCCCCACAGATGCGCCGTCACCGTCAGCACGTCCGCGCGGGGAGAGGGACGCGTCACCCGCGGCTATGGCCTGGCGTCGCTACCTGCGGGCAGCTCCTCGCGCGGTAATGGACGCAATTATAAATGAGCTGCCCGCCGTGCGACAGCGCCGTCTTTGCGAGAGTTATGACTTATAATTTATGGCGCAAACGGCACTTCTGGGATCGGCCCTCATCGGGTTAATTAAGCCCAATGTCGTCTCGGGTATCCAATCAAACCGGGGAATTAAATGATGGCGGAAAGGTTACGACAGTCCCGCTGCCGGCACCCGGAGCAGTCATCACGGCTTCGGATAGCACGGGGAACAGCGCGTTGAAACTACTTACCGTTCCCCATTAACGGCACCGCCTGCTTGAAGGAAGCTGATATAACTACTATAAATGTGTCTGTGACACCGAAAATGTGTCAGCGAGGACCGTGTGATAGAATGTATCCGCGGCACAGCGCATTCTGTCAGGAATAAGTCATTGGGCAGGGGAGCGGTGGACTGAGGGGGAAATCTGTAAATGCTATGCAAATAATGATACATTACCTCGATGAAAAGAATATGTCTGCTTGTGAACAGGCATTCAAACACAAGGATAGCCTCCCATAACGGTAAACAACCATTTCTGCTGTCCTCTTTAGGCGGTCCTCCGTTTCTCTGTATCTGGCTTGTTTATCTCTTGTTGAGTCTTTAGAGTGGTGTTTCACGCATGACGTTTTTTTTCCAGTGTTTTGCAGCCAATGCCCAGGGCAAGCCCGGATCGGATTCCGTGACGCCATGCCAGACATTCAGCAGGGATAAAAGAGTCACTTTGATTCACTGCGGACCGACATTTCTCCGCTATCCAACGTGGCCGCGATCCATGTTAGTGAAAGCGTCATCTACTTTCACCAAAGAAGCCTCTTCCATATGATGTAAAAAAAAAAAAAAGAGAATCCTGATTATGGGTCACGGATTCCTCTATATCTGATTAATGGCCACCTGTCATGGTATGGCAGTAATATAGGAAGATGGATTTATTTGACCTCTAAACCTGTAATGTTGCCAGGTGGGCCTTCTGATTAAGTCTTAAAGCCCTCTCACATTCCACATTCAAATTGTACCATATTGCATGAAACGAAATTTGTCTGGTTTCATATTGGTTACCTGCTGCCCTTCATCTCCATCTTGAAATACTTCTGTTGTTAGCATACGAATACAGCTCTGCGAATTGGGCAATTGCTTGTTTTGTGGTCCAAAATCTAAGAACAAAGAGCTCGTAGCCATGGTTTGTGCATGCCCTGCTTCATGTGTGTCAGGTCATTGGATGCTGTTAAATCATGTTACAAATGCAAGCAGCCATGCTTAATGGTGGAAACTGTAGGCTAGTTCAACTGTATGCAGTCACAAATGTCTTGGTAACTTTTTATTAATAGTTAAATGCCATAAAATAATACACAACACATTAGCAGAATTAGCATAGCACAACAATCACTCATTTTTTCCTGAAAAACAAGTAGTTTTTCAGAATCATACATTTTTAACAGCTACATGTAGGCATTCAGAAAATGAATGGAAAAAAATGAGAAGTAGGCTACTTTCTGGCTAAAAACCCACCTCTGTGGGAAAGGACTAGCAACTCAATTTGTCCATTTCACATAGGTTTTGATTAGCCCAAGGATCCACATTCTTAGCATGACCAGATATGCATTTGAATGCTGTAGCTGCATGTGAAAGCTTTTCAAAGTCAGTCTTTCATTGGTCAGTACTGTTGCGCTGCATGCTGTTTTTGGCATACCTGTGTTTGGCATACCGTATGTTGTTTCTCTCAACCCACTATATACGGAAGTATAGACATCACGTTTTCTCACAAAAGAGTACGTTTGCTACATTAAATAAGGAAAATATCTTGAAGTCATTTGCATTCACATTTGAGTTATCATAATCTAATGATTGTCAAAGAAAATTGAGATGATGCTTTAGGAATGCAACATAAATGATTTTGTGCTGGTGTGTGCATTTAACTGGCAACACGCACTGCACATAAAGTTGCATTCCCTAACCATACAGTACACATGTACATATGCTTGTATGTATGTCTGTAAATAAACATTAGTTTACTCAGATACATGAACTGATTCTACATCTCAACGTATGGTTGCTCTATATGGGAGCTGTGCTGCCAAATATTTTATACATTTTGCTCAACAGGTACAAGATTTTTGGAAATGATCAGAATCAACTTGTTTGTAGAGGCAATATCATCACCTCACCACAAGTGCTCTATGTGCTGTTAGACATGACTTGTCTGTTACATGCATCTCATGAAAGTGGATTTTATGATCCCTCTAATGGTGTACCGAGCACGAATGTAGAATCTGTAGTTTGGAGCTTGAATGATTCTGTAGCTGGAAGGAAATGAGTACAGACAAAACCAGCCTTGAGTGGAAAGTGCTGATGTGTTTCTCAGTGACGGCTGTAAATCTGTCTCTGAGTGTCACCAGTGCCAGTGACCTGCTGTTGGACTCGTCAGACAAAGCTCCGGTAACCTCCGAGCAGCCAAAACTCCACTTCCCAACTCGGAATAAGACTCGGATTCAGATATAGGTCAAGCGAACAGACTATTGCCACATTGAACTGAATGTTTTATATGTTTCTTTTTTTTAATTTAAGACTGGCTGCCTGATGCTAAGCATTTGCTAATGTATCATATAAAATCTATCTATAGATACAGATATAGATACATTATTTTCAGCACATTTTATATGATATATATATGGCACAAATGAAAAAGAAAATACTATAAGGTAAGTCTCCCAGACCAGGTTAATACAGAACCCTATATGTTTCTATTGCAAAACATTATAATTCTACGAGCTTAGTGACCTTCCATTTTTGACATCTGGCACAGAGCCAGATTGACAATTGAAATAGATGTACTGGGGACTGGAAGCCATGAGCCGTGGTGTAGGTTACTGCAGGTAACACATGCCTCTGTGTAGGATACACATGGTGGGAGTGCTGAGTTCCCTTTGTGGCATGGGGTGGAGCAGCACTGTCCCTGACCTTGACAACGCCACGCGTCCCTTCCTCTCCTCTCGGCGGCTCCTCGAACATTAAGCCGCATATAAAATTACACACGATCGTAAATCGGTCAGGTGCAAGGGGTTGCTGTGTTTTATGCTGTCTGTCTGCGATGGGGGTAATTTGGCTCACTGCAAAAGAGATAATGAATACTCCTGGCCTCGCTGTAATTAACCCATAACTAAAAGTGAAAATAATACGATACAGCATCAGACACAAAGAATGGGCCCATTAAGCTTCAATTAATGCTGCCGTTCCAGGTTTCCGGGCTGTTCCGGCAGGAACCGGAGCCCGGCCAGTTCTGAGTGGGTTTCCAGAATGCGCTTAGCAGGTGTTCTTCCAAACCACACGGCTTCCGTCTTGAGGACTCTGAGCTCCCTCTGCTTTAAATAACAGCCTCTTGGCTTTAGGGAATCCCCCTGGACTTATCTATGTTTTTTTTTTTTTTTTTTTACTATTCGGTTGTAAAAAAGTCAATCCCACCTCCCATACTCCAGCCCTACATACGATATTACCTTTCAGTGGAAAACAGCTGAAAAGCAACACATGCTCAGCACATCTTCTTCACGATGATGGATCACGTTGGATAAACAATGTAATATGCCTCATTGATTAAAACATGACACCATAAAAAATAATAGTGGCGTGTCATCATATCAACTTAATGCCACAATGGATCATACGTTTATGTGGGAACAATGACAGCGCCGCTGACCTATTTGCATTAGCGGCGTTATGTAAACTATCCAAATTAAATTGTTCCTGAAAGACTGCACCATATTCACTTCTGGTATGAATGCAGATGAAACATTGTGTTTTTAAGAGACAAAAAGAACTAGAAAATTCTGTATTTACTTTGCGTTAGGATTTAACATGCAGGTCAGATAAAGTGCACAAATTAAAATCTAATTAACAGGTCCTGAACGTACAGCCTCAGATAATTTCACATTTTCAAAATGTCCTTGACACCACATCATCTGATGAAGGCACTGCATGTTCAAATGACTGCAATTACCTGTGTATAATTTACTATTAATTTCTCAGCATTCCTCCTGTTGACCACACAAACTGACTGGTTCTTGAAAACAGGAACCTAAATTGAAACGTTCAATGTTCCTGAAACAGTGAACACTTTTTGCCCTAATGAAATTAAAAAACGAAATTAAATTGAACCTGAAAACATCTATGTTCCTCATTCTAATACATAGAAATTATATTTGACATCAAATTTTGTTTCAAATACTGACTGAAATCTTATAATCATACCTTTCTGTGCAATAGAAACACTAACATGTTGCTTATGCTGGTGCTTTACTTTCCTATGTGGAATAATAATAAAAATAAACATGTAGATTATGTGAAACTGCTCCAATAGGAAAACCAGTTACGTGGTAATTGCATTGAAAGTACTGTTGAATCAGTCACCTCTAAATCAAAATGGACCAGAGAATATCCTTTCAAGCTGATAGTCCTCCAAGTCTGTAGTTGTAGCTGCTACTGTATTTCGCTCCTTCAGAGTTTATTCCCTCTTGTGTGGAACCTTCAAAGATAACAGAACTAACCAAGTACTCTTGAGGACAAATGGATTTATCTGGAGCTGCAGTGCCGCAGCCCACAACACCTTGAATGCTATCTGAAGAAGTCAGCAACAACAAAGTCACAGAGCAAATCAAATCAATGCACTGAATGTGTGTGTCGGGTAGCATTTCTATATTCTTCAAGGCCGTTATTCTGACAGAAAACCACTGGAACAAGTAACAATATTAAACTACCTATAAAGTAAACTGTAGATAATAGCAGTTTTTCTGTGCTAAAATAGTTTGTAGCTTTATACTTTGATGCATTACATTTAAAAAAACAACACAAAAAGTTAAAGTTTGCTGTTACAGCTGTTTTTAAAGTTTAACACATTAATGCACTGTTAAATGTAAACATTTCCTGTAAGAATTCCAGGTTCTTTTTGGTTAAAAGTAATATGTATTATCCTCCACTAAATTCTGGCATTGTCTCCTGTTCCCCTCTTATGCTGCATCAGGTTACACTGCCCCCACGATCAACAGCAGTAATTAGTCATAGCGTTGACAGGGAAATGTGCCGGTTCTCCATATGGTAGGAAATGTGTTTTCCCTTTCCTTTGGAGTGGGTTTCCCTCTCACACATCTATCGGTGAGTGAAACAGCAGATCTCAAAGTGGACAGAGGCTGTTTTTTTTTTTCTCAGCAGCATTGCTCACTCTTCAGGAGTTAGGGGTGTGTCAGATTCCAGGGAGCCGCAGACTGTTGGCTGAGGACTGCCTCGCTCCAGCTCATAACATGTCACGGAGGATCTGCTGACATCAGCCAGTCGCGAACACAAACACACGCGCGTGCACACGCTTGCAGAGCAAAGGCTAACAGAGAAAATGTAGGCGAGGGCGCTGGGATCTCCCACGGAGGTCACACGTCTAGAAACTCAAAAGCAAAACGCACCGACAAGCAGGTCTCTTGAAAACATTCAATTTATAGTAGGGTATTTCGAGTACGAAGTAAAGTTGAGTTGTAAAAAATCAGTTCATGGAACCATCACATCAATTTTGGAATGAACCAGAATTGTTACAAAAGTCAGAACAGTAGTCACAAGGTCATTGTGTCACCACGAAAGTGGTGAATTCACAGCACCACAGATTGGAACAACACAAGAGATAGCCTGCAAGGTCACAATCTGTCAAAACAAAGACAGCCACAGTCCATAAGAATAGCCCACAAAACAGTCTGCAACTGGAGCCACTGGCACTAAAAAAAGCAATGGTTTCAAGGCTAAAAACATAAGGGTACGTAGAGAGACAAAGGTATTCAACATTATTTTGGCAACGGTATATAAATACTGCCTATATAATTAAGCCACATGTGTGCCCCACAACTGAGACGATACTGCACGAAGCAGGGAAATGTGGGATTCGGGAAGGGGGGGGGATTACTGGGTACATCTGATGCCCTGTGCACACGGGACGGATCGATTAGGGTTCGGTCACGGCTCCCAGCGCGGGCCAGCTGAGCACTGTCCCGCAGCTGTCTCCCTGTTTTGAAATCCTGTCCCGGGGCTCACATTCCCAGCATTTCTCTCCCCGGGAAACATGACTCTCTCTCCACCGGGCCCTCTCCATTCATCACCGTCCAGGCGGCCCGGGGGGCTCCTCCGCCGACCCGCCCGGGAGGGAGGGAGCGCTGCTCGGGCAGGAGCCGAAGGGTGCTCCATCAAAATCGAAAACCGGATCCCACCGAGAAAATCTAAACACCCGTCGGTGAGAGTCGATGACATGTCACCCGCACAGAAGGTGGCGCAGTGCAACGTGGGAAGCTCGTTCTTTTGTTCACCTCTTGAGTGTTTTTTGCTGTGAGATTGTTGCAGGAACACACGATAACAGTCAAATGAGCAAGTGCCGCACCATATTAGAAAGCATGTATCATTTCTGACACGTAGCATGGGATTGCATGCTCCGACCTGCATTCCCCTCATTCCTTCTGGCGGCCTGAAAACTGTAGCTCTGGGTCTCTCTAGATCTGTACAACGGGTCTGTCTCTGTGTATCTGCTCAACACTAAGATCAGGCAAGTCCAGGCCAGGAGAGCGGGCCTGGTATCGCCCAATTAGTGTCATCTTCAATTATCACAAATTACATTTGCATTTGCTACACGTCAAGTGTGCACCCCCCGTCCAAAACATTAGTTCAATTAATTGATCGAGAGACGAGGCAGAATGCGAGCTGGTGTGGTAAGCCACCCTCGAGGACTGGAGCGTGCTCAGTGTCTTCGATGCGCTCTTTCCTCAAAGTCCTGCCGCCGCCATCTCATGTTGCCAATGAACATCTTCACTCTGCACCACTGTGCCCAACCACAAAAATCCATGTCCTGTAGCCGCATACCCCGAGGAGCCGCTATAAGCGCCAGGCGAGCGGAGCAAGAGGAAACCCATATATCTCTCCATCTGTGAGCAGTACCATTGATAATATTTTGTGCCAGCCCAAAAGCACAGTTGGACAATGGCTACATTAGCAGATTTAGCAGATGTTCTTATCCAGAGCGACTTCCAGCACAATAGGATTACTATATCCATTCAAGTTGAATGAGCAAGTGTCAGACCAGGCTAACAACACTCCCAGCCCAGTGAGTGTGAGCATAACACTATTCAAGCCCGATCCTAAGTTAACTTGTGCAACCCGACTAGACAAGAGAAGCTAAGTGTACTACCATACATCAGAGGCACTAGATCACTAGATCCAAAACACCCAGCAATACTACAACATAAAATAAACAGCTTGTACTACAAGTAGCAGGTGTTATGGGGCAGGGATTGAGGTGGTATGGCTAAGAGATGAGCGGCAACATGTATGCAGAAAGACCGGGCCTCATGTCGGCTTATCACTTCAAAAGATCCACAACGGTCCTGACCTTCAAAAGGCTCAAATTCAGCCTCGCTCCCCCAAATGTAAATGTCATGGATTTCACCTCCTTGACGTTACAGCTGAAGTTTGTGAGAGTTTTCTTTTCCAGAAGGGCATCAAGCACTCACGTTAGAACGTGAAGATAGGTGAAGGTAAACATGGCGCAGAGAGACCAGGGAGAGATGCTCGGGGAGCTCTTCCCAGGGATTGTTTGAGGTGGATTTTGGGGTAATTGGAACTGTCAAACCCCTTCTAAAGCGCTGCCTCTGGGAGTTAGATTAGCTTTAAACAAATGCCATTCCGTTGTCACCGCCATGGAGAGATGCCCTTGGAAGAGGTGCGCCGCGATTATCTCCGCGAACAACTGAGAGCAACAAATGGCAGTGCCATCCCGTAAAGGCAGAAACAAAAGGCAAAAAATAAATGAATAAATAACCCCACTTAATTCGTACCTGGAACGACTTCAAAGAGAAATTTGCCGGCCTCTTCACCATTGTTCGGGTGCTCGGTGACTCTGTTACCCGGTAAGAAAATGGCACCCTGGGGGAGACAAAAAAAACAAAAAAGGTGAAAAATGCTGAAAAATAAATACATTCAACAACATAATAAAAAAGTATGATACCAAACCTGATGCACCGTTTTCATGATGCACCAGCACCAGCTACTGTAATAACACACAGCATTAACCGCACTTTCAGTCCTACTTGTGCATTGTAGAGGATTCACAGATCAGATGGAGACAGCTAAAGGCAGAAACATCAGTATCAGAAAGAAAGATAAACTGGGGTCACGGATTGTGCCTGCAGTGGAGTGCAATTTAGCGTAGCTTGCGCGTAACTGGCACCGTCAGGCACACTTTAGTGGGTGCTGCAGTCAGGGAGCGCGCAAGCTGCATGATCAACATGAAGAAATACGCCTGTAATTGAAACATTTGTTAAGGCCTAGCGAGGATTATCAGCGGCACTGCCAACCCCACGGGTTGTGTATGGTTCCCTGGGGACCTGGATGACGGAGCTGAGTTGTTATCGAACGTGACAAAGTGGCGTTATTATGGAGAAACCACTTCCTCAGCTGGTTTTGCCATGTTAAGCTAATAGATCAGTCTCTGACACCAGTCTAGCTCCTGCTTTAAATAGTCATAACATCAGCATGTTCCGATACCCCCCCCAACAACCTTGCCGGCTATTAATAGACCTCTCTCTCGCTCGTTGGTGTCTCGCAGTTCCTCTTCAACGTTCCAGTTTCTACAGCCCCGAGTATCACGCCTTCCCACCACGTGGCCTGGCGACATATACTTCCCCTGCACCTGCTTTTTATGAGTGCCCGCGACCCAGATACCCGCAAGCAAAATAGAGTCTTGGTTATGAGGCGAACCAGGAAAAGCTTATGTGGTCAAACCCTCTCTCAGCAGAAAGACCGCTTGGGTTGTTTTGGAAAATTATGCAACCGTTTTTGTTTATCTAAGTTGCTCTTACTGTGGCTTCACTGATGTTTGCAATGCAGAGAGGGAAAAAACACCTGAATAAGATTAATATTTCAGCAATATCTATATGCAATGCTGAATGATGTTTTGAACATTGATTTGTCAAATGGATACCAAGAGCCCAGGAGCAAAAAATACTTCAGGCATGCTGCTTTTTGCATTAGTACAAGTTACCAACACAGAATGAATAAGAACAAAAAATACTTTAAGCTATTGTTATCCCAAATTAAACAAGATCTTTTTAATCACTTTTTCTGAGGATATCCACAGATGACATCTGTGTGTTTCCATGCTTTTTCATTAAAGGGTGGGCTAAGACAAGCTATTGAGTTGAAGAGACTGTCAATAAGGAAGCAGTGCGTCTTAAGCTAGAACTGTATTTATGAATATTGGAAGCCTTGAGCCAATTTATAGACTGTGCAAGATATTAGATTACAGACTATATGCATTGTAGCCATGAGTGTATGATGCATTATTAATCCCTTCTGGAGTGCTGCATGATCTAATATAATCAATGTTGACAGCCGAGGAGACCCACTGTCTCTCTCCAGCCGTGAGGATGAGAGTGCAATGCAGATTAGACTGGTTGCAGCCAATTTCTTGCACACATGCTCATGTGTGGCAAAGCCTCTTAACCTTATTGGGGCACTCATTAAATACAAAAATACATTATTGTATCAAACGCGCTTGCACGCACACACACACACACACACACACACACACACACACAATCGCAAAAACACATTTGTGTGTGTGTGTCAGTGTGTTTTTTTCTTTATATACGGTATATAGATAATGTAACAAGTATATATGTACATGTGTACAAAACAAATAAAATACATGATAAAATAAATGTGATCTAGATGCTCCCAAAGAGATGCTCACAAATTCACTTGTCATATTCTCCATAGAGTATAAATTTGATAATTAAATCTGATAATTAAATCCAGACACGTTCAAAGGCAGGGCTGGGGTCCTCCCAGTACCTGAGGATTTTGCATGTAGATAGGAATTATAACTAAACTGAGATAAACCACTAAACGACCGAGAGCTGTGTGGATGCCATTTGCCAATCATTAAAATGCCTCCCATCTTTTAATCCTGGCAAGATGTGCTGCAGCATGTTGCTTTGGTGCTAAAGGCCTATAAACATTTACAAGAGTCTGAAGCGGTTTCCTGCTGCAACAAAAGCCTCTAATGAAGCATGACTGTAAGATCTAATAAGCGGAAGCCATACCTGTAGCCCATGTGAAGTGTATTAAAGTTGGCCCATAAAGCTGATATATATTTGTCCAATAATTACAAGAAGGGAAATGTTTGATGTGGTCAGTGGCCTCTGGCCGGCATGGATTTTAGCACCGGAAAAAGTAGCCCAATTCGAAGCAGCAGGAGTCCCGTTTATGTTTTGTGTCCAGCGGACCGTGATCATTCAATGGCACCTAACGAGGCTAAACCATGCAAAACCCATTTCAGGTATTCGGCCCACTTGCTTTGTTAAATCGTCTCTATAAACAAGATGTTTAATGAATTAATTACAGCTCCAATCCACTTGAGTGTAACAACTGAGAGTAATCAATGGCTAAACCTATAAAGATTTTTACTTCTGCACACAGTGGTAACTGCCAAAGTGTGAAGCAATCCCGCAGACCAGAGCACTGGGCCACATGTCGATGTAATCACCTCACTGCTCCACTGTGGACAGAAGCAAGTTGTTATTCTCCAGGGCATTGCTGCTACCGCAAACACGTCCATTTTTATTAAAATCAGTTGCCTGGAAGCTCTCTCACTTTCGATGTAATACTTAAGTCAACAGGCACTTCCAACACATTATCTTTCTTCTGACTGCTGCTCGGAGGCAGAAGTTCAAATCCCAGCATGAGGCTGTACCCTGCAGGCCTCTACAACCCGGGATATTTTAGTCCTCTCATTATTTCCTGGTAGACCACTACACTTTGGTTACACTGTACCACCCGACAATTACATGGGAAAATGTTTGCTTTTTTTCTTTTCTTTTGCTTTGGGCAATCCTGGACAACAAAGGAATGGGATGCTACTGTGGGAATTGTGGGAAACGGATATATGATATCATGTTCGCAGGTCACGATTACGATCGGGAAGACTAGGGCATTCTGGTATCAGAGGTTAGGCCAAAAAATCACTGGAATTTCCTCTCTGAATGATAATGGGATAGATGGTCTGTGGACTATGGAGTTGTAAAACCAGTAGTATGTGATGATATAATTATTGTTTCCCCGTAAGAACAGTTTTATCTGGTTAAACACATTCTGTTCTACAACATTCTACTTCTACAAGCCTTTGAAGTGTGTGACTTAGAACATGGATGAGATGCCCAGATTTTAGTCTGATCCAGGTAAGGTCTGAGTTGAATTAGTCTAGTGGGGATTCGGTCCAAAAATCTGCTAATCTGAGATACCAAGAAAAAACGATGAGAGCAGTCGCCTGTACAGAATTAACAGAAATCAAACAGCAAGTGGCTGCATCCCAAATGCCCCTCAGGACATAATTAGAGGAGGGCCACTGCTGGATGAGATCCCATAAAAAAAAGCCATTTAACCTTGACCGTTCGATTCAAAGCCCCCTTCATCCTGATTTATTTGCACTCCCGAGCATCCTGGACCTCTTAGCCACGGCCTGAAACTGTAAAACCCAGACAGCAGAGACACCAGCAGCAAAGTTTTGAACTCCCGGTCAGCCATTAACCTTGAGCCTGCGGGCTTGCTGATATCCCCCAGGTTACAAAGCGCTTTGGAGCTGCGGGTGGAAGCAGCCTGCTGCTGTTTATGTTGAGCAGCTCTGCAGCTCGGCTCCTCTGTAAACAAACCCAGGTGTTTAGCTCCGCTCCTGTTCGATGGTGATGCTCGGACTCTGATCTGCTTTCTGCATCCTTGGAAAAAAATGCTTTTGCCTGTCTAAAATATTTACCAGGGTGCGCTGGTTGACTTCAGCGCTGGCGTAAAAGCACTTTGAGATGCAAATTATCGATGACTGGTAAGGAATTTTAGAATCCTCTCCTGATCTGCAATGTCCTGTTCATGGAATTAAAAATATATTCCAGTGTTCTAAATGTAGATAATCCATAAATATATTAGCAAGAACAAAATGAAGCTGATTAGGGGGTAAGCACATAACCGTGATACAACACTCCAAGCATTGAATTCTCAGTTCATCCTGGACTTCAAAATGACCCATTTATACTGGAATCTTTTAAACAAAGATTTTGAGAGTAGGGTTATTTTTTGATATATACTGATTTTAACTGCTAGCTGGTAGTTTAAGCTTCCCCTTCTCAGCTGGCTGCAAAAAATGGTGGAGGGCATTCAGTTCAGGGTGTGTGTAGTTTGGACAGTATGAACAACGTCATTTCCTCAGGACTAAGAGTAGAGTAGTGTCACATTTATAACATCTTGTCATTGCGGTAACTGAGGTGGATTTTAAGAATGCGCTGCATAACACTGCAGGGATTCACGTACAATCATATAGCAATCAAGAGATTGTTTGTTAGTTTTTGCCCTGGTTAGTTTCACAGGTGCATTTTGACTGCTAGAGTAAGTAGCCAGGGCATTCATTTGGTGTGTCTGCACTGAGGTGACAGCCTTGTTTCTCAGCCTCGTTGTATGCAGACTCAGTTGTACAAAGACAACAGAGTCCATCTATGGAAGTCCATTGAGGGAGGCCTCCAAGGGAGGCCCTGTCACTATCCCATACTGCTATTGCTAATTACCTTGATGAACTATGTGAATCTACTCCCATCTGTTATAGGAAGTGTTACTTCAGGGTATGTGTTGGTATTGCTTTGGAATGGAACATTCCTGTTGGGTGTAATGTGTTGCAAATGTGTGTTGGACTGGGAGAGTATTCGTGGTCTTGGCCTAATATTTGCTACTGGGCCTTATTTGTGTGTTGATGGCGGTGTCTTTGTTCGTGTAACGTTTTGTGTCATTTTGTTGGATGTACTTTGTGCTTGGCTGGGAGTTGCCCTGGATAAAACTCAGTAAACCCT
Source organism: Megalops atlanticus (assembly GCA_019176425.1). Classification (NCBI taxonomy): domain Eukaryota; kingdom Metazoa; phylum Chordata; class Actinopteri; order Elopiformes; family Megalopidae; genus Megalops; species Megalops atlanticus. The sequence goes on along the minus strand of CM032880.1, from coordinate 30,578,163 downwards.
GACTTTACTTAGCCTATATAACGCATGCATTAATACTTTTACCCCTAATCGACTCCATAAACATAACACAGAGGGAACACTGAACCCCAGCTGACCCGCTCAGAAACAGGCACTGCACCACATAACCGACAAGTCCAGGCATCCAAACAAAGTAGCCTTCGGCCAGCAGTCCTAGTGTCTGGGGTTGATTAGGGTTGATCTAGGTTTGATAACAGACTGCCTTTCTAGGTGATCACCTTCTTTCCATCACACATGATGCATTAGCTTCTCTAACTAATTTATTCTATGCTTTCACAACCATAGTTGTGTCTTTTGTGGAAATAAGGGACACCATATTCATCTGTGACAGTTCAGGATCCAAATATGAGTAGATTAAAATGTCATAACACATTTTTGTTTCTTTGTAAAGAAAAAAAGTGCCTATACACCAATTTGCTCTCAAAACGGTTGCTATTTATTGGCATGCAGCACAGAACAAGCAGATAACCTCTATTTTTCCTCCTGCACAGTCTTGGTCAGGTAGTGACCCACTGGGAGATCAGGTGAGCCTCCACCTTAATATATGTATAATGATGTCATTGGCTTATTGCACAGGGAAATTGAGCTGTCAGTCAGTGAGGTTACTTGAACAGGACTTTATAGAATCATGTAAAAAATCTTTTATCAAAAAACGACAAGTGCATTTACATAATACAACGTTGAAACATATATAGACACTCAGCTCCTGAAAAAGCATAGGTGTAATTGACCAAATGTTATTTCTTTTATTGCACTATTAAGTTGAGTTGTAATGTGCCTTTGGAGGGGAGAGTGAAATGGCATGCTTCCAGGGAACGTGGTGCCAAAAGATCACCCACAAAGCATCTCTCAGCTCGGACAGTCACGATGTTCCTTAGTCCTTACCGATAATCAGTGCAGTATGTGGATAACAACAGAGAAATCTCTCAGCGTTAATATAACCTACACCAACAGTCTTTCAGAGCATGCAGAATTCATCCATTACATGTTGAATGGAGAAAAGTCCTCCTCCCCATCCACTGATTTTTTAACCGTTACTTTGCATTTCTGAACAAAATGCATAACTTAAAGGAATAAATGAATCCGTTATTCCAAGGTTATTCACAACCCCGTTTATCACACAAATGATGCCGTGGTTGCTAAAAAAACACCACTTGATATTTCTAAAGGTTATGTACTGGAGTGCAAGAAAGTGGGAGCATAAGCCTGAAAAAGGTCTTCACCACATGGTGCATACAGATGACCAATAACTAATAATGCATGAGTCACCAGGAGGCATTCAGCTCATTTCTAATTCACTGTCTGGTGCGGAGCCCCACTCTAATAAGATTCGCAGGGAGAAAACATCACATTAATAAACGCAATCTGGGCTGCTGTCCATGGGAATGCTGCAAGGCTGTGTAATACCTCATAAGAGTCTTGTGTAAAACTTCAGCAGCACGCGATTTGGGTCGAGCCTCAGAAAAGTTTTAGAACATTTGTCAATTAATTTGGCTGCTGATTAGATCTTATCCCCGAGGGCTTCTTGATCCTCTCGTGTGGTCACAAAACACAGCCCTAGTGTTGGTTCCAAGTACCTAATGACTCCTTTGTGTCCAGAGCCACTGCTAGTACATCATATTGTTTTATTAATGTTTGCCAAAGGACACCAAAGATTAACGCTGCTTGCCATGTACATATTAAATGATACATTATTCACACATTATTTAGGCCCCAAAGGATCTCAGGGAAACATCAGGCAGAGACTCCAAAACGTATCTGAGGGAAAACCAATAGTGGGTTTGAGATACACATATCACTACAGTTGGTGGGTGGTATTTGAGAATGGGTTATCCTGCTGCAGTAGTCCTGTATGGTTACCCTCGACTTACTCCCTGTGATTTATCATATAGCATATGATATGACACTTCATTTCCACTGTCCTGTGTTTGTGTCTTCATCCAGGATAAGTCACTATTAAATTCTAACATTTATGTTATATTTTGGTAACATTTATTTCAGTGGCTGAACTGTGAGGCATATATACAGTCATTGTCATAATTTTTGAGTGGTTATCATATGATTCATCACACATTACCAGCTAGCGTGAAGTGTTTGAAAAAGGTCCAACATATTACTTAACCCAGAAAAAGGCTTAAAATCCTACCCTAACCACAAGCTTAAACCTAATATTAATTAAACCCTTAGACCCAACAAATCTGTATTGGATGATAATGTAAGCATTATTAGAGACAGATCATAAATGTATTACAACATCCACAATCTGCAGACTCCTTAAATTAGGTATAACTGGTACATTTAACACAAATGAATCAGATTCTTTCACAGTGTCCTGGTGCCACGTACTGTAGCCTCACATAATACATTGCAGACTGCTGCACACTGTGAATTGTGGGAAATGATATAGCTCATCATTATTAATGACAAGTACAGATGAGACTTCTGTTTGTGTTGTATAGTGATGGTGAGAACCTGAGGCTTCTCCAGGTTCAAGATGAACTAACATGCTAAGGTGCATCTAAAGCGAATCAGACATAACTTTGTTTCTGCCTGGCAGTGTTAAACTTAAGAATTAATAGTGCACAGTGCACAGATTGCAGGTGACAGATCCACACTGACACACAGATGAAAATGTAATTCTCTCTGACTGAGGCCTGTGTCGCTCACTTTGAGTGTGTGGAACTGGAACAAAATGCCGCCTGAATTTGGATTTAAATGTGCAACTGGTGAGAAAGCAATTCTGCCAGCAAATGCAATGTGGGTAAGATAAGCACCCTTAAGCATTGGAGAAAGCTTAATACAGGGTCCTGAAACGCAAAGGCTTACAGTACTGACGATGTTTGTGGCCCCAGCATACAAACAGCTTTGCCATTTTAACAATTCTGTTAAATAATTGACATAATGTTTGAAAAAAATTAAAAGCTGAGAAATCTGAGTTAATAGGAATGTCGGAGGTTGGAAAACACATAAACTGGCAAGAAGCAAATCTCTCAGTATGATTTGGATCACTTGTTCAGGTTTTGAATCAGTATAAAACAACATTAAATTTCCCTTTTAAGTCAACAGAGTAGCAGAGTAGTAACTGTGACCCAAAGTAGGTTATTCACTAAAGCAGAGTCTTGGATTGTGAAAACTGTTGACTCCAGCAGCTTGGCAACAACATCAGAGCTCTTGCTGGATACAGTCTCCCAGCTAATGCTGCAGCTGCTGCATTCGGAACTCAAGTCATTTTTTCCTCTGGATATGACTGCAGTGCTCTGGCATGACCTCGGAGGGGTAAACAATAAGGCTGTCCATGTTCACCAGACCTTTCTCACACACTGTGTCTCTTCTCCTTAGATTGGTGAACAGTAAAGGCCCAGTACTGTTCCATTACAAACGTACAATCTTCATTCACAACTGTCTGCGAAAATTGTGTATTCATTCCGGTTAGTCAGGCATCTCTTGAGATGCCTGTATTTACAGAATCATGTAAAAGGAAATATAACAGTTTGGCTTTTATGTTCAGGGCTTTAATTTTCTCCAATAAGGACCTTCTGTCCTGTTACAAATATTGCATAGTATGGACAGCAGAAATATAGATTTGAAGTCCAGATTACATTTCATATGTCTTTACTGACTGAAATAAAACTGATGATAGGAACATCCTGAATGGTATTAAATAACAATTTTTAAATGAACATGAGCCATTCAGCAAGGCTAATTTATGCAAGTGAGATAAGTGTGTGGATGTGAATTGTCTGGCAGCTAACAAGTTCCTAATTGCTCATAATTCTCTTATCATGCGGTCATTAAACACTTGAACACTTGAACACTTGAACATGTGAAATAAAATAAGGCATATAGCTCTCCTATGCCAAAGGGTTAAATTTACAAAGCAGCATAAGTAACCTGCAGGAGGAAGACAGACATTTTGTTTGCAAGGCCAGGATGGACTCATGGTGGAACCAAATTGTCAACGTGCTGCAACTTCTGAAAGGAAGCCTGCTGTCAGACATGTACAGTTTCGCATACTAAATGATTCCATGTTGCTCGGTCTCACTTGGGTTGGCACACTGAGCGGAGGACAACACCCTTCCGAGTAAGGCTGGGTCTTATTTTTCAGTGGTGATTTCTCTTTTTAATGCCTCCCATGAGAGCACATGGTTCTGCTTGGCAGCCGCAACCATCCTGCACCCGCTGTAGCATTGCATGTATAGTGCATTTTTTTTTCATGCAACTGCACAACACTCCCACTGTGGCAACTCAGTAATTTACACACATAAAGCCAGTGTGATTTGGGGATTTCCTCTTCAGAAACCCAGAGTTAATCTCAATCAGGAATTATCTACAGCACATTAAACAGTAATTTGTGTGGATTGCACTTCTGAGATAATTGCGTGTAGCTATTTTTTAAGAACTTTCAAATATTTTTTTTCTTTCAAACTCTGAAAATGTTGGACATGAGTTAGCATACTTTGATATTTCAGGTAATGAGGGATGGAGGGAGCATGAGACAGAGAGGGAGGATGAGAAAACTATGACCACGATATGATAGAGTGGTCTCAGTCTTCTGCCCAGAATGCTAATTACACTTTCATTTCCTATCCCGTCAAGTCCATCCCAGCTATGCATGACGTTCGCCATTCCCCAACTTCATTAGAGGGAGTTTGTGATGCAGAACAGAGAAAGAAGATTCAGGGATGAAAAAAACTGTGATTTGTGAATGCTTGTCAGATATGTCCTTGGACAGAGGAAACGTTTTCGTAATTAAATTTGATAGTTGGACAGTTAGTGCCAATCCCTCCCAGAATTCCTCAGAGATGGTGCACATCGACTGTGTGAAACTTATATTATCATGTAAAATGGCTTCAGTTACCAGGCAAATTCTATACCAGTGCTGCAATTGTGCGGACCTTTCCCGAATCAGCTGACCACTGAATGTGCATTAAATGGATCCATAAATGGCCAATCAGGCCATGTTGCCTCCTTCGAGCTGAAGCTCAGGAATGCTATGGGATTTGGCTTGTTTTACAGCCACAGCATTGTGTCATTGGTTTTTTCTCTCAGACAGTGGCTGTCTCCTATTGTGTGTCCTTCTCCAGTAATTCGGCCCCATTGTGGCCTGTGTCCCCTCAGATGGCCACGATTGAAGCCTTGGTTGTGGCAGGCCTTTCAGGCCCCACTTAGCTCTACGGTCTCCGCACATCTCTCAGTGGCTTGCGTCCAGGTGTCTGAAAACATTGATTTACCATCAGTCTCTGGCTGCTCCCAGCATGTCCCTGACTCCTTCCAGGTGTAGTTACTGTCACGCATCGTTATTCGCTCCTCGCAGCCACGGTTCTCTGTGCGCTGCCGTTTTGAGCTCCATCTGCAACTGCTGCTGTTCCAGTCAGTGCCCCTTTGACAAAATCCCATCGGCAGACAACAAAATTATTCTCTCATTTGAAAGAATGGGTAGACTCAGAGTGCAGCTCTAGCTCCTTCAAACTGCAGTCAGTCACGACCAGACAATTGTAAAATTGCATATGTGGTCTTGAAGGCAGATTTTTGAGTCTGACTTCATGGTAACTTGCTCCTTCAGTCTGGATTCTAGATGCATCAGTGCCATGCATTTGCCAGGAAGTCAAGTTCTGGTGCTGAACAGTTGCTTTGGTATGTCTGCAAACATGCTTACCCCTCTGTATCCCCAGATACTACAGTCCTGTTGTAGCTACAAGACCTCATACTTCATGCAACTTATTTCCTCTTGTCTTCCTGTTTCATGTGGAATACAGGCAAGTTTTGACCACAGGAAAGTGTCCTCTTAAATCATTATTTTATACTATTTTTATCAGTTTTACACAGTCTTGAAGGTTAGGCCCTGCTCTGTTGATGCTGAGTCTGGTACCCAGGTGAATTTGCAGCAGTTCAAGTCTCGCGTTCTCGCCTCCTGCTGCAGTTTGATCCTGCACATCTTAAGCCATTTCTTCTCTATTATCGCTGCCAGCAGGATGTTACACCTGTGCTTAGCATCATAAGACTCTGCTCTTACTCATCTGTTTTTGTATAAAATTTCCTGTCTCAGAGGGGGTTTGGCATTGCCAACCAATGCCTTGTCCCCCAGGATGTTTTAGTCTTAACTAGGTTTGGCTTTTTCTTCCTCCTACAAGGCTTTGGTCATAGTGTTCATAATTGTGATGAGAAACATATCGTGGGTATGTGCAGGATTTTCCTCTCATTCCTCTGCATAAGGGATGGATTTGTGTTTTTCATTAATGGTAAATGTAATTGCTCCCAGTTGTAGTCATTTATGTTTGAGACTCACTTGGTATAACTTCCCCCCATCCTGAACTATTAACTTGCCATTCCCACCTCAATAGGTTAACAGCTTTCTAGGTATGTGCTAGAAATTTTTCTGTTGCTGACTGTATATGTAACTCAAATGTGAGTTTTTACCTAAGGGCTGCGAAATGACAATCTAGTTTCATTTTCACACACCTCACAATGGTGCATAATACTTCAGAGTCTTGTTAATGTCACATGAAATAATAATGCAATATGTGAATTCTTGTCTGCAGGGCACAGAAAAGCCATTGGGTTATGTTACTTCAAAATGTGAAGGTGCACTTAGTTTGTGCACTGCCCCAGGGCACTTGAACAGCAAGGCAAAGTGCATGTGGCTAACAGGGATAGCTCTGGGCTGGGTTAGGGCATGTTAAGTTGTTATCATGTCCTCTGATTTGGCCATATTTGTTGCTGTCTATAGCAGCAGTGAGTCATCAATATTCAGTTCAAAGCCTCTTGGATTATTCCAGCATTTCCCAGAAGGTAGGTAATCTTTTCATCATTTCATCACGCTGTTGTACCACAGTGTTCTTTGGTTAATGTACAAACTGAAATAGATGATCACAAATTTCTTTATTAGTTCATCTGGCATAATACTGTGTCTAATTATTTAATAAATATTGTATTTATAAATAAACATAATTGAATACACCCACCACTATAATAGTACAAAGCAAAGCATACTACTAAGCAAATACATTTTCACTTAACAGTGCATATGCTGATCCCAAAAATGTGGTAGCTAGGCTGTGGCTTTCATTAAGTGGAGTTTCCATCACGCTAATTTGCTTCCTCCTTGAAGGAGCAATACATGTGTTTGGGTTTAAAATATTCAAACTTGGGGCACTGGACATACAGAAAACCTTCCTGTGTCTGGGACAGCAGTGCTCCCACTGCTTCTTTCTCTTCATATCACTCACATTACAGGTATAAGTGGCTGTCTCCAGCTTGTTGATGAGCGCTCCTGATTGGCTTAAATCGTGTGTCTATCAGACACCACGCTTGGTTTGAAAAGCCTGACACTGAAATTCTCAAGGAACACTAAACTAAACTTCTACATATGAAAAAAATCCATCAGTTACACTAATAATTGTTGTAATTTTAGCTTAGGTGGTGGAAGAACATTAGGCTCAGGTTCCAACCCCTTGTGACAGATGCTGTTACTGTTATACATCTTCATCATAGCAGATTGACAGAGCATCGTGGTAGTCGGCATGCTACCCAATGCTCCAGAGCCAAAGACTTCTTTCCGGTCCTGGTTTCTGTGCTTCCTGTGTTTCAATGGGGTTTCTCCTCATGTCCTAGTTTTCCTGGCCACTCGCATTGGTCTGATTGATGGACTCCTCTGCACTGTCTGCTGGGGTCATTCCGCAAGCTTCACCTTGATTTGCCCCTGGCCCCCAACTCCAGCCTTGTCATTCCCCTGACTGTGGTAATCGGCTTTGGGATGACGAATGGATGAATGGAAATTGCCATGCCAGGGCCTGACATATGCCTCTGTCTCCAGGCATATTTTTGGCTTATCCCAAAGGTGTGGAAAAAATCAATTATAACTATATTACAGTGCCTCTACCTGCCAAGCAAGGCAATTAATGTCTGTAATCTAAGTAACGTAAACAACATATTTTTTCCCCTTTTGCTCCTTCCATCTGTAAATGGGAATTAATCAGGTCTGAATAACGATTGCTTACCGGTATAGATAGCGGCTATTCCATTACTTCATCCTGCACTTCAACATGCTAAGCGTCATGTTGACAAAACGTTGGAAGTAAGAAGCAGGCAGTTTAGCAAAGTTAAGCTCTTTGTATTGCATTAATCATAATGTGCTCATGAAAAGATTTACATGCTTATTTATAGCGCCCATCATTCTCTGAGGCTTGAGATACACAGTGGATGCTTTTGCAGCTGTTTAGTGGTAAAAAGTGGGTGGTCGGGGCAATGCTTACCTTACAAGCTGTGCACAGTCGCACTGTGCCCAGTATTTGAACTGGTTTTTGAAATGTCCTTCAAACAGACAATTAAGCGGCCTTTCCACAATAGATTGGGTCTCACCTGCTCATTTTGATATCTGGGACCTGGAATTGGACCTCTTATTCATTTTTATTGTAGAGTTCACTTCCAAGGGTAGCTTTGGGGTTTAGTATGCTGCAGGTGTCAGATGAACCAGAATTTTCCTTTGGAGCAGAGTGGGGAGTGGAGGAGAGAGGGCTAGGTCATCTGCCCCGCAGGACTAACCTGAATTCCAGCAGACAATGCTTTCTGAATTAGTGACTAATCTAATATTGCAGCTGACAAGGCCGGCAGCGAACCTCCTGCTGAGACAATACGCTGGTTGGAAACAGACCATTCATTTGCCCTTGTATATTCTAAAAGACTTTACAGCATATATTGCTGAATAATTGCTGAATACAGCACTGCCCCATCAAAGTCAAATCTTCCATCATCATAATGGTCACCCTCACATTCATAAATGGACTTATCCTATTTCATTAAACTGTGAAGAAGCTGAGCACAAAAACGTAGACAATAATCAACTACAAGCTCATTACTTAAAATCATCAATAGACATTTCAGTTTTAACATCAGCTCAGCAAAACAAAAAGTAGCTTGAGTGCCTAGCACGCCTGGGTGGTGTCATATTTAAATAGGTTATAAGAGGACACAACAGCCCGTTGTTAAACCACCTCTTAAAATGTTTTTAAAAGTTTGTTGTATGTGTTTTTAGGAAGAAAGGGCTCTCGTAAGGTTGTGCTATGGAGACAAACTGCCGGGGAGCAGGTGCAAATTGCTTTTGTCTCCCAGTCGTGCCAGAGTAGCAGCCTATCCCATCCTATTACCCGTCAACCTTGGCACCGCGGCAGGACTGTTACAGAGCTTTGCACCCGCCAGAGCTCCACGATGTGGCGGTGGAAGAGCCCGGGAGGGCTCTCAGGGGGCTTTGCGCTGGTGAAGCCAGTCCGCTAGAATGGTAGAGGTCAGCGTAATGATACTGCTTTTTAATTGAAGCTCCAAATGAAGCCAGTCCCATCTGCAAATATAAAAATTCACTTTCCACTTCATGGTCATTTCATTTGTTTCCTCCTCCAACACATCTCTCCCCTTTCTTTTCGCTGTTTATAAGGTCCAAATGGGGTTCAACAGCCTGGGCCGCTGCATTACACAGTACGTTTAATGATTACATCTGGAACATAATGTGTCACTTTTGCCTAGTGCAAAGAGGTGTGGGCAGCAAATACAACTGCATATGAAAATGTGATCTGATATTCCTTTCTAGTATTCCTCTCAATGGGTTTCTATGCTTTGGCTTCCCTTCATAAGCCTGCATTGGATGATAAACATAGACAATGCTTTGAAAACTATGTTGACTGCACGGTATGCAAGGACTGATATAGCTGGCATTAAACGGCGTTACACATTACCAATATGACGTAAATTGTTATCACTGGTGGTCTCTCTAGCAGCGTATCCTGACAGACACAGGACAAGCCCATGCCCTGACGAACGCATACCATACAAATCCTTTCCAAACAAAGCTCACTTCATTATTATGCAACTGGAAGGGTAAGCGGTTTGAATTACGATAATTGCGCGATTGAGTCTGTACGACAGACATTCCTTTGTGGCGCGGACGACGTGCGCACGCCTGACGAGTGGGGACACGTATGCGCCACGCCGGGGCCGTGCCCACACGTGCCAGTCCCGCCTCCCCTCCCTTCAGGCGCGTGATATGACACTTGACCGCCAGTTCCCATTCCTCGCATTCCTCAAATTGCGCAGAGAGGCAGGCCTCAGACTCCTTTCAGGAAAATACGCCCGTTCCGGTGACGGCGAAATTATCCCCCAGGGAGGGGGGCCTTCCCTCTGAGGAACATTTTGGTTCTCGGGTCCCAGAATGAGAGCTCCAGCCGCGGTACCCTGGGTGCCTGTGTGTGCCAGAATCGGCTCTGACGCGCGCCACATTTCCCGAGACAACTGGAGGGGCCAGGCGTTCCCAGTCATGTGTCGGTGACAGCAATTAGGCTAACGAGTCAGGTAACGAATAGAGACATCGGTTCCAACGAGTTGGGTAATTAATGAACGCTTTTATCTTCACACTTCATCACCTCTTGTGCCTTTCTGTGCTTGCTGATTCTGGTTGATCGTGGGTAATTAGGGTCCTCTCTGAGCGCCTGGTGCTGTGATGATGAATTTTGGAAGGGCTGACCTCTCAGCTGTGGGCGGCAGGAGCGGGGAGCAGTCTGGCCTAGTTTTTTTCTTTTCGTTCTTCTTTTTTTTACACCGGATGGAGGAATAATCTATTGGCCATGTCAGTGTTCTGCCTGTGTTTGGTAGGTTATGGAGATTAACTGCTTGGTGCACACTCCTGTGTTCCTGGCCTAGTTTAATTCAAGTTCTCTCCCTAAAATAATAACAGAACCAACTTCTAAAGCCAAAGAGTAAGAGGAAAAACATAAAGAAAACTTCCACTTTCCTCACGTATGGTATGGATATTAGTTATATCATGCTCACAAAAGCAAGATTTGTTTCAAGTTCCTTAACACTCTGGTACCCAGTAGCTTTGATACTTCAATCCAGAAATACACTTTAAATCTGAAACTGAATGGCTGACATGGATTTATTAAAGTCATTATTGTCAAATATCCAGTAACTAATTGGGAACACAAGAGATAAGAGGGATAAGAGGGATAGTTCCTGTAGGCATTCCAGATTGATATTCCTGGTTAATCCCATTTTGGGTACTGACCACAAGAGATCAGATAGCTTTACACCCACATACATTCTCACTCAAGTCATGAAAGGCAACATTTGAAAACATTTTGTGAAGGAAGGAAGCTAATAGACAACATTTTTGGGCTTGACTAATCGTGTAATCTCTCGCTCTCCCATTTAGTAGACCAAGCCACCGGTCCAAGTCTCTCTGCGGCCCGCATTGTGCTGACTGAGCCAGAATATTCCATGTTTCAAAACTGTGATGCTTTTGTTCGCCAGGGAGGAGAACAACAAAAGCATTGTTTGATGGGGCCCGCTCTCCTCCCCTTCCGCCCACTTCCAGGTTTGGGATAACTGACCTTCACGTTTGGCAGCCAATTGACTGCGAAAGCAGAGGCGGTTCACGGGACTCGCTTGGTTTCCCAGACCGGTGCTGCCGGGAGACCGATCCCATTCTGGACGTGGGCAGTCTGAGTGTACGGGTGAGGCCCAATTCACGGAACAGCCATAAAAGGCTATCTGGGAAAAGCATTGTCTGGAGTTGTAGTGGATGCACGTACATCCAGGGCAACAGGAGCCAGACGAGAAACAAGAACTTGTGCTCCCTGCTGAATTCTGTATTTGCACATGTTTGATCCAGATCAAGACAAAGTACAGTCTGAGAAAATACTCCCACTTATCACTATATGTAAAGATCTACATGTGAAGTGCATATATTCACATGTATATGTCCAACTGAAGTTTCTAATTATTCACTATTCACAATTAGATCACAGAGTTTGTAGTTCTACCCAGGTATCTTTCTCTGGTAGACATGATCTCTTATAAACTCTTATCTGGCATGGATGTACATCTTTATATTCAGGTTGACAATATCATATGTTTCCTTTGTGTATAAATAGGTCCTAACTATTGTTTTGTATTGGTCTACCTTTAAGCATCATCTATATAAAGGGCAACCCATTTATTTTAGATCTTATTTGTCTGAATAAAATAATGCTTATAATGATTTATGTTGCATGAACTGCTTCAGTACACCAAGTAAACAGGAACAATTCAGTGCTTTATATGTAATATTTCTTTTAAACTGTGTAGACAGACAATATATACACATTATTGTGAGCTGATATTTCAGTTTTATTTCATCTGGCACTTTTGAAAAACTGAACTCTGAACTGATAACATGCATAAACAATGGAAACAATCAAAGTGGTGGATTGTACACACACCATCTGTGATGAAGCTTTGAGTAGCTGTGATCTAGAAATGAGTCAGAAGGGAGGAAAAGGAAACTCTAAAAGTAGACGCTAGCAGATCACATGTACATGATTGCAGGGTGTAGGTGACATACACCCAGTGTAGCTTTCTTTGCAAACTGTAAGTGTCCACACCTTCCCCAATTCCCATTTAGCATGCTTTAATTATCCTCTGTGTCTTTGGTAAGATGCAGTTATGTTAAATTTACATTGCATTCCAGCAGGAACCGCCAGGATAAGTTTAAATTGAATGGGCATTGTATTTCAGCCTTTGATGAATGATTACTACATGAGGAAACTGGTCTTGTCGCTAAAGTTTTCTTGCCATCTTAGTTTTTTCTTTTTTTCAAAAACATATAAAACAGCTCAAAACTGAAGGGAAACATTTTAGCATACTTTGCATAATTTCTTTATATTTTGTGATAGCATATTTTACTGTAATGTGACATTATACTGCAACTTGCCTGTGTCCTCTTTCCAGTCAAAAACAAGGAAGCAAACTTAAACTTGCTTTGGTGTAACATGTCTGCTCTGGAGGTTTATTTCCCTGAAAGCCACGCATTTCCTCAAAATATATGTGTTACAGATTTGTACTATGGTTTTGCTTGTTTTCATACCAGCCTATGATAAAATGTACAGGCCACATCCAAATAACACTTGTTTTTACTCCCCTATACTAGTGTCCCATGTTCCACATGTCAAGTTGTGAGGATTCATTTTTAACATTTTGCCATTTAGAACAATGCTGGAATTTTATGGTAATTACGCGTTCACTCTCTTGTGGGATTTGGTTGCAAGTCAGAAGAGCCCCCCCCGTAAAAATAGAACAGAGGCTGTGCTCATCAATCAGAGGGAGACTCACAGAGCGAGCGAAAAGTCACAGTTGGCCGCTCACACGCGCAGCTTTTGGGTTTTGATGTGCTGAGCTGGGACCACGGGCGTTACATAAACGTACCTCATTGGCATTCCTAGCATTACATCATTTACAGGAGATGAAACGCACTGAAAACAGACCGCATTTCAAAGTGCACTGACTACTGTCACGCTGCTTTGAACCCACTTGCTAAAAAGAATTAAATAATCTTGAAGTTCTCCTGATAGGAAAGCTTATAGCAGTCAAAAATGGAGGTGTGATGCAATGTTGGGGAAGTTGCATCTGGTGAGCGAAATATCGAAAAACAAGCCATTTTACTGTGTCGCTCAATATGTTTTTTTTCCAGGTACCCAAGCTGAGGTTCAGGCAAAGCACAGTGAAATTCAAGGGAGGCTGGCTTTTTGCTTTAACACGACAGCACACAACCTTTTAAATTAATCCAGGGCTAAAATAAACACAACTTGTGAAAACTAAATGAGAAAACTAAATTAGAACACTCCCTGGAATACTTCCCCAAAAGGTTTACAGTTTTGCACTTCGACTGAATCACCCCTCAGTGCTAGGGCAGACCAAAATGAAGATTGCACAGGGTAAAACGAAACTCCCCAAAATAGAGAAGTATATCAGCTCATCTCAAAATAACTGGGGAATCAAGCGTCAACGGAAAATGGCATGGATATGCTGCCGACGTAAATTTAGAGAAACTTTTTTCAAACAAGGGCGCTGTATGCGGTCTATTTCTGTGATGAATATACAGCAGGAACTGCATACTACACTGACCAGTTCGAGAGAGTGATTAAGTGCACTGCATTTTTGTTATGAACACTGCAAACGTTGCAGTTTCCTAGTGTACATTGCCACTGCCCCAACATTTTAGTGACTTAGCTATCTACAGCTAGCTATCATGCACTGCTAGCATCCCTCGCATGTCATTATTTAATTATTTTGCATCACATGAATTACGTATGACATTGACTCAATATTCATTCAGCTGCTGTTCCCTGATGTGTGTTGTAGAACTGCCTGGAGAGTCCTTTCTGTGTTTTTAATAAAGTTATTAAATTTCAATTAACTTCAATCAAGGGTTTGTTTGTGAATAAAGGCACACAGGATAGTAAAAGCTTGAGGAGCACACTGAATTATGATGCCATTATTTTAAGATAGTTTCTGTCAACAGGTGAGTGGTGTTGCATACAAACACTAGGGGTCACCAAATATTTCACACGGCACCATTTCCAGGGTTTGATAGGGTGGATATAAGGAAGAATGATATAAATGTATTGTCTTTCGTAGAAATGTTCCTTTCATCTGTGTTCACAACAGCGTCTGGACTTGGCTTACTGTCATCTGTTACTAACTGTGATTTAAAGAATGACTGCCTTTGGTTCGTACTGTCTGTTCCTCATTAGATGGTAGCTTTGTAGCTGGCCGCTCTGCTAAGCGCTGTCTCTTCATGTTGAAACAAATTGAAATAGTCCTGTTAATCACACACACACAACCAGAACTGAGCTTTGGTTGGCTTCATTTTCAGGTAATGATGGACTGCTATGCTTTTAGAGCACTGTACCCCTGTGTCTTATCCATATACCAGAGGAGACAGGGGACAAAAGTAATCATGTAAATATGAGTCTGGCTGACCTGCCTCCCTGACATTATGTCTGCTTTCAGATGCACCATAGTAATTGGAGGCTTGTTAGCCCATCTGTTCTTTTCCCCTCTGTGTAGCTGTTCCCCTTGTTGATTGACAAAGATCTCGTCCTCTCTTTTCCTAAAGGACTGAGTTACAGAGATGATGAGACCAATGCCTCCTCCTGGATACTCCTCCACTTTTTTAGTGCAGCTGGCGATGCTCTGCAGTGACATAGCCGCTGTGGACCCCTGTGATTGGTCTCTGTGACATCCTCCTACATCATCAGCCAGTTGGTCGGTTTTCATGTTCCCGCTAAGATCAAGACATCATCCCTTCTTGTCAACAACCACTTCATCCAATATTTACATAATCAAGCTGTTTTCATACAGATTTGAGCCTGGGCTTTTAGACATTAGCTATGCCACGAAAGAACTTTTGGATCATTGCATGTGCCAAAGATTGCCTGTGCTATACTGCAATTCATGGAACAGCCACTCAAACAGTTAACAGCCTGCTAACTGAAACATACTCATTTCAATCTATACATCACTTATTTGCTGTTAGCCAGGATGCAAGCATTTCATTGACCTGCATTTGATCCTCCAGATGTCTTGTCTGAACTCCAGCACTGTCACCTACTTAGCACCACAGTTTGCATTTGAGGAGAGCTGAGATGTCATGGAGGCAATCTGATGGGAACATAACAGACTTGTGAGAACTGACAGTGTCAAGGAGTGCTCCAGACTGGCAATCCTGTGGCTTGGGCTGGGTCCCCCTGGGGCACTGACAGGGCTGTCTGCGGCAGAGGGCTGGAACAGCCCAGGCCCGTCGCCACTGGCTGTGAGAATGTCCTCTGCACGTCTCAGCACTCTTTGTCACCAATCGCACCCAGAGTGGAAGTCACTCTGGATAAGGGCGTCTGCTAAATGCATGTAATGTATTGTAATGTAATGAGTGGATGCCCCAGTCCAGGAAAATATCGTACAACCGCCCGAAAAGGAGCAATAGTGGTTGGATAGAGAGCCACGGTCATGGCTACTCTAAGCAAAAGTGCCAAAGATGACAGAGCAACAGTTTAATGTCAGTGGGAAGTTGACAGATGGTAGGCACGGCATGGAACTGACAGGGAATGCATAACACGGCCATGCAGTAGGTGAGATTTCTCAGGTGTTCCCTGGGAATTCACCTTCAGTTAGTTACTTATTTCCATACAAAATTCCATAGGATGTTAAAAAAGTAATGTGAATATAGAAATGAGGTCTAAGTAAAGCAAAGTAAAGGCAACAGTAAAGCAAACAATAATGGCATATTGTTTTTTTTGTTATGAATTCTTGTGCTCTAATGTCATTAACAGTGCTTTCAGTGTTAGTAGTGCTGGCTGAAGTGAGGAGCTACATGATCTGCATTAACACATCCTTACCTTAAAAACACATTTTGAATGCCCTTCAGTGATTTTTTCTTGTTTTAAACACTAACTTGCACACTTATAATTCACGATGGTAATTTAACACTTCATAGGAACAAACAAGCTTTAATGGCCCACTAAATACAAGTAAATTAATACTCTAAGACTACGACTGAGCTTCAAAGAACAGGAAGGGCGTTTGACTTGAAGTAAAGCAACAGACATAAAAGAGAAGAAATCAATCTGTATTCTCCATGAGAAGATTATGTAAAAGGCCATAAAGGAAACACCTGTGTGTCTCAGAGAGTGAAAGTACCCAGATGAGAATGTTTTCAAACCAACAGTCAGGCTTCATTACTCACAGATTTGTAAACACTCTAAAACCAATAGACCCCCATGCTTGTGAGGCCCTTATGGAAAATTTATATAAGCAAAATAAGACAAAACGTTATGAACATGTTTTCAGATGTAAGCTGGCATATACTGCACATATACAACTAACGCAACTTTATGTGTGCTGTATGTCACATGCAATTTAATACATTTGAATAAAATACATTTTAAAATATATGTACAAAAGCTGAGCCAGCAAGGGAAGTGCACAACCACATTACATCGAGCTCAAGGCGAGGCATCAGTCTGTAGGAGTGAAAAACGGGACACCTCCCCTTTCCCCCGGCTGCTGTGAATTTGAGAGCAGCTTTGAACACTGAGACCACTGCTCAGAGCAGCGCATTGAAGACCATTAAATATTCCTTGTAAAAAGAAGGGGGGGGGTTACTTACCAGGGCTTTTGTCTCTTCTTCATCTTTGTAATAATAGAGCTGGTCTCCCTTGAGGACAAACCAGCGCGTGTGCCAAGTCTTGACAAAGCCCCCTTGCTTTCTTAGCCACCCACACCTGATGACATTCCTCCTGGTCTGACCGTGCTGCGGGCTGCTATTGGAGACAGCCTGCTCCTCCATCATGAGCCCAATGGATTCCTCTGTTAGAGCCGAGAGAAAAGGGCATGGAAAAGAAACACAATTAGGTTCATAAGGTGCAGGTTGCAGGGTCCAGCTTTTGGAGAGACAAAGAGTGCCTCTGACTGGCTTTTTTCATTTGATAGTCTCCTCTGGTGCATCCACTGTAGCCTCCTCTTTTCTCTCTTGTGTTTGAATGCGGGAGAGCTATCCTATTTTCATAGAACCACAAAGGTAAGCCTGGCCACATAACCAGAAAAAAAAACAGGAAGGACTTTTCAAGGCCGATCTGATATACTGTAGCCTCGCAACGCGATGTTTTGCTTTTTTTGCGCATGTTGCAAAACCCACATTTGAATTTTTCCAGATAAGCAAATATGCAAGACATATACTTGTCTCTGATGCGAATGGGAGGCGGGATTGAGGGTTAGGGTGTTTGTGAGCCAGATAACAGTCAAAGCTAAACCTATCAGCTGCCTGCTTCTCTGTACATCTATAACACAGCAAGTCCTGCTCCTCACTCTTTCCTCAATGTCCTGTTAACATGCAGTGTAATTACTGAAAGTTGCTGAAAGAACAGCAAAAGCATATTTATATTATTTGAAGTGGCTTCTGTTTTACTGTTTTTCAGCATGTCAAACTACGTTATTTGTTATGGTACTGGGAGACCTATGACAATGCTTCAAATGTGTGAATTCCAGGAAGCATATTACTCTCACTCTTGCAGGCAATATATTTTCATGACCTTTGGTGTGACAGATACAGCTTGGTAATGTGAATGTATGTTTTTCAGTGATAACCTGGTCTCCAGTGAAGTGATATATATGTACTGTTCATTTTCAGGTCTCGTAAGAACTCAGTGTTTAGAGTTTGCAAATGAACCTCAGGCAAGCATAAGGCTGTAGACTGGTTATCAGTGACTCACTTTCTTAACGTTGTTCCGAATTGGTCTGCGGTGTTTTCCCACATGAGAATTAGAAATTACCCTAAATTACACAATTTGTCCACATACAGTAGATATTTTATCACAACCAGCAATATCTGACCAAAAATTGGTGAAAAATAAGGAATAATCATTAAATGAATGAGATCTCTATCACCGTGCAAATTGTAAGACCCCATATGTCACTTTTAAATTTTAGATTCTAGATTAATTTTTTCTTAGTATTCAACTTCAAAGACCTTGAGAGAGGGCCATCCAACTTGTTTTAAGTTTCTAGACCCTGCTGAATTTTCACTTCTAACACTCTGTCTCCCCGAAGGCATGGGGATCTTGTCACAGTTGCCTACCTCAGATTTGCTGCTGTCAGATTCAGCATTAGAGAACCTTGTCTATGGCCGTTACTTGCAGGGAAGTAAGTAGATCGCATTTTACGGGTGCCATCGTGTGATACAGCACAAACCGAAGAGCAATAGGTAAGACAAGTTTTCTACATGACTAAACACATACGGTCAATACGGTCAAACATTTGCAGGCAGGACAGGTATGTCCTTGAGTTACAGGCAATCATGAACACTGTCACAGTGTTTCTGCTGTGCAGACATTTACAAGTAGTAATGAAACACACCTCCAAAAAAACCTTAATCATAGTTCTGTACCTTGTAACTCATGTTTCGGGAATGTTCTAATGTCATGACAAGCTCTTTAAAATGGCGGTGGAGTGAGTTGGCATTGTCGGTGTTTTTCAGAGTTATACGCAACACAACATCTCAGTTCAACATCGACCATAATAGTCATGCACATTTATAGATCAGTAATAATAGTGCAATGTGACAAACACACACAGAAGGACAGTCTTCTTTGTTGAATTCAGCAGAGGGCTGACTACATTGACTGAGTTTCCTCATTATAAGCTACAGTACAATGTCGCGGTTCCATTGTTAGTTTGTTTCCCTTGACCCCGGATGCATGATTTGCAACTTCATCCATTACAGGGGACAAAAGAGGAGAGCTTGTTTTGTGCGGCGTTTCCTCTCGTCTCCCTTTCAAAGGCCTTTGTAGCGGTGGGCGTCGGCGCGACCCCGGCGCGGCCGCTGCCGCCGGCGGCGCTCTCGCCTCTGCCACGTCGTCGCAGCCTGCGCTGCGTTATTTTGATGACTCTCAGCCCTCAGACGAGGCCCAGATGTGCTCCCTGCTCCCTGTTCCCCGCTCCAGTCATCTGCCAAACAAGTGCAAGGGATGCGGTCTGCTCCGAGCGGAGAGCCGGAGCGCCCTGTGATCTGCTGCCACTACCCACCCCCCACCCAATAACAGCGAGGGACAGGCGCTTTCGCATTGGCTCCGGTGTCCCCGTAATATCCTGTTTAGATCTGGATCTCATTAACTCGCTCAAAGGGGATTAGCGCTCGCTCTATCGGCGCGGCGCGGCGGGCCCCCTTCGCCGCGGTGTCTCTCCCCGTTTTGAAGGTGCCGGCGCGTTTGCTCGCGGCGCTGATAAGCCCCTGGCGGTAAAGGGGGAAAGAGAGAGACGCCGGAAAAACGAATGCGGCGTTCACTCTCGGAAGGGGGTGGCTTTCGAGGGACGGCGGCGCGTACCTGAGGCCGGGCCCTGTGAACGCATGCCACGTGAAGCGGGTGCGCACGCCATGCTCATTTCAGGCGAGTGCGCACGCGCGTTCGTCCTCCGGGGACGGCCATCTGTCGACAGCATGGAGGAAATGCCACCCATCGGGCTGGCCCGGGATGCTTGCCGCTGCTCTGTCCCCTTGCCAGGCCTCCGGGGCTGTGATTTATCAGCTGCCTGACGCCAGTGATGCTGTCTGCTGTGGACGGACCCCGCGAATCCTGCACGAGAACCCGGGCCATCCATCTGAACCCCGGGACAGTATTTCACCGCGTTAACCGAACCATCACAGTGGCAAATTAAGTAAAGACAGACAAAAGATAAGTCAATGTGTCTGGTCGGCTTTTTTCACAGGCACAGTCCCCTGTGTATGGTTTCACGGACACAGAAGGTAGCAGGGGAGATAAAGTGCATCACAAATGTCAGAACACAGAAAACATCAATGGCCCTCAGTAACTGCAATCCTATATCATCATATTTGTTTAAACTAACCCCCTTGCAAACACATGCAGAAGTCAGTCAGAGATATATTAACATGTGTTTAATTATGTAATGATAGCAACATGACCAGCTAGTATTTTGTTTTGGTTTTGTAAGAATTCCAGGGGGGTTTTCCCTTTGCAGACGGGATGCTTTTGATTAATTGGGGATCAAAATGTCAAGATTTTTAAGCATGAACAGCATTGCTTAAAAATATGAACAGTAAGAGAGACAACCACATGATTGAAAGTCTGCCACTAAACGTGTCCCCTGAAGTGACCAGCGCATGCACATTATATCACCAAAACTAAATTGAAAACATTCTGGTTCTTTGCGAATGGGGACCACCCATCTGTCACCACGGAGAGAGAAACTACTCTTGTGTGCCTGGCCCTGTGTGTTGGGTTAAACTGCCCGAGGTTGAGTATCCTGGTCTGACGGCACCAGTGATGAGCAATTGATGCCCCAATGAACGGCACCCCTCTGAACCAACCCCCCAGCCTAGGTCCAGCTCAAAGAGACCCTTTGAAGCCTCTCATGAATAAAATATCCTGCATATTCTGCAAAATAAGCATCGGGGCAGTTGTATTATTTATGACATTTTGGACGCAGCAGAAGCCAGTAAAGGGCACAAAGAATCAACCCAAAATCCAGGCTTTGGGAATGGAATTCGGATGAACTTTATCACGTCGTTGTTTGAGCTTGTCGTCGCACGCACGCTACGGCGCTGTAGGTCTGCAGTCATCCTTTATGTATAGGCCTTTGTAGGGCCCCCTGCTAATGGGACAATGCTATCCATATTTTACCAGCAGAAAATATACAGCTGCTACAGTATTTAGAGATGCTTAACATACTGTGGCTCGAGGAATGTATGTTTTTTTATGGAACTTTCTCACACAGCATGCATGTGTGCTAACAGGATCACAGGAGCGGTGGGAACGGACAGCGGTGACCTCTACCATAAACATGCGTCAAAGGAAGACGCAGGGCCGGCCATTGACATATTTTGGCACGAGCCGCATGTTTACAAACAGCGTGTTGAATATTTCTCAGAGCCTCTCCTCAAACAGACAAGCAGCAGTAACCACTGGTGACTGGAGTGAAAAGGAAATACAGATTTATGGGTAGCTTGAATAGGGAAGATACATCCAAAATGAAGGAATAAAAATCAGTGTGTCAACCACTATCACTTGTTGTAATGCAACCCAGTTGTGCTCATCGTTATACTACACTCTGGCTCTAGATTACAGTGTGGCGAAGCAATTACACTGGTGTTTGGTACAGTAGCTCCAGTTCTGCCACACAGTGTTATCAGATGATGCGGGCCCTTCGAGC
The DNA here is from genome assembly GCA_019176425.1 of Megalops atlanticus. Classification (NCBI taxonomy): domain Eukaryota; kingdom Metazoa; phylum Chordata; class Actinopteri; order Elopiformes; family Megalopidae; genus Megalops; species Megalops atlanticus. The sequence goes on along the minus strand of CM032880.1, from coordinate 30,556,623 downwards.
TCGGCAGCTGTGCAGAGGAATTAGCGTTCGCTTTCTTCCGCTCGGAGCAGGGCATTAACATTCTGCCGCCGTCCCGATACTGTCGATCAGCGGCGGGGTGTGTTTAAGCTCGCTTGTCTCTGACTCATCCCTCGTTTGTTTTGGCTCAACGAGCGCGTCCGCCGTCAATTACGCCCCGCAATCTGAAAACCTTCGGACTGACGAAAATCCCCCATCTTTAAGCACGAGCAATTGTTGTCTTTTTTTCTGATGCCCGATAGAAAATTCTGTGTGACTGACGTCCACCTGCTGAATTGAAATGGCCCGTTCTGACACAGACTCCCCTTTGCAGTCTGTGAGGGCCACGGAGAAGAGCAGCAGGATTTACCCTTTGTTCTCTACCGGAGTCAGCGCTTGCCCCCATTCTGTTTTATCGCGGAGCTCGCTGCCGTTCCAAAATGCCGTTCCTGGACACTTTCGAAACCTTTTCCACTTCCTATTTGATAGAATAATACTTATTGGCAAGGAACTTGTTGAAATGGGTCCATTTGGCGTAGTTTTAACAAGGTCCTTGCCAAAGCTGTTATTATTATTGGCGTGGGCCCTGCTCTCATTTCGCCACAGTAGTCAGGTATCTTCAGGCCCCTCTGACAGTTATTGCGTTGGCTCTGACGGTGCTGGCCTCGTGCTGGCCTCGTGCGACTTTATTTCCGTTCACCGTCCATCTTAATTCATAAAACGCAGCACGCAAATCTCCCTCAGCCACTGCAGCTCCTTAGTTATGCCACGTAGCTGGGGAGGTTTCTGTATGTTTTTGGCTCTGAGCTTCAACCTACATTTGTAGTCACTTGTTGGTCTCAAAATACAGACTGAAACACATGCATAGTCATGCTGTTTTTACCAGGACGAATTTTACTGCTTCACCTGGTTTTTGTGGCTCACAGTGACAGCAGTTCACCCTCTCATCTGGTAATTTGAAACCAGTTTCAGTAAAGACAGTGTGCCCCTTCAACCCCCGCCAAAACATGATACCCAGTGGGGTGAAATTACACAGAAAAGGTGCAGACAAGTTTTATCAGCTGACAGAACATGAGTGGAAAATTGCTTTTAAAAAAAAACACCAGAATCTCAAATAGAAGACCCTAGAAGAGAAGTGATAGAAGAGTTTAGGCCATTCTCAATCAGCATGGAGTGGACACATGGGACAAGACATCAAGAAAACAAGTATCAGAGGCCAAACAACCAGGCCCATTCACAGGGTGTGGATAAAAATGAGGAGGAGCCGCTAATCAAAATGTCACTCAACTGCAAATTAAAGTGGCCGTTTTGATTTATTGCAACTATCAAACAACAAAAAGGGCACTGGTGTTCCAGAAATTGTTGTTTCAATGTTAAAATAGCTGGGGACACAAAATGATGCTATCACAGTGCATAGCTACATTGCTGCTTTGTTTTTGCTCATGTGTCAGGTATGGCGAGGCGATGGCCGCACAGGAGGGCTCCAACTGCGCAAACATTTCGCCTCGCGACCACCTGCTACACCCCTCGGTGCAGGGAAAACAAGGATTGCCGTCTCTGCCGGGAAAGTGACAGACACAGAGAAGATGCAACCAAGCAGAGACCCTGTCACCAATGCTGCTCATATCAGTTTCTCTCATTTTTTATAGCTGCCTTTTTTTTGCTGGAACCATCACAAATCCTATCAAAGAGCAGTGGAAGAAGCCTCAGAGGCCGGTCTGCCAATTTAGCTTCCCGAACCTATTGGTTTTCTGTGCTTGCACAGTGTGTTTGCGCACTGCGGTGGAATGCCATGGAGCCCACGGTCCACAAAGGAGCAGCTCAATATTTGGCATCTCATTGTTTGGACCTTTCATTTGTGGGAAAGCGATCTAATTTCACCAGTCTGTCCTTTGAGAAAGTGGCGCTGAGAGGTGCTTGAGAAATGGCGTCGTTAAAAAGCTGGGGTTCTATTATTCATTGATCTATTATTCCGATGGCGAGAGGTAGATGTAAGATGCATTTTCCTGCACGGAAATACACGTGAATTATGCCCCCGTGCTTTGTTCTCTTGAGCAGGCCATTGAGAAAGATGTATGCACCTCATTGAATGTTTATGAAGCTCCAGATTATCTCTTTAATCTGCTGTCTGAAACAACACTTAAGGCCTTTTAATAATTCCCAGCGGAACTTTAAACATGAATTCTTTATTTTGCCTTTATTTTTAACAAGCTGCCAAAGCCATTATCCAGACCATCTGTCTGTCTGCAGGCTGGCGCACCAGCCTCGCAGCTGCTGCAGTAAACAGCTTGAGCGCTAGACTGCTAATGCTAGACTGTCTCGCTGGGTGATGCAGGGTCCGTCCAACCGTACAGAATAAGCTGCAGTGCGGTTGGCTGAAGAGTGCCGCTGGCCGGCCCCCCTGCGGTCCCGGTAGCATCCTCACGGGTGTCTGCTCGTCAAGAAGCAAGGCTCGGTTCAGCGTCGCCCAGTTTTCAGCCCAGGTACAGCAAAGGTGTGTCCGTTTAAAGGGGCGTCAAATGCTCCTTGTCTGGCAAACCCCAGTATCTCCATGTCATCTAAGACATATTAAAGGTTGTAGCTTGACATGAAAATTCTTAGGTTACGTTTTCTGGGAAGAAAAATGTTGATAACAATTCAAAAATGGACTCTCAGGAAATTGGACACAGCAAGTATGCAACAATTCAGACCAAAACAGGCTCACAGGAAGCCCAGGGCCGTGCATGTGACCAGCATTGATACACTGGGTAAAGACCACTGCCTTAGATCAAAATCCCTACAAATAGTATGTGAAATCTTATTGAACAAGATAATCTTCAAAGAAATTAGCAGAGAAAGAGAGAGAGTCAGATTCAAAATGTCTTTCTCAATTCAAAGTGTCTTAATTTGTCTATCTCCGAAACAGAATTGCTTTCAATTCCTAATTTGTCCTCTCTTCAAGGCACAAATACAGATTGCTTTGAGATGTGTCAATGGAAGATTATCTGTGTAAAGAGGCTTTCACTACATATGGGGCAGATGTAGTTCACTGCATTCTGTGAGAGAGGGAGGGGTGAGCTGAGTGGACAAAGAACAGCTAAAATTCTTCCTAGGCTGCCATGGTCAAACACCGCTGAAATAGCACCAGGGTAAGATCAATCTCCTTGACAATCTCAAACATCGGGGGGAGGGGGTGAGGGAGAGGAGCAAACTTAAAACCACACCTTGGAAAGCAGCAATGCAAATAAACCAGCCGATCTGGTATTCATATCGTGTTTCCATTCACGTGAAGAAAACTATTGCTGGCATGTTAAAAATGCATATTGGTAAAATGTCAACGGTCAGCAACTACCATGCAAATAATTTAAAATGTACTTATTAGATATCATGAGCAATGCCCAGCACGGTGCATCAACGAAACATACGCTGTTCTGTTCCACAGACATTTTAAATATAAATGTTTTTTTCCATTCCATTAATTGGCCCAAGGGGTCAAGAACGGATTCACCAGCTGCTGCCGCACCGTGCCGGGATTGGAATCTCGGTAGAAAACGGGCGGAGTTTGAGGGTCCGTGCCGAAGTGACATGGTGGTGGGAGCCGGGGTGTTTCCTGCACGGCTGTGTGCTCACCACGGGGTCAGGAACAGGCCACTCTGCGAAGCTTCAATCGATCCGCCACATGTCCGTGAAACGACGGCAGCACCCGGTCATCTTCCGCGCATAGGGTCCCCACATGAGGAAACACCTATAGCGTAGGCCTTATTCAGCTCCATACCACAGGCACAATTCACCTTCCACACCGCTGGCTGCTGAAGGGGTTAATCTGTTTAGTGTCCACGTCATTTCTTCCCAGCTAATTCTGATATGTTGAATCATATTTAATTCCCTACCATGATGCATGCATATTTAATCCCCTGCCATATGGATTATTACTGCTCGTCTTAATTTGGGCTACAGCTGCCAAACTCAGCGACCTTTTTAAGTTTTTCATGGGTACCACTTGAGAAGCCAGTTCTAATGTAATCTGCATGTTTGTGTGAAAAAAAAACTGTTTACCAAAGCTCCACTTATTGTGACTACACAGTTTTCCTTTATATGGTTTTATCAAGTCTCCCATCGAGATATCTTATTTCAGATTTACTGTATAGTGATATGACTATCACTATATTTATTTGTCATGTCATTCCATTCCATTACATTACATTCATTTAGCAGACGCTCTTATCCAGAACGACTTACAGCACAATAGAACATAAGTGTATCCATTCGGGTTGAATCAGCAACAGGCTAACAACACTCCCAAACCCACCAAGGAAAACCAAGTATACTACCATACATCAGTCACTAGATATCAGCCACTGTATTTTCATTTTGACTTTTACCAGCCTAAATACTGTACATAGCACGGGCTGTCACAATCCAGTGATGCACCGTTGGTATTCACCTTGTGTCATGTGTCACATTGTGGCTGACACAGCTAAGGAACGGAGGCCTGACCGCATTGTGTCAGACCGCATGCAGGTCTGTGAGTCAGACTGCCACCAGCAAGCAGGGCTGAAAATACCCAAAATTACTGTTATGAAGGCAGGCTGCCAACGCATCAGCACGAGCTTTGCATGAGACAATACCTACTGCTTTGCCATGAAAAACACTCTGAACACTGGCTTTAGATTTGCATACCTTTGTGGGTGCAAAAAAACAACCTATAAGAAAAGTATGAAGTGTCGCACTAAAAGAGACCTTTGCAGCGTATTAAAAGGGGGGGGGGGAGGGGTGGCAGCTTAATGAACTTTGTACTATAATGATTTGGCACATTAGCAAAAATCTTTTGTCAAACCCTTCCTTTCTTAATCGTGATGAAAATATTTAAATGAAAGTACTTGTTTGTTGTCTGTGGCCCAAGCTGCGCGCAGACTCTGAGGGATATTGTTAAAGTTGCTCTTATGTCATTTTGGCACGGCCCTGTCAGATAAGTGCATGTGGCTTGGCCCTGGATCAGTGCTAATTGGCAGGCCGATCTCAGGTCAGGGGTAAGGGACTTGCGCGGCTATAGAGGAGGGGTAGGGTGGTGGGGGGTGGTTGGGGGGTGAGGGCGCTCTGGCATCTGCTGTAGCCCTGAGCCTGCCTGCAGGCTTGCTCCCTCCTTCAGCGCTGATCACTGTAGCGGTGTGACGTGCAAGCGGACCAACCTGCTTCACTCCTCAGCGTCCAGTGGAACCACAAGGAGCTCATGAGTGTGCGATCTGTGCAAATACCCCCTTCTCCACGGTGACTCAGACATCCTTCCTCTGTGCGTGCACGCGATTGTATCGCCTGCTATCTCAGACCATTGCGGCATTGCAACGGCCACGTTTCCTTGGCCCTGAGCCGATTTTTGTGGACCCCCCCCCTTCCAAAAAACCACGTCTTTACCACTTCCCCCCCTCTGAATGAATGAGGATAACTGAACCGGCCCTTGCCTGGTGGCTGGTGGAAATGAGGTCTCAGACTGGCAGAAAGGTCCGGACCCCGCAGGCGTTCCTCACTGAGGACCGGGAATAGAGATGAAGCCCAGGGGGCAGCCTGCTCAGTGAACCCCGCTCGAGGTCGTCAGAGGCCAGAGTATAAAGCAATCCAGAAACTATTTTAATTCAATCAGGAATGCCGGCCACTCTCTCTCTCTCTCTCTCCCTCTCTAATGATGATGCATTCACCGGCGCGAGTAATTGTGAGAATGGATGCGCAGTGGAAATCCGAGAGACACGCTCGGACTGCCAATTCGCACGCCCGTGCCTAACCGTTCCCCCCCTTGTGCGCGATGCGTCCTTGAGAACTATCATTTTCAGGAGAATCTCCGTTCCTCACTTCATTTCCCCTTTCTAGTTACCAGCCGAGCAGGCAGTGCACTGTGGTGACACTAGCAGGAGAACACTGCCCGCCAGCGTTTCAGAGTTGAGGGCTTTGTTTTTGTTAACAGCAATTCCTTGAATGACTGTTTTCGCCTCTTTCTCTCTCCCTCTCTTTCTCTCTCTCTCTTGCTCCACAGAAATTCACCACGCTGCTCAACACTTAAAGAAAAGGTGACTCAGGAATTTGCAGACAGGGAAATCTCTTGAAGCTGAACTTTTGTGAATGGAAAAAGACAGATCAATTTTGTTGACAAGTTAAAATGTGACGCTGAAACGCACACTGTACGGATGGTACTTCTGACACGTATCTCAAATGTCACAGAAAGACAACCACTATTAGATCTTCAGTCATTCTCCATATGTTTCTCTGCATGGTAAGTGAATATCAGAACTAGCAGGGAAATCTACAAATCTGTTTACACAGGAATATCTGCAGCATTTGTACAAAAGGGAAGTAGTACATGCAGAACCTAAATTCATTGCAGCTGATGAGGAAACTGATTAATCAAAATGCAACAGAAAACGATGCGTAAACGAGACCAAGTAAAGTGAGGCTTGGGTCCTGTTAACAGCAGATATATTTCAGCAGAGACACAGACGGGAGAGGATTGGACAACCTCAGCTCACTGCATGTTGATTAATAACTAATAATGCTGAGAATGTGCAGTTCTGAGGGGGAAGAGGTAACCTGTGCTGTTCCTCAAAACATGCCCACCATAGATCAGCAGCAACATACACACGCACATGCCTACACACACGCACACACACACACACATACACACAGGCACACAGGCATCTGTGTACGTACCCTTGAAACTGACCTGGTAGCCCGCAGGAGGTGAGGCATAAAAAACTGAAGAAAAGCAGAAAAGGCAAACAATCCAGTGACACTTCAGTCAAAGAGAGAGACGCAATCCAGGGGAGAGAGGCTGCACTTGGCCGCGGACGTCGCTTTTGTCACCTCCATATAGCAGCTCAGCTGCTGCGGAGCGGGACGGTGGGCTGGAGCCGAAACGAGCTGTCATAAACTTTTTTCCCTTGACTGGTCAGACCATCTGCGCGCCGGGGGTCTCTGGGGGACGGCGAGCCGCGGTCAGCGCCGCGCTGCACAGCCACATGGGGGTGTTTTCCCGGAGCAGAGCCCAGAGCGCGTTCCTGTCCTGTGCTGTGCTGTGGTGTTCTGTGGTGTTCTGTGGTGTTCTGTGTGTCGCTCGGCTGACCGACGGAGTCCTGAGGTAAGTTAGGCACCGGGCGGGCTGCGAGCAGGGGAGGAGGAGGAGGAGGAGGAGGAGGGAGAGGGTGCCTGCGCGTGAGCTTGTTTGAGGAAGTCTGGAGTGGAGCGCTGAGCACTGAGCCCGGCCCTCGCGCAAGCTGCAGCCTCAGGTTTCAGATTCCACCCAGGCAACTGGCAGCCCCCCCCCACTCTAACACACCCCTAACGCACACACACTCTGTCTCTCTCACACACACACACACACACACACACACACACACACACACACTGCTCGTTCTCTCGAGGGCTCTCTTTTTCACTCTGTCTCTCTCTCTCTTTCTCTCTCTCACACTCTGTCTGTCTCTCTCTCAGGGGCTCTTTCTAGGTCTCGGGGGCTTTTCTCTTTCTCTCTCTCTGTCTCTCTCTTCCTCTCTTTCTTGATCACACAGTCTCTCTTTCTCTGTTTCTGCCTCTGTCCCTCATTCCCTCACTGATACAGTCTCTCTCTCTCTCTCTCCCTCTCCCCAGTACAGTCCTCCCTTCGAGAGACCTTCCCCCCAAAGAATCAGCACGGTCTGTGACCACTTCGCCTCTTGGCAAGCTGTCACCTCCCTTGTCTCCCGACCCCTGCATTGTCAGTGACTGTGTCAGACACGCTGTCACCCAGCGCCAGGGTATTGGATGACAGGCAAATCAAGGCATTATCTTCCCTCTCTGACATGCCTTTTATGCTGTCAAGGCACGGTGTGCTGCATCATTATTTCATAATGATTAACTATTTATTTACCATTGTTAATGTAATTGGTCAGCCATTTTTTTTCTAGTTTACATGCTGTGAGTCTGGATAAGAGTGCCTGTTACATCAGACACTGAGACTAGGACAGACAGTTGGGACTCAGCAACTGTGTTGTCTTTCTCACACTCGTGTAACCACAGCTGTATAAATAGCAAACAGCAATGGAAAGCACTTGTTTGCTTCGGGTTTGTGGGTGGCTGTGTAATTGCCACTGTCTCTCTTAGAAAGGGGAACAAACACTCAGGAAGGTGGTAGTTACATCTTACAGCATCAGGTGATGTTCCATATTATCAAGACAGGAATGCTAAAAGCAAAACAACGTTTTCATGCCACTGTACTGTGGCATTCAGTGAGGAGTCCAGGAGAACTTTTAATGAGCCTTCACAACAAATGTGTTCACAAAATGGCTGACTGATTAAATACCTGGTTCTTGTCTCTCCTTGTGCTACACTTGCTCCTGAGAGATAGCCAAACTGAGAGATACCCAAACTGTGGAGAGCTTCTTAAAGAACAATGAGCTTTAACAAAAGATGTTTATGGAATTTTAAATATTTACATGTAAATATTTTCATGCATACATATTTAAATGTTCTGTATATCAGTGATCTGCGCATATGATAACCAGTGTTTAACACTCTTGTTTCCTGTGTAGATGGACACTGGCACAACTGGTACATAAAATGATTCATTTTCTGTGAGCTTGAGATGAAGATATCCAGCAAATAACAGACCATAATATCTCCAGCATCCTTCCTGTCAAAACCTTGCGTCTCTCAGTCACTCATTGTAAAGAATTGTTGGGAGCAAGAGCACGGCGACATGAGCAGGTCATATCTCCACGGCCAGTCCTTCTCTTCATCGGTCTACCCATCTAAAGTGTTTAATCAAATCCATATTAAGCGGTATGGGAAAACTAGTTTCTGAGAACAGGGTGAGTAACCCTGAGAATGTGCTTTTGTGTAAGGCACCTCGTAGCGCTGAACGTTCTGATTGCCAGAGCACCATTCAAAGGCTAACTCCACAAGCGTTTGGCAATTTTGGATGCTAACAAAATGGGAATACGACTAGTGCAATGTATTGCATGCTCATTTATTCTGTTCAGACCACTGTAGTTTCTAATACTATGATCTTAGCATCATCAGTTTGTCGATCTTTCTATGGGTATTTTGCAAAACTATGTTGGTGGTAACACTTTCATGGTCCTATGGTTGTATATCTGTTGGCCCAAAATGGTTTTTATTCATTCCAACTGTCATTTGCAGCATGTTACTAAAGTTGCAGAAGGGAATTTGCAACTTGCTTGAGAAAAATAGATGGTTTTCTGTGGCTGAAAGGCAGAGAGCCATTCTATGTATTGATGTTTGAGAGATTTGTGAGAGGAGTTTTCAGATGATCCCAATGTAATTATTCTAAAAAGCTATAGTATAAAAATCCCGCAGACCTGTACTCCCTTTCATCAGATGTTTCTGGAATCCCTCCATCCCTCCCTCCCCCCTCCCCCCTCCCCTGCCTTCACGATCTGTTCTTTCCTGCTCTGTTGTGTTTATGGGGTGGGAGGGGGGTCACCAACCTCATCGTAACAGCCAGGTGCGATCCTTTCCTCTGAGTCCAAGCCAAAAATAACATTAAACATTCTGACTCATGACATCTACTTCCTTTGTATATCATTTGTTCTTAATAAATTTCATAAACTCTAGTTCTGTGTCTGGAAAAGCATGTCGACTAAATCAGGTAATAACAAGGAGACATGACACATCATGTCTCCTTGTTATTGACACAACATGTCATGATGCTTGTATTGTGACACATATTGCATCTTGAGGAGCTTGCCAGTTGCCACATGCCTATTTGTAAATCAAACAGGAGCTGAGTGTCTCTACACATGCTAACAATTATTCTTATTTATATATATCTCCTGTTCATTTATTCACTCATTCAGTTGGTCATTTAACCACACTTCCTACTTAACTTTGACTAACAAATTTAATTTGGTTTTACATGTCATGTTTGTTGACTCAAAATTTGGATATCAACATGGTCACAGTGTTAGGGGTGAAATGTTATGGAGATACACTGGCTTAAATTTGTTTCTTGTGTGTGTTCTTGTGTGTGCGTATGCATGTGAGAGAGAAAATGCATGTTTACTGTACAAAATTTGCAAATTCAGAAGTCGCCCATAAGTGAGTCACTCATTAAATTACAGTTAAAGTGAGGCTTCTTTTAAATAATGTATGAAATGATCCTGCACAGAGCAGACAGCCTTCTTCCATGGAAAAATGTCTGGTACTTACCGATGAAAAAACTAAAAACGGTAAATTACCCATGGCTATGTCAAGCAGATGACTGTAGAAGTGATGCATGACAATAAAAATGTTTTCTGGAATGTTAATATTTTTGAAGTCTCCAAAACTAAACTAAAAAAACATTTAAATTATTTATAATAAGTGATTAAAAATGTATTTGCGTGAGCTCTGAACAGTAACAAAACACAACAATATTACCATGAATTTAAATACAGTACACTGTTAGAGTGAATTTTGTTGAAAAGGCCTTGAATTCAAATATGTATGTGTCCTTATGACTCTCCTCCCCTGATAATAGGCGGAAGTTCGTCTCTCTCTTTCTTTATTGATTTCAGTCGACAACTTTGTCAGCATTTATAGCTCATATATTAAGCAAAAGGCAGCCAACTAGCTGTCAGACAGCCAGATATTTAAATTTTAAAACTGTCATCTCACGAAACGCCTCCATGTGTCTGGTGTTAATAAATATAAAGTGAAAGACATAGTGACATATCTTTAATGTATTCCTTTCTGTTAAAAAAAATATAGATTAAAAACATCCAAAATGACAGCTTGATGGTTTAAGTGTTGAAAGTTTTCCTCTGAAATGCTCTCATGCAATAAAGTTTTGTTTTTTCCTCGCATCGTCTCAGATCCTGGAGGGTTTGAGAATGTTGGAAGCCAATCCACTCCAGCTCAGAGGAACAGGAGTGTGATTGGAAGGGGCTTATCATCACACTGTCAGTGCACACAGTACAGGCTGCAATGATAGCAGCATGCGTCAATGCCTCCTAGTGATCACATGAAGATATGGCAGCGAATTTCCGACGCTAAAATGCTGTGAAAATACTCCAGACTGAGGAAAGTGCAAGTGCTGTTTTGTTAAATTATTATAAGCCACCGTATATCTGACAGCCTTAAAGAGATGTTACACTTGCGTCTTTGATGTTACTTTTTTTGGCTTGACTAAGTGGTTATGAAAAGCTAATAGAAAACATGCATAAATGTCCATAACATTTGAGCTGCTGTCTCACCTTTGAGGAGGCAATGGAGCAGAGAGGTGTAAAAGTACCAAGATTGGGGTTGATGAGTCAAAGTGGGATTGCAGCAAAAGTGGAAGAGAAGAGATGATGACAACTTCATTAATGTCCCTCACAGATATTTAACCCCAGTCTGACTGAACATTAGAAATAAAGCTGAAGAAACTGGCGGAGGTATGAGATGAAACAATCGATTATATGCATGATGTAACTGAAGCTATCAAAAGCAAATACAGTGTTTCTTCTGGCTTCTCCTCGGACCTCTTCGATAGAGTGTCTTTTAATTCCCTAATGGGTTCAATCATCTCTCCTTACAGACAGCATTCTGGAATTTCTCCCTACACTCATACTCAGGAAGAAGCCTCATGCATCTTTTTCCTCATGCCAACATTAAATAGTTTCCTCCATCCAGGTCCTCCATCAAGTCCGAGTCTTAAAAATCCCAGGCCTGAGCCCTTGTGTTATCTAGCACAGTGAATCCATCACAAGCCCTCAGAAATCCCCTGGCAGGGGAGGCAGAGATCCCTGGTGTCTTCAGCGGTTCCCGTCCCTGACTAAACTCAGAGAGGGAGAGGGAGTCTGCTTTGTGGCGAGGCTGCCGGTCCTCAGGTCTGTGATTGATTCTGGGGTGAATGCCACACCTGAAGCCCCAGGGACCTGCGTGACCCAGGGTGACCTCACTTACAGTCACTGGTTCTTTTGCTTGTAAAAAAAAATAATAAATGAGAGCGGAAATTGAGGCCACCGCACATCACCATCTCTACCTCTCTATACCCATATTACAATCTGCTCTCACTGAGAGGAAGTTACTTTTACAATGCCCAGTTTTCCAGAAGAAAATTTCTTGGCTGAAATGAAGAGAAAAATTGGTGGGACACATTTCATAAATATTAAAAACTAACAGTACTGTTTTTAATATCTTATTTTCCCCACTCTTTCATATACCTTCACATACCTTCCTTTATATACAGTATCTATAACATGGTTGTCTGAAATATGTCATGTTACTCTTGTTCTGATCCCGTTTATACCATAAAATATTCCAGTTTATTGAAAAGTATATAATATAAGAGAGACAGATTGGCCCTCTTCTGTGTGGTTGCATATCAGTGTTTGGTGTGAATTACAGCATCAGAAATTAATTCAATATGCAAGGCTTCATTTGCCGCATGGTTGCATTCTACCTCTGAAGGAAAGTATATGCAATTTCAAAAAACATAATAGTCCTATGTTTTAAGGGAAAATAAAACTGATTTTCAGTTTGCATTATTTATTATGCAAACAAACTTACCTTTGGTAGTGCAGTACATGAATTCTAAAAATCTTACAGCACTTGATTGCCAATGTGTGAATCCCAAAACAGATTAGAGTATATGGGCACATTGTATGAGGCTTGTGTTGGAGGGGCCAATGGAAAGCACCAAGGACAGTCTTGGGAAATGGGGATGAGCTATCATGCTATTAGCTATCCCAGCTTGTTAATAACCTCCATGTTGATCCCCAAAGAGGTGGATTTTAAATGCAATGTGAATATGAAAAATATTTATCCCCCCAAGAAAGACATTTCTAAGTACAAATATTAATTATATGGCTTATTATGAGGCTTTGATACTCATTTGAGACAGAGCAGCCCAAACAATTAAATTTCCCCTGAACATTTGCAAGGCATGACATGGAAAAATGATTGAAAAACAATAGAACTAAACAAACAGAACAATGGCAAACAAAAATAACAATAAAATTATTATGAAATAATGAAACAAGATTGAATGAAGACCATTGGATTTCAATAGAAAATAATGAGTTACCGCAAATAGGAAAACAAATGATACTGCGATACAGACAGAATGATAACATGTCAACAAAGGATAGCAAAATTGTAAGGCAATATATAACATGGAAAATATAAAGATACATTTCATAACAAATACATTGACACTGTAAAATTCACATTGGATTTACCAATTGGTTAGACCAATTAGATGCAGGTAATCGGCAGCGCTGATAATTTGTCACTATGGTTGCACAGGGTTGAATTAGTCCAGCTAGATCCCTGTATGGAAGAGACCTGCTACAGCCCCAGTTAGGAAGCCAAAGGACTCAGTGAGGATTTCCTCCCACCCTGGGACAACAGCCAGAGTCTGCATTCTGTGTATATTGGAGCTGAGCATTGTACGTCCTATCATCATGAGCATAAGTTTCTAGCTGTTGGCCTGACGCAGCAGAAGATACAATGCAATAGTCTTCAGCTGAAACAACAACGAAGTATGGCAGCATATGAGGTTTTTACTGTTTACAACCTGCAAAAGCCCTGCCCCCATAAAATGATCCAAACCTTGAGATCATGCCTTATATTGGGGTACTAGGTTTTCATTGGACATAAAGAGCGTCTGCAAAAATGCATGTAAATGCAAATGCATGCAATGTACCATTAATTTGAATTGTTCTTTTGAATATGGAAACGTCAAGCGTCATTTCACATATAGCATTATAATGACAAAATATGCAATATGCAAATGTGATGGAACGATGAAGAGTAAAGAACAAACAATGTTTGATGATGGTATTCATGGCCAGGTTTAGGGGGTGTCCTCCCTGTAGCTCAGCATGGCCATTATATTTACAATTCACATTTGTTGTACACGCTGTTATTAAAACCAATTTTTGGCTATTCATAAAATGCAGCAATTGCCCCCCCACAAAAAAAGCAAACAACAAAAAATTCCAATTTCATCTAAATAGCTAAAATGGTTACCTGTTGAACTGTTCATATGTGTAAACACTGACAGTCAGGGGAAGGTGAAATTTCATCAGCTACCTCAATTCACCAGAAAGGTGTGACTAAATTCAGCAGGAGTGGTTATTTATGATTGATTGACAACACATCTTACAGAGACCACACAGTGGAATTGGACTTTCAGTTCACTCTTTCTGGCACCATATTATACTCCTACATGCTTTTATCATTAATATCAAATACTGTTCTCTCACTTGCTAGCAAGTTAACTTGTTGTCATTGATAACTAGCTAGCGATAACTACCTACCAGCATGTAGACACCACTTCTTTGGTACTGTAGCAAACCTACCAAATACTTATTTCTAGCTATCTAGTAGGTAACCAGCCAGCTAGTTTTAATCATTAAAAATGAATCTTGCAGCTATCATGTTAGTCAAATTATACAATCTTCAAAGCTAAGTTAACCTGCTAAGATACTACAATTGCCTACAATTGCCTTGCCTTTTGGTTTGCATTGTGCATTTCTGTAATTTTAGAACTGCATTATATTCAGTGCTGTATGAATTAGTCAACTCTATGTTGTCTAATTCATAGCATGATTATAGATGATGTTTCTGCAGACGTTTCATACAGTTTCATTACAATTTATCTAGTTAAGTGCGAACTAGTGCGAATTTTCCAAATCCATCGTTTGACAGGGCCTGCACACCCCCAGCCCCTAGTGATGTGTTTTTTTGGGTACGGTTAATTCACAGCAGTTCAAACGCAAGCTGTTCATGCCTTCGCACACAATGACTTTTGACACAATACAAATGTCAGGTACACGACAAACCTTAATCACCAAAGGTCACCTTTCAACCATTTGAAAGGCATGGGGGGCGGGGGTATGTAAATATTTACCTAATTACTCAATGCTGGGGATCATTAGACAAGTGCACATATGGACACTCTCCCCTCTGTTGTCAGGCCTCGGCCGACTGCAGAGAGGTGCTGAGAGAATGAACCGTAATTAATTGTAATGGATTCTCCAGGACTCATGCGAGTCAGTGTGCAGCAGGCACCCACGGTGTCACAGCTGTAGACATCCAGATTGTCACAGCCCTCGAGGGAAGGGAATGGTCACACTTTCACAGGCTCTAATGGATGATTTTCAATGTCATCGAAATGGGTCCTCCAATACCGCAGCAGTTCAGCCTCTGTGAAATATTGCCTTATGCAATATTCAATTTACAATTCCTAAGAATCTCTCAAAATATACTAATGGTAAGATCATATAAGTCATGGAATCTCCTCCTCTGTCCTATGTAGGATAAAATGCTTTGATCTGACACTGAAAACAAATAATCATTATTAAGACATTAAAGCTGATGCATTCTTTAAATGCAGGCAATTTCTAGGTAATGTCCTATTGAACCATCATGAAACTGAAAGTTCAAATCTCTCTGAACATTGATGACCAACATTATTCACTGTGCAGAGGGAATTTTCCCAAAAAGGCAATGCAAACCAAGTCACTTCAACAATAAAAAGTGCATTATTTTGGAAAGGCATTCCTTAAACATTTTAGTGAGTCCTCAGATGCTCTTGAACTTACACTGGAGTTTGAAATATGATACAATATGTATGCAGAGGTATGCTTTGGGGCACTTCCAAAATAAATGATTCTATATAGGCACCGATACAATGTTTATATTAAAAGCAAGACATCCCACGACTGAAGGTTACATATAGCGCTATGTATATATATTTGTGAGAAAAAGAGAGCTAAAGCTAAACATTTTAATTATTTTGTTATTATCTTAGATATCAGAATTTAATATAAATAAGATAACAGACAATACATTAAGATTTTGACCAGTATTGCTGTTTCATCAATGCTTAGCTTTGATCTTTCTCATCTTTTCTCATTGTTATTTACCAGTTTGCAAACACTTCTGTCCACATGACCCCTCATAAGTCCAAGTACAAAATTTGCCTTAAGACAATGGTATTGTAAACAAGGCAGTATGCTGAAATGTGTTTCACCAGTGTTACCTTGGGAAAATTCTTTACCCAGAGACCCTTCAGTGAGGCAACAGGGCACACACAAGTATCCTAACAACAAACTCAGGCTGACATTGTTCTTCCCTCTGTTGACATTCAGTAAACCAAATGCAAGTCATGTTTAGCAAGAACAACAACAACAACAAAAAGTAGTTCAGGCAAGCTGAATCATAGCAAAGGAGATGAAGGGGGATCTAAGTCTTAATAATTTATTCTTGAGCTGCCAGTCCTCTCCCATGTTACCCATCTACTAAGCAGAGATGGATGCAACCTTGAGCAATTCTTTTAAATCTTTAATGATGTTAGCCTACTGTTCAATCAATGCATATGGAGATTAAACAGTCATAATCAAACACAGAAGAATGGCTGATGTAAGCAAACCTGTTGGCAGCACAAAAGATACAGATGACATTCGCTGGCTACACTCACACTTTCAAAGTAATGAAAACTTCTCTGTGTGCTTCCTTATGCACACCACTTATCATCCTGTTTATTTATTCATTTGAATATTCAAATGAGATGCTGATTAAATTAGTTATGTGATGTAATTTTGTTTATGAAATTACAGTTGTTTTACCACTGTTATTATTATCAAGCTGAGGAGGAATGGGCTTGGCTAGTATTTGGGTGGGAGACCTTGTGGAAAAAAGGTGTTGGAGATCCAGTAGGGGGCAGTCATCCCTCTGGACCTAACAGGAGACCAATTGGGTTTATTTACCCCCTTAAGGTAGTGAAAATGGCCTCATAAAGGGAATTAATTGACTGTTTCAGTCAGTAAATAAAAGGCAATAAAACCCTGCCATGCGATTAACCACTCAACTCTCAAAAGTCTGAAACCTACCAAAGATTTTTGACAGGAAACTACATGATATCAAACCTGAATGACACTTGGCAAAGAATTCGATTGATGTTTGACCTTAAATTTGAGTGACAGCTGACATCTGCCATCTGAGTTTCCCTTACCAGTTTTCTACCTTAAGTCAATGTGTGTGCAGATATGGGGAAATATTTAAACCTAAGACAAACAGCTTTAAATTCTTAGGATAATATCATCTAATCAAATGAAGCAATTGATAATAATTCATTTGACTTGAAGCAGTAGTGACCTGAAGTAGTCTAATTTAAGTTGCATTTGCACTGTTCTACTTCTGTTGTTTTATGGCTGAAGATGGGACAATGGACGTTTCAGTGAGAATACTCACATTTATCTGTACCCTCTAAGGTCTTTTTCACCAATTTGAGATCAGGGACCTCTATACCTCCATGATTTTTTTCTTATGATTATGCATTCAGATGTGAAATGGTCTAATCATTGTTTAGTAAAACAGCATTTGTTATGGCAATAAAAAAGGACTTAACGAATGATTACATTTTGGTAACAAGATTTATAGAAAAATATTGTCTAAATAAACAAAATGGCAATGGATCACTCTCTTTTCCATAATGCTAATTAGGATAGCCACTACAAGGTTTAAAAATACATTTGCCTCATATTACTGCTAATTTGACTTATTTCTTGACTTATGACTTTGATAAGGTGATTTTTGATAAAGCGATTCATTGGTCATTGTGTTTACTATGAGGGAACAATGTTCACTCTTAAATAACACAGCTAGTGTGTTAAATCACTCCAACATGTCACATGCAACAACTATTTCAGCAGAATGTTTCTCAGTAATTTTGTACTTTCCAAAGAAAGTTGAATGACCTCAAAACCTGTTCTGATAAGAGGGGTAGCTAGCTACAGAGCTGTGTATCGCCATTTAGACAAGTGAAAGGGTAAGATGCAATCTAATCACTCACCATATGGTTGTCACTACAACCATACAAACAGTCCATGAACTGTGAATATACTTTTTCAAAGAAAACAGGAGGAGGACATTGTGATGCAAAGTGGTTGTAAGATGTTTTAGTTCAATGTCATAGCGTCCCAAGACATCTGATGATACTGTGCACTGAAGCTGTAGAACAAGCCTGACTGATAAATTTAGGATCCGAGCTGTCTGCAAGAAAAAATGTTCAGTGTTCAGAAAAAATGTTTCCTATGTTAGTTTTATCAAACCGTCTAACTTTTGAATGTCTATATCAACCTAAAAAGTTGTATTAGATTCATTGTGAGTGAAATCACCATTTATTCATACAAAATTCACATTGGCGGTACTATTCACTGTACCATACACTCTGCCATCTGCCATACACTCTGCCGTTTATTCATAAACATCTTGTTACTGTATTTTGTCCTATATGCTTGGATTAACTTTAAACACTAAGGATTTACGACCCCGGTGTACAGTACATGCATTCAGTGTGCAGTCCCATCCATTTGCTGTTCTTGTAAATGCAACAGTGAATGTCAGGAATGTGGCTGTCCTACAGGAGCGCTTTCTCCAGCTGATTTAGTGCAGATGGGCGAGGTGGCCAGAACAGCTGGCACCTGAGAATCTCCTTGCTGTTGTGGCTGGAGCGTCTACAGACCGGGGGTGTTTATTCCGGATCGGAGGACAGTCGAAATGCTGCCTGGTGGGCTTGTGTGACAGGTGTCACAACAACACTGTCCTTTCCAAACACATAGGCACACAGTCACACACACACAGACACACACACACACACACACACACACATGCACTATACAGGGAACCCTGACTGTAACCTATAGGGTGTAGTATTTTTGTTCTAACTGTTAAAAGCACATGACACTCATCATCCCTTTTCCAGACAGAACCAAGAATCTGATTTGCGCTAGTGACCAGAAGAACCATCTACAGCACACATCTCTGTGTGGTGAAACCAGGTCTGCTATGCCTTTAAAGCTCCTACCAGCTTCTACCATGAAAGCAAATGTCTTTGAAACAAGATTTTGCTGTTTGCTCAAGTTCTGTAGGGTAGGATGTTTGTATATGTTGCAAAAAGAAGTCAACTAGATTCTATCAAAGCAGTTGACATTTGCTTTGCTAGGGTGAAAAGCAAAATTTGGTTGCTAGATTCCAAAATGTACAGCCTGCTACATAGCAAGTTTCATCACCACAAGAAAGCAAGACTTTTTTCTTGGCCTGCAATTTGTTTCCTGGCCTCCATGATCCAAATGCCCTTGGCATTAGTCTTACCCAAACAATAATTCAAATTATTATGAATCATTGCAGAAGTAATTTGGAGTATTTATAAACCCTGAACCTCATCAAGGCCCTACACAAGCTCAGAAAGTCATGTGATGTAAAGCTGCTTTGTCAACTGTCCAAACATAAGCTCCAGCAGTTCCCATATTAATGCACTGGGAACTCCCTGGGAAGAGATTATGGTACACTAGAGTAAGCATAGGGGTGAATCTCCCTGGAAGACTGTCCAGCGCTCAGCACATTGGAATGCAGAGGCCAGCTCTTCATTTCACACGGTTCTGGAGCCAACAGAGGGGAGATGTGGATGTCAGAAGGCGACAGAGACCACATGGAGTCTCATCGTCTGGGATGAACTCTGACAGTAACGATTCCAAGCTGCAGGAGGAAGTGACCTCACTGAGAGCAAGCAAAACAGCAACTGTGGGAGAGATCTGTCCCCGAGATGGTCAGCAACGGAATGCATTGACCGGACAGCATACCAAACGGCATCTTTGCTGCTTTGGAATGGAATACGTCTGGTGGTTCAATGTTTTAGTTCGGTGGTTCACATCCTGTGGCCCAGCCAACATGGAGTTTAACATGTAGCAAAGGAAAATGGAAAAAGAAATCAATGTAGCGATTGATGTAGTCGTGAGGAAATGATTGTTACAGGGCACCTCACAGAACAGCCATTTCGTACAAGAAGTTCAAATTTTACAAATCTAAGCCAAGTCATATAGATATAAGATGAGGTAGAGGAAGAAAGAGAAACAGATCTCCCAGGACGATAGAAACAGGAAAAATCAAAAACCTGATTTGTACTGCTTTGCATGTCAAGCTACAAAAAGTTTCTACATATGACTTGTGTAGAAGGTGTTTTGTGAGGCTAACCTGCAACACTGAGGGCAGACTTACATTTGTAAATGGGCAGAAAGCACTAGCTCTAGGTTCAGCAATGCCTGACTAGAAACAGATAGGATTTTTGTTCTCTGTCTCATTTCTCCATTTCCTGATGTCCTCCAGGTGGAACATGCCATGGCTTCCTGACAGCTACACATCAGCCTGTCTCTGGCAGGTTGGACTGAGTCAAGCACAGGACATCTGATGGCAGATATTTCTAAGACCGGCCCCATCTCTTGACCCCGCTAGATGCACAGGAGGAACAGTATAGTGAATTCCCTTCCATTTGGCGATGACAGGCACGGCCCACGGTCCCCCCCCCCCAGCTTCACAATTCCCTCCGTGCCGTGATGCGTAAAGCAGATGTCAGCGACATCACGGAAATATCCTCCAGGGGAACATGCTGGCTCTGTCACGTCCTCCTTGACTGACTTGGTGAACTTGGTGGTTAGGCTCCGTTGGGTTTTCTTCTTTAAACCGTTCTCCTAACACCACAGTGCGGCGGCTTATTCGGCTGAAGTGACGAGGGGGACGTGGCACGACGGAGTCTCGATAGGCAGCCAAGGAGGAAACTGAACTGAAAAACTAACAGTGATGAAAAGCTTTTCTTGGTCCTTGACAGCTGACTATTACCTCATATCGTGTTGTGGATTGAAACCAATTACACACTGAAGTCAGTCATAACGGGACTCTGCTATATACAGTTTCTATGCAGATGTTTACTGAAAACTGAAAACATACTTAAACATCTTGCCACCGCACAGACAGATTTTAAGATTTGACACAATGCTATCATTTCAAAGGTGGAGCTTCTGTTTGGTGAGCGAAGCGCTGGTAGCTGGAACTAAACACTAGTTCATCTAAGCCTAGAGGCATAACTCATCTAAGTCATCTTATATGCCACCTGAGAATTCGTCCAGTGGTAGCGGTTGACAGTACGCTGTCTCGGGCGTGTGAATACCGCTTTTGTAGCTTGCGATCAGCTCTCTCTTGATCTTTTGATCTGAGCAGAGACTCCTGTGGAGCAGGGGAGGAACTCACAGAGGCTACGAGCGACTGCAGCGTGTTGCCACAGCTCAGCTGGTAGCACACTGGAACCTCCCCCCAGAGGATGGAGCACAATAGGTCATGTGGTGACAGGGTAGCGTTTTGTAGGCTGCTGGGAGGAGCCACTCTAAAACTCTACGTTTCCTCAGCAGAACCTCAGGCAGGGCCTGCCTAAAAGTGTCGAGCCAACCCATCGATGAAATCAAGCCCCAGTTCCCTCAATTAAAGCTCAGCTAAATTATGATACTCTGCTGAGAGGAGGGACTGCAGCGTTCAGTAAGCTGCACATTAATGAATGTGTTCATTGACTCGGTTCAAGCTGAGGATTACGTGATTAAAATACACGATCTGCTATTGATGAATGCTGTCTGCCAGTTTGGCTGTGAATTGGAAGAATACTGTGTGAGTGAAGCATTTATCCTGACTTCTAGTGGGGTAATGTTCCCCTAAAGGCAGCACTGAAAGTCATCTGTTTAAAGTCCATCGTGACACTATGTGAAGATTCAAATGGAATTATCTCAGTTCATTGTAAATATTGTTTTACATTTCACTTATCCATGTGATTGACAGTATTGCAGTAGATGCCATATTTTGACCTTTCACTGTAAGAAGGGGAAGTATTTGATTAATGGTTTAAAGGACATTCAATTACAGGGCACCAGAAGGGCACCAGTGTAGAGTCTAACTTTGCTTTCTCAAATCGTTTCAGTTAAAGGATATATAAAGTCATGTGGCCAATATAACCAAACCCTTCTAACCTCTGCTTAAGCTCCACAAAATTAAGACAACTTGGCAAGATTTTCTGAGAATGAAGAAGTCACCCAAGCGCATACCTTACAAAGAACAACAAATACAGCCAAAAAAACGTCTACTTCCAGCCAATGCAGTTAGCTCATGCAATGAATATTTTAATATCAGCTGTCTGGCAAGGAGGTCAGTAGTGCATGGAAGTACTGAACCACATTTTGGACTTCATTTATGATGAGAAATAATTTTGTAGCTGATTCCAAGGCAGATATTTTTAGGCATTATAGGCAATTGGCATTATGCTGCAGTAATCAGTTATACACATCCCTATGAAAATAGTAGAACTGATATATATATATGGCTTTTTACTGCATCTATTATTGATCATACCTTTTGCATATGGCTATATTTAATGTCAAATATCTCCATACTTTAGGTTTATGTTCAAAGTTATGTGTACTACATATTATTATGATTTATTTATTTCTAAAGTGCCCTTATCCTGGATGATATGCAGAGCATTAGAAACTATTGTCCAGAATACAAATAAGCAAATGAGCAAGCACAATATGTCCCATAGAGTACATCTGCCCATACGTAAACACCCTACAATGTACCTGTAAAATCTACAGAAAAAGGATTAAACAGGATTGAACATTATAAATCTCATGATGACCAAATATCTAGGAACAACACAGTAACTAAAGAGAAGCAAGACAGTGACACATCCTTATGTCTAAATTCTCACTGGTTTCTATAGTGTATGTGAAACCCAGAGAGCGCCATCCGTCAGGGACTGTGTGTACCATCTGTAACTACACCAGACAAAGACTGCGAGCCAAGGGCACTGTATCTGGCTGCCCATTACAAAAGTGCTTACACTGCACTTCCATTGGCTTGCTGTGCAGTTACAGTGTGCTGGCTTAACACATCGCCCTTCCTTGGATCCATTGCTGAAGACTGAATCAGGGATGATAGGACACGTCACATTACTGTAAACTTGATGCATCTTGAGAAGAGGATATTGGGGTGTCTATATGACAAGGCTACAGTACATAATCACACTTACATTATTACACACAATACATACATTATGCTTGCAGTATGTAGAGACGTGCTTATAGTTTGTCTGATATGCATTCAGGCTTTCCCCCCTTGTAAAAAACTGAACTGAACACCGGTTTGCGAGTTGACTGTCTGGAGTCTCACGGTTAATGACCGCATGAAAAACACACCTTAAGCAAGCTCAGCTCTTGCAGAGAAACAAATGTTGCGGCAAAACTTTCCACATAAGCCGAGGCTTGTTTAGAAAATGCCACTCCGGGCCCTGTCGTGAAATATGAGGGTCATGACCGATGGTTGTTTTGCAAGTGAAGTTCACTTCCGTTCAGGAAACGTACCGCTGCGTGACCTCCCGCGCACACAGGCCCGAGCGTTCCCCCTCGCAGATGTGCACGGCTCTCCTGGGCACTGCTTCCCCTCTGCGAGGGCGGAGATAATAAGGCATGTGGGGGACTTCCTCAGTCTGGCAGAAGGGGCTCTCTTTGCACCGTCACCTCCGGTAGCAGCCAGGCACCCGCACTGCCGTGCCTGAGGAAAAAAAAAAACCTCGCCTATTCTGGTCGTAAAGTACTCGCCACGCGGCGTTTCGGGTTCGCGAGACCCGTTTTGTGGAAGCTGCCCGATACACGGCATCGCCTTGTGACCGCAAGCGCCGCTGCCAGCGTGATCATTGGTCACAACCCTGATGCAGCCGCTGGGAGGACAGCAGAGGGTATATGTTCCCCTGGCCCTTCAGACTCCTTTTACACCAAGCCTGTCTCCTATACAGCACTTGCAGACGTGTCCGACCACTTTGAAGATGCATTCATGTTTTACGGTCGCTCTTTTTGCAAGGGTGTTGGTCTCCTGTGTTTGTGAACACATATGCAGTTTCTAACTTGACAGTTTATCCACAGTATCACATGCACAAATTGGCATTCCATATTGCATTACATCCACCTGTAAAGCATAGCTAGGCATGCATGATGTTCCTGTAAATCATGGCTCTTCATGTTACATAGCATGATTTGATCACATCCTATGATCATTCCCAATGCTAACATAGATACAAATATTTAGCAAAATGTCTGTGCTTGAATTGATGGACACCTTGTGAAGTGCAAAGTTGTTCATAAACCTGTCCTGACAGGGTGGCAGAATTCCTTTTTGAAATGAGCACTCCTAAAACTAAACCCCCTTTGTTCATTGTTTCTGACCCCTGGCACCATTGTTGATAAATTAATACCCAAAGCTGCACAGGGCTTATTTCAAACTACTGGATGGAGAGTTGTATGTTGCCTTGAGTTGGTATCAGGTATGTAGGACTTTCATCAGGCAACAACAGTGACCAGTTCCAAGCTAGTTTGCACAGTCACAACCTACGCAGTATGAAACAACAGTGGGAAGAGAGATGTTTCTGGCTGGCAGGGTGGGGGGAGTATGACCATGAGTGACTGTATCCAGCAGGAGGACTTGGTGTTAAGGGGTTTTATCTGGAAGGGTGTCACTCTGGCAATTCTGAATTTGTTGCCAAATACAAGTCTGCCGAGTTTGGTCATTGCATCAGGCTCACAATAAGGAGGATAAAATATACACAGACTTATGAATGTTGCAGAGACATTTCAGAGCTTCCTATAGGCCTGTAGTTATGTACTTGTAAAGAATGGATTGCTAGAGTCTCTGCTGTCATCTGGGATTTCTTTAATGCTATCCTCATATTCACAGAAGGTCACCACGCTCCAAGACTTCACAAGTTATTATTCTTGATACGAACGAACAATATGTGTAAGGAATATGGGAGGCATAATAAAAAATAATAATAATGATAAAGCTAAGTGAATGAAATGAGATTGCATTTGCTGATATGGTTCCTGTAATGAGCTCTCAAATGAACTGAAACAAACCAAAAACAAAAGAAAAATGCAACTGAAAATGTTCTTGCATTGCAGTGCCCCCTGGTGGGGAATAATTAAGTCACAAAGACTTATTTACTGGTTTTATTTTCCAAGTCACTGTTGTACAATTAGTTTAGCAAATTCCATGTGGTGCTACAACATGGAATCATTTAAAATCACAAAACACAAAATATAATGAGGGATAAACACACATTTCAAGTTCATTTTAATATGATTCCGTGTTGGTGGGGGTTGGGGGGCTGAAACCCTCTTGGCACTAAGGAGGACTAAGTTGAAACGTACAGTGGCTCATTTCAAAAAAAGGAAAACAGATATAAGAAATAATGAGGTGAACAACTTGAGAAGTCTATGTTGATTATAACTATGGTCTCATGACTAACATCTAATATAGCAATATATTTGACTTATATGCAGAGTGATATATCTGGAAATGTTGGTAGTTATCGGTGATTTGGTGTTTTTATGATTGAATCTCTACCCTTGATGGGTATTATTAAAAACTGAATATGTTTTTCTTTTGTTTCCCTCATCATTATTTTAAATGCATATACCCTTCCAGATACAGGTTGTAAATTGCCTCCTAGCATGCAAAAATGGAATCTCACAGACCCAGAGTCAATCTATTTGTAACGCGTTTGTCCTCAGCCTTGGATAACACATTTTGGGATGTGTGGCTTTTTCTCTCCATTTCTACAACATTCTGAGTTTCGCTGAAATGAGCTATCGATGAGCGCATATGGATGCGGACCCGCCATCCAGGCTTATCGCCCTCGCGGGCAGGAAGAAATAGGCCACAGCTCAGACACACCAGAGAGTCATGCCTTCAGAACTTGCTGAGCCATGGTCAAAAAAAATCTACAAGCAGGTGAATTTCACAGTCTGCTAGATTAGAGACGAGAAGGTTTTTGTCACAGTAAAAGGTTTCCCGGAGCAGCCCGATGTGGGATACTCAATCTCAGCTGGGCTGGAAATATTGAATGCAAGTGAAGTTGAAATCACTCACCAGATCAGCCCAAGCGAGCGACAGTGAGATTAAAATGCACTCTCCGCTAATGACGGGTGGTACGTCTGCTGTCTGTGGGTTTGGCCATGGATTGGTAGTGCATAAGTCAGATATTAAACCTGACTTCTGGCTCGGTAATGCGCTCTGAGAGGAAGATCTGAAAGTAGCACATTTATAGCCTTTGTGGTGTTCTATGAAGGCTCCACGACACTGTGCCAGCATCATTAACCCACAGCAGTTAATTGCAACTAATGTCCTATTTAACAATTATGTACTTATAATAGTACTTTTGCTCTGTGATTAAAGTCTCGGCTATGTGTGTAAAAACATATTTAATTACATGTCGCTGTTCTAATGGTTAGAAAATCAGTTTGGAGATTAACTTGCCCTCCTGAAATATGCGTCATTGGAAGTTGCAGGAGTCAAAAATCTTTAAGATTTTTATTTTGAGAAACCTGCTGGCATAAATGCTGTAGACATTAGTATGGGTATATGTGCATGTAATAGGATATGTGTCAGCACTCTGCTGGAGTTTAATTGCATTCCGGAAGCTGCTGATGGTATCTGACAGGTGAAATGTCTCCCACTCTTAAATTACATTTGTAGGGCTAAATCTGTGCTTTCACAAAATGGGGGATTTTACAAGGTACAGTTATATCATTAGACACCTTGGGTTTCAAATAAAGGAGACTGTGGGCAGCTGGGGAGGTTGGGGGGTATACAGATCGGTATATGCCACCCCTCACAAACATTCACAAGCTGCCCAGGAAAGCTGAATCCCCCAGGTTACAAGGTGATTTGCATACCCTCCCTCACAATGAGGATGAGCGGTGAGGTCATCACTCAAGAGTGAAAGACAACTGCTACATGGAAAGGGGTGTAAATTGGCCCACATCACCTGGTTAACCCCAGACTGGAACTTCAGAGAGGAACTTGGTGCAACATACACCTGAATGTACACAATGTGCCACAATCCCTCTCAATGCCTTCCCCACTCTGAACACAGGAAGAAACTGAGGCACAATGCATGCATTGAAACTCTCAACTGCAGACCCAGACGTCAGTAAAAAGGGAGCCATTCCACACTGTAGATAAAGAGTATCAACCCCAAATTGCTGACCGCAGTGCAAAAATCTACATATCTACCTGAAGATTCCTTGTAAATGATTAATGCTCTCCTTATCCCTTCCTCTGTGTGGAGGAGGTTGGCTGTTTGCACTCTCATTAAATTTCAGGACAGAGTGTACCAAGTTCAACAAGAGCGTTTCCACTGGAATAAATCTTAATGGATGGTTTTGTTACAGAGTTCTGACAGATACTCTGAGCAGAAAGCAAGTTCAGACAAAATGGAAAGAGAACATTTTCTTCCCGCAAATGGATTGCAAACAGCATCGCCAACCTTAACAGAGAACTTATTCTGCATACGTGGCTGAAATTAAATGCACTGCTATGCTGCACTTAAATTCTCAGGAAATAATACATGGATAGTTCTGAATATTACATCATAGATTACACAATGCATAGGCAAAGGTGCTTCGTTGTTGTACACTGTTTTCAGTCAGTGTGGACCAGCATAAGTGTCAAAGTGATACTATTGGAAAAGAATTCTGACACAGCAAGCATGACAGACAAGACATTCAGTCATATTCCTCACGAAAACATACGGGTAAATTACAGCAAATATAACTGCTATACATTATGGGACTTAAAATGTATAGGATTTTCAGTTGTCCTGAGGCAAAATTAGCAGTATGTTATGCTGTACAAAATGATGAGGTACAGGCCTTATGTGATCCTTTACAGGTATTTGTAGTTAATGGCCAATATTCTCCCCTGGTATAAGTGAATCAGAGGAGTATTTGATGGTAACAGTTAAAACAAATAAAAAACATAAAACTGAAAAAAATTCAATACCCCTGAAATTTGGCACAGTAGTGCCTCAAATTCAGATATGGAGGTTAAGTACAGATGGAGATTTTTTTGTTGTCAAATAAGACTCTTTTTCTTGTCTTTTATGTAGATAACCTTCATTTAGGAACACTGAATTTCAAGCTAAATGTTCTATTCAGTTTTTGCAAAACATTCACTCTAGAAGAAAGGGGACGTGTGCTTGAGTCTTCCATTGGCATGACTCCCTTGTGGAATCAGTGAATGGCACTACCTTGTTTTACCTCTGGAGGGTGCATGGATTAGCAAAGGCATCGCAGCAGTTCACAATGCCTGCTCAAGTCTTGTTTTATGAAGAAGACAACTTCGGTACTGCTTTTTCAAAATAACATTTGTTTGCCCTGCACCCACCTTTCCCATATACTGTGTAACTTGACCCCAATCAAAATAGAATATGAAAAATAACAAGGAAAAAAAAACCCACTTTGTATTTTCAAATACTCATGAGAGCTGACCCCCCACACACACACACACACACACACACACACACACACACACACACACACACACATACTCACACACACAAACACATGTACACATACACACACAAACACATGCACACATACACACACAAATACACACAAATACACACACACATAAATTCATTTAGAGAAGTAACGAATTTATAAAAAATCCTATCTTGCCCGGGGAGGTTGAACAGACAGCATTTGGATTAGAAACTCACTGATGTTCAGCTTCTGCTGGTTAAACCCTGTTGCCACCAGTCCAGGAAGGAGGGTCTCTCTCAGAGCCGTAGGAAGGGTCTGCATCTCTGATTCCACGCATCCAAAATTCAATACAAAAAAGGAGCACCTCTCTCTGACGGACACAGACCTCGATACTCTCGCCATCTGCTGGAAGCCAGCTTCCAGTTGTGACGGGACGTGTTCTTGCATTGCACTGATTTGCACAAGTGTTGCTAATCTAAAAATCAACCAACCAGAGATCTCTGTACACCCATTATAGGTTTGACTGCTGAGCACAGAGATGAAGAGACAACGTTTACTTGAGTGATTTAACACACGGCATCATGGGAGAGGGCAATTTAGGTTTCAGGCCATTTATATTGGAGATGAATGCTCCAAGGACAACGTGTTTTATTACTTATATCAGGAATTTAATTGCACTGGAAAAGACTGAAACCAATTTTAATCTTTATGCCCTATTTGCAGGCTCAAAAGCAAAACTGGGTGAGTTCTTTTGTGAAGAATATATGTTTATGTGTTACCTCAAATTGATCAATAGAAATTCTCTGAGTATTTTATCTTTCTGCAAGGGTATAAGTTATAACATGTGTGCCTCATAAAAATTAAAAAATAAATAAATAAAATCCCATATGTATTAACCATGTTTTTTCTTCCTTGGTGTGCATTTGCAGAAAAAAGGCAAACAGCTTATAGGACCTGTGTGTAAAATACAAAGACATTCTGTCATGGGGAGCAGTTTTCCCACAAATCACCTGGGTGCCTGCAATGAAACCAGATGTATTAAAAAGCTGAGAAGCTGAGCTCTCTGCCTCACAGAGGTATTCAGAAATGTATTTTTATTATGAATAGTGGTATGTTTTCCATTATTGCCATGTCCTTGGGCTGCATTAGTGTGCACTTGAGGCTTTTGTTGTAATATATCTATCTGCACGTGATGCAACATGTACATCGGGGTTCAGGAGGACTGAATGCAGTCAAACACACAGGCACTGTGGGCATTGCATTCACGGCCCCCATGGCGTGTAAAATAATTAACACTACCTGACAGTTTCTGAATATGCAACCTCTCCTGTGAGAAACGGAGTGACTATCTACACGTGTGGAACATAAACTCCCAGAAGGACACAGCAGTAGAACATAATAAA
Organism: Megalops atlanticus; assembly: GCA_019176425.1. Taxonomy (NCBI): domain Eukaryota; kingdom Metazoa; phylum Chordata; class Actinopteri; order Elopiformes; family Megalopidae; genus Megalops; species Megalops atlanticus. Next base: position 30,527,102 of record CM032880.1, on the reverse strand, counting down.
TCTTGTTATTGGGTTGAAATACCTTTAGAAACTATTTTTCACCTCACCCGAAAGAAAGTAAGACCAGCAGAAACTCCACACAAGTCATGAAAAACAGTTTCATAACCAAGCTTGCTCTCAGCTTTTACGTTGATGCTACTGTGCATCAACCTAGATGTCTCCTCTGCCATCACAGGCATTTTCTACACTGTTACAGAGGAAAGTGTAGTTAACCTGGCTCTAATAATCTGTTAACAAATGCCACCAAGCATATTGGCCTCCATTAATTAAAACCGCCTGCATTTCTGTGTTAAATCAGTGTTTTATGAATCAAGTGGTTATTCATTCAAAGGGAATTTACCTCATTTATATCACATAACAAAACCCAATCAGCCCTACCTGGGTCCAGGTATTTGAACAATGGATGCTGGTGCAGGCCTACCTTCGGTAACGTTTCTAGGACATGTTACCTGTAAGATCTGTTCTATCATTTTCATCTCTCTCAATAAATACCTGGGTTTTTTGTTACTCTGTTTATTAAAATACATTAGCCATACACAGTCTGTATCTGATTTCATCTTAATTTCCCATAATTCAATACCAATCATGGTTCTGAAATGAAGATGAGAGCATAAGCAAAAGTCTAACACTCAGGCCATATTTTTTCAATGAAAGCTTCAATAAGTGCTTCTGGAATTCAAAAATCAAATAATGGCCCATTTTGTAAAATGAAGAGGTGGCAGAACACAGAAAAATTATATTGTTAACACTATGGGCATGGGTTTGTAGGAGGGGTGGAGGGCCATGCCCCCATTTGTATGAATGGTATAGCAGTATCAACTGCAATATCATATATCCAACAGATAAATCCATATGTCCCAAACGCTCATTAATCAGTTGTGACAGCACAATATTTACATCTATCTCTTTCAATATTACAGGTATTACCCCCCTCCAGTACATGTAAAACAATGAACTGTATGAAGTGTCCAGGAAAGTTACTCCAAATTAGACTAGTTGACATTAAGATGGCATAGCTCCCTGTGTGACCAAAGTATTTCAGATTATGTTATAGGGATGCAATACATACAAAATGTTATGGAGCAACATATTTTGCATTTTTCATCAAACAACTGATGAGGAAGAAGATAAGAATAAGAAAGCAGAACACTTAAACGATGAAGACAAACAGCTGGTCACCAGTCGCAGTTTTTCGCTTTGATGTGACTGATATTGAGTCGTACTTTGCAGGAAAGTAGGAAATTATTTGATATGCGCATTTTGCCCTTTGGTATTTACTGCAGAGCGCAGATCAATAGAGATCGATGGTCATATTTGTAATCTCCTCGTAGCGTCCGACCGTGTGAAACCCAGCCTTCGCGGATCAATTCGCACAGATAGCGGAATTGCCTCCGTGCAGAGACGCGTTGCATGTCATCGTGCCGTGCGGGATGTAATTTTTAGGTGATTATTCCTTTTAGAAATACAAGTACTTTTTTATAATACATGCGAATTTATTTGGTTTTACTCTTCAGAAATATAGAGTAAGGATAGAGTTCATTCCAAGCCCTTCTTTGTGGATCTGCATTGACGTAGCACAGTTCAAGAGCTATTACTTTTTCATTACTCACTCCATGTTTTTATTGTTAAATTTTAAACTGAAATGAATTTAAAAGAAGGACACATCCCTCAAAAACCCCCAAGGTCTGGAACATGACCTCTGATCAAATGTGATGTGGCTACCCACCACAGCACTTTCTCATCAATATCAAACTCCCATCTGTAAAAATAAATATGTGATTTTATGAGTATACGTCCCCTGCATCAGAGACTGTAAGAGAAATCAATGTAATTGCGGTTGTAAAGTCCCCACAGCAATATTTTATAAATTGCATTTTAGCACCCATCAGCCAATAGGTGGTGTAGACAGTACAATATTACACTTAGTCTCGTTTATGTATATGACCCATGCCAATAATACAGGACTAGGAAATATATCTCACAACATCAAAATGCTTCAATAATTTAAACAATTTTCCATTTTTAAATGGAAATTACTGCCAACACCAAATAGTTGAAACCTTACAAAACTAAACTGATGAACCAAATAGCTGAAACGTTACTTTATAATATCCCTTCAAGCTCTGCTAATAAGAGATGAATAGTTAACCCCTCCTTTATTAAACTGTTTGATTATATATTAAATGGCAATGACGTACAGTACACATTTTGCACACGCACGTGCAGCGCCCCCCACACACACACACACACACACACACACAAACAGGTTGCATTTTATATTCGTCATCACTGTCTACAGATTAACATGCGTCTGACTTGAATGTGCATCAGAAAAGAATGCGGAAAAATATTTGCTGTTTGTTTGCCTCATGATCGTCGTTTGATCTTCCTTATCAGGCCTCTAATCAAGTGTTTGTAAAGTTTGGCTAGGGGGTGTTTTGAGAGATGATTTTGTTTTGCTTCCTGATGGTCATCCGCTACCTCCACGGAATAACAAGTGCGTTGAGAACGGACCGCTTTTCAGGCATGTGAACGGCTCTGCGAAAACAGCCCGGTCATAGACAGCCCGGTTTGACATGCCACACTGCGGTTTGTACCATATGTCAATGTAAGTATTGCCTACTCAAGATCCTGTATCACTGGCTGATACGTGCCCCAGTGTAAGAGTGCAGTATACCTTGCCCTTTGTTTCCAGTTACAAATTCAGGCAAGTGAAAGACATTGAACCTGGGCTCTAGTCCTCTGGGCAAGAGTCAATGCAAACGCGTACTATGCAGGACATTTCGATGTCAGTGTCACAAATGTTCTGGAGACGTCTGCTGACATAATCCTTCTTTCTGAAGACTTTTGTACATTATGCCATTTATAAAGTCACAGTAATTCATTTTGTAACAGTTTTAATAAGTTAATCATCTCAGATTCACGATGCTGAAAGAGAGAAAAGCCGTGAACAAGTTTGAGAGAAGGCTTTATTGTGATAGTTGAGTACGTTTTTAGTTAGGTTAGCTGATTTTAGTGGAGTCAGCCTCAGATTCAGACCAAAATAACGGATACGAATGTAACTACAGGTTTCTTGACACTCCACTATCGCACTTCAACGACAGAGAGAAGATTTCCAAAGGTGTCCTCTAGGGGGCATCAAACGCATAGGTCCAGATTGACACAAATTATATTATTTTGAAGATAAAACACTTGAATACTGCATTGTACAACTTGGTTATCACTGTCAAACAGGCATGTTGTTGAAATTAATGTAATATTTTTTCAGATAATATTGTGAATGTGTGAGTCTAGGGTAATGGGTGGGGTTGTGAAGGATAATATTGCCGTCAATAACATTTTGTAGCTCAGGAAACCGACTAAAAAAAACCTCACAATCAAAGTCTGCAAAGGGTCTTTGAACAAAGCAAATTATTCAACTGTACAAAATGTTAAATATATTAGGAGAAATGTGTAAAACAAAGGGCTTTGTCCTGTCATGTTATTCGGCTGTAACTGTTTACTTTAAAAGATAGCAGTGAAAAGGCAGAAATAACAATACACGAAAATAGCATTTAAAAGGGTGCAGACTCCAACAGACCTGTTAGGAATGCCCATGTGTGTGCCAGGCACCCTGTGTTTAGTTTAATCTACATCTTTTAGTCCTGTAATATCTATATCAGTATTAAGACTATTAACAGTATTTCAAACAACACCAGTGTGTAGTCAGGCAACCTATACTTTGTAAGTTAGGCTTCATCTGAACATTGTGTGTGTGTGTGTGTGTGTGTGTGTGTGTGTGTGTGTGTGTGTGTGTGTGTGTGTGTGTGTGTGTGTGTGGGTGGGGGCTGCGGGGTGTACCATTCTTCTAAATGTTGCATTACAGTGAGCTTAGTTAATTGCATTCTCTGCCAAAAGCAAGCATTCATTCAAACATGTAATCCAAGTGGTAAATACAATATTTCAGTCTTTATTTAATAATGGTTTTCAGTTTTGCATCTGTAACTTGCCTTTTGGTAGCTGTTGAGGTAATTAAAAAATCTGAATAGAACCTCATACCTTTCTCTGTGTTAAAACCTGTCTACTGCTTTGTACATATTTATGATCGGCCTAACTTGGCTTTGTGCACCAATATCGACACATGGCACTACCATCACCAACATGCTTTTCTCATGTTATGTAATAAGGATAATACTGAAATACAAACATTTTGAGTCCCTGAGTGCATTTTTATAGGATTCAAGGTTTTTTTTGATGTCTGGTTGAGGATTGAGAAATGATGAGTTGGTTGGTGATGAATGATGGAACAAGGCTGAAATGTGTCAGTATATGCCATGACACTGAGTCCCACAGTCCTCACAAACGCTAATGAGACTTGACTCTGCAGTAGAGCTCTGGTCTACAGATAAGCCACAGAAAGAGTCGTTATCAAAGAAATAACAGTGAAAATGAAGTTTGGAAAAAAAATGTTTGCCAGTGAATGGACGCTGCCTATTCAGGGTGACATTTTCATTCAAAAGGTCAGTCACGTGAACAAAAGACATTCAAGATTAGATGATAAAGCGCAAAGAACATTGACAAAGAGCACCCTCTGAGAGTCCGATTACATGTGCTCAGTGAGAGCCCAGCTCAGGGGTCAAGAGTTTGCGAGGTCATCCAGGTTCATGTTCCAGCATAACGAGCTCGTTAGCGGTGCTGTTTGTTTGTTGTTGTTGAAGTGACACGAGAATGTTTCGTGAAGGGCGCTAAGCACGACCATCAGACACGGTGGAACATCCTGCATGCGGGGCATGGTTTCAGCTGGGGCCGGGCCAGTCCATGGTTACACAACAGCCCCTCTGCGTGCAAAAACCGCTGCTCGTCAGTTCAAAGATTTCGCAGGGATTGTGGGACAACAAGTGCCAGCTTTTGAGGGGGTGCCGCGAAATTCCAGGCCTAATCAGTTTCCTTTTTTTAATCCTCAAATTAGATATCCGACTCATTGTTGTTCTAGCAACGCTCCCAGACATCGCTTCATTTCCTAGAAGGTCACTCCGTTTTGCCTCTTTACGATCCGTTTAGCCGCACCAATAAACAACCCGCTGAAGTGGTTCTACTGTAAATATCGCGGCGGGCCCGTGCCGTAAATCACGGCTATTTACTACGCCGTTCGCGCACCTTTGTTTCAGAAGGGCGGTGCTGACGTGCTCAGGCCGCGAGATAAAGAGCATTTCTCACCAATGCTTTCCTGTTGTTCCGCGGCCTTTTGTTTGGTTCCAAACTCCCGCTTCTCGGTTCTCAAGGGAATGACAAGAACATGCATGCCTGAGTCCCATTACCGCTAACCCTCGCGGAGCTGTGTTATCGCGGCCGGCTGTCCGCAAGCGTGTTGTGATGGAGCCCGGTCCGGACGTGCAGGGCGGTGCTGCTGGCACTCGCCTTGACCAGGTCAAGGTTGCCCATGCTGCGCGGTGATGGGGTTCAGTTTTGCAATCGTAACATGTCTTCTGGGAAGCTGGTGTAGCACTGTTACACAATGCTGAAGCCTCCTTCATGCCCCATTGTACAAGAAGCATGCCCCTGTCACGACAGGTACCAAGGGGTCCGCTCTGAAAATGTATTTTTTGTATGCATCAAGAAGGAGCTTGAAACTGACTTTGAGTCACTTTGAGGAAAAAATAATTGAAAACAAGCCACAATGAAAAATTAATTTGAATGCAGTAATCAACAGGCTGTGTCAATTTCCCACCCAAGGCAGATACACAAATGTGTCAAACACTCTTCTTGGGTTTTGTTTCATATTAATTTGTTTCATATTGCCGGTATTGGTGCCTTTTAACATACGTGCATGCTTCTTGTTGGCCCATGCTCACAAGGATTCATTTTGAGTGAGTCACCAGAAGAACATAGGATTGGGACCCTGTATCACCTGTTACCCAGATGTATTGGAACCCTGTCAAATGTGGTCGCTGCAAAGTCCCCCCCCACCATTGAGGTTATTCATGAACACCACAGCCTCCGACTTGCTCAAAACGATGTTCGACGTTCCACCCTCATAGGACTTTTGCTTGCCACTTGCTTTAGTAGCACAATAAAGTGAATCACTTTGTGATAAAAGTCTTAGATTCATTCGATTTAATGGCTCTAGTATATCTTGCGTAAATTATTGGCACTGTTGAACCAATAATCCTTTCAATAGGTTTACATACAGGGTGTCTCAGATTGATGTTATGAGTGTATTGTTGGTATTTAATTTTCAACAGTAATACAGTAGAATTGATTTTTGAAAAATTGGTTGATTTTTTGTTTGTTCTTTATTTTTGCCAAGGTGCATATAATGCTCTTAACTTAAAAGGTGATGTGCCAAAATGGCTAATGCTAACTGTATACAGGCAACACAGTTATTTCCTTGAAGGCCTGTGGTGATTTGTACCCAGCCATTGAATACACAATGGAATGATCCTGTGTAATTTTATTATTATTCCGGTATCCTGTTGCCCTACTGTAGTCTTATTTTGTGTCTTTTAGTTCCGTTATTTATCAGGTTGGCTTCTGTCATTTAGCTTTACCATTACGCAAATGATTTATTTATTTATTTCATCTTCTGACCCTTAGTTCATCATTTCCTGTCACTTTTCACAGTGCTGTCCTGTTCCAAACCGCCTGTAGCAGAACTGTTGTAAGTATTGCATTCAATAACGTTTGACTGATTATACGCCAATAACGTTTGGCGTGATTGTTAGACCGGTACAAATTCGCCCAAATGAGATTTAAGCATGCAGTTACACTGGTTTAACAAGACTGAAAATAGCCCCGTTCCAGTCATCCCACCTTTGAAATTTCATTCTTTTTTGGATTAGAGGAGATTAAAAAATAGAACAGCTCCATAGTCTGAATAGGAAGGGACAAAGGAAGCTGAGGAAAGTCCAAAATAAAAAAAAAGTCAGGAATAGTTTGCTAAAAATAAGTGCCAGTGTCTTAACAGGAAGGTTAGACATAGACCTTTTTTCCACCAACTTTTGCAAATGTTTAGCAAGGAGAAAGTCGAATGGTAAAATTCCCCTGTCTGAGATCACTATATCACACAGTCTGAGTCATGTCGTGGGTGTAATATCATGCACAGAATTACTTGTGAAGTGTTATCAAATGTTTAATAATTTTATCTACAAATTTTGCATTTATTGTGTTATTGTTCATATGCAGAGTCATGTGACTATATTATGCTGTCTCGTTATTGTCATTAATTGGTTCCCCGAACAATATGTTAGAAACATATATTAGAAATTTAATGTTTCATGTCAAATTTGCAATGTTGAAAACCATGTGGATCCCTCACCATAAAACCTGTTTGTGTTTAGGTATTTAACTGAGTTTCAGGAAAGAATTCAGATAAAACCAGAGCGGAAATGCAGTGTCTCTAGTTGCCGTGGTGGTCCTGCGATGACGTGTGTCACTTGACAAATTCCAGCTTTTAAAAATCCTGTGCCGGGCAGACACAACAACAACAGGAAGCGTGACCATTTTCACAGGTGTCAGGAAGCACAGGAAATAAACAAGCTGGATGCTGGAAAACAGCCGCGCACAGAGAAGTCTCTGAGGTGAAGGTGATAAGAGCTATTTTTACCCTCCATAATGTTATTTACTGGCCAGACTCCATTCAGGTACAGTTGTGTGAGATACTATGGGCACTGTATTTAAAAGTGTGAAATTACAGCATTAGCAGAATACAATTTCTTTGGTTTTGGCTTTATATTTCAATGGCATATACTCTGCTGTGGCACCCTTGTCCATAATGTATGACATAAATTAAAACATGTAAGTAACAAAGTAGTTCAGTTAGAATTTAAATAATTATTGAAATTCATTACTATTCTACTATGCCCTTTGACTGAATAATACTCATTGCCATTTTAATAATTGCATTTTTGGGGAATTGATTTTGGCTTATTTTGTTTAGGAGTCTAGATGTCAAATGACATGTGTTGTTTGGAAGCAAATGTGAATAGCTCTACTTTTTTTGAAAACTATTATTTCATAATTTTCTGTCAGTATTGTAATATTGATGACATGATTGCTGCATTGTACTGGGCAGGCTTGTGGAGAAACCTGTCATGATTTCACATTAGCTGAATGTCCTGCAAAATACCTTTTTAAAACATCACACCATTAGATTAATGTACAAAGGAGTTTGTTCTGAATTACACATATTCAACAAAAAGAAACAAGAAAATGCAATAAACTCAGGATTAAATACAGGAAAACCTCTTTCCTGAACTCCTTCCGGAATGTACTGTAGTTTACATTGAAGGTATGTTCATCTGTGTCGGCGGATGCATACACAAACAATGAAATAACACAAAAAGGCAGACAAACAGGTGCTCCATTTTAAAAGGCTTCTGTTTTATTCTGACACCATACACATTATCGAGCAGAGACCTTGACTGAAGTATGTCCTTTAGGTAGTGTTCTTAAGGTGCACCACTGAAATCAGTCAGACGCTTTGTCTTGTTTCTCATTTTTGCTCCCTGGGATGGTATCTTGGCAGATAACAGAGATCATAAAAGTGAAGAAACCACTCCCTATGAACAGCAGTATCTCCTTGTAGTGTATCATATAGCTAAATAATGTTGTAGTGCAAAATAGGACTGACCTAATCTCTGATTCAGTCAAGGCAAAGTTCAGTCCTGCATCATTGCAGTTTGCCCTCAACTCTGCAAAATGCACTTAATCAAGTGATGCCTTTTGACAGCTTACACAATGCTACAAGATTTTCAGTTGCTAAAATGAACCAAAAATTGTTGTGTAAGTAAGTAAATAAGTATGAATGTGTAAGCAATGCTTCATTTGGTTATTCAAAGGACAATTTGCAATGTTACTGAAATGAGCTCCAGGCTGTCTATATTACACACAGAATAGTAAGGGATTTGAACCCTACTGAAACCAAACCTGTAAGGCCACCAAATCAGTTCACTGAGCAGCCACTCAATGTACAGATACGCATTCACATTCATATGCTTGTTAACACGAGGCTTGACTAGTAGGGGAGGGGGAAGCATTGGTGTAAAACACTAGTACAACACAGATCAACAGCATCATATAAAACTCTCCATATAATTTTCTTTGTTGTTTTTAACATAATAAAATATATCTTTTTAATCATTTAAGTTACTACTTTGCTACATTTACACTGAATAACCTAAGTCTTCTTGGTTCAGGTCAACGCGGGTTCAGCCACTTTGGAGTAGGGGATCTCTCCCCATTCACACTGCTGCTGCTGTCACCAGATCCCATCTCATTTCCTGGAAGAGAAAGACACGCTTTATGTTAAATGTATGCGACTTTAGTTTCACACAGGTGTGCTGTGCGCACCCTATAGCCAAAGAAATATCTGCACAATCAGAATTTGAAACTCAACATGCCATCACAATACCAGCTTTATACATACAGCTGTATGCAGATGACACAGTTTAACTCAATTTCAGGTTACTGTGGCTGCATCTTTGTGTATACAATGTCCAAGTTTATTCTCTAAAAGGAGAGTAACTAATGACTAAAGAATTCTTTAATGAACACATCATTGCATTACAGTGACAATGTTTGGTTATCTTCAATGTTGTCACCGGTCTGTCTCTTCATTTATTGCAGGGTCTTGTGCATATTGCGCTTTAGTTATTACTCTCACACAGGGATACAGCAGTATCCCGTACACGGTTCCAGTCATTGAGCGCATGTTACTAACGCACCTGCAAGGGGCTGAGCTTTCAGGTGGGTGGCCTGCCTGGATGCAAGCTTTGCAAAGAATTTGAAGGTGAGACAGGCCCCGGTTTCCCTGTCACAGATGCCTCCGGCCTTGCAGTTGCAGGTCTTGCGGCATTCAACTCCATACGTTCCATACAGGCAATCTGTCCGGAGGAAGCAGTCAGGGAAGGAAACAGACACACCAGTCATTCATGGAGCAAAGGACAAAGAAAGACATTTTTTTTTTATTTCAGTAAGGAAAAAGGTTATTGCATTAATTTTGTTCCTCTTCCAGATCTTATAACGGAACAAGAAATTTTCAGAGTGCCAGCATTCAGAAGGAGTACTGAATTGAATTACAAATGGTAAAGACAATTCAAAGCAACTTCAAAAATGCACATGAGGACATTTTCATGCTAGTGCTAAGGTTGCACATTTAAAGTAAAAATGAAATGCAACACCATGTAACACAGATGGTTGAAGGTGTTTCAATGACCTTTACCCCTTGCCTTATGCATGGAGATTTCAACATACAGTAGAAATGTGTAAAACCGTTTGTTGAGCATTATCACTCAACACTAAGCTAACAATTGTGATCGCATCAAAATATGCTTTGTATAATGTTAACTGCTTACCAGCTAGCATGCAAATGAAATTGTAAACCTTAAACAGAATTGCTTCCTCAGAAGTCATTGGTCAATGCCATTAGATATCTATCTCCTAACTGATTAAATGCAACTTTTCAGACTTGAATAAACTTAGAAGATTTCCACAAGACAGAACAAAACATCAAGAGAACTTTTCACATATGGCCAGACTGAAATAGTTCCCCGATATGAATACATTCAGTATCTATGGCCTGTCTAACACTTACATTTACATATTATAATAAATGTAAGAGCCCAACAATTAAAGCACACAAATGAAAGCTGTAACGCTTGTACTGACATTGCGAATCGAGCTAATTTCACAAGTTGAAAACTTGCATCCATATTTCAATGAATAACATGTTTGAAAAGATCTGCAAGGTCTCCTGCTCATATTTAACGGCGTGCAGGACCACAATTTCTACAACCCCGAGAATTTCTATATTCGAGCTCCAACAATCCTTGAACATAAGCAGGATTACAAGCTTCGAACAGAATGGAGAGAAAACCAAATAATAATCCTAATAATAAAGATTTATATTTAGGCCATGAAAGGGCTTGACTGTGGCGATCAGTTTTGGAATAACTTCCTTTGGTAACTATCAAATAAACCTAGCAAATAATGAAACGTTATAAAACCATACAATCTACGGAAATAAGTACGCACGAAATCATTTAAAACGTTGAAAACAGCATGGTTGATAAAAGGTATACCATTATACTGTACTCTCAAGACAGCTGTTCACATCTACTACATATTGCAGGGTAAAATAAAATCGCAGAGTGTTTGAAAATAATAAGTTGATGCTTACAGCAAACCTTGACATGCACATCATGTTCGAGCTGAAAACAATTACAAGCAGTCACTGACTCGTCGTTATAGCTACAATACATATTTTAGCGGCGCACTGCAGGCGCGTGAGGGAGAACACTTGTACCTTTGCATATGCCGTATTCATCTCCGTAATCGTCCTCCTCTTTGTAAAACTCGCAGAATAGTCCCGGCCCGCACTTCACGCCGTGCATTCCGGAGACAGTGCGGTAACAGTGCTCTCCCCTGCCTGCGGCACAAACCTGACAGCAACCGCAGTCATCTAGGACCGTCCGTTTGCACCGCTGAGTTCCGCCGCACAGATCCACATTGCAGCGCTCTGGGCAGTTCACCGCGTACTTGGCACTCGTCCCCCATCCGTCTACCTCTCGCATCAGCAGCACGAAAAATACGGTGAAATGGAAAACGTGCATGTCAAAAGTGAGTGTTTGATCTCTGACACTATGAAACTGCTGTAGCCGAAGCCGTTCCTTGGAGGGGCAGACTTGTATAGCGGACGCCGACTTGGATGATCTGAATTGGTACACCAGGTTGCATGGTTTTCAGCTTTAAACAAGTTTGTTTTGAACATGGTTTGCCCTCGTCAATTTCCTCAATCCGGTGTTGTTGTCTAGTTGCCAGCCTGCCCCCCTTGTTTTAGAGATCCGGCATGGAAGTGGGATTAGCGCTGAACTGTCATCCAGGAATTGAAATTCGCGCAAACTGATGTCATCAGTTATGTTTAGGTTGTTTGTGTGGTCGGCGCAAGGTTGCCCCCGTGACCCTTAGTTCCTGGTTCCTTACTTGACCTTTGTGTGGATACCAAAACTATTCCACTGTTCACTTGTCTGGAAATTCTCTGGATACTGACCTTCCATTGTATCATATTCAGCCTACTTTTGAACGATTTTCAGAATAGCTACACGGGGGAATCTTGACATCATCAAACGCATTTAAATACATCCAGAACAGAACAGGCTCGGCGCCAGGAGAAAATAGAGGGGTGCAATTGCAATCCAAGGGCATGTACAAAACAGTCATAAATACTGTGTAGATATCGGGATATAAGGAGACAACTGGGGGTGTATTGAGGTCTGTCTGGGGTTGCAAAGCATCCCTAAGCACCCCATACCCATCACAGATATATCTAGTTTTGTTTATCAGTACATATTTTTTTTATCTCTTGCCTACTGAATCAATAGTGAAAAATCATCAATGTATGGAATATTTGGAGGCATTAACAATATTGCAAGCATCTACAAATTAGCACAATAAGGGCAACTGACATGGAACAGTTCCATCAAATTTCAGCTCTGAACTAAACAAAAACAAACACTGAAAAATGACTATTGATTTTACATTACAATTGCAACACACTGTAGGTGAAATGTTAAATGACTGCAAGGCAGACTGTGGGATCCTTTTTCAGAAATAACCCAATTTCAGAAAATAATCTTTTTAAAAGCCCTGAAAGATTCATACAGATGGCCTTCAGAAAAATCAGTATAAATATATAATAATTTAAATATTATAAATTATTATACAACTACTTATAATACTATAACAAGTACATTACATTACAACAAATTATTTTGGAGCAAGGAACAAAAATGTTGGGGAATACAATCTTTGAGTTTTGTGTGTAATGTGACCTCTTTTAGTGCATCAAGATAATTTTTAAATCATGCAATTAATACAAATATTTGGAAACAATTTATATGGTTGAAAATTGCATTAAGTATAAAACTAAAATATCAGTTTCTGTGATAGGCAACAAGCCACATGTAGCACAAAAGGTGTATTTATCCAGTTTTGGTATAGATATGTCATATCTTAGAGGTGGTGTGCCAGAAATGGCACAGTTTTATAATAGCAAAATGTCAGGATGCTGTTTCATTGGAGCACATTTCACATGCCAAGTTTTAGCAATCCATATGACTTTTTATCACACACTGACACTTCTACATGTAAATCTGTACGATTCTAGTAGAATAACATTCTAAGCTTATATTGCTATATCCAAACAGGGTCAAATGTTGGTCACTTATGACGTGCATGCATTCTAAGTGGGATTTATTGCATTTTCACGTACCTACAGTGTACAGTGTGCAAGCTTTACACAGTGCGTGATCAGCTTAATGAGAAACTCATATCAAAGACATATGAATTGAAGAGGGCAGATTGTCAGTGCCTGTATTTGCCACCCCGTTTGGCTTTGTTTAGACAGTGAGGGCCACCGTAGTGTGGTCACCGTGCCCATCCACCAATGCCTCTGTTTTGGTAATTAGAGTTTTGAAACGTTGGAAGCTTGGAATTTTCATTTCTCAGTGGCATGTTTTTTGACAACATGAAACAAATGACAAAAAACATGCACTTGAAATAATAGTGAATTAGTAAATAATATGCTACTGTACACGTTTTCTGAGTAACAGTGTCATCCATGGAAACACAGAAGTGTTATTCATTCTTCATGAAAGCACAGTCTTGAAACACAAGCAACATATAAACACTTATCAGCACTCATATTGCAGTACTGACAGGATAACAAAGAGCCCATAATAAAATTTAGTTGGTTGCACATACTACTCTCTCTAACTTTGAAGCAGAAAAGGCTATATTCTCCATACTGTGCTGTTATTCCAAAAAACAATGCTTTCCTTATTCCATGTCCAAAACTCCATGAGCAGCTTCTGTTAGTGCTGGTTCTATTTTGTTTTATATATTACAGTATATACGAAAGGTTAATATGCATGGTAATGAACAATCTTCTGTTATTTTGACAGCGCAAAAAGGGAAGTTTTACCTCCATGAAATTTCCATTTGGGCAGAGCACCAATTAATTTACAATACCCAATAAATGTTTCTGAGCTTCTTTGTGGAATTCATGAATTGCATTTCAAGCCGGTAAGTTAGGAACCAACTAGGGATATTTAAATAAAATAGACATTTACTGAAAAATTGAATGGTTGCAGTACTGTATATTCAGCCTATAATGTCTGCATTTATCACCACTTGCATAATAAAAGGGGATGACTTTATATTTCAAAGGTACAGGAAAGGCTTACTCCTGTCCAATTGGTTGGAATTGCCATGCACAGAGAAGGGTAATTGCATTAGTATTGTATAATCCCTTCCACCAGTTCAATGGCCGTTTTACACTAATTCAGTTAATTGCATTAATTGACCTTGAATTAACATTTAATGGAGAACTCTGGCAAATCCCCCTGGTTTGCTTGCATATAAGATCATTTAGATACCTTCTAATATTGTTTGGATTTCATATGAATAATATTTTCCATATAGTAAGCCCAGGAAACAGATAAGCCAGTTTGAGCAACAGTACATCAAACATACAGCAGTGTCCAGCCATCCTGACTTTTGACATCTGGCTGTTCAATAGTAAAAAATATCAATATGTTATACTGTATTTTTTTTCCTCCAACATTTGGCACTATATGGGTTTAATTGGAATGTCAGGTCAAAGTTCATTGTACATACTGTGAGCTACATTCTTATATTCTTCAATAAAACCACACCATTTCCCAGTCCACGGAATTAGATGGTCTAAATTATTCAACAACATTAGCTTCCCCTCAGGTGTAGTTTTCAGGCTTTTTTAGCCCACAGAATTTGACACTCCAAGTCAGTCATCAATTTTAGTCTCCACTGGTAAGACTTGCCTGTTGAATTTGATCTATCAGGAACAGTTGGTGGAGACCACGGTCACCTGCCTCATTGCCATGTGATTTGAAGTGAACTACTTTATAAGAACTTTGTGATCAGCATGTGAAACATTTTTGGTTTGTTACAATTAGCCCAAAAGGTTTGGTGTGCTCAAAATCCCACCTGAGATGAACAAAGAAATAGTTATGATTTGTAAAACACAGCTAGTTTTGTAGCGGAATATTCCCCTTATCTGATATACATATTTTGTCACAATTTCAAACTTTTTGTTGGCATCTAGTGAAGAAAACTCGCAGATTAATGAATCTTTCCATCATACTCATCACCATCATCAACATACTCTTGTTTCAGACATGGAAAATCATCCTATATGGTCAAATAATCACTGAATATATAGAAAAGTTGCATAACTGTCACAAGCTATGACATTTAATAATGCAGAATTAATTGAGAGGGAGTTAGCTGGAACAAAATATTCAGCGAATTAATTGCTTGATTGTATAGGAGAACAAATGAAAATGGGTTAAGATAAATGGTCAGTTTAAATAAGATTTGACATTTCTGCCTCTTCTGTTTAAAGCTTACAAATTGTCACTGACTTGTAGGATCAGATTTTAGGTGCAAGCACACAATTTAAAATTGATAGCAAATGGCCCTTCATATGTGATTCATTTACACAAGCTTGCTTTGTTTCATTATAAAATGATACTTCCTTTACAGCAATGATGCATGTTTGTTCCTCAACATGAATCTGGCTGGGGCTGTCAGAGGCCTCCTCAGTCCTGGAATCAGTTGTCAGTTAA
Organism: Megalops atlanticus; assembly: GCA_019176425.1. Lineage (NCBI taxonomy): Eukaryota > Metazoa > Chordata > Actinopteri > Elopiformes > Megalopidae > Megalops > Megalops atlanticus. The sequence continues at coordinate 30,511,461 of CM032880.1, read as the reverse complement.
GAGCCCATAACTCCTGAGTCCTGAGACCAATGCTTTAAACTGTGAGAAAAACATTCAGACAATGTAGCCGTATTTCTCAAATCTGTAGAAAATCATCCTTTAGGATGCTGTGGTGTTCCTTGGGGTTTTTTGTTCAAAACGTTGTTTTCTGAAGTACGGCAGGACTTGAGCGTGCAGTCTCTTTATTTTTAATCCGAGCAATTGTGAAAGAAGCAGGTGCCCAGGATGAGCTGATGAAAGCCGGGATCAGAGTCTCCTCTCATTGGTGATGATTGCCCGGTTGGGATGAGTCCCATCAGGACAGGCCAGATAAAGAGGGAACACAGGTGGCGAGGTGGCCATGCGTGGAGCGACCGGCGTCTGGGAACAGCAGGTGTGATTGCAAAGATTTGGTTGGTCAGGTAATAGCGGGGAGGTGGGCTCGGTACTATGGGAATGCGTCTTTGTACTTCTCAAGGGATTTCTCACATGACTGTTGTGCATTTGATCTTCATGCCAAGAACACATCAAACACGCAAAGAGCATGGTGGTAAAATGGGATTTTCAGTGGATGCAAGACATTAGAGTTCTTTTGCTGTAGGGCTGTGGGCAGTGCAAAGCAAATAGAGCAGGAAATCCCTGCCGTTTGCTTTTGTCAGTTTTGACTGGTAAATCTACAGTAAGTTTTATGGGTAGGGGGTTAAACCATAAAAAAACCACAAAAACCATTTTTCACTTTTAAAGTGTAGTGAGAGGCTTACCTTCTCTGTCCAATAGAAGGGTTTTGTTATACATATTAGGTGTTTATTTCCCTTAAATATTCTGCCCCTGATATTCTATTTGTCTGAAACTAGGAGGAAAGTACTGTGCATTATTATGAATCTGGCCAATACATCAGACAGTATAAATACACTGGAGCATGAATCAAATGTAGAAAAGGTCACCTTTAAAATAAAAATATACAGGCAAAATGAGCATACTTCCAATGCCCTCCAAATAATTCTTTCATTAATGTGCTTTTTTGGCCGTCACACCTGAGTAAATAATATTATGCTAATTACACGGGCAGATTGAACTGCCCATTTAATATGTTTAATATGTTTAAGTGTACTTGTTGAAATTTTCATATTAGATATATTCAATATATATTCATCTGACAAATGCACAATCATTAGGCTCAGTGCAAACTTATTTGTCCATTCGTCCATTTCTCTGTAAATGCATCATATTGAAAGCATGCTTTCAGGCAATACTTTTCAAGGTATCAGCACAAAATCAAAATAAAGAATTGCAACAGTAATTGCTGTGTCATAAATGGCTTGTTTCTACCCCTGCTTCTGATATAACTTTTCCATTGGTCTATTTACAGTACAACGGCTCCTGTCTGATTGGTTACCAGCGCAATAGTCAAGACCCCACCTACTACACCATAGAATATGCCACCACATCTCAATAGAGTTCACTGTATTCCTACCACCTCCCCCACTTCCCAGGTTTTGCTCTCTTCAATGCAAGCAACATCCAGAATTTTCTCACCCTCTCAAGTTCTCACTTGAGGCTTGGCCCTCATTCACATACACACTGCACTTTCACAGTCAGGCCTGGCCTTCATTCACGTACACACTGCACTTTAACAGGCAGGCCTGGCCTTCATTCACGTACACACTGCACTTTAACAGGCAGGGCTCACCTTCATTCACATAGAAATTGCACTTTAACAAGTAGGCCTGGTCCTTACTTATATGTATGCCTACAGCTTGTTTACATTAGCCTGGATTTAGCTGTACTGTGTCACAGCTTTGGTGACTTTTACATTACCTCCTGATATACCTTGGGCTGGGTTGGGCGTGGTCATTACTGGTTCAGTTTTCAATATAATAGTTGTTGTGACCAACACATGCTAAGCGGAAGGTGCTGTGCTATTTGCGACATTTTTGTGGAATGAGGAATCAGGATGTTGTTGTTTGCACATGCCTCCCGCAAATAAACAATGCTGCAAAAAAAGGTCATTGCATTTGATTTTATTGCGTCACTGTGAGAAACACTGTGAACTGCAGGGACGGTATAGGAAACTAATTTGATGAGTTGGTTATTGTTCAAAAGCCATAAAACCATGAAAGTAAATGAGGAATCCCCAAGCAGGATCGCAAACAGCGTCCCGATAACTTCCTTGATGCATTCAATGGAGCAGCTGTTTTATGGGTGTTCTGCTGCGGGATCTGAAGAACTGAGCTACTGACATCGGATACTGTAATGTTGATGTAGCTAATCACATAACACAAAACACTTAATTTTCTCCAAATTAGCAGATTTGTATGGCATTCATTTCAGTTTTATTGTCTAGATACAACTAAATATGTGTGATTTCACCTTTGCCAACTTAACTACAATAAACAGTAATTTGAGTTTGAGTGGCAGAAAGCAATAAAAATACCAGAAAATACCCATTAAATGTATGCAGAATGATACAGATGGACAGTGACATCATCATTTCCCTTCAGTTTCTACGTTTGGGAAGGTTCCACGTGGTTTCCCTGTGGGCAAATGTAAATGTGAAAAACAAAAACCGAAATGACTCTTTTGAATACCTCTGAGCTAACATGACTGTGTCCAGGTACACTCGAACATGGCCAATAGGAACACAGCATTACTGTCAGTCTGATACAGGCCATACTTATCACCCTCAAGGACATACGCAACCAGCTCAGACCAGCAAGCCTCATCATCTGACACACCTTGTTGGAAAAATCTGGAAAGAGAAAGATAATACACCTTTCAATCAAAGCACCTAAACTTATTATTTAAGACAGGATCCCCAAAAGAACACAATTTTACAGTTTCTTGTTCAATAGAACTATTTTTTGTGATGCTGAGTCTGTAGAGTTTTCGAGCTTACTCCGGTCTTTGCTTTTGTGAGAAGTTTTTATTACTGAGCGGATTGGGAAGGAGCACAAGTAAAATGCCCTCTCTGTCAATCCATCACAAACACTGTGCAGTGCCCTTGGAAGACCTTCGTATCATGGAGGAATGGAGGAAAATAAAGGGAAAAAACAAGCTGCTACGATCTTAAAAAGATCAAACAAACATTTGAAATCCTTTTACTGTCTGATATTGAAATCACATATGCAGGGATGGAAACATTGGTAGACAAGCGGATGTCATTGCAGGGGATAAATGAACATACAAGATATTAATATTTTATTGAAGTGGCATGCTGTCTTAAATCTGCGGGGCAACTTCAGCATAACACACAAAAATGTTTTTACTCACATCGCCCTGCCTCTCATGGGTTTTATAACCACTGTGGTTCTTTATAAGAGAGTGTTGTAGGACAGTGTTCACCCTGTAGATATCAACAAACTGGAGATGCACTGCACTGCAGGAATTAAAACACATCCATAATAGATAATTGAGATTTACAAATCATAGGTCAGAGCCTCGAGGATATTGTAAAACAGTGAAAGAGTGACCTCTAGTAGTCACAGGAGGTAGTAAACTTTTCGCTATCTGTCGTTCCCCTACACTCCTTCCATCTCTTAAGTTCCAGAGTTTATATTGGTCATAATGAGGTCTTATACTGACTGCTTGAATCATAAGAAACAGATTTTTAGTAACAATCTTTTTTGTAAACATTTCTTTATTCATATTATCATTTATTTGTTATTTGGTATGAAATCCATGGAGCAAACTCATAGTAATAGTTATCTAGTTGTTTGGGTCCCTCTAGTGGTTACAGCAGACAGTGCGTTCTTTTCCCGTCTTCGAATCAAAACCCGCTACACAAGTCCCAAATACGAGTCTGAACAATAATGTTAAAGGGTCAAATGTAATTCGTTTTCATTATTTTCAGCTAAATAACATTTTCCGTCTTCAATGTAAAATTACCAGAATTTCATCTCTTTGATAAATGAAATAAATGAAAGAAAGAACACGTGACGTTTTCACTTTGACTTTCTATTAAAGTGCTTAAATATAGAAACGAATTAATTTTTTCACAAAATGAATAACTACTTTCTGTATTATGCAATATATTGGTCTGAAAGATGCAAATTTAAATGTTTCTATGCAAAATTCGTAGAACAGTAAAAATTCATGAAAGGTATTTTGGGTACTCATCTGCCCTGAACTTTGCCAACATGGTAATGTTTCTGAGTTTCTTTGCTTCTTTGGACATTCTTTTAGACATGATTGAAGTTACTAGCTAGCTTTCTAGGTACGCACTAGATGCGCACTCATGACGTTGTGGAAATTTCGAGCGCTTCGTTTCTCTAATAGTGTTCCGAGACCGCATTCTCAAGGCATTAACAATTTTCAACGTGGTTGCGAAATTTCCCAGATAGAATTAGAGATGATTTCTGCATTTACTAAATTCTGCGATGGGCAGATTCCGTTAAATCCTCCTTTTTCTACGCACCACTAAGTTCCTTTTGCCCTACGTTAGGCTGAAGGTTGAGCATTACTTTTAATTGTCAAACGTAAATGTAAAAAAAAAAAATGTAAATAGTAGGGGAGGGGCCTTCGTCTGTAAATTGAACTTCGTCCATCACGGCGCCGTGGCTTAGTTGGTTAAAGCGCCTGTCTAGTAAACAGGAGATCCTGGGTTCGAATCCCAGCGGTGCCTTTTCTTGGTGGTAAGGAGCACGGCTCGTAACCGTTCCTGGTTCGATTGGTCACTGTGGCACTGCTGCTGTACCCTTGGGCAAAGTATCTAACGCAGAATTGCCTCAGTGAAAGTTGCTCTGAATAAGACTGTCAGCCAAATGACAATAATGTAAGATTGCCCAATCCTTTCTAGAAATAGGAAAAGTTGCATTTGAGCCCAATGTGAAATATGTGGAGCTGGTATGCATAAAACGCTATTGCTGAACACTTAAGTGTAAAAACTAGCAGTATTTAGTGTTTGTTTTATTTAAAACATGCTTGAAATGGTGTATTACATTTCTGTAGGTCTTACATTTATAACTCTTCTATCATGTTTCCTCTCTGTGTTGTATGTGCAATCTCTTCTGGTCTGAATTTTAATAGTAGCCTATCTACTCCAATTCTTCAACAAGCTGTTACGCAAGTGATGTACATCTTGCATAGGCTTTTTGTGACATATTGTACGATCATGTTCATTTCAGTCACTAATAGCTGGAACAGTGAGTGGAACAAAAACAATACAGTGGATAGAGGGATTTTCATTCCTTTATGAAAACAAAAATCAAAAAAGTGGATGTGTTACAATAGTTGACTTGAAAATTGTTGTATCGCCCAAGCAACAATTTCTAATAGTCAGGGCTGTTTCACATGGAAGCTGAACTTCAGTATTAGAATCACAGATAATCATCAAAAGCCCTGTTATAACATTCATCTGTTGGGGCATTGCAGCTCATTCAGTCCATTTACACGGCACAAACAGCGCATGAGAGCTTCCCCTCCAGTCAATAAGCTGTTTTCACTGAATCAGGAATATTGAATCAACCATACAAATTTGAACTGAAAAGTGGAGCAGTCACATTTTCACAGTCAATTCCCAGAATAGTCCCCATTCCATTCAGGAAAAAAGGTGTGATCAGAGGTGCGCCTGCATCAAGGCTGTGGGTGTGACATCAGAAGGAATGCATCCCACATCATGGTGAGCCAGTGAAGGGGAAAATAACACTGTGTGTGGATCTGAACAACTGGAATCTGCCAGCAGCGAACCAATCGTTGGACAATCCTGTCAGATGCCAGTGTTTCCCCCAAATTAGATGCCACATCAGATTATTGGCAGATCCTAGCCAAAGACAGCATCTTCTTCCAGCAAGATCTCAAACAGTTCTTCTCATTCTCTACGCCCTTATCGTATCTCTATTCAGGATTTCACCACCGGAAACCATATAGCAGAAAATGGCACAGATGCCAGAAGCGTGTGACAGAGTGCAAAGTCCAAGGACACGGCAGGAAGCCTACAGAGAGCTGTGCAGAGGTTGGGACAGACGCCAAAGGATGAGTGTGAAATCACAAGAACAGAAGTGTGTGTGTGTGTGTGTGTGTGTGTGTGACATCAGATCACTGCTAAAGGACTCTCAGCGCCGGTGAACGAGGTCAGGGTTGTGCAAGAGCTGACCCTCTTGGCTGACATGTGTGAGAAACATTTGAGGAGTTATGGTAAATTGCCTGGGAAAGACTTCACTCACCCTAGTCAGGATGACCTTTCAGAAAAGAATGAGGTAGCCTGGCTCAGCAGACAGAGATGGACCACAGGATATTCACATTTCCTACTGGAAAGGGTCACCTTATTGTAGTTTTGCTTAATGTGTCCCAAATAAGTGATTCATGGTTCAGCCTTTGGGCATTGTTTATCAGTAAGAGGATGAGCTACGGTCACTTGATCAAATCCACTGTCCAATCAAAATGATAAAATATTGCTGTTTTTTGGCCTTTCCCTACCCTTGCTTGGAGGTGTGTTTGACTGGTGGGACAACAACCAATCGGATGCATGATATACTATAAAAAGCGGAGACGGCCAAATGTTAGCAAGATGACCCTTTTGAGAAGGACGTGTTATGACACATAATGTCAACAGTGTAAGCTACTAGGGAGCTCCCCAGTGGCTTACTTTCCAACACATGCAGTTCATCCAGAGTCCTGGCCACTCAGCTAAATCATAAACCCACATAACACATGCAGATGCATCATCACACAGTCTTAGGGTGGAAGTAGTGCAGAAAGAGGCTGAAAACTGACTGCTCTCAGCTTTGGAAGCTTGAAGGGGGCAGAGGAATGTCATGGTAACAGAGTTAACTTGGGTGTACAGACTGCCCTCACTACAATCACTTTGGCTGAAAGTTACTGGCTGTTTTGTACCTGATTTTTCGTTGATCCTTTGATGTGAAATTAATGGACCTTGCCGCAATTCCCTTGTCAATTGTTCCGGACATGGGAGTCTTCCGAAGGAATAAATAATACATTTAAGCTCATCTTGCAAATAGATCAGAAGCCGTTGCTGTCACTCTCACACTCAAAATCATTCAAGGAGCTTCCTGTGAGAATATCGACAGTGCCTACAGGGAATGCTTAAGTTAAAGACATAAAACAATTCACGCTCCAGACAAGAAACTGATTGCGGCAGACACGCCCAGATGAACAACGGCACAGTGGGGCCCTACATCAAAAGAGCTGGAGGCTGATGTATGGGTCTTCATTGACATTGTCATGGTTGACCTTCCAGCTACAGAGGTAAGGTTGCAGCAGATTGCTGATGAGCAGAAATTGGATGGAGTGCACAAAAATGATGTATCACCGTTGAACAGGGTGACTGGGAAAAAAAAAAAAACTTGCCCACCTCTGGTGGAGCTTGCACCTTTCTGACCAGACTGTAATTTTGCTGCTAAAATTCCAAAGTATTGTTTACCCCGCTTCACTGAGGAAAGAAGCCGCTCAACATTCTTCATAAAGGTCACCACAGTCAACAGCAGGGCCAGAGCACAAATGTCAGTTTGACATGGGCTGTCCATCTATACACTCTGACCCATTGCATGGTAAATACAGGAAACCTCAAAGAGAGCCTCTGTTGACATCGTCTGTCCTAAAACCTGTTGACCATTTCACCAGGACAGAGAATCAGCCCTACTTAATGCAGCATTGGCTGTCTCAGATAATGAGCCACGGTGTGCCCACAGTGATGCTCTGTGAGTCTGCAGAGGGGAAAAGCTCCATGCACATCACCAGCAGATGGCAAAGCTGAACAGCTGTGATGAACCCGTGGAAGAGAGGAGGAGGCCTCACAAAAGCTTTGCAGGCCACACCATTGGAGCATGGCAGTTCTCCAGCACGGCCTGGGATGGGAAAGCACCTGAGGACAATGCTGTCACCGGTGTCATCACTTCTGTCTCCACAGGGGTTCAAATGCCAGCCAGAAGAGCTGACACATTGTCCCAACAATGTCAAGAATGGTTATATAATACAGGACACTGTGGTCAGCCCTCAGCATTATAAATATATTAGACAGGATAGAAAGTGCGGCAGACCATGGAGAAAAAGCACAGGCCAGTGATTCAGCAGGCAACAGCACCAAGACAAGCACATAATGAAGAAGGGCAATTGCATTCATTTTCATTCAACACCAGTTAAACAGAGACAGAAACAAGGAATCCCGGACAAGCCAACCAGGAGAAACTGTAAATGACAAGCTCTTGTGGCTTTCATGATTGTCTTGTACTTTCAGTCTGTGAGAGCTGAGTTTATCCTAAGTTATGAAACAACAGAGCCTGAGCAATAATATACACTTGGCAGAATGTGTTGATGCATATCAACAAGAGTAAAATAGAAATGTTAAGTGCTTTCAGTGCTTTATTCTATTCCTTGCAGGAAGAAGAGTAGCAAAGGTGTATGAAAACTGAAAAATAAAAAGTTCAGTGCTATGTGTTATGTCCTGGAAAAGGATATTGCAACACATGTGACATAATGCCATCAATTAAGCACAATGTATATGGTAAGCATGTTATGTTCAACAAAATAAAGTACACACTAATACATTCCTATCATATGTAAAAGATGACCACACCTGGGAATATTCTAGGGGAAGAAAAAAGAATATTTCTGAAATATAGACATGCTAAATAGAGGGTATACATACATTCGTACTTACAGGTGTCTACATACTGTACAGCTGTTCCGGCACCATAGAAAAGCAGAAAAGCACAAAACTGCTGCATTTGGGGCATTTATACTTCACACCTATGAGCAGTGCATTTCCTCAGAGATTTCTTATTTGACAACACATTCTGTGGAGAATCATACACAAATACATGACATAATTTAGTGCATTTAATTTCGTTTTAATTGTTTCAAAACAGGAATGGTTAAATTTATGGTCTTTAAATGTTTTAAAATACATAAAAATATAAACAAGCTGGTTAGTGTGAACGCTGTAAACACCCAGGGCTAAAACTTGTGACAACTCCGATAGCACAAGCAGCACAGCCATGACTCAACAACCCGTATTTCAAAACGTCATTAAAAGGTACTGCCTCTTCAGCATAGTATTACATCGCTTGACAAAAACAAACGCCCCATCTTGCTGAAACAGATGATGGGCATAAATTATCTAAATGCATGATCGTTAATGAGGAAAAAATACAGTGCAAATACACCACAAGGTCTCCTTGATAAATAGTTCTCGTTGACTGTCAACACCATCTAAATAGTATCGTTATTTTAAAACGCAGTCTGAAATTTTACTTTCTATATTTTAAAAAGAGAAGTTAGCATCTAGTGTACGCGGCGAATAACAACTTTTTTTCTTTTAAACATTTCATTATTGCTGCATCTGACCAACGTTTGTTTAAATGTCCACGTTTAGTTTGACTGTTGGACAGCAGACAAATAACAAGATTGCAACATGCCAATATAAACGACTGGTTTTGACGTGTAAGCGCATGTCTGGGGTTATTTAGCTGGTCATACCTATTTTTAAACTGCTGTCCTTCCGAGATATGTGTAACGTACTGTACTAAATTTTGCAGCCACGACCGCGACCCTTGATACAGACAGCCTGCCGGGTAGAGTAGATTCTGAATCAGTTTTCCGTGCAAAATGAAGTGGCTGGGAATAGAGCTAAGAACGGTTAAGCTGATCCTGAATCGGTTGGTAGGGATACAAAGTTCGCCGGGCGCTGTCCTCTTACCGGTGTCCATGCAGTGACGTTACCAGTGACGTATTTACGCACAATGCGTGATGGGCTGTGCTGTTTTTCATGGCAACAACCGAGGAGTTGTTGTATATCGCTACTGGGAGCATTGACAGCAGTTTACCGGCGTGTTATTAAAACCTACAGTAGTCTTTTTTTCATCATAACAGTGTTAGCTAAATGACTTCGTGTCGTGTTCACGTGAAATAATATTCGCCATACAGCTATTTTGATCTTTGGGAACCTGTTACCAGCTAGCTAGCTAGCTAGCTTGCTATCTAAGTACAGGCTGGCAGAGGGCAGTGGCTAGCAGCGTTGGCTGGCTAGCTAACCAGCTAGCAGTACCAAAGCCGGCTGTGAATGAAGCAGAAAATAGAGGTAAGGAGTTAGCTAGCTAGCTAACTGTATTTCGTTTATTTTCATTGTATGTCGCTCACTAGCTGGTAATTTAGCTGTAGTATTATTAATATATGCCTAGGCTAATGAAATGACCAGCAGCGGTACCAATATGTATGTCATTTGTTGTTCTGCTCCGTTATTTTACTCAGGCGTACAGAAGCTGACACCTTGCTGGACAGGTAGTGGTACTGATTACACAAATTAAACGGTAGCTAGGTAGCTGGCTGCCTTTTGCTAATTAAAGGACGAACATGTCGAGGTAGCCAGCTAAATGGCTTAATTAGCCAGCAAATAGTCTTAACTGTTGTCATCCTAACCAGCAGCCATCTGATCTGCATGACATCTTGCCTACAATAGGAGACACTGAACTGGCTGACCAGCGAAGGAATTTTCTTAGCCCATTTTGAAATATATCAAAATAGACATATGTAGCGAGTGTGTCATCTATTCCAGAAATACATTTACTTGTGTGCATGTAGTTTTGTGTATGTGTTTTACCAGATACATGCATATTATCTAGTCTAGCTACTTAGTATGAAGGAATATTGCCTCTGAGATTGGCAGTAACTGACGTGGCGGAAGTCTTAACTGATGTTCAAATAGACGTGTAGCAAGATCTAGTGCCCTTTTATGCTGAATAGCCAATAGTTAAATAAATAAATAGAGCTAGTTAGATATTTCAGGTTGGATATTTCATATTTTCAATATATGTACATTCCTTAAAAGCACCATGTAACGTTCAGAGCTTCTGCAGTTATGGTTCAGTGTCTACTGAAATGTGACAGTGAACTTGCTTTGTTCTGAGCAGCCAGGTATAGATTCCTCTCCAATATCTCACCCTCCACTGACGAAACAATCATAGCATACAGCCATCATTTTTTAGCTACCTTTGAAAGCAAGAGCTGTTGTTAGCTGCAGTAATACTGTATGTATTAGAATGCCTTTACCTCTTTATGTGTGAACTCATTTGCTGCCGCATTTTTGGCATGTAGCCACTATATATTGAGGGCCTAGGTTTGCATTCAAGGTGTTTTCATTCAAGGTACCATACTACAATTCCAGAAAGACTATTTGGGAAAAAAACAGTGTGACAAACTCAGTCTGATCAGGTGTAGTTGGCACTTAATGCTGAGAGTGTCAGCTTCCTAAATTCTACTCATACATTCCAATGACATCAACTAGAGGCCTGTCTGGGAAAACAAGATTTGAAAAGGAATTTTCCAGCATGATCTCCCTGCCACAGATATCACTGAAGTGTAACTGATATAAAACTAAAGTCCTAGTATATGGATAGTTGAATAGTACAGAGCAAAAGTTCTGTTGATGTTTACAGTTGAAATGTTTTTTGTTGGACTTTATAAATAACAGAAAGACATTTGCAACTGAAAAGCCCTGATAGTGTGCAGTCATTTTGAAAATGATATATTTTACCCCAAAATTTAAATCTATAGTTTGTAGCACGTTTGGAGTGCATTTTAATCATAATTATGGGTGTGAAATTTTGAGATTTGCAGCATATTCAAAATAAAAATCTATCAATCCATTAAATAAGTTGTGTATATAAGTTGTTTATCTGGAAACATTGCTTCAAATAGAGTATTTCTTTAAATAGTCAGCAAGGCAAATATAACCATTTCCATGCAAATATATCCATTTCCATCCATCCATATCATGACAGAAATCAGACTTTGTAAATAAGAGCAAATTTAAGAGTTTCAAGCAAGTTATTGACACTGACAATATCTCTTTGATGCAAGTTAGTTTTGAACTTATATTTCAGTGCAGACAGTCAGAAAAACAGAACTATCTAGCCTTGCTAGTGGCACATTGTTTAAGTGCGGATTAAGTCAGCACTTTTATCCTAAATGATTGACTGTGAAAACTCCATTTAAAAATGAACTGTCTGTGAATCTAGGCCTGTCTGTCAGTGAATCTAACCGATCGATTTACACGCTGGTGTGCTGGCGATTTTCCACTCTCTTGCTGTCCTCATGTGTTTGGCCTGTTTCTTGCTTTGTCATTTGTTTATAAAATCTGCGGACTCCCTGATGATCATAAAACGGAAACAAACCTTGTTGAAATTACAGGGTTTCCCAATTGTTCATTTTGGAACTGTCAAATTCAGCAGAGAAAAAGATGGAAATAGTTTTTCTCTTGGTTGTTGTATTATTTTGTTTTTTTTTCCCTACCCTTTTCCTTCTTTCTTCCACATTTTTTATTCTTATTTGAAGAGGGAAATTAAGCACAAATGTTTAGTGAAGTCGATGCATTACAAGTCAACCATTTCAATTCAAACTGCAGCATTCAAGGCATTACCATAGCCAGTTATTTTGAAAACATTATTACCAATGTTTTAAAGGACTCAACAATGGCCATACTAGATTTTTGTTGAATGATTTTGCCCTATTTTTGGCTGTGATTTTTGAGAGATTGGCCCTTGAGGGAGGCACAGCTGTTGTTCTGACTTAAGCAAGAAAGCCGCTTGATTTATTCTTTTATTTTTGAGTCCAAAACATCATAGGATTCAAATACAGAGTAAATTGGCAATAAACATGAGGGTCCACCTCTATAACATATTTTGTTCAAAACCTTTGAATAGTTAAATGTACAGTTGCCCTATTAAGGTTGTTGAGTACAATGAGAAACTGGTTTTCAATTACATATGTATGTGTATATTCCATTAAAAAGTCTGAAATGCCACAATTGCTTGTAGTAATGTGGCCAAAAATGATACTTTCACGTTGTAGATACTTCTTAGGTTTTGAATTATTATTAGTAACCTGTAACCTAAGCTGCACTTATATTTGTGCCTGCGTATTGTAAATAATCAAGCCAACATGACAGGTTCATGGTCATGGTCTAGTCATTCCAGCTGTAATTCTCATACCGACTACAACATCGATGTGTTTGTTTGAAAACTACCGTACTTATTTTTACTCATTGGCTACATTTTTCCCCCTCTTTCTTTTACACCAATATTTTTTTCCTTTTTGGTCTTTAATCTTCTGAGGAAGTGAATTTAGTTGGTCAGTGTTCGAGCTCGCCCTGCTTGATTTCCAAACCCCCGTGCTGCAAAGCTGTGATCTCTGAGAAGCTTCCTGTTATTTTTATACAGAGAAACCGTATAGCTGGCGTAATAAATTCCTTGGGTCTGTGTCGAGCCACCGGGCCGCTGGAGCACTTTGAGAAGGAGTCGCGCGCCGTAGGCCCAGCGCGGGAGGAGGAGAGAGCGCACTTCTGCTGGGTCATGCTTGCACAGCATGGAGCCCCGGTCATAGGAGGCACGTAGTGGAATAAAGTCAGCTCTGATCCGGCGTGCAGGGCTTTCGGGCGAAATTCACCTCACTTTGTGTGGAATATTCGCCATGGAATCATCTCACAATGGCTGATTCAGGACTCATCCCTTATTAGGCTACTAACTGCTGAACTGAGATAATGTATGCACAAAGACAGACCAGTCAAAAGCTGCGGGTGTTTCACCCAGCCCAATAACAGCTCGGTAGCCATTTCCCATCATATTTTCGTTTCATATTTCCTTTTTTGCAGGTTATTTTTAACAGTATGTTGAATGACTGTATATATCATAAGATGTAAATTCAACTTCCTCTTGGCTCTCTTCAGTATTCTGTAGCTTCACCATACTTTAAAAACATTGATAATTGATAATAAAGTAACGTGTTGTATGTTTGTGGAATATGTTTAAGATGAACAACCGTAGGTTAGAGGTTAAGTTTTGAGGTTTTCACCTATGCTGGATTAAGTTATGTCATGTCGGGCCTGTTTCTAGAGTTACTGCTCTTGTCCTGATAGGCTATATTGTACAACAGTGTACCTAAATGAGTGTGCTACACTTGTTTCAGGTGTTTGTAATTTGCATGAAGGGTTTGTAACTTGTATGAAGTTTGCACTGATGCAAAGTCATGTTTTTTGTATAACTGGCTTGATGTATAGCTTCTCATTAATATCGGGGGGGGGGCGTAAGAAGTCCATAAATTGTAAGTAATTCATTGATATTATTTTCTTGCAGATAACTGTGAATGAATGAAGACTGCTTTGCAGTGAGTCACAGAGAATAGTACTTTCATACAGTTATGATTATGGGCAAATAGATTAATATTTGCTTCTGTTTAGAACGGACGAGCTGGACCAGTTGGTATTGGTTCCAAAAGACCCACTAAGTTACCTAGCCCTTTTCAAATGACCGTCTAAGCAAAGGGGTCACACTGGGTTTATTTAGACTAAAATCTGATGATGCAGACCTATAAATTTAGGATTGAGCACCACTGACATGAACAATCCACGGATGAATTTTCTCTCTTGCCATAACTGTGCTCACCTTCATCTGCATGAACTAGCGCCTGATCAGCTTACAGCTGGTAACTCTGCTAGAAGGGTCAGTCAGTCCGTTCGAGAAGTTATGTAATATTATAACCCTGATACAGAGGGCGATTTTTTGTTCACATGCACGAGGCCTCTTCTTAAGGTTTTACAGTAGGGACCACTGTGGTTAAACACTTTTTCTGGTAACCTTAAAAAGACCCAGCACAGCCCTAGTTATCAGGTGCAGGCCATTTAAATGGAAGACAACACAAAAAGACTTTTTTGGTGTTTGCTTTGCGGAAACAGAGCAGCAGGTGTGTGATATAATTCCCCAGGACACCAGTGGACGCCACACGGTCTAATTGTGCAAATAGGGTCCCTTAGAGGCCCTTCCAGTGGCAGAGAGGAAAGGGTTAAGAGGAGCATGTGGCGTCTGACATGCGATCATGTGAACAGCTGAGAGGCGTTGATGTGACAGTATTACAGTATTTATTTTTAAATGAAACAGAGGAGGGGTTGTCTTCCCTCGCGGTCTGTCACAGGAGGGTTGAGTCTCTTTTTACTATCACTGCAGTCCCTGGTGTAGCAAGTGCTCTCAACTTTTTGCCTCAGCAAACTCTGAAACATAAATGATTCATTTCCGTGTGTATGAATGGAGATGTAAAATTGATCTCCCTGTTTAATAAATGACACACAAGATGAGTGATTACGTATCTTTGTTTTAGAATAATGAACTTGGATGATATGCTAGAACTTAATAACTTGTGTAGGCCTGTGTTACTCATTTACTGGCAGACTATAAGTTTGTCAGGTTGTACTCAGTGCCCAGAGTCTTGACTCTGAATTACCACCCATTAAACAGATGAAACTTAATGCAGATAGAAGTTGACCTATTTGAAACCCCAAGTCTTCTTCTGAGATTAACACGGTTATGTGTCTTTCTTTGGCATTGGAAGGTGATGCTGGTGTCATCAGTACAACAGGACAAGCTAAAATTCCATTTCATCAAAGGTATTAAAGTGTAAAATATCAAACCATTTTCCAGGTTATTGTTGGGACATCAGGAACTCCATTGTGTTAGGATAGAAGACGTCTTAGAAGTTCAAATTTCATTCATCCTTTTCAAATATAAATATTGCATTCGGAGTGATCCTAATGTGAGTGTCATCCTTCTTCTCCCTTTGCGAAGTGAGTGAAACCACAAAGCCGTTTTCACGAACGCTTCCTGTCCAAGTCCGAACGAAAATGAGCATGGTAGTACCCAGACCGTAGGGGATGTGTTGCCCACATCGACAGTTTATCCCCAAACCGCGCGGTGCTTGTGGTTGTGAAATGCACGCTCGAGGGTTTAATCAGTCCGAGGCGCGCTGCGCGAGATTACAGAGTTAATTCTGCCCGCTTATCGCGTCACACCGCCTGAATCTGCTGGGCCGACTGACCTAATTTGTCACCCCCTGGGAGGAGGGCTGGCACCTGCGGTGCCTGGGAACATGGCTGCGCACGCGGCTCGTTTTTAATGAAACGGGGCCCGCGGAGTCTGCCCTTCATTAGTCTCCCGCCTCACGTACGGCCTGCCTCTCATTACACACTCGCTTCTGATGGAAGACTTTCTCATTGCTCCATCCCAAAAATTTGGTGAGGATAAGGGTAAGGCTAAGGAGGGAAAGGAAGTTAATAGGGAGGTTAATAATGATGTAATAGGGAAGTTAATAGGGAAGTTAAGGGAAGTTTATAATGTGTGTGAAAACGCATGTCCTTCCTTTGGGTGTAGGCAGTGTAGTAAACTTGTTAGAGTTTACTGAAATTAGTGAGACTGAGATTATTGTATCGGCAAAACTCTGACACCTGCAATGGTGGGGGTTCTTCCATTTCAGCTAAATGCTTGTGGAAATTTGTGCACATTGCTGCCTGTATGGATAATTTAGGTGCGTTCTTTCATACTGATTTCTCTAACGCTTATAATATGTTAATATTTGTCACAACTGAACCCTCAATGAATGACCCGTTTCCAGTTTCAGCATTTTCTGAATGACCAGCTGTGTCAACCACCATGAAACTTAAAGGATTTATTTGATGCCCCAATGCATAAAACATGAGTTTGCGGTGTCTCCAAACACAAGCGAAAAAGAATTGTAATGAAAATATATTTTTTTCCCCGAGAGATGTGCTTTTAACTTTCTGCCGCTGACATGTAATGTGAGCCTTTGCTCTTTGTACCTTTCAGCTGAGGTCCAGGGCTCGTCGGTGTTGCTGTTGATAACACCCTTTCCGTATCTCCCCCGACAGCTGTCCCCTGCTGCGCTGTGAGATAATGATTAGAAATGGTGCCTTGCCAGACCCACGTGATGCTGAAGTGGCAGGAGCACCTGAACAGCTCCTGGTCGGCGGAGGACAGCGTGCAGACGGCCACCCGGCAGGGCGCCGCCGGCCTCTACGCCAAGCTGCTGCACAACAAGGAGGTGGTGGGCCTGGCGCAGCCCGTGCAGGACCTGATCGGCCCGCGGCTGCCGGACTTCCAGTATGAGTCGAGCGCGGCGGAGGAGCGCGAGGAGTACCTGGCGGCCCTGCTGCACAGCCAGCGCTGCCTGGCGCACCGCGTGCTGGCCCGCACGCCCTACGCGCTGGCGCTGCACCACAGGGCCGTGGTGCTGCAGCGCATCTACTACGCCCTGCACAGCAAGTACCACGACCGCTACCGGGCGGCGCCGCCGGCCCCGCAGGCGCCGGGGGCCGACGGCGGCGCCCTGGAGCCCGCCGCCGAGCCCTGGTCGCCGGGGCCGCGGGTGAAGTCGGGCACGGACGTGCTGATCGAGATGGGCGTGCGGACGGGCCTCAGCCTGCTCTTCGCCCTGCTGCAGCAGAACTGGCACCAGGCGCGGCGCGACCCCGGCCTGGCCCTCTGCAACGACGTGCTGGCCACCGCCTCCTCCGTGCTGTCCTCGCTGCCGCCGCTCTCGCTGGCCAACGAGAACAAGATCCCGCCGGTGGGGCTGGACTGCCTGGCGCAGGTGGCCGACTTCCTGAAGAGGACGTCGGTGAGCGGCTCCGGGGCGGACCGGGCCGGGCGCAGGCTGGCGCTGGAGCTGCTGCTGGGCCTGGCCCTGCAGAGGGGCTCGCTGCGCTTCCTGCTGGAGTGGATGGAGGTGGCTCTGGCCGCCTCGGCCGCCGCCTGCTCCGCCCCGGACCCGGCCGGCGCCGAGGGGGGCGTCGGGTACGACCTCATCGTCCAGACCCTGCACAAAATGAGGCAGTACTCGGTACGTGTGCCCCTCGCTCTGCTCACCCTGCGCTGTAGTTGGCAGCCGTTATGGCCGTTCTGGTTAGAAAATACAATTTACACTACAGGCAGTTTGAAAGTGCAGAATATAAACAGCAGATAAGCATGAACCCTTATCGTACAGTCAGCTATCTAAAAGGCAAAACAAAAACACTGAATCCTTTCGAAACTTAGATCCCTGATTGTAACAGGCCAGATATGTTCAAGACTGACTATTGGCTCAGTCCAGGAAAACAGCAGTCAGGTGTGCGTCAGGTCTCGTGTCCTTTTTGGTTTTACAATGAACACTGACAAGACAGTACATAACATTGGACAGATTTAGGCCAATGTATTTATGCCTGAAATAGAACTTGTTAGAAGCACGTTGTTAGAAGTGACACATGGAGATGTGAAACTCCTCATACTTACATTGCATTACTGTCATTTAGCAGACACTCTTATCCAGAGCGACTGACATAGCTTACAGTCTTATCCATTTGTATAGCTGGGTATGTACTGAGGCAGTTGTGGGTTAAGTGCCTCATATAAGGGTACAACAGCAGTCCCCCCAGCAGGGAATTGAACCGGCAGCCTTTTGGTTACAAGCCCTGCTCCTTACCGCTACACCACACTTCTGTCACCTCCTGCCACCCCCCCCCATACCTCACTGTCGAGCAAATTTGCATCATTGGGATGGCCTTGGTTCCACTTGCAATCAGTGCCACGCCCCACATAAGTGCATCCATTATTCATCCTGCGTATCGTATCCGATCCTGTGACGTTTCCCCTCTGTTATAAATCAGATTTTCAGTATCATTTTACTCGGTTGCTTGGCCGGTTGCCTAACCATAAAAGCCCCCTGCTCAGAGACGCTGCTGTGGCCATGCATTTTCCTCTCAAGCAGAAAGGTTTTTATTTATGGAATATTAAATGGCGCCACCACGGCTTTGAGTTAAGAATGGAACTCAGACTGTGAGAAATGAAATGTTTTAAGTGGGTTGCATCTGAAGCGGAGACCTGTTTGCGTCCCTCAGGGTTTCCGAGGCGAGACGGTCAACGCCCAGCTGCTGAAAAAGGACGCGGACGGACTCTGCAATCTCGCCCACGTGGCTCTCTGCCTTTTTGAGGAGGTGTGTGAGTTTGTCATGTTAGTTTGCTGGGACTTTTTCCACACAATTAACTTATTCCACTTATTTCACTTATCTCACAGTGCTCCATCCATATGATACTCTGAGTCTTACCCACTGTAACAGAGGTTCCATTGTATCAGAATACATTTCCCATAAGCCCTCCACCAAAGTGCAATGTACAGCTGTGGAATATGGCGTTGTAGGTTCAGTTGAATTTCGTCCTTCACAGAAACACTCTGTCCCTCAGGCAGGGTTTGTACCCTGTGACAGATGCAGCAGCTTTATCTGGCACATATCTGTAAATTCTGGCTGTTTTGCGTTTAGACACATTTATTTTTACCTCCAGAATTGTGATGCAGTGGCATTTAAAGGACAACAAACAACCGAATGTGTTCTTTGTCTGAATGATCAGGAAAACTGAAAAAGCGTAGCGTGGTGGAATACGATCAATGTAAGGTGTTTAATCTCTCCAGCATCACAGCCTTTGTCACATGTCTTTGGGAGTGCCTTCCTTTTTAGTCTAGTGTGTTTATGTAATCCCAGCTGTTTGGTTTGGGCACGCTTTGTGTTTTGTGCCCTGCAGATCTGCAACCTGGCGTCGAACTGCCTGTGCTCGTGCAGCGCGGGCTCGGCGGCGCCGGGCGCGGAGGGCGACGCCGTCATGGTGTACGTGTGGGGCAGCAACAGCAGCCACCAGCTGGCGGAGGGCACCCTGGAGAAGATCCTGCAGCCCAAGCTGGCCCAAGGCTTCAGCGACGCCCAAATGGTGGGTGGCATGGCCATGCTGCACAGCATCCAACACGCTTGGATCGCATGTGGCGTCCGCAACCTCTTCATCAAGCTAACACGAATAACATGGCTACAGACACTGACACGTCCAAACATAGCTGGACTTAGGTGTCTGAGAGTAGGGAAATATTTTAAAGCTGGAAAGAATACTCTTGCAGTCTGAGACTTGCAAAGCAGGCAACATTTTTTTTTTTTTTTTTTTTTACAACATTTGTATATCACCAAGCTTTCCTTTTCCACACTGACAAAGGTCCTTTGAGACCAAAAGCTCAGTGATATTCAAACAAAAACTGTGACTTAAGTAAAAAAAAGTACTTAGCGTGCTTCAAGGGTATAGATACACACAAGGGTGATAAACACTGGTGCTCTTTGAGGACAGGGATGAACAGTTAATAAAAAGAGAAACTATTCTCCAAGGCACTCATGTGGATTAAGAAGTCTTTATTTTCCGTTCTTTGGGCTAGATCATTTGAAAAACTACTGGCGACCGACATGTTGTGGTTACAGCGGCCTACACCAGGCTGAAAACCGACTGTTTTGCAAACCTCAGAATGCGAGAGTATTCTTTCCAAGTTTACAACATAAATATTAAGCTTGCTTTGTTGGCAGGTGTGAGAGTTGGGGCAAGTGGCACACGAAACACAGGCTGTTTATCTATACCAAGAACGCTAAGAATGTACTTTTGTTCTTGAGAACAACGTTCTTTCCAAGTGTTCTTGACGAGAACGGTCTTGCAAGATCGCGAGGACGGAGAATGCACCTAACAGAGATTGAGATGCTATGTGTACTTGCGTACTTGCTATTGCGCAATACCCTGTGCGGAGCTCATTCAATTCAAGAACTTTATTTGTCACATACACAGTTAGACACAGGATACAACTTGTAGGGAAATGTAAAACTGGTCCAACTCCTTAGAGTGTGCAAAACAGAAGAGATAAAAATAAATTAGGTAAAAATAGATAAAATAGATAAAAGGAAAAAAATATGTACAATAAGACTAAAAAAACTAGAAAGTACCAAGTGAGCGCAGGAAAGTAACAACCAATCATTTAAGCAGTGATACGACAACACTGGCATTATCAGCCAACATTTGATAAACTTTTGTTTTACGGAGTTTGTGTATTACATTTGTGTTTTGCCATAGGCTGCTACTTTGTTCATATAATAAAGTTAAAGACAAACTCAAAACTTGTGTTTGTCATTTCACTCATATGGTAGGATGAGTACTAAAATGTTATTTAACATTACAAGTGTTAGGATGCCCCTACCCTAAGCCAAACAGTCGGGTAAATGGCCTTTAAAATGAACAAAGCGTCTTGCTAGCTAAGTGGTTGATTGACCAGGGGGTGGGGTTGGTTGTATAAGGATGGAAAGTAACAATGTAAATTGTTTTAAGTACAGTTTTGAGGTACTTCTACTTGGCATGAGTATTTCCAATTTAGGGGACATTGTACTTTTATTCCGCTACATTTCAAAGCAAATAGTCTACTTTTTATTCCACTACATTAATGTAAAACAGCTGCAAATACTAGTTACTTTTAATAAAGGGTTTTACACGCAAAACATGCAGGAAGTTCATACAATGACATAATTTTTTAACTCGGAGTCAGCCAATCTAAAGAGGAAGGCATCACAGCAGCTATAACCAGCCCACAAATCCTTTTAGCTCCACTTAGAGGTTAATGCATCAAAAATGGAATACCTCTTGGTACTAAATTACGAGAGGACATGATGTTAAGTTTTTACTTTTCTTATTTCATGTAAACGGTGCCTGTAAATCAGCCTCTGAAAAAAAATAAAAAATCTCCTCAGCAGTCCTTGAATAAAATGTTTATGTGAAGATGACTGGCAGAAGGCTGTATGGAGACTATAGCCTTATTCATATTCATATGATTGATATGACATTTGTAAAGTGCAATCAACTACAAAGCTAAAAAGCCGTCCCGGCGGTTACGTTTTCTGTAGCCCGTGTTAACTTAGCTGACGTTAACTACCGTCTCCACTGAACAGAATAACGCTAGCTAACCTAAGCCTATTCCCCATGAAAGTCGGAGCAAACTTACAAATTAGCCGTTTCTTATATAAAATAAGCAAATATCCAGCAACTATACTGCCCATTTCCCATCACATTTTTTTCAGAGGCTGCTTTACAGGTACCGTTTACTTGAAATAAGAAAAGTAAAAACTTACAGTTGTACAGTTTCTCACTCGGCTCTCCTGCCATCATTCTTGCAATGACTTCTGGGATATCAGATGCGTTCTCACTGGCCAAGTCACCAACCGATGCATCCTCGATAAAAGGGGCGGATCAAGAACACATCCGGGCATTTTAAGCGTTCTTGGTCACTTGCGTTCTTTGGTATTGGAACCGTACTCGGGCCATGAAAGATTACGTCAAAGGAGTTCACAAGAACACAAGAACGGACAAAAACACGGATTGATAAACAGCCATACAGATGTAATTACAGCTCTGTGAATCAGACACAGTTCCTGTGGGGCAGGTATCTGGAGTGCCGCTGTCTTCGCGGAGTGCTGTTTTTAAAGGTGTGTGTGTGTGTGTGTGTGTGTGTGTGTGTGTCCTGTTTTCTTCAGATCGAGGCGGGCCAGTACTGCACGTTCTCTGTGTCCGCCGATGGCTCGGTGAAGGCGTGCGGGAAGGGCAGCTACGGGCGGCTGGGCCTGGGCGACTCCAACAACCAGTCCGTCCCCAAGAAGCTGGTGCTGGAGCCCCCCCGGAGCATGCGCAAGGTGTCCTCCTCCAAGGGCTCGGACGGCCACACGCTGGCCGTCACCGGCGAGGGCGAGGTCTTCAGCTGGGGCGACGGAGACTACGGCAAGCTGGGCCACGGCAACAGCGCCACGCAGAAGTACCCCAAAATCATCCAGGGACCACTGCTCGGCAAGGTGAGAGGGGAACAGACTCCCTTTTTTAGGTTTGAAACAGCCAATGATTTTCTTCTCCTTTTACTCCCAATTTGGAATGTGCAATTGTATCATAGAGGTGATGCTCATTGGTACAGTCCCTGCTGACAGTCTGAGAGAGTGCAGACAAACATGCAAGCATGAATAGACAAAAGTTGGAGGAACACACTTCATGTGCAGCTTTATACAGGCAGACTGTGGGCACCCAATCGACCATCAGGGGTTGCTGGTGCGCGATGAGATGGTCAAACCCCTGGCCGTCCCACCCACCCCATCCCCAGCACAGTGAAGCCAATTCTCTGCCACTTTGGACTCTCAGTCATTGTCAACTAATGCGACAGCCAGAATAGAACCGGGGTGGTAGACCTCAGCTTGCATTCAGAGCAAATGTCTTGACCACTTGGGACCTTTTGCAGAGTCCCTTTTAACACGGCCGAGGTAACATTGGCAATTTTGCTGACCCGCCAGTTTTTTAAATTCATTTAGTAAATTTTGCTGAAGAGTCTGATTCTGAAGAGACGGATGGTTTACCCCAGTGCATTGTTTGTCTTTGCTTGTCGGGTGTGGTGAAGGTAGGTGTTCGGTATCATTTCCGGAGATTACTGTGTTGCGTGCGCTCCCTGAGCGGTGTCATCTGTTCCTGCTGGCAGGTGGTGGTGTGTGTGTCTGCTGGCTACAGACACAGCGCGGCCGTCACCAATGACGGAGAACTCTACACCTGGGGAGAGGGGGACTTTGGCAGGCTCGGTAAATGCTCTTTGCCTATTTCATTAGCCTCGGTATTACTTCCATATAGCTAAGCAAACACATTAAGTTTAAAAACGTGCTACATGAACCATGATTAATGATTAATAAATATATTAATAAGCACCAAGCAATGGAAGAAAACATTTGACATATTGTAAGCTATTATGGTGTGAACGTTTAGTGAAAGAATATTTACTGATGATAACATTGTTGCTGTAGCCTCGTGTTTGTCCATGGGCTTTCAAGCATGCATAAATGCACCAGTGTGAGCTTGTTTGTTGGTGTTGATGAACTTGACCTCAGTGAACTCTGTGAACTCGGTGAACTCGATGAACTCGGTCTTGTTTTGAGCCGTTTTTTTTTTTTCCCCCGTCCGCCGCAGGCCACAGCGACAGCCACAGCCGGAACGTGCCCACTCTGGTGAAGGACATCAGCGGCGTGGGGCAGGCCGCATGCGGGAGCTCCCACACCATCGCGGTGGCCCAGGACGGGCGCATCGTGTGGTCTTTCGGAGGGGGGGACAACGGTACGCTCCCGGGGAGCAGGAGACACTATAACTCTGGTCTAAAAACGTGATTCTGTGTGAAGGCGCCGGCTGAGCTGTCCCTCGTCTCTCTCTCTCTGTGTGACAGGTAAACTGGGCCATGGGGACACGAATCGCGTGTACAGGCCCAAGGTGATCGAGGCTCTGCACGGGTTCATCATCAGAAAAGTGTGTGCTGGCAGTCAGTCGTCCCTGGCTCTGACCTCTGCAGGACAGGTATACACACACACGCACACACACGCACCCATGCACTCACACAGCAATTTCAATATGAGCACGATTAACTAGAGTAATAACATATTGGGTCAGTTGACACATGTATATGCCAAATGAGTAGGTGAAATCTTGAGAGACCTGTTTGAATTGCTGGTCCTAAAAACAGCACTGGCTGTTTTCCAGTTTTCCAGTGTTACAATTGTCCTTTGTCTCTCCCAGGTCTTCGCCTGGGGCTGCGGATCGTGCCTGGGGTGCGGCTCCTCCGAAACGACTGCTCTGAGGCCCCGGTTCATCGAGGAGCTGAGCGTGACCAAGATCATCGACATCTCGTGCGGGGACAGCCACTGTCTCGCTCTCTCCCACGGTCAGGGCCGAATCTGCATTCCCCATACTCAGCTTCATCTCTGCACAACATATGAACAGTCATAACCCTCCTCAGCCAACACGGGCATGCCAAATCCAAAGCATGTGAACAGAGCTGAAACAGGAACACTCCCTATCTCACACTAATGTCTGAAAGTTAATTTGACACTGTAGAGGGATTTTTCCTATGACGGCATGACACATTTTATGTTTTATGTTATTTATGTTATTTTATATTTTATGTCCTCTGGTTACAGAAAATGAAGTGTACGCCTGGGGCAACAATGCCATGGGTCAGTGTGGGCAGGGACACACCTCCACGCCAGTCACCAAACCGAAGAAGGTGATTGGCTTAGAGGGCGTGTCCATCCAGCAGATCACAGCGGGCACCTCCCACAGCCTGGCCTGGACGGCCGTCCCTACAGACAGGTAAGTGTGCAACAGGAGCAGGCGGACTGCACGCTGGCAGCTAGACAGAGACGTACAGTGTGTATATCAAGAGAAAGGGTTGCCTCCAGTTAAATACCCTTTATGAAGCCTTGCAACTCCAACTAATTGGATTGGCGCAAATTGATTTGAATTAAGATTATACTGATAGCGGATGGAGAAGGACTCTCAACTCTAGAGTAAATTCAGGCCTGTGCTTCGATGTGGAAGTGATACAGACATTGCTCTGTGAATCAGCGAGTTCATTCTCCTCAGACCGCATCGTTACACAGAAAATCCAGCGTGGCATAATGCATAGCAGCGATTATCCCGCATGCTGCCTGTCTGGTTGCATCCCCCCATGCCACCCCCTTCATTAGCGTAATGATGTCGCATTCTTCCACCGTTGATTTATGCTCGCCGGCCTTCAAGCCGAGCTGGACCTCCCGCTTCGTGACTCCCGCTTCGTGAATTTTTCATTCATAGCCCGTTTCTCTTCCGCAGGCAGCTGGTGGCCTGGCACAGGCCCTTCTGCGTCGACCTGGAGGAAAGCACCTTCGCCTACCTGCGCAGCTTCCTGGAGCGCTACTGCGACGGGATCAGCTGCGACACGCCCCCTGCCCCTTTCCCCTCTAAGAGGTGCGTTACTGCGCCGCGAGGAGCCCGCAGCGTACAATTACGCCTCCTTTGATTCAGCGCCTCCGCCGGCAGCTCATTCGGCTAATTACCGTCCTCAGCCAATTGAGTTATGTTTAAAATGGTATTATGTAGTAATGGTAATCATTTGCGTTTCTGTATTCCCTTACGTTCCTCGGTGCACTTTATAATGCGGGGAGGGGAACTCTCCAGAACCGCACTCACTGTTTAACGCTGACCCGCGTGATGCACGGCAGCCCTTTTGGCTCCAGAGCGCTCGCCACAAGTCATCTGAGGTGGAGAGGAAAAGATTTATTTGGCCAGATGGTGGGATTTTAAGAGGCAGTTTGGGAGCGGGGCCAGGACACCAATGAAGACCATACTTTTTGCCCTGAGACACTTAATGAGAACCTATAACGTCTCATTTGAAAAGGTCACTGAGCACTGAGACATGATTTTCTACTGGGCTGTCCCACAGCAAAAATTATATATTGAGAATATATTTTAGAGCATATATTTTTGGCTCTGTATTTAAAATGCTTAATTTAATTTAATTACTTTTGGTAATTGCAATACATTTTTGCTTTGCATGGGTATATTTTAAATGTATTTGCAATATATTCCTAGGCTGGACAGTACTTTTCTCAACTTAACACTGTAAATAAAATAAGGGTAATAAGAGTATTAAGTAGAATAAGAGTGTCCTATAAATATACTATAAATGTCCTGACCTTTCTTCTACTTCTGCCAGTTGGTGTGCAAATGGTGTGGCCTCTGGAGCTGCAGTGTCAGATTGAAGGTATGCGCACCTGTGTCATTCATTGTGTGCGCATGCGTTGTTTTCCAGGGAGCACCATCAGTTTGTGCTGCTGTGTATGAAGCTCCTGTCCATTCACCTGTCTCTGGCCCATGCGGGAGGCACGGGGGCCACTGTGCTAGGGGCCCAGGGGAGGCCCCTCCGAAACCTGCTCTTTAGGCTCATCGACTCCAGCGCGCCCGAATCCATACAGCAGGTAAATTGAGAAACTCCAGTGTATCTCTCTTCGTATCTGTCAGTACCTGTGGGAAACCTATGTCATGTCAAGAGTCAGCTTTGTAAATCAGGAATTTTTAGGAAGGAAGACAAACACTACAGGGCATTTGTAGTACAATAGTCTTAACTCGCCCTCTGTGCTCTCACAGCCATCATTCACACCACAAGTCCCAGAATGCACCACAGCAGAGGGGCTCGGCCAGTTAAGGCACTTTTCTGCACAGGCTACAGGCTAGCAGTGTTACAGCTCACACTCAGGAGTCGGGGCTGTGGTGTTTCCCAACAATGACCAGGAGCCTAGTGCCAGAATACAGTTGGCTTCATTCTGCTGGGGTAAGGTGGAGTCTGTCAGGCAGGATCTGCTCATCTTGTCACTGTGGTGTGGTCTAGTGGGGTGGGAAGTGCCTGTGAATCCCACAGATGGGATCAGTGGAGATGCACCTCTCCTCTGTTTGGTGTTTGCTCTGCTCTGGTGCATTCTGGGACTTGTAGTGTGAATAATAGAGAGTACAGAGGGTGAGCGAAGAGATGGTGTAGTACAAATGTCGAATCCAAATTATGAGAAAAAAGAGAAATGAACAAGAAAGAAAATATTAAAAAAACCCACACAAAATGACTCATTTATTGTTGTTATTCCCACATTGACCTTTGCAATTGACCTTTCATTTGAAGCCATGCCCTCCCTAGTTACTGTTGCTATGTTGGACAACCCTTGCCGGAGAAGCAGTGTAAGTAAACTGGGAGGGAGTGATGCCGTATGCTTCACACATGTAATTAGGCGCTCCGGTATTTCTGTGCAGGCGGTGATGAACACGCTCTCCATCGGAGCCTCGCTCCTGCTGCCCCCCCTCAGGGAGAGAACAGAACTCCTCCACTCACTTCTACCTCAGGGTCCGG
Source organism: Megalops atlanticus (assembly GCA_019176425.1). Taxonomy (NCBI): domain Eukaryota; kingdom Metazoa; phylum Chordata; class Actinopteri; order Elopiformes; family Megalopidae; genus Megalops; species Megalops atlanticus. Next base: position 30,484,149 of record CM032880.1, on the reverse strand, counting down.
AGAGCTGGGAGAGCCTCTCCAAGGGCCAGGTAAGCACCAAGCTGAACGTACCGGGGATGACACCAATTAGTGACGGTAGGTTAAATATTACAATATGAGATCACTCATTGATACCATGGGTCAGGCTTTAAAATACGAATTAGTCAGCTGCAAATTGGGGAAAAATGCAAAGATTCATTCCTTCTCATCAATATTCTTCTAGAGGATCCTATGGAATTGCCATAAATTATCAGGTGTTTATTATCTGATAATTTATGACAAAAATATCAATGGATTATTATTATAATTGATATTATGAGTTTGCCTAACTGAGGGAATGCTGGTTTCCTTACAGTGAGTCCTCATTTACATGGGCAAAAAAATGATGTTCGGCTTCGACAAAAGAATGGAGGGTTGCATTATTCAAATATTTGGTCTTCAGAGCCATAGATTGTTCTAATATTAATTGCCCAAAATGAATATTCTGAATAGGTATAACTTGCATTCTTGAGACACGTGGGCTGAAGGTAACAACAATTAGGTAAAGGTACTCCATATTTTTAGCAAAGATGGGATTGAATGGCGAGACCCGTCTTTTGCGTGGAACGTTCTACTCAACGGTCAGATTGTAACAAAGGATTTTTTAGTTTAAGTCGGGAAGCTCCCCTGCAGGAGCAGCTAACAGAGCAGTGTGTCCCCCTCACAGCGTTTGCAGCTGGACATGGTGCTGAACAGCCTCCAGGAGCAGTCTCACGTGGCCTCCCTGCTGGGGTACAGCTCCCCGGGGGAGCTCACCGCCGGGCTCCCCCCGCCTCCCTCTCCCGATCGGACCTCGGGCAACCCGGACACCCACGACCACTTCCACCTGGCCGAGGTCCTGCTGAAGACGCTTCTACTCAGCATCGGCTTCTACACCGTAGGTTTCACAGGAAGCCGCTGCCTTGCACAGCTCCTACTGGTTGCACACAACACGGGTTGGCGTTCGTTCTGCCCGTTTCCCATCCACACAGCTGTCTTACTGCTGGGGATATGCTACTGTAACCTTCCTATTGAGGGGCCTTCATTAATGTTGTTGCAGGAACGGGCCTTCGGTGAGCTGGAGAAGAACAGTGACAAGCAGCAGTCCAATCAGGCTCCGAAACAGACCAACCCTCCCTCTCATTTCCACCATCTCCTGTCAGCCATGCACAAGCACCTTCTGGCCCACTGCTACATCCACACCAACACGGAGGTATGCTCTGTTTCTACACCACTGCTACGTCCACACCAACACGGAGGTATACTCACAGTTACTACACCACTGCTACATCCACACCAACACGGAGGTATACTCACTGTTGCTGCACCACTGTTACATCCACATCAACACGGAGGTATACTCTGTTACTACACCACTGTTACATCCACATCAACACGGAGGTATACTCTGTTACTACACCACTGCTACATCCACATCAACACGGAGGTATACTCACTGTTACTACACCACTGCTACATCCACACCAACACGGAGATATTCTCATGGTTACTGCTCCATACCAAGGCAGAGGTAAATTCACTGTTACTACCCTTCTGTATTCATGAAATGGAAAGGGATACTGTAGCGAAGGGCGAGAACAGTCACCCCACCCGGCCTCGAACCTGGGTCTATGGGGTACCAAACATGTGAGTTAGACCACGACGCCAAAGAGCCAGGCTCGTTGGTGTGAGAGCAGTCACCCCACCCGGCCTCGAACCCGGGTCTACGGGGTACCAAACATGCGACTTTGACCACGACGCCAAAGAGCCAGTCTCGTTGGTATGGCAGTCAGAGTCACATACTCAACCGTAGTGACGGCACTCCGTCACAGATACTTACTGTCACCACATCACTGTAATAGCAAGTAAGACACCCACACCATATAGTTCTACGACCATGCTAACACCAAGTTGCACTTACTGCTGCCTCACCACTACCACATCTACTGTAACACCAAGGTACACTCTCTGTCACATTGCTACTTTACAGCTAGCTCTTATGTATTATTATCTCCTGTGCATTTTGTAATTCATGGTTTGTCCTCAGGATGACAGCAGCGTGACTTTGCTCCAGAAGCACTTGTGTCTGCTGCTGCCCTACGCCGCCGAGACCTTCAGGAGGTCCACCCTCCTGCTGGAGGAGAGCTCCCTGGACAAGCACGTCATCAAGAAACTGCACAGTAAGGGCAGCAATCGCGGCCCCATTTACAGTCACACCACATCCGCGGGTGCAGCGCAATATGCATAATACACTCCAGCAGACGTGAGTCATTAGCCTCCACCGGAGATAATTTATGAGTCAGTGCAGGACGAATGACTCTGAGGTACTTTATGTTAGAGCTCTGTCCTTCGTTGAGGCTAAAATACTCCCGACGGTAGAAGGTGGCTGTGAATATTGATTAGGAGTCATACTTTAACTTGATTGGTTCTGATACTAATTGGTATTGACATGCTGTTGTTGTAACTTCCAATCAATCAGAATGGAACGATGCTCCAGACCAGCCTGTCCTTGAGCGTTTGTGAGTTTTGTGGTAGAGCAGCTCACAATAGAGCTCTTCAGAGGAAATGCCAGAGCAAATGTATTTAAAATTTTACATTTAGTGATAGGTCTGTTGCCTTGTGCTGTTTTAATAATTAATATTTTGACCCTACTTCAGATTTACATTTGCTGCGTATATTGCACCTTTCATTGTATGAACAACCATTGTTTAATGTTATGTAGATTGATGGCATTGGATTGTTTTGTTTAATTAGAATGATGACCTCAAACTGGTGAACATCCACGACGGCTAATGATGGAAACGCGTTAAACAAACTCGCCTTGTTCCCTGAAAATTGTTCAAATTATATTACTTGGTAAAATGAAATGGAGGTAGACACAGGATTAGGAAAATCCCCCTCAAGTTGTCAGGCTCAAAGTAAAATTCATTATTCAGCATTTGCTTTTATCAGCAAACAAGCTACAGGGGGACATCCATCACTACCTGAAATATTTACATAGCTTATAGTGCGTTTATTTGGTTACATCATTATGCAGTGTGTGACAACGTAAATGACCGTTTGCATTTGATCTAGGATGGATAGGAACTATTAGCACACAATGCTGTTACAATTTTTGTGGAGGTCTGGTCTAATTTTACAGATAATATAATGTAATATAATATGATGTAGAATACTATATATAATATATATAATTCAGGATAATATTGGGCTTTGGGCTTGTAAGCCATGGCCCTGTTTCTTTCCACAGCTGGATTTTGTTATTTTTTGCCACTTTATCTCTGTGTGTGGTGGTTAGTATTTGGCTTATTGACCTCTTCCTCTCTCCTTGCCCCCCTAACAGCGGTGCTGTACAGCTCGGTGGCGGGCAGCCTGCTGTGCCAGGTGATGTACTCGCTCCTGCTGCTGCCTCTTCAGGTAGTGCGCCCCCTGCTGCCCCACCTGCTGTCTCTGCTGGAGCACCTCAACGAGCTCAACTGCTTCCTGCCCGACACCGGGCTGCTGGAGGAGATGGAGCTGGAGGGCGTGTCCCCGGGTGAGCAGGCGGCCAATCACAGGAAGGCAGGAGAGACTGTGCCTGTGCAGGCACAGACTCTGTGGGGGAAAAAATGTAGCATTGCAGAGATGTCCTCTCTCTTATCAGTGTAGTGGGTTGTTATTATGACAAGTTCAACACTAATAAGTGTTAGAATAGAATAGGTAGAAGGGTTCTGAAAATTTTTGTTTCAGATAAAATGTGGTTTCAGACATTTTTGAAGTCTCTTACAAATAAAGGCAGGAAATGCTTATTTCCCAACCACAATGGAATGTTGGACTTATGCAAGTCAGTATTGGAACTCTTCTGACTCTCATTTTGACAACATTTAGAGACAGAGTTACAAGTGGGGTGGTTTGTTTGTCTTGGAATTTTGTATTGCTGGTACTGAAAGACAAAGGCTTCTGCTTGCATCATGGCTGTTTCTAGGTTTGCTTTTTCTCCGATTTCTAGTTTTTTCCAGACTACATTTCTTCTGTCCTCTTACAAATTTTACACAGACAATGATGTTCCAGATCTCTCTAAAATTGCCTGTGAGTAACATATAAATCATGTGGTTTCAGAACTGCCAGAGGGCACGAGCCCTGCCCCTGGGGCGGAGTCTGAGTCCTGGGTGTGGCTGCTGGACCTGGAAAGATCTGTAGCCCTGGCGATTGGCCGGTGCCTTGGAGGGATGTTACAGGGCCCACCTCCATCCGTTCAGGAGAAAACCTCTGAGTTCTGGCTACAGAACCCACTTCTGAGAAATGGACTGGAGATGGACTTTGAGCAACTAGGTATGAGACAGTTAGCCAGCATCATAACTGAGACTGATGTCTAACATACACTCTGAAAAAAAAAAAAACACAATTTCAGTAGCAATGCATATCAAAAATTTTAGATTATGTTCAGTTTAAAAATCCAAAACATACCTGACATATCCCAAAGATAATGCGGACAGAAACAACTATTTTTGCATTTGGGGTGATGCTGGGTTGGAATAACAGGACACCCCTCTGTGCTCTAAGCTGGAACGATATGCTCTAAATTGCATCAATGCGTAGCATTTTTACTTAGCAGACACATAGCATGAAGTCATTGTCAGTCAGTGAACTTTGGATGGATTTTTGTCCATTTCATGGTTTTTTCGCTTTGGCGGTATTTTCAACAGTAGTTTTCTTTATTTTGCTGGCAACCTTGTTTCACGCACAAAATTGAAACTCATTCTCTCCCCTCATTTATTTATTTATTTATTTAAATTAATTTTTTTATCCTTTGTGCAACCCAGTTTTGGAATTGCTAATTGTATGTGAGGCCTGTCTCCCTGTAACAACCTCTGCACATGTGCAGGAGCACTGAAGCAAGACAAATGCAATCCTGTGATGCACTCACATGCAGCCTATGGTTATTTTTCATACTACAAGTCACACAGTGCTCTACAGCAGAGTGGGCACTCATTGGAAGGTGGGTGCTATTCCACCGATGTCAGTTGGGAACTCACAAGCGCTTGACAAATCACAGGGTGCCTGAGAGTGGTGAGACACTGACCAACCTTCCCACGACGATCTCTGATAGAACAAAGCTAATAGGTTCTGCCACTGTGGGATCTAGGTCACTATTGGCAAATGACATGGCCTGTTTCAAACCCAAGCACTCAAAGTGAATGCCTTGCCAACTGAACCAGTCGGAGCCCCTCACGTTCTTCATGAGTTGTTTTTGATGTCAGTGACAGAAACATTTTTGTACTTCAGACCCTGAATGCAAAACCTTGGTTCCATGGCAGACACACAGCATAATTTCATTGGTAATTTTGGTAATTACAGTAATTTCATCATGGTATCTTTTAAACCAAGTGAAATATGTTGGATTAAAATGTTGAACACTGAAAATGCCACACCTGAAAGAACAATAGATACAGTGGTAACACGGTATCTGTGCTTATGAAATGATAGTTCACCACATAGCAGCGTGTCAATGCGGGTTGCTAACTTAAACCACTTGTGATTTGTTAACATTAATGTTATACCACACAGTGATTGCGTTCCAGACTACTCCTTCAGAATGAAGGATTTTAACAGCATTGCCACTGTCATAGGCCCTGCTCCTACCAGGATGCCGAGAGAAAATGGATCTTAGATTAGCTCTGTGATAGCCCTCTCATTATGTGTGGTGCAGTGTACCCCTCCAAGAAGAGCCAGGAAAAGACAAATGCTTGCAAACTGCTGGAATGCTCCCACACACAAGTTTAATGAAACTGAAACAAAGGTTCGACCAGCCGGGCCTGACCTGACTGATAACGAGCGCGGTGAAATGTTTATTTCATTAAACTTTGATATGTGGGCGCGCTTCAGCAGTCAGTGGGTATTTATCTTTTCTCAACTATTTCACACTGTACCCAACAGCTATGAAATTCTTTGGATGCACATATGCTGCTTTTATTTATCAACTCCAACAAGAGAGCTTGAGATCCAGAAATTGGCACATGAAGTTTTTTTTTTTTTTTTTTTTCACAGTTATTGTATGTTGCATTGTTGAATTTTATTCATTACAGTGTTTAAGAACACTTTTTCGCTTCTGACTAGCAAAGAGGCAGGGTCACATCTAATGTACAGCTCTACTTTAAAACATTAAATGTACACAATGTTTCCTTGTGAAATGGCATCTAAATCTAACGATATTAAATACCTAGGGCATCACTGTGATGAATTGGGTCTGCAGCTGAGAATATTGCAGGTTGAATCCAGAGGCAGGCATTGCTGCAGTAACCTGTCCACAGGTATAAGCGGGTCATTTGTAAAGCGCTGTGTAAGTCTGAGAAGCGGCCAGTTAATGAGAATGAAGCCTCTGAGACGGTCCTCTCTCGCTGCCCCCCCCCGTAGACTCGGCCACGGGCTGGCTGACGGAGGCGGTGCTGCTGGGCTCCGCGGACGCCCGCCTGGGCGAGCTGAACGTGAGCGAGGAGAACGGCACGCTGATCGAGCTGGCGCTGGGCGTGGCCCGGGAGCCCGCCAGCGGCCTGTGGAGGAGGATGAAGGAGTACGCCGTCAGCAGAGGTGAGACCGCCACCCCCATCCAGACCGCCCCCAGGGGTGTGCCTGCCAAAAATTCATCACACACTTATTACGCTATCAGATCCATCCTGATATACGGAAAGGATTACAGTGGGTCATGTCATGCAATGTGCATCTCTGTGTTCAACACACAACTCATTTTACATGCATCAGTCACAATCACGGTCACGCCGACGGGCAAAGAGATGAAAGAAGATCCAGTTTTCCCTTTTACTCTTGGTTTTCTTCGCTTTTAGTCTCAACTTAAATGTGATTGATTCCATCAGACAGATTTTGGTTATAACTGCAAACCAGTTTGCTTGTGTTGGTGTGATAGTGTCCAGTGTGATGTAGTCTTAAGGAGCAGGTCTTGTAACGGAAAGGTTGCTGGCTCAATTCCCCTCTGGGGCACTGCTGTTGTACCTTTAGGCAAGGTACTTAACCCACATTTGCCTCAGTAAATACCCAGCTGTATCAATGGATAAAATTGTAACCTATGTAAGTCGCTCTGGCTAAGAGCATCTGCTAAATGACAATAATATAATACAATGTAACGTAATGAATCTTTTCCCACCCAAGCCTTGTGATAGCTTTACTGACTGCTGGGAGAAATCTCATTAAGCATCAATCACTCTCAGACAGACCTTTAGGGAAATTAACCAGATAGATTATCGGAAACCTCCGAAGCATGTCGAAGCCCAGCATCTTCCTTATAGTTAACCATGCATCATGTCAGAATTATTGAATGTCTGGAGCGCCCAAAATATTTGTGAGTGGTCTGCATCTTTGTAACTACACTGCCACCAGCATGACTGTTGTAAACCTAATCGTAGTGCTTTATTTTTTTTAGTTATCAGAAATCTGATTAGATTCTTTCAACAGTCGTCGCTGTTTTTTTTTAACGCTCCTGTGTCGCTCGCTCTCCCACCCCCCTCGTTCTGCAGACTGGGACACCAGCGGGCCGTCGGGGGACCCCCTGCTGGAGACGGCGTGTCGCTGCAGCCTGGCCGCTCTCCTCAAGCACACTGGCCTTCAGGACGAGGCCTACTGGCAGGACAAGTGAGTGTCCCCCGGCCTGCGGGGTCGTCCCCGGCTAGGGCCGTTCTCACGTGCTCTCACACGCAGACCGACCGATTAGTTGCACTTTGCAGCATGCATACGCTCACTTTATGGCTCTGCACAAGAATGCGGCATTGGTTCAAACGCTCATTCAAGGCATTACTCATGTTTAATGAGTCAGTCCAGTGTGTCCATTAATATTAGGGAGAAGCAGTATTTAAATATAATTACTGGGTATGATTTGTCAGGGACTTGAATGTGCCTGAATGTAGAACTACTTGTAAAGAGATGTGGAAGCAGGAACGGGCTCTTTGTTGCAAACTGTCATTCAACAAGGGGACAACCTGATGCGCTTTCTTTCTCTGATGGCAGGTACGAACCCTGTGAAATGCTGATTGAAATCTATCAGATGGTGTATAAGGTCCGGAGCACGCTGCTGTCGCATAAGGACTCTCCCGGGAACTCCGCCAACGTTCAGACCCCATCTGTCACCAAGCAGGTACCGCGAACGCATTTCTCACCCTCTGGCATGAGGCTCATGATAACCCGTGAGGGATCCAGGCTGTGTGTTCGTAACAAACATTCTGCAGAATCTAAACAGGCTGTCAGTTTGTAATATAGTACTGTTTACTGTAGTATACATTTCTTATATACAGTCTGTCTGTCTGTTTGTAAACATTAAGAGGCTAACGGAATTGCAAAAGACATAGCAGCCCACTGCGCTGTGATAAATTCTGGTGCAGCACTGCCAAAGAGAGCTGCAGATATACCGACTGCAGCGTCACTCATAAACCCTAGGGATGTAGCCGCATGGGTTGCGGGGGGTAGTGTTCGTTTGACTCTCACGCCCTTCCCTGCACCTCCCTCAGAGCTCCCTGGTGTCCCAGAGCCCCGGCGACGAGAGGCAGGAGGGCTCCGGCGCCCCCTCGGAGAGGCCGGCGAAGGAGGCAGAGGCAGGCGGCCAGGCCGCCCCCGCCGAGCACAACCAGGACGAGGCCCCGGAGGAGGACGCGGCCAGTATCAGCAGTATGTACCTGCCGGGTAAACAAGCGCAACTCTTTCTTCACTAGAGCTCAGTGGCCTACCTGACTCCGGAGCAGGAGTGCTCTGGGTGGGATACACGGTCCTTTTACATTTTAATTCATATAATTATTATTTAATTCATAATTCATTTTAATTCACATCATAAATTCATATAAAGAGAATTAAGGACACATTTACGGTTTTATGTCATAAGGTGCACCTTGTATCAGAGGATAGAAGAAGCCCGCAATGCTGCCGAATATGCTGTCATTTCAAGTGTTCAGTCTTTTTAGTTCTTTCAGTAGCTTAGTTCTTTTACCTGTCTAAGTTTCACTTTATGATTTCGTAATGGGGGATAGTGGACTTAGTGCACTGAATGGTAACAGTACACATAGTGATACATTTTTGGGTTACACCTCTACTACTGACCTCTAGCTGTAGAGGTCAGTTGTATTACTCTCACAGTATTTACTCAGCAAATTCCCCTTATCCAGGACACCTTACAATGCAAACAGTGTCATCTGTGAAAGACCTTGAGTTTTCCCGGTCACGGTAAACTAGCGGTGTCCCTCCAGGGATGTGAACCCACGATCCTTTGCTCTCGAGCCCACATCCCAGTAATGCGTCAGATGATGAATGCAGTGTCAGAGCCCGCCCTCACCGCGTGTCCTGTCCTGCCCCCTTTCAGAGGTGCTGCAGTGCTTCCTGGCCACGCGCGAGGCCATGCAGCTGCAGCAGAACGAGACGGTGTACGAGTCGTCGGGCACCAGCACGCTGCCCAGCAGCACCGAGAGCCCCGGCACGCCCGAGAGGGAGCCGCCGCACCGCCACTGGGACCGGCGGCGCGGCTCCGAGGAGGGCCTGTCCTTCCCCTCCGCCTGCCACCTGGTGGTGTCGCGCTGCGTCTTCCTCCTGCTGGGCGTGCGGGCGGCGTGGCAGGAGCAGGAGGAGCCGGCGGACCCGGGGCGAGAGAGCGGCGGGCTCAGGTGCGCGTGTGCCTCTCCTCACCTCCACAGGAAGTGATTCACAGTTTATGCGGTTAAATTGTAAATTTACATTTACATTTTGTCACTTAGTGGATGCTCTTATCCAGAGCAACATAAAAGGTGAGTACATTTACCATGACATTTACCTTGTTGACATCCAGCAGACTGTGTTTTCTAGAGCTGAAAGTACCTAACCGTACGTTTACATTGTTGACATCCTGCGGACGCTCTTATCCAGAGCAAGTCCAAAAGTCAAGCGCAAAGGGCATTCAATAAAACCACACAAAATGCTACATGAACAAGGTCACCACCATCAAAACATTAGCAAAAGACAGTGTCAAACACGCAAGGCTGACTAAAAAAATGCACACCTGGCACAACACGCAAGTGCCACACAGTATACCCTACAGGAGTGTAACGCTCTAACACAATATCAGCACGTGCCTAAGGTCTCCTCCGGTGGCCTCCCTGGATGGACTCCTGTAGATAAACTCCCTTTTGCACAAAAAAGGTTGAGAAAGAGGCTGCTGCTTCAGCACAGATACACCCAATAAATGTCCTGCTCAGTTAAAGAGTGGATGAACAGCCAGCTGAGAAGCCAAAGCCAAAACTACAGACTAATTAGACTAACAGTTAAAATGCACTCATGAAACTAACCAAGGCAAAAAAGCAATAACAGTCACATGCTCTCTATACAAAACTCTGTGAATCAGTGCTAAACAACACAATACAACACAGTCACATCAAAAAACAATGTTAGAAAAGTGATGCTTGAATTGTTCCTCATTTGTTTTATTTTGCGGGTGTAGGAAGTCATTCCCGTCGCCGGTGTTCCCCTCGAAGTCGGAATTCAGCCTCACCCCAGAGGCAAGGAGACAAGGGGAGAAGGAAGTACGTACTGTGTGACTCCATCTTTTTTTAGGAACACTCTTCACAGTTCTCAGACCATGTAGGGCCACACTGCAGAATTCCTATATTAACTCTATTATTCCACAAGACTACAGCCCCACTTTCTTACCACTGCATGTGTATCTATCTCCAGTAATATTTCTCCTCGTGCCTCTTCAGAATTGACTATCTTCTTGTCACTGCTAATATTTTCTTCACATCCCCACTTAAAGATCCCCGACCAATCAAGAAATCCATCTGGATCCTTTAAGAACAAAATAGGTAGGCTCCAGTTATTTCTAAATAATGCTGTTTATTGATAAATAATGCTTTTATGCAGGATTAAAGCATGCTTATAATCTGTATTAATTTGTTTCACTTAGAATCAGGTGTCTTTTATTAACTCTACTCACAATGAGGATGAGAAGTATGGTCATCCAACCACTAAGTCACTCTGAATCAGCACGCTACATGCTGTCAGTGAAGTCACACAGTAGCCATTGAGCTGTTGTAAAGATGTGTGCGTTTGCATGCGCGGGTGGCAGTGTAGCATAGTGGTTAAGGGGCAGGACTAGTGACCGAAAGGTTGCTGGTTCGATTCCCCACTGGGGCACCGCTGCTGTACCCTTGGGCAAGGCACTTAACCCACAATTGCCTCAGTAAAATATCTAGCTGTATAAATGGATAACAAAAAAAAACTGTAACCAATGTAAGTCGCTCTGGATAAGAGCGTCTGCTAAATGCCAATAATGTAATGTAATGTAATAATGTGGTTGGTGTAGGGTTTTGTTCGGGTTGGGTGTATTGTCCCCCTGATGACGAGTCCCTGTGTCCCCCCCTCCCCGCAGGCCTGCCGCTGTGCTCCCTGGGCATCATGAAGGACGCGTGGGAGCGCCTGCGGCAGTGCATCAGCCCCAGCACCACGCTGTGCCCCGGCGGCAGCTCCCCCGTGCTGGGCCAGGTCTTCCACTTCCTGTGCGGGAGCCTCCTCAGGACGCCCTCCCTGCTGGAGAGGGAGGTGGGCGGCCAGGCCGACCCCAAGGCCATCACCCTGGCCATGGCCCAGCAGCAGCAGCGGGCCGAGGTACCGCCTCAGGGGCCAAAGGGGGGGCGGGGGGCGGGGTCCGGGGGTCAACCCGGAGGAGGAGGAGGAGGAGGCACGCTGAGATCCAGTGTCACTGCGGCTGACCCTCGCGTCAGACCGCAGAGACCCGTTTTAAAGCCGTGAATGTCACTAAGATCAGATGTGACACCGGGTGAAGGGAGTTGTTCAGCTTTATTGGCCGTCCAGGGCTGTTCTTTGAGGAATTCTCACAGGGTTATCCTACCATTAGCATTTAGCTTGTTTGTCTAATTGGAGCTCGAAATTGATTCGAACAGGCTGTTAGAAGTCAGTGCATGTTTCAAAATGAGCCCCAGGGAAAGTGTTTGTTTGGACGCACCATGAACACACCAAATCAATGGCCCTTGCGGGCCTTAATTGTGAATAGCCCTGTTTACTTTCAAAGCGCTGTTTTCAGCATTTTGCCCGATAAAAATCAATGTAATATGTACTCATTTTCATCTTTGTCATGGGGTGTTTAATAAGCAAACATCAGGGTGCAGTAATTTCTACGCTCAACATTCTGTTCAAAGCCAGCGTTCCCGGTGGGAGCTGTGGAGCAACAGGCAAAACAGTGCACAGTCCTTGTTTTATCAACAGCAGTACAAGGTCACACTGTGACTGCAAAATCGCAGGGTTATTACAGTTTTAAAACCGCTGTTATGTTGGGTTGGGCAATATCCAGTTTTTTGTATCGTCATATTGTCACGTGCGACATCCCCAACAGTCACTCTTTCCACACGCCCTTCCTCTATTAGGACAGAAGAGTATACGGTGTAATTCGACCCTAATTTGTCACCTGTGGCGGTTAACAGTGGCAATACCTTTCACAGGATTCTGCCCTTTGCCTTTTAATGCAGTGTGCTGCTTTCAGCCTAGTTTCCACAGGCAAATGAAACAGAAATTAAAACAGCCTTCTTAAAAATTCTTGCTCAGATTCGTCTTCCAGCTAGGACACAGACTGATTGCATGTCACCATTTACTATAATAAATACACATACTTAACTCATGTCATCTTTAAAAGCACTTTTTTCATATCATACTGGAGAGATCTTAAAATGTCCTTATGTCCGGTATTATCGGCTTTTAGTCAAACCTAATGCTGCGTGTAAGTAGCTAACAGGCATATGCAGGCTTATCTGATGCAGATATTTCTGTCTGTATCTATGGGTCAGTTGTGGAAGGGCTGTCCTGTGTTGATCTCAATGGAGCAGAGAGAAATTATGCACCAACTTAGACTCTCTTAAACATTCTAAATTCCAAAATAGTGTTGCGTGTGATCATAGAATATAAAATTATATGTATTGCTGTTTTTTTATTCAATATCACTATTCATCCACTTGACTCTGTTAAACTGAAATTTATTGATAGAAAAAAAAAAAAACAGTTGGTCCTATTTGCTTCTCAGATTTCCAACATTTATCAACAGATATCTATTTCGATCATTAGCTCTGTTTGTAAATACATGGTTCTCCATATAAGAGACCTCCAGGTGTCTCTGAAACACCGCTTGGCTGAAGATGACATGCCCCACCTCCCTCCCCCTCCCTCAGGTGCGCCTGGAGGCCCTGTGCCAGATCTCCTCCTTCCTGGCGGAGATGGAGGAGAAGAGCAGCAGCTCGACCGCCCCGCCCCGCTTCCCCGGGCTCCTGCAGTCGGTGCAGCTGCAGTTCCTGTCCGGCTGCTTCGGCCTGGGCGCGCCCATGTCCGGCGCCGGGACCGCCAACCACGAGAAGATGCACCACTACACCGTAAGCAGCACGGCCGGGCGCGTCCTCACACCGATGAAATGCAAAGGGCTTTGCGGCGCGTCGAGTCAGAAAGCCTCTGTGATGCAGCAGCTTTAAATTATCGATGAATGATGTGTACGGTTGCAGGGCTTCGCCTTAGGTTTTGCTTGGTTTGCTGGCCACGAGGGTACAGCCACACATGTGCCGCTTGTCACTGGTAGAGTGATGCCCTCTGTGTTGTGTCCCTCAGTCAGGGACGCAGTCCGCCAAGATGGGCGCGCAGAGAGAGCTGCAGGCCGCAGCGCACACTCTCTACCAGCAGGTGGTGCGCGTGCTGCGGCAGAAAGTCCTCGTGGAGAAGGAGCAGACAGGTTTGTGTGCGGAGACTGTGTACACGGCAGCAGCAAGAAAAACACCTGAGTATTACATTACATTACATGCATTTAGCAAACGCTCCTATCAAGAGTGGCTCCAAGCACAACAGAACATATGTATATCTCTTCAAGTTAAACGAGCAAGTATGAGACGAGTGTGTAAGAGGGAACGTAAGATGCGATGGCGTTCTTTTAGGGTCCTGTCAGCATTTGCTCCTGGCCACGGTGTTCGCCCTCAACTTCCACTACCAGCCCGTCGACCTGGTGGTCATCATCAAAGGCGGCATCCTGGAGATCCTGTCGGCGCTGACGGACAACACCTGCGTCCTGATGAACCAGCGCTGGCTGGCCGCCTCCGTGTCCGGCCACATGCTGCTCAGCGGGGCGGTCAAGCTGGCCAGCGCCCGGCTGCTGCAGATCCTGGCCATCGCCGCCAGGTGAGGGGGCGCACGCGGAGGGAGAGCGCAGGGAGGTTTTGGGTTAAAGCCGTTACTGGAAAGGCTCTCCTCCAGTGCTTGCCTGTGGCTTATGTAAATCTCTGTTGAAGGAAGTTGATGAACATGTTCCATTTAAAGATGTCAGTGTCACATTTGCCTGCGCCCAGAGGCCAAGCTCTCTTTAAGCTTAAACATCTGCAAACGATTGTTTTTTGTGTGTCCCTCTGTTGAGGTGACTTAATAGCAGCCCTCCATCAAATTAGCTAATTTATTATGTTACATTAGTGTCTAGCAGGATCTATTATCCGGAACAACTTACAAAGGCTACAATTTTTACATTTTATCTATTTATACAGCTGGATATTTACTGAGGCAGTTGTGGGTTAAGTACAAACTACTCTCAGCAGTTTTCCATAGCTCCCCGCTGTTGCCTTTTGATTGTCTGCTGTGTCTTTGCCCCAGTTCGGTTTGAGTTCTGCTGTATCATTTTTGGACTCCCACACTTCTGGGATAGAAATCCATGCGATCCAATGAAATGTTTTCTTTGGAGTTCTGTGCAGTGACCATGCTGTGTTTTTGACCCCAGCACCTGCGAGGACGCCCTCCCCTTGGATGTGCTGCAGGCCCTGATGGACGTGATGTGCGAGCAGCTGCAGGGCCTCCTACACATAGTTCACCAGCAGGAGGCGCTGGAGAGCAGCACGGCTGATATCGCGGAACACGGCGCAGGCGGCAAGAAATCCAAGCAAGAGAGTGAGAAAGCTCATCTCAGCCTTTTGCTTGGGGCTAATCAACTCCAGTCCGAAAGGGCCGCTGTCCAGCAGGTTCTTGGCACCCCTTAGACCTCTCAGAACTAGAGGAGGAGGCCAAATCAGCTTAACCAAGACGGTGATAAATTGAGCAGGGCGAATAGTCGTTTTGCTGGAACAAAAGCTGGCAGGCACTGCGGTCCTCCAGGAAGAGTTGACGAAGCCCCTGCACGAGTCAATACCGAAACCCCTGCCAGATTCATTTTCTAATGCCTCCGCTGTCCCGCACAGCCAGCCCTGACTCCCTGCGGACCTTGCTGTTTTACAGAGGGGGAGGTGACCCGGAGCAGCCGGATCGCGGAGTCCCAGCTGGCCGACTTCCTGGTGTTCCTGCGGCGCATCGTGTCACTCCGGGGGACCAAGAGGGTCTCTGCGTTTGTCAAGTGGATCGACCCGCTCATGACCATCGTGTCCCACAGAGCCACCTCAGGTCATTTGGTCACGGTCAAGACTTGGTCTTTTTACTCCTGTGTTTAATCTTGCAAATCATGTGGGCAGACTATTTATACAGTATGAAATAGCAAGCTCAAAAGGGCCCTTCAGTTAACCTTTTGCTTTACGTTGCAAGTTATATTGAGAGGTCGTACAGTATAAAATAGTTTGCTCAGATGCTCCTAGTTCAGGTTTGCAAGCTTGTGCCATAAAGACGAAGATGCACCACCAGGTCCCGGCTCAACATGCTTGTGTATTAATAACAGGTTCCCCACTTTTCTGGAACTTGCGAACCAAACTGCTGGCCTTCCACATCCTGGAGGCCTTGCTCCCCGCCTCTTCAGACCCGACACAAGTCAAACAGGTGAGTTAAATCAGTCCTGTGTGCATCATGAAGTTTGAATCAAAGTTCACTCCGTGTGAGATCACTCGGGTAGTGGATATGTACCGCCCAGATGGTTTTCCATCTGTCTAATACCCGCCAAGGCTGATGGATGTTGACACGGCTGTATGCTTGCTTCCCCTCATGGGGCCTTCTGCAGTTACCTTGTGTCTCAACATCATGGCAGCTCACATCAGCCCCGGGCTATCTGTCTTGTCAGCGGGGCTGCATGGTAGTCTAGATGTTCTGTGAGCATCAGCATGTTTGTGTAGCCAAATCGTCTGGTTTCTCCTTTCAGATCGTCGATCAGCTGTTCGGCCTCCTGTCTGCATTTATGTGGGAGGAGCCACTGGGC